>CM029276.1:9869021-11069021 GCA_016920895.1 Vaccinium myrtillus
GGTAATTTTTTTTTTTTATGATTTCTCGCAAAGACTCTTAAAAACACGTTTTAAACACATTGGACGGTTCAGATCGTGAAAATTTGATCAGGAACTATGAGTCCCAGATATAACCTATAGCAGGTGATGTTTTAATTTAAAATCACGTTTTTAGAATTTTCATTTTGATAAAATAGTTTTCGCCCCATGAGGGGGAGAATAGTCACAGCCAGAAGTTAGAACCTAGATAAGAAATTACTTAGAGTGCCTCCTTATCTTATATTGATTCTCGTATAAGAGTTGAAATCTCTTAAAATTATTTAGATCAGTAGTCCAAATCTCTGAGAGGGTACATCTTGTTGAATAAGGATGTGTATCTGTGCAAAAGCGCAATAAGAGAATTGAAATTGTTAAATATATAGCATGGGTTGTTACATAAGGTTTCCTTGTAGATATCGAAAATTGATTATGTGAAGGCTTATCTCATCTGTTATATATGATATTGCATGCATATTTTTATGTAGCCTTGAATGACTAGATATATATGATACTGGGTAGGGCTGAACAAAAAAAAAGTGAACCGAACTGGCGAACCGGTTATTTTTTTCGGTTCTTCATTAGACCGGTCCGGTTCTCGGTTCTGAGAATTTCAAAATTATAGGAACTTTTCGGTTCTTCATTAGACCGGTCTAGTTCTCGGTTCGGAGAATTTCAAAATTATAGGAACCGGTTCGGTTCCCGGTTCTAGATATCGAAAATTGATTATGTGAAGGCTTATCTCATCTGTCATATATGATATTGCATGCATATTTTTATGTAGCCTTGAATGACTAGATATATATGATACTGGGTAGGGCTGAACAAAAAAAAAGTGAACCGAACTGAACCGAACCGGCGAACCGGTTATTGTTTTCGGTTCTTCATTAGACCGGTCCGGTTCTCGGTTCTGAGAATTTCAAAATTATAGGAACTTTTCGGTTCTTCATTAGACCGGTCCAGTTCTCGGTTCGGAGAATTTCAAAATTATAGGAACCGGTTCGGTTCCCGGTTCTTGAGATTTTAACCCCGGTTCGAACCGAACCGCACCGGTTTTATATATAAAATACATAATATATACTATTTATACTCAAAAAATGTGAGGCATGGGATTCAAACCCCGTCCGATCCTGTAGAAACATCATTCTTTACCGCTTGGCTAGCTGGCACCTCGTTTTATAGTGCACAATTAATTTATTTATTACATATTGTTGTTATTACGTACTAGTTTTAGTCCTCGTGCGTTGCACAAAAACGCATGCTCATTGTTAACCTTATTCCTAAACGTGAAGAACCAGGTCCGTCTAATATCTACAAGCCGACTTCGGAGGTACAGTAATTGAGAGTAGAGAGGAGCAAAAGATCACTTAAATACAATCTTACATCCTAGAGCTCAACGCTCCACACATCTTTACGTACTGTGGCACTGTTAATAATTGAAAATAAAATTCTCTTAAAGGCATTAATTCATTTTCTTCCTAACCTCTTAAACGCGTGATGTTTCGTCCCTGCGAATCTAGAAAACATTTTTTTGGGGCCCGAAGTGGGGCCCCCGCGTGTTGTACGTACACAATCCGTGCACCCTTATACGTGCACATAGTCGGATTCGTAATTAATTAAGGAATAACTACCTATAGCAGTACATGCATGTGTCGATTATGTTGCTTGGGTTTAGTTTGGGCTATAATAAAAATGCATTATAGATTTGGGTTGTTTGAGAGTAACAGATTCCTGGGGTTAGAAACCATTATTTGGGTTTTGGAGTTTCAGGTGGCTCGTGATGGATGATAATTAGGGATGGCAATGGGGCGGATCGGTTCGGGTTTTGGCCGATCCGCACCCAAACCCAAAGGGTTTCGGTTCGGTTCGGGTTCGGTTCGGAAAAGGGAGAGGATGAACCATAACCTAACCATTCGGGGTTCGGGTAATTTCGGGTAATTTTGGGTAACCGATTTTGTGAAGGAAATAATAGCTACCCATTTGGGTAACCGAATTGTACCCATCCCGCCCTGCCCCAAACCGTAGTAAAACATGAATAAATTGAGTTTAGGATATTTTATTATCTCAAAAAAATTGAAAAAACATGAAAAAATAACAAAAGGAGGCTACAAATATCAGTCAAGAGACTCAAGACTAATATATAAAATATCAGTTGAGAGAGTCTCAAAATGTACAGAATGTGAGACCAAAACCTAACCTGTGAATATCTTACATATATATACAAGAGGTAAAGTGTAATTTTAAAATATACCTAAGGGGTTTATGTAATATGTATATATAAAATAAGGGTATATATATAGCCAGGGGTACATACACAATTACTATAAATTTTAGGGGTAAATATGTAATTTCATATTTTGGTTCGTTTCGGGTCACGGTTCGGTTATGACCTCAAACCATACCCGAACCATACCCATTCGGTTCGGCCATATCCCATACCATACCCATACCCACGGGGAATATTTCGGTTATGGTTCGGGTAAAAATAGCAGTTTCGGTTCGGGTACCCATCGGTTCGGTCGCGATTGCCATCCCTAATGATAATCAAGGATTAGGCATAGTTTGGGTATTTAAATTGTATAGGACAATCCTAGCCTTTTTAGCTATTCAGCGTTATATTATTCGTATGGTTAGTTATTTTGAATTCCTTTTTGTGTTCAGGCTAGTCTATTTTTGCGTGCTCGGGTTGCGTTGTCTTTGGACTCAGGTGAGTGGTTAAGTATGTTACTTACTTTCGAAACTTCCCCGTGTCCCTTATATTATTCTTTGAAAAATTTAGAATTTTTAATTGGACAAGCGAATTATTTAATTATATTTGGTTCTTTAAATCGGCACGCGATTAAATGTATTCTTTATGCTGAGAACTTTGTGGATATTATTGGGAACTTTTATTATTGAAAGTCCAGGGAAATTATTCCTTTGAAAAGATGACCCTGGCCATTACGGAAAAGACCCGGGTTAGGCCGGTGACCCTTTTGCTCAATGGCTATCTTTTTGCCGGATCGACTTAGGGAAGAGTACCATGGTTTGCCAACACCTGGTGACTCTAAGTTCGATATTGGATCCAATCTTGAGTTAATTATTTCGTTGGCCATGGTACTATTTGATTGTGGTTCCCCATTGTTATTGGATATCATTTTGTGATCACCATTAAAAATTTATTATTGTTTTAATCTTAAATCGTGCGTGCCAAATTATGATGATATGGTAGTTTAATTTAATCCCTACTTTAGAACTTTATTTAATATACATACTTGTCATTCACTGTGCTTGTCAGCTGACGGATTTATTCCAACGTCATTTTTAGGCAAATAAAGTCGATAGGTGAGGACTCTTGGCGGCGTCTTGGGGATTTATTGTGTCAACCTCCATAGGATGTTGCATTCTAGTTTGTAATTTTATTAACGCTTCCGCATTTTGCTAAACCTTTTGATAGAAATCGAAAAACCTTTTTCTATTGGTGATATATTTTTATCATTATCGTTTATGAGATGGTTGTGCACTATGGATATGGTTTGGACCTATTTGGCTTTGGTTTGTTTGATAAATAAATAAAAAAAAATTGCATAATTTGATGTCCGATGGCTTTATTTTGTTTTAGGCTGCGTGTTTCATGAGCTAAGGCCTTGTGGTTCACGGTCGGTCACTTCTCATTTTAGGGTGTGACATTGTAGTATCAGAGCCTAAGTTTAATTTTATTTTTTTAAAAAAAGGTTTTTGCATTCATATTGCATTATGTCATTTAGTGGAGGTCCTAATCCCCAGAGTCCAATAGGCGTGGACAACTGCACTAGTTGGGCATCGTATTGTTTAGAAGAAATGGAATACCCGTCACGGATAAATAGTGTTTAAATTTTAATTCGCAATTTGGAGTAATTAAGAGTTTTGGGCTTGAGGCTAACAGAAACCAAAGTTGGAGGGGGTGGAGTGTAATTTTGCCAAGATATTATCTTCTTTTCCTTCATTTGGTCTGATCCTAATCAGATTCTATGTAGAGAGAGAGAGAGAGAGAGAGAGAGAGAGAGAGAGAGAGAAGAAGAAGAAGAAGAAGAAGAAGAAGAAGAAGGGGAAAACCTAAAACAAGGTAAGAATTGTTGTTTTACTTCCAAAATTCTTGAGTTGTGTTGCTCTCTTACAAGTTAATCAGGTCTTTTGCATCTTATAGGAGTGATTTACGGTTTTGTTTTTACAAAAATTCGTGATCAAGATAGCTTAGAGTGTTTGGTTGTGGATGAACTCGAATCTGCCTGATGTTTGGTGAATTTTTAGATATAGTTCCAGAGCTCGTAAATTTATGAGATTTTTTCAGTGGATACCCATGGATGTCTTATATGTTGTGTTAAATTTTCAGAGTTTAATTCGAAATAAAGAAAATATGAAAAATGTTCTACCGAGCTGCTGTCGGGTTCGCGTCTGTGCAGACAGCACTGACACTCTTTGGGAAAAAGGGCATAACTCATAGCTCGAGTATCCGTTTTGCAAACCGCTTTATGATTTGGAAACTAGACTTGAATACCTTCGAGAATATGTATAGATTGTGCCTTGGTTCCTACCAGGTTATAGCAGTTTTTGATTTGAAGTTGATGGTTGAGGATTTCTGGAAATCTAGGCAGCCTTTTGAGCTGTGTGTTTTTGTGAACTTTGTTATAGCTAAGTTTGATTAATAGATATGGGTCCTCATGAGTGTTATGTATTGATAAGTTAGTGATGTTTTAGAGTTGGAATCATTGAAAAATGTTGAGTAGATGATTTTTAATGAATTGTTGAGCGCAGGCGGTTCTACAGAATTTGTAATCTAGTGATTTTGTTGTGTAACTTCGATTGAGCGTATCTTAGTCATCCGGGCTCCAATTAGGGTGAATTTTATATCGAAATCTATGTATTGGAAGTATACTTTCTAATGGTGGTGGTCTATAGCCTAATTTCTAACATATAGAAAGTTGTAGCCAAAATACAATAGACTGTCTAGCTGGATTTTACATTTGTTGTGCTGAATTTCTGAGTTTATGCATGAATTCGACTTGGTTCTATTGCTTATAAAAATCCATGAAAAATCAGGGATTAACCTTGGCAAGTGATAGTGTTGTCTACCAAGTCTTGGCTCATTTTGATGCATATTCTAATTATGACAGATTTTACAAGTGTGTGTGTGTCCCTGTTAAGTTTTGTGTGTTTTAGCACATGGTTTAATTCACGGAGTTGTTGGTTGTTGATTAATTCCATAGTAGCCTTATATTTCCATATTTAAGCATTTGTATTAATATTTAAAGATGATCATATGCTGATATGGTTTAGCTTGTGGCTAGGTGACAAGTCGGGTCATCGGGAGGTGCCGAAACCGTAAGTTTGGCATACTCCCAGTCGAATCAAAGGTGAGTGTGTTTGACATGTTTATGTTCAATAACATATAATTGTGTTGATGATGTATTGTTGTGAAGACGGATGTATATCATGTGATGATGACGTGCTGTTGTGAAGATGGATGTATATGATGCTAATAGATGTTTTAGCTGTGGATATGCATGTATGTTGTGTGTGAAAGTTGGTATCTGCGAATGGGCTGTGGATTGGGATACACCGCGAGTACGTTGTGTCGGCTAGCTACCGATGACAACGAGCGGGGTGTGCTCCCACAGTGACCTAGGATACATAGGATGTGGCAGACGTGCCACTTGCTTGTGATTGGTTATATACATGTTGATAGTTGTATAACACTGCTGTGTTTTGGATGTTGATTTGGTTGTATCTTATTGAGCATTTCTATGTCTCACACACTCCTGGTTTTCCTTTATGGTTTTCCAGATAGCAGGGGCTGTAGAGGGGGTCCACTACCAGTCAACGTTTGGGGTGTTCAATTGGTGTCGTGTGAATTTTGGACATGTTGTCAACTAAGTACTTTTAATGATTTGTAAAAAGAGAGTATTTTGAGCACATGTATTGTTTAAGCTATTTTTGAGTAGACGGTTGTTGGTGTTTGAAACTGAGTTTAACGTTGACACTTTAATTTATATGATGAAGTCTTCCGCTGTGTTTTTGCGGGGCGGGGCGTGACAGCTTGGTATCAAAGCATAGTACGTTCTAGACTCTGTGTTGAGAGTCGGCTGGGGGGTATGGTAGTGGACCATGGGAGTTTTGTGTATGTCAAAAAAAGAAGATTAGTGGTTGACTAACGTGTGAGTTATATCTACAACTTGTGTTTGTTGTTGGTTGCTTTATGTTGTTGAAACAGGTTTTAGAGAAATGGATTAAGAGCATACGATTCACGCTGAGAATGTTGCATTTAGTGGTGATGAGGTTGGGCAATCGAGAGTTTCTTTTCAACCACCAGTTGTGGGGGACACCGAAATGATGTTGATGGTTATGGTTCAGTTACGCGACAGGTAATTTTTATGCAATCATGAACTTCACAGGCAACGGCTTGGAGAGAATGGGTGTCGGTTTGTTGGAGCAATTTGGGAAGTTGTTCACCAATGAGTTTGAGAGAACTGTGTCTTCAAGTGTGGCTGAAGAATTGTTGAAATCTGTGGAGAATGTGTTGGATTCAATGGGTGTGACCAGTGAGCTAAGGTTGACATTGATGACGTTCAGAAGGATGAGATGCCGAATTGGTGGGAACACTTTGTTCAAGGGTTCGATAATCATTATTGTCCGGGGGTTATCAATTTTAGCAAGAGGCGGTGTTCACTCACCTTCAATAGGGTGATGTAACGGTTATGGAATATGAAGCAAGGTTTGGGGTTTTGTCACCATACACTACGGATTTGGTTGACTCGGATGCGAAGGAGTTTAGGCATTTTCGGCTTGATATTTCTCCGAAGATAGCAACGAGATTGACCAACTCCTGGGAGAGAGACTACGCTGACTTGGTAGAGATGGTTATGGAGACGGAGATAAGATGTTCATGAATATTATGATAGATGAGGGTTTAATAAAAGAAAATATAAAAAAAAAACAAATAATTTGAACACAAGGGGCAGATTTTGGGAAGTCCAGATATGGAAACATTAAAGGCAAGGATCAAAAGTTATAGGTTGGCAAAAGTTAAGATTTTGGAAAACTTAAAGGGGATTCATCGGGATGGTAAAAAGGGAAGTAAATCAGGGAGTTAGTAAGCAGTCAGTGGCAACATATCGATATTTAAGTTGTGGGTCAACGGATCTGATGAGAGAATGTTTCAATGAAGCAAATGGGCTGAAAGCGTTTAAGTTGCAATGGGTTGGGTACATGGCGGCGTACTGTTCTCATGCGCAAGCACAAATGGTGTTTTCTTTTTGTGATAGTGTTCAGAGTGGTGGAAGTAGAGGAGCTGAGAGGTCTACGACATCGGGGAGAGTGTTTACAGGCACAAGTCAAAGGGGTCAGACTTCACCGGATGTGGTGACAGGTAAATCGATGGGTACAACGATCATGGTGACAGGTATATTCAATATTGTTTAAGGAATAACTTATGATTGAAAAGAAGTATGTGTGTGCATGTCTTTGTGGGTGAGTTTTTCGGTTGATAAATGTTAAGATGACGTGTGTGATGCATAATGTTATGACACTTTGTCTAATGACAAACCTTTTAAGAATTGAGAAGTTGTGAAGGGCGATGATTAGTTATTTTATGAACTCCCATAGAAATGATAAAATGATGTTCTTTATTCATGTGTCACTAGGTGAGGTGGATATAATAAATGTGGTGTACTCACGATGTGAGTTGACCATTGCAAAAAAATGTTGTTGGTGGATTTTCTGACGTAGGAGATGTCTGACTTTGGTATAAAATTGGTATAGATTTCTTGATTACTCATACTTTTATGGATCATTTTGGTAAAGGGGTTACGTCTCGCTTGTCGAGTAGTGGCGAAGTCAGATTCTGTGGAGATTCGGTAGTATATCATATTTGTTGGATTTCAGCTTTAAAAGACTAAGTCTTTGTTGAGTCAGGGGTGCGAGGGTATATTGCCTTTGTCTTTGACACAGATAACAACGTGTTGGGTTTGGAGGAGTTAGCCGTAGTGTATTAATTTGGATATGATGATCAATTTTATGGGGGTACATTTATTGTATTAGCTTGAATGGTAAATTTGCAGTTTGTGGTGTATTCAGCAATTTCATACTAAATGATCAAGTGTTGATTGATGAAAGGTGTTTATAAGTGGAATGTGTAGAAGATGTATATAAAATTATGAGAATCGATCTCCGGATATTCAATATGAAGGGGCGACTGGCCATCGCAATTTCAGGATTGAACATCTAGAATGGAAACTCTTATACAAGATAAAATGAGAGATTTATTTGTTGTTTGATTCTGATAGAAGATAGATCATGTGATGTCATGATTGAAGTTTGTGTTAACTTGTTGGTTTCAAATATGTGATGTTAGGTGTGAGTAGTGTTGGTTATGGAGTTTAACTTACTATGATGTGGTTAGTTTTTATGGTGCGCCTAATGTATTTGGTGATTCGTAGGAAATGGGTTGTGTTGAAGTGGTAAGGATGTGTTAGTCCTGTTGTGGTATAAATTGTCGGTGGTTGGGTTTTGATGGTTGGAAGTAATATATGTTTATGTGGATTGATTTTGAACTTTAAGGTTTAAGAGGTTATAGGTTTTGTGGTGAACGTGATAGTTGTGTTGGTTCCGTGAGAACTAGTATATAGTGTTGTTTATCTATGGAGAGATAGATGTGGATGGTTATGTTTATACTTTTATTGGTTGTATAAGTGAGTTCAGAAGGTTTAGAGAGTTAGTTGTTGGATGTGAGATTTGATAGTGAGATGTTTTTCTTAATAGTCTGGTTTGTGAGTTTGGGGAGAGTTGGGAATCGCGTTTTATGCGATGAAATTTATTGGAGGATGTAATCAAGTGCAAGTGATGACAGTATGTGTAGAGTTTGCAAAGGTTGAACAATGGTTTGAGTTCATATGTGGGTATGGTTTGAAGGATACAAGTTTGAGAGGTGCATGTTCGGTCGTGATTGAATGGTATTGAGAGGTTGGGTAAATAGTTGTGAGTGTCAGATGTGAAAAGAGTAGTTTGAGGGATTATGACAGGAGTAAACTTTTACTTGTGGTGTAGTTGATAAAGTGTTATGGTTACATTGAAAGAGGGCGATAGGAGTTTGTGCGGTGGTTACAAAAACGGTTATGTTGTTAGAAAATATATATATATATATATATATATATATATATATTTATATTTGAGTTGGTGATTGGAGAATTGGTAGTGACTAAAATACGTAGGACCGGGTGAGATTGTGGAGAAAGTGGAAGGTATGATTTGCCGTTGGTTTACATATTGAGATTCTCGGTGGGAAAGTGCGAGTTTTGTTCTAAGTCATTGTCTTACATGGAAGCATTGTGGCGAAAACACATGTTGAAGATTTATGTGGGAAGATGAGAAATTGATAAATTTGAAGTATCACATTGGTAGTCGAGAGGTGGATCTTATTTCGGGACGAAATTTCCTAAGGGGGGGAGAGTTGTAATACCCGTCACGGATAAATAGTGTTTAAATTTTAATTCGCAATTTGGAGTAATTAAGAGTTTTGGGCTTGAGGCTAACAGAAACCAAAGTTGGAGGGGGTGGAGTGTAATTTTGCCAAGATATTATCTTCTTTTCCTTCATTTGGTCTGATCCTAATCAGATTCTATGTAGAGAGAGAGAGAGAGAGAGAGAGAGAGAGAGAAGAAGAAGAAGAAGAAGAAGAAGAAGAAGAAGAAGAAGGGGAAAACCTAAAACAAGGTAAGAATTGTTGTTTTGCTTCCAAAATTCTTGAGTTGTGTTGCTCTCTTACAAGTTAATCAGGTCTTTTGCATCTTATAGGAGTGATTTACGGTTTTGTTTTTACAAAAATTCGTGATCAAGATAGCTTAGAGTGTTTTGTTGTGGATGAACTCGAATCTGCCTGATGTTTGGTGAATTTTTAGATATAGTTCCAGAGCTCGTAAATTTATGAGATTTTTACAGTGGATACCCATGGATGTCTTATATGTTGTGTTAAATTTTCAGAGTTTAATTCGAAATAAAGAAAATATGAAAAATGTTCTACCGAGCTGCTGTCGGGTTCGCGTCTGTGCAGACAGCACTGACACTCTTTGGGAAAAAGGGCATAACTCATAGCTCGAGTATCCGTTTTGCAAACCGCTTTTTGATTTGGAAACTAGACTTGAATACCTTCGAGAATATCTATATATTGTGCCTTGGTTCCTACCAGGTTATAGCAGTTTTTTATTTGAAGTTGATGGTTGAGGATTTCTGGAAATCTAGGCAGCCTTTTGAGCTGTGTGTTTTTGTGAACTTTGTTATAGCTAAGTTTGATTAATAGATATGGGTCCTCATGAGTGTTATGTATTGATAAGTTAGTGATGTTTTAGAGTTGGAATCATTGAAAAATGTTGAGTAGATGATTTTTAATGAATTGTTGAGCGCAGGCGGTTCTACAGAATTTGTAATCTCGTGATTTTGTTGTGTAACTTCGATTGAGCGTATCTTAGTCATCCGGGCTCCAATTAGGGTGAATTTTATATCAAAATCTATGTATTGGAAGTATAATTTCTAATGGTGGTGGTCTATAGCCTAATTTCTAACATATAGAAAGTTGTAGCCAAAATACAATAGACTGTCTAGCTGGATTTTACATTTGTTGTGCTGAATTTCTGAGTTTATGCATGAATTCGACTTGGTTCTATTGCTTATAAAAATCCATGAAAAATCAGGGATTAACCTTGGCAAGTGATAGTGTTGTCTACCAAGTCTTGGCTCATTTTGATGCATATTCTAATTATGACAGATTTTACAAGTGTGTGTGTGTCCCTGTTAAGTTTTGTGTGTTTTAGCACATGGTTTAATTCACGGAGTTGTTGGTTGTTGATTAATTCCATAGTAGCCTTATATTTCCATATTTAAGCATTTGTATTAATATTTAAAGATGATCATATCTTGATATGGTTTACTTGTGGCTAGGTGACAAGTCGGGTCATCGGGAGGTGCCGAAACCGTAAGTTTGGCATACTCGGTCGAATCAAAGGTGAGTGTGTTTGACATGTTTATGTTCAATAACATATAATTGTGTTGATGATGTATTGTTGTGAAGACGGATGTATATCATGTGATGATGACGTCTTTGTTGTGAAGATGGATGTATATGATGCTAATAGATGTTTTAGTGTGGATATGCATGTATGTTGTGTGTGAAAGTTGGTATCTGCGAATGGGCTGTGGATTGGGATACACCGCGAGTACGTTGTGTCGGCTAGCTACCGATGACAACGAGCGGGGTGTGCTCCCACAGTGACCTAGGATACATAAGATGTGGCAGACGTGCCACTTGCTTGTGATTGGTTATATACATGTTGATAGTTGTATAACACTGCTGTGTTTTGGATGTTGATTTGGTTGTATCTTATTGAGCATTTCTATGTCTCACACACTCCTGGTTTTCCTTTATGGTTTTCCAGATTGCAGGGGCTGTAGAGGGGGTCCACTACCAGTCAACGTTTGGGGTGTTCAGTTGGTGTCGTGTGAATTTTGGACATGTTGTCAACTAAGTACTTTTAATGATTTGTAAAAAGAGAGTATTTTGAGCACATGTATTGTTTAAGCTATTTTTGAGTAGACGGTTGTTGGTGTTTGAAACTGAGTTTAACGTTGACACTTTTATTTATATGATGAAGTCTTCCGCTGTGTTTTTGCGGGGCGGGGCGTGACAAGAAAAGAGTTAGAACTTGTTAATGTCTTTCAATTTACAAATTTGATTCTGAATTTGGATATTGGATTGGATGGTTATGGAATACTTGCTCAGAACTCATTCTATGAGTGTTTTGGTTAATAGTTTGGGTGCAGTGGGCTATTATTGAACTCGATATATTTACATTGGAGTTTGGGGAATTATTTTGATACGAAAGGATTGCTTAAGAGATTTTGGTCTAGTTATTGTTGAGGGTGGACCTAGTATACTTGTGTGAGCGAGCGTATGTGTTCTTAGATTTTCCTATTTGGAATATCCTTTAACTTTATAGATTATTGTTTCGCTCTAATGGTTCCTATTCTCTATGTTTTGATTAAGGGTTTAGGACTGTTTCGTTTGAAAATGAATATTCGTACTCAGTCATAGGAGATATTTTGAATTAGGCAAAGTTTCTTACAGGATGAGCAGTTGTAATTATTGATAGGATTCTCACCTTAGACAGAAAATTTGAGGGAGTTGTTTATGGTTGGAATGCGTAGGTTTCCTTGAGATAATATAAATTGGGTTTTGAGAACTTGGCAATATCTGATTAGGTTGTGCTTTAGTAAGGTTAGCACCTAATACATGCATACAAAGAGCCATGGTTAGTGTACAGTGGATTAATTGTGAGGGTGTGTTTTTGGCAATGTGGCGGTCAATTGAAGACATGGAGCATTCTGCTTGTGATTTTGAAGTTTAAATTCTTTCACTATCTCGTGGTTGTTGAAATTTTTGGAAGTAGGAAATTGGGTATGGGTAACCTTATAAGATGAGAATTGTTACTGTGTTGTTGAACTGAATTTGGAGTATTACCTACTCGTTTTAGATAAGTGGTTTTGGACCCCAAAAAAAAAAAAAAAACCGAAAAGAAATTGACAGGATTCTATGGTGTTTAATTTTGGGTTAGTGCATGGAGTTCGTCTTTAAGTTGCATGGTGAATTTTAGGGTTTCTTAGGCAAGGATGCTATATGTTGTTATAAGAAGCAAGACTATGGGCTAGTTAGTTCATTTATTAGTTTTCGTAACACTATTGAGTTTTGGTAATTGATAAAGGTTGTAGGTCTATATACAATGACCCTTAGACATTTCCGTTAGGAAGATTCAGAGGTTAATTTGATTTAGAGTTTAGCTATATCATTGATACCTGTCTTGAACTTTGGTTGAGTTGTTCTCATTAGATTGCATATATTGAAGAATTTTGGTCTTGCCACTCTTGTTTGATATTTGGAATAGGCAATGAAATTTTAGGAGGCTTGTTTAATTGTTGTCTAAAATTTTAATCTGGAGTATTAATTTGTTTGGACTTCCATGAAGACTGATTTGGGAATAGTTCAATGAAACTGTTTGGACGGGATAGTAAGTAGTGTAGTTGATTAGTAAATCAGTCTATAGCAAGAGCTAATTTTTGGGTCATAGAACTTGTGATATTGTAATAGACATTAATACGATGACGAGTTGGATAGTAGAAATTTTGATTTTCGAGGCCATATGGATAGTAATAACTGATGGTAGATGCCAAGACCATAGAGTTTGGGTTTCTTGGGTTGAGCTGAGCTAGAATTATAATTGGATTCTTTTTAGGACTACGAATTCCCAACTTGATTGATTAGTTGGTGGATTTGTTACACGGTCTTGGGTAGAACTCAACCCCAAAAGCTAGCTTATGAAGTGAGAGTGCCCTCACGCTTATATACTTCATATTACTTTGGTACCCAGGCGATGTGGGACTTCGCTTCAAAGGATTAACATGTTTATTACTTTTAAGTTAGTTTCATTCAGGTGAAGTTGGAATATAGTTGTAGAGAATTTTATGAAATTGAGGATGGGTCATAGTCGTGTCAGTGTATAGTGGTCAGATGTGACAAAGAAAAATCACGTTGGTAGGATATATATGTATAGCGGGAACTTGACTGCTTATGGAGTAGGATGTAGAAAGAGACGGTTAATGACTCATAGCTAGAAATGGGAATTGGGACAGCAAAGATTCATTTTGTTGAGGGAAATGGAGGAGAATACAATAAATTATGATTTGTGTTGTTGGAGCATTGTTGCTACCCCCTTTATGGGTGAGGATCGATGTACTAAATTCTGTGGATCATGTGACTAGCTAATACATGTCCCTAGTTTCTATAGCAATATTAAGAAAGTCTTAAATGATGCTTGAAGTATATATTCTGGGGTGAATTTGGATTATAATATCAACTATGTGTTTTATTTTTGAATTTGATGATGGTTTATTATTGTGGAGGTATTAAGATGAAAAGAAAAAAAAAATTGGAGGAATTATATGTACTTTTAATTTGACTATTATGGGATCGGATGTGAACGAGAGTATCTCATAGCTAGAAAATGGATATTGGACCTTGACGTATCAAGATGGAGTAGAGTAATTTGACTTCAGTAACCGTGGATGTGCTACTCTTTTTGTTTGACATTGGAAGAGAACTTGATTTCAGAGACTTACTCGGTCTTATCAAGTCCTAATTGGGAGTGATCATTTGTAGTTAGGAGAGTAGTAGATTTAAGAGTTCACTTAAATTGGTGTCGGTGTTGTGTTGCTTATGCTATATATATTGGAGACTGGGTGGTCACATAGTATGGACCGAAGAGACAATATTCTATTGTATGAAGTGTATATTAGACCAAGTGGTACCAGATTACAACCAAAATTTTAGGGATTCATCTATAATACAGTTATAAGAATTTGATCTTGCTAGAGTGGTAATAATTTGGTAACTGTCGATTAGAACCTGAATATCTTGATTTTGTTTGTTTTCATTGATTGAGGAATATGAGAATCCGATTTCTTTAGGTGTTTTGATGCAGTCTAATTTGGAGTTTGTTAAGTACTTAGCAGGATAACACACAACGAATAGGAATATTGATTTTGGAGTTTGGTGGATGTCATGACATTAGGTGTGATGGTCTCGTTTTACGATTTCATTAATATTTTGAGGCATGATTTCATTGCCTAATGGGAACATGGTTCTTTCATTTTGGTAAAGGAATATTCGGTTGAGATATTGAGATTTTGGATGGTTTTCGTAAGAGACATGATGGAGTTGGTCAACGAAATATTTTGTTTGACGCATTGATGTCAAATTGTATGCATTGGTCGTCCACTCGAGGCTACATGAAATGCATTTTTATATTGATATTGAAGAAGCAATGGTCAAGTAAGGACTACTGAAGGTGAAGGTTAGAGAATTTCTGGAGTTCATGGATATTGGAGATATTCAATTTCTGGGAACAACTTTATGGGGTATTTCTTAGATTTCGATGGGGAGTCAATGTTGTTGTTTTGAGATTAGAAATCTTACACTCATGTTCGAGGTCGAGTTACAGATAGGATCGTAATTGGCTATTAATTCTTACTATTCAGGGGAAAAAAAAAAGTTGAGCTCTCTCAATATTGGACCTTTTGAGGTTTTGGAACGGATTGGTGATGTGGCTTATCGTTTGCCATTGGCGCCTAGCTTGGCTAGGGATTCATATTGTTCTTCACTTATCGATGTTGAGGAAGTATGCACATAGTTCATCCCACGTCATTGATTACGAACCACTTCATGTTCGTGAGGATATGACCTCTGATGAGCAACCTGATGAGATCCTTGATACTAAGTAGAAGGTGTATCGCAACCAAACAATTCGTTTAGTTAAAGTGTTGTGGTGCAATCATGCGGTTGAAGAAGCCATTTAGGAGATTGATGAGGAAATGTACGAGTAGTACCCGCGCTTGTATAATTAAGGTAAATATTAAATTTCGAGGACGAAATTTATTTTAAGGGGGGAAGGATGTTGCGCCCTAGCATTATTATTATTATTATTGTTGTCATTTATAATTCGGTGTCACGATCGAGTCCTATATAATTATCTTAGTGGGTATTATTAGCATTGTTATAGTTTTGAGGGTGTAAGTATAATTTTAATAGGTAGTTTGTTTAGTATTTTTAAAGGATCAGTTGATATTATTATGATTAGTACTTTATACTTAATTTAAATATCTTAACTACTTAGCTATAGTTTAGGGACGTGAGTAGTGGGTTGTTATGAGTTTTACTGAGATAAATATTTATAAGTGGATTAGGGCTTAGTTTTAGGAGAGCTTCCTCACATTTAAGAAAGAAAAAAAAACAGCCGCAACATTTAGGTTCTCTGGAGTTATTCTCTTTGGGTTTCTTGATTCAAGGTAATGTTCTTCTTCATTCCTTTTCTTTTCCCGTGATCTATATTTTCCACGGATCGGTCGCTTTTAATTTTGGGACTAGTTTAATAGCTTTTAGTTTTTATCGAGTTGTGATGAGAGAAAGAAATCACGGCAATCAATTGGGTTATTTGTGGTGTTCAAGTATGTGTGGAATCTGAGAGAGAGGGAGTCAGTGTTGGGAGTAGAAACAAGCGTCAGTGGTGGTGCGTAATGTTGTTGATGTAGCTAAAATTGGAGTTTTGTGGAATCATAATATGATTGGCAGATGAGGGGAATGAGATTCGGTGATATAAAGGTAGCAGGAGAATGGATTTTGTATTTGCATATATGGGATTGGAAGGCTTGGTTATTAATTAAGGAATAACTACCTATAGCAGTACATGCATGTGTCGATTATGTTGCTTGGGTTTAGTTTGGGCTATATTAAAAATGCATTATAGGTTTGGGTTGTTTGAGAATAACAGATTCCTGGGGTTAGAAACCATTATTTGGGTTTTGGAGTTTCAGGTGGCTCGTGATGGATGATAATCTAGGATTAGGCATAGTTTGGGTATTTAAATTGTATAGGACAATCCTAGCCTTTCTAGCTATTCAGCGTTATATTATTCGTATGGTTAGTTATTTTGAATTCCTTTGTGTTCAGGCTAGTCTCTTTTTGCGTGCTCGGGTTACGTTGTCTTTGGACTCAGGTGAGTGGTTAAGTATGTTACTTACTTTTGAAACTTCCCCGTGTCCCTTATATTATTCTTTGAAAAATTTAGAATTTTTAATTGGACAAGCGAATTATTTAATTATATTTGGTTCTTTAAATCGGCACGCGATTAAATGTATTCGTTTTGGTGAGAACTTTATGGATATTATTGGGAACTTTTATTATTGAAAGTCCAGGGAAATTATTCCTTTGAATAGGCGACCCTGACCATTAGGGAAGAGACCCGGGTTAGGCCAGTGACCCTTTTGCTCAACGGCTATCTTTTCGCCGGATCGACTTAGGGAAGAGTACCATGGTTTGCCAACACCTGGTGACCCTAAGTTCGATATTGGATCCAATCTTGAGTTATTTCGTTGGCCATGGTACTATTTGATTGTGTGTTATTGGATATCATTTTGTGATCACCATTAAAAATTTATTATTGTTTTAATCTTAAATCGTGCTTGCCAAATTATGATGATATGGTAGTTTAATTTAATCCCTACTTTAGAACTTTATTTAATATACATACTTGTCATTTACTGAGCTTGTCAGCTGACGGATTTATTCCAACGTCATTTTCAGGCAAATAAAGTCGATAGGTGAGGACTCTTGGCGGCGTCTTGGGGATTTATTGTGTCAACCTCCATAGGATGTTGCATTCTAGTTTGTAATTTTATTAACGCTTCAGCATTTTGCTAAACCTTTTGATAGAAATCGAAAAACCTTTTTCTATTGGTGATATATATTTATCATTATCGTTTATGAGATGGTTGTGCCCTATGGATATGGTTTGGACCTATTTGGCTTTGGTTTGTTTGATAAATAAATAAAAAAATTGCATAATTTGATGTCCGATGGCTTTATTTTGTTTTAGGCTGCGTGTTTCATGAGCTAAGGCCTCGTGGTTCACGACCGGTCACTTCTCATTTTGGGGTGTGACATGTCGATGATTTAAATCTTGTTGGAATTCTAACATAATTGGTAAATACTGCAGATTACCTAAAAAAGGAATTCAAGATGACAGATCTTGGCAAATTTTGTTTGGATCTGTAGATTGAGTATTTGTCGAATGGAATCCTCCTTCATCAATCAACATATACAGAAATGGTTCAAAAAACATTTACATGGATAAGATTTCTTGATAGGGGTTTCTTCTTCTCAAATGGTTGAAAGTCACAGTAAATCGGTTATGCTAGCTAATGCTGATTGTTTGTCCAACCCATATAAAGGTCGATCAAAGACAGGATATGTATTCACTTATGGTGACACTGCTATATCATGCCGCTCTGTGAAGCGAACATTGATAACCACTTCTTCTAATCACTTTGAGATTTTTGCAATTAAGAGACAAGCCGCGAATGCAGTTGGTTAAACTCTATGATCCAACAAATTTGAGAAAAAAGGATGGATTATCTTCAATCAAAGACAGTCCAACTATTTGATATGTAGATAATGCTACATGTATAACTCAGATTAGAGGAGGCTACTTCAAAGGTGTCTCCAAAATTCTTTAATAACTATGGTCTTCAAAAGAGTAGAGAAATCGATGTTCAACAAATACGCTCAAGTGATAATCTGGCAGATTTATTCACCAAAAGCATTACCAACATCAACATTCAAGAACTTAATCCACAATATCGGATTGCATCAACTCAAGGGTTTGTTATGCAACGTTGAGGGGGAACAAGTAACATAATGTCATAATATATATTGTACTCTTTTTCCTTCGACTAAGGTTTTTTTCCACTGGGTTTTCCTTAGTAAGGTTTTAATAAGGCAATCTGAAGACTAATGTTACTCTTGCAGGAGATACAAGAATATTGTACTCTTTTTCCTTCGTCAAAGGTTTTTCCCACAGGGTTTTCCTTGACCAGGTTTTAACGAGACATATTCTTAGTAAGTAGGTCATCCAAGGGAGAGTGTTATGAAAGAAATGGTTGGATGACCACTTGCCAAAGATCAATTCATTGTGGTTGTAATAGTCCAGTGGAATTAGTTGGAACAGGAAACCTACTCAATGCTCGTCTTGTTCATTGCTCTATAAACAAGAGCTATACACTACTTAGTGAGAACTGAAAAGAAGACAGAAAAAGAAATCGACAGGAGAGTATTTCTAATGAGAATTAGTATTGGTCTTCTGATAGTTCCTAAAGAACAATTTTTTGCATATATTTTGTGTTCAATATTTATCTTATTTTTATGCAGATGTCTCTATTGTTCTTAAATTTATAACACATGTAACGTATCCATATATATTATTGTTTCACACATACTAATTTCTCCTCTTGAGTTACCTGGATGAAAAGGCAAAAAAGAAGGGAAAAGCCAGAATTCTGGGGGTAATGGGTTGCAGCCTGCCCATTCAAAAACTCCAAGCACCTAAAGGAAATAAATTATAGTAATAATTAGTAGAAGGAATTTGAGTAAGAATTGTGGGTTGAATTTTTTTTAAAATTGAATTAGGATTGAGATGATTGATACACATGAGTAATTAATTAACTGAATTACCGAGAGAAAAATTTTGCCCCAAGAGGGTATCCCAGTGGCTCCACCATTGTCAAGTATCCATTTCCTGACTTTGGTCACTGCCCCATCTTCTCCATCATCTGGGCCTTCTCCCAATAATCGCAGAGCTACGTAGCTAAGTGCTGACCCCATCATTGTGCTATGCCCCTCTATGTAAAATCCCAATCCACCATCATCATTCTACATATCATACATACATAATCAAACATACAAACATCACATAAGCTTGGATCACAAGCTAATATATGCATGCAATTGATACATACGTGCGTACCTACTTTCAGTGTTCTAAAAGAAGGCTTAGACAAAGTCTAAGTACTCGCCGTCTAGGCGCTACAAGACCCCTCAAAACTAGCCCGACTAGACCGGATACCTAGACTAATTGCCCGGCCCTAGAAGCTAAAAGGTGTCCGGCAGCCCTTGGAGGGCCTAGCTAGTTTTAGAACCTTGCGTACCTGATGGAGATAAATAAAACGTTTCAGTTCCTTTCTGTGCTCGGCTGTCAAAATTGTGTTGATTGCTCCACTTATGTGTAGCACAATGACCTGTATTAATTTAAACAAACAATTACTGATTAGCACTACGATCACTGTAATAAGCAAGAAAATTCTGTTACTAGTTCCTATTTTAATCTGAAAATTGATACTACTACTTAAATATGATTGTTGTTTAATTTCAAATTGGGAATTTAATTAATTAAGAAGACTTACGAGGGGTGGAGTAAAAAAGAATGGGCCAGCATTTTCTGCTGCCCAATGGCCGTCGGATGCTTGGATTGCGCAATTTAATCGGACGGCTTTCCTTAAAGCTGTCGTTGTCGCTTCATATGTTACGTCTTCTTTGTCCCCCAGCCTCACTGGTGGTATGCTTAGATCGATGTGACTGTTTTCCTTTTTAAACTGCAGATACATATAGTATTTATAATGATAACTCTAAGTTTTTATTATTAAGATAAGACATCTTTAACGAGTGAAGTGGTTAATTATATATATAATTATACCTGCATCCGCATGAGAACATCACCACAAGGCAAAGCCCTGGCTCGATCTTTTTTGGAAACTTGTTTGTATTCCTCCCTTGCCTTTTCAACTGCAGCTCTCTCTTCCGGTGTACCCGCTTCTGGGTCGAACTCCCATATTTGTCTACCCACAAAGTTGTTTGTGCTGTATAAATATGGTCCATTACCTTCTGCAATTTTCAGCTTCCACATCTTCCCTTTTTTTTTGTTTTCCCTATCCCTGCATTAATTTCTATATATCACCCATGTATCTATATTACTAGCACTAACTTGAATCATACGTATTTGGAACACTTCAAAAAATAGGAAATGCATGACAAAAAGTTAGGAGCACAAGTAGTCCTGCGACTCGCTGCCAATGATACTGCTGAATCATGTAACCACCACCACTACACCAGCATGGAAATGCATGAAATATATATATAGTTGGCCTTCGTTTTATTTTATTTTATGGGAAATGCATATAAACTGCAAGTGGTGGCTAGGTCATACGGTAGAGCTCTTAGATGCCCCACACTGCATCTCGGGATCTAGTCTCATTCACCCCTCCAATGTAATAGATTAGGAATGACGGATGACAAAAAAAGAAAAAAGAAAAAGATATGCATGTAAACTCTTACTTATCCGTAATTTGTAAAATGTTAGAATGAGACATGAAAGTTGATGTTTTATCCGTCAAACTCTATCGTGCGTTTCTTTTCCTGTTGTAAAAATACGTCTTGTAAAATTCTCTTTGGGAGACTAGGACTAAGAGAGTTTGTCCCTCGTTAATTTCAAGTGTCCGAAATTAATCGAGGCGTGTAAGTTAATAAGGACATTCGATTATTCAAAAGAAATGAACTGGTGTACAAATTCATATCCAAAATAAGATTAATGATTTTTTGGTTCAACAAGAGAGAGAGAGAGAGAGAGAGAGGTGCCTGTTTGAGAGAAGATGTGAAGTGCGAACTGTGGATTCCCACAGTTGAAAATCTTGAAATACTAGTAGTATTAAGCAGAGGATCGAAGAGAGAGAGAGAGAGAGAGTTGAGAGATGGGAAAGAATTGGGGCAGTGGTAGGTATATATAGACCGTGGCATCCGCCCAAACCCAAATTTACGTTACTGTTCCCTCCCGTGAGTAGCAGGCAAATTCCGGATAAGAGCATCTGATAAGTGCCAAAATGTGTACATTTAGACCGCCTAATTTACATTTGTTATGTCCCTTATTATTTTATTTAATACTCCCTCCGTCCCTTTTTAAGTGTTGACATTTCCATATTGGGTTGTCCCTTAATAAGTGTGTGTTTTGAAAAGTTAATGGGTAAAAGTTTGTAGAATTATTATTTTGCTCTTTTGAAAAGTTAGTGGGTAAAAAGTTAATGGGCAAGGGTGAAGGATAATTTTGGAAAGTGAAGGTAAAAGTTAATGTGGAAAGTGAAAAAGCTGATGTGAAAGGTCTAATGATGATGTTTTTTTAATAAGTTGGATTTACGAAGCAACACATTTAAAAAGTGACGGAGGGAGTATCTTTTGTTTTATTTTTGTAATTGTAGGTTTCAAGAGCAGGATACCACATTTGACCTTAAATTAAGAGAATTATGTGCCACGTGAGCGTGTAGCACTTGATCATTTTTCCAGCCCACTTTCCGAATAGGGTTTTTCTACCCTCAGCCCATTGCGTGTACAATTAAAATGAAATAAAGTACCGTTTTCTCTCCAAACGATGGTGATAGTGACCTCCTGATGTTATTGTCCAGTTGGTACACTGTCCCCAACAGTCATAAATATTTCTTGTCTGCAAATGACAACTCTGCCCTTCATCTTCATTTCTGTCCCCTTTAGAAAGAAATAGTAGTAACAATTTTTCGTCTGCATTGAATTACTACTTTTTGCTCTAATACGACTACATTTTGGCTCTTTTCATTTTTTTTTTCCTGATTACTTTTTGACATTAAGGAATACCTAGGCCTTGTTTGGTTTCCTTTTTTATGGTGCTAAAAGTTTTTTTTTATCTTTATTTAAACAAATTTCGCATTCGTAAGTTTTGCATAAAATTTTTGTAACTTATTAAAAAATGCTAAAACTTGGTCATTTTTCAGAAAACAAGGGGGTAAAAGTTGTATTTATTACTTTCCCAATTTCTTTAGTCGAAACGAACCGACAAGTCATAAAATTTTGACGCAAAACTAACAAACGCAAAAAAAAAAATGAGCTGAGGGTAGAAAAACCCTCCGAAAACGGTACTTTATTCCATTTTAATTGTACACGCAATGGGCTGAGGGTAGAAAAACCCTCCGAAATATCCCGACCGAACTTTGCATTGTATAATTCATTGATTAATACTCCCTCCGTCCCAATTTAAATGCTCCCTACGGTTATGCGTGCCTTTTTAAAACTCTTGTAGTTTTTATTCTATAATATATTATATATGCAATATGGATCTTATTTGATAGATTTCAATTAGTTCTATTAGACAAAAATTTTGAAAACTTTGAAAACATTACCAATAAAAAGATATAAACGTTTGAAAATGGCACGGATATTCGTAGGGAGCATTTAAAATAGGACGGAGGGAGTATAATCAATGTCAGTGGCATTTAAGAAGAAAGCAGATGACGGTGGAGTTGGGAAATGGAAAAGAAATACAATTCTTGTGGAGTCCTGTTGACATCAGATTCTGCCCTACGATTCGTATGTCAAGTGCATAAATAAACTGCTCTATACCATTTTATTCCGGGCAGTAAAATAAGAAGATTGACTGTACCTGCGTCCTGATTGGACTCGTTTTGAACATCAGTCGAGAGCATCTTGTGTGCGCGCCACACCGAATAATTTTTCTCTCATGTCAGCTTGCCATTTACTCCAGTGGGGGCCAATTACTCAAATGATGGGAGAATTGCATAACCTTTAACAGCAGAATGGCGTGACAGTTATGGGCCCCACCTTGCATGACATCAATTCTCCGATTTGTTTAAGATAAGTGAGCCATTTTCATTAAAAGGGGGACGGAAACAGGGGGGTCACCACAAGTTGTGTGGTGGCACCAAACGTTGCCGTCTGGTGTGGTGCTTGTGTGAGACTTTAAGGCTGTGTTTGGATGGGTTTTGAAAAGAAATTTTTGAGAAGAATTTTTGAGAAAGTGTTTGGTTGGGTTTTTGAAAATGAGAATAATGAGATAATGATTAGAGAGAGATAGAGAGAGAAATAAAATAATGAGGTAATGAGTAGAGAGAGATTCTTTTTGAAAAAAAGGAATCTTTTTGAAAAAAAGGAATCTTTTTGAAAAGAATTTTTGAAAATGGAGAAAAAATGAAAGAGAACAAGGCCTTAAGCCTTTGCAAATTGTAATTTTGTGGGGCCCACTTTCGGGTCCCACACGAATGATCCGGACCGTTAAATATTTTTTAAATAATTATTAAGGTAATCTCAAAGAAAATCAGGCTCATTGGATATTTTACGTTACTCATCCATTCTTTGACTTTCATTCAGAATTCAGGACCCTACCAGTTTGAAAGATTCTTCAGGAAAAGTTATAAAATTATGGGCTTAGAAAATCATTGATCTGAACCATAAGAGTCGTAGGGCTCGTTGAGCAGAGTATCCATTAAAAAAATAATCTTGTTCGGACATCGATAGATATCAAAACACTAAAAATATGAGTTTTTTTTATACCTATCGATGTCCGAACAAGATTATTTTTTTAATGGATGCTATTCTTAACGAGCCATATGACTCTTATGGTTCAAATCTATTATTTTCTAAGCCCACAATTATATAACTTTTCCTGAAGATTCATCCAAACTGGTAGGGTTCTGAATTCTGAATGAAAGTCAAAGAATGGATGAATAACGTAAAAATATCCAATGGGCCTGATTTTCTCCGAGATCACCTTAATAATTATTTTAAAATTATTTAATGATCCGGATCCTTCGTGTGGGACCCGAAAGTGGGCCCCACAAAATTAAAATTTGCAAAGGTTTAAAGTCCCACACCAAACGGCAACGTTTGGTGCCACTACACAACCTGTGGTGACTTAGTCACCACACAGGCCCCCCGTTTCCAAGGGGGACGAACATATTTATTGGTGTGGGGAAAGGGAGAAGAGAGAGACCCCTTAGAGATTTTCGGACAGAGACCAAGAGAGAAGTTCTGGGAAACCACCACTCAGTTCCATGCAGTTACAGAGACTCACGGCTATGAGAAGTTCAATTGCTATGCTCGGCTAAACCCCTCATCTAGGGGGAAGATGAAACTCCGTACCAAGTAATATTATTTGTGCGTAGGCTTATGTTTATTTATTTGAATCGATTGTGTAACTAAGAACCCTTTTCGTTATGATCAAATGAATTGATTTTTATGCTTTCAATCAATTGAGTATTTGTACGCATGCTTTACAAATACGAGTCATGCAATGACTTTCTGTGTTTGTGATTGGATAACCGAGATGGGTTATACTCGTAAGACAGATCGTGTCACTAGACAACCGTGAAAGAGACGAGTTGTGCTAGCGAGACGGTCCGTGCTATGGGATAGTCCATGCCTGTTAACAATACAATTATTTTCTTGACAATTATGATTCAAATAATAAACTTAGCCTACACATAACCTTGTTACGCGGTCGGGGTGGATTCGGAACCCTGGATATTCTTCTCCACCAGTTTCACTCAATTCAATTACTGCTTTTCTTTAGTTTAAATTAATTTGAGAATTAAAATCAACCAATCAATCTTTTCTGAATTAAATTAGAAGCCAATCGAAATTAACGTAATTTAGCCAATCTGCCAACGTGGATCGATACTCGGACTTAACCACTATTCTCTGGAGTAGTAGTTAATTCCTTGTTTTTATAAATGTATTTTTGACTTGGTATGACACAGTCAGCATCCTTATCAACCTCCAAAACAAAACACAAAATTTAACCAAAAAAACATCTTTTACGTACAATTTAGCAAGTCACTTTATTAAAAATTCAAAAAATCAGAATCTCTATCCAAATTTTACTATATTAAACTATTCCTCAAATTTATAAAAAAATAAAAATTTCCCTAAAATATTAATCTCCCAGGCAGGTAGGGAGTTGTTGTTTATGTCAGTAAAGTACAACTTTTCCTCTTAAACTATTCTCCTCCCTCTCTCTCTCTCTCTTTTGTTCCCTGGAACCCGGGAAACCCCATGACAAAAAACAATTAAAAAAAAAAGTAAAGTGAACCGTCTCTCAAATATATTCAAATTTGAATAGGTACTATAAAGAAAAATAATTTGAGGAGGGATGATAAGCACACAAATATGTAAATATTAGTGGGCTTAAGTCCTAAAGTTTGACCTTATTATTATGTTTATTATTAATTTTTATAAGAAATTGCACGTAAGGTACTGGTTTAATGTGTATTAGGGGAATTGCGGTGTAAATATGGCGTATCCGTCGGTGCATGGTCACTGGTGTGGAAAGTTGATTGGTCTAATTCATTAAGCATCCACCAAATTGATATTATGGGCTTTATCACCAAAATGAAAATGGAACAATGTAGCATCAGGTTTCCAACGACAATTTATTGTCATTGGTCCACATGTGCCTACTTTGGCTATATATGTCAAATTCTACAATTATCATGAGCGAGATATTCTGCAACTTTGGAAAGTCAGCAAGTTGTTGGTTCCATCGGCCACATGGCAAAGTCCCAAGCGTCTGATCATGTTCTTGTCTTCATCTTAGCCATTGATCTATTCTTCACATTTCCATGAGCGCGCCACACTGGATAATTTTCCAACTAGCAATAACTTCATGAAGAAAAAAAAGAAGGCAACAGAAAAGGAAAGTCAGTGGATGCAATTAACGTGGGTGGTTGGGAATCTCAAATGGAGAATTAATTGCGGAGTCCGGATGATATCAGATTTTGCCCTACGAAACACATGCCAAGCACATAAATTACAAGAGTTATACTGTTTTATTCCCGGGATTAAAAGAAGAAATTTGACTGTTCCTGCACCCCAATCGGACACCATTTTAAACAGCAGTCGAGAGCATCGCGTACCCAGTTAGTGCAAGTGTCACAATCAGTGGCTCTTTCCCGTAGCTTTTATAACTCCCTCCGTTCCATATTATTGGTCCATTTTCACTATTTGACACCTCTCAAAAAATTGTCTATAACTTTCAATCTATAGTTCTTTTTATATTCAAATTGGATCTTATTTGATAGATGTTGATATGTTTTATAAAACAAAATTTTTGCAATTATAAAAAACATTATAGATTTTGAAATATAGATAATTTTTCAAGTGGCACGTCTGCCGAAAAGAGACCAATAATATGGAACGGAGGGAGTAGTTTCTTTCTTTGTCTTTTTTCTTTCTTTTGCCTATGTAAGGCATGTGAGGTTCAGTAATGAGTAGGAGATTTTTTTTAGGAGAAAAATAGGCAGTTAGGATTGGAAAATCAGTCTATGAGGGTGTTTGGGAGCCTACTTTTTAGTTTTTCATTTTCAATTTTTTGGCTTTTTAGTTTTTTTGATTAAGGTCAGAATGTGTTTTGAATTTAGGAGAAGTGTTTGGGAGAAATGTACAGAATGCATTTTGCAACAAGAGAATGAGAAGTAGAAATGGAAAAGTAGTCTCCAACCTCTTTTTAACTTCTTGCCTAGATTTTCAAAATCAAGAATGAGTTTCTTGAGAATGAGTTTTGGGTGTTCTCCCCCAAACACCCAAAAAGAGAAAATGAGAAGGTGAAAATGCAATAAAGAGATGGTCAAACACCCTCTATCTCTTTCTCGTTTATCTTACTTTTGTCTCTTTCTTCTTCTGTCTTTCTGATTTCAAGCCAAAGAGCCGAAAGCTCTTCTCTCTTATAATGTAATTCAATTCAAGTTTATATTGTACTGTAATAAATTTGTAGTTTTAAAATTCTTGTTTTTAATTTCATCTTTATATTTCCTTGTCGTTTTAATTCTTAGTTTAAATTCGCTTAATCAAAAGATTAAGGTTTGGTTGTGAGTATGCGCAAACTACTCGGTTGTTTCTCGCACCAAATCCGAATCTAAGATTAGTCTTACTTGTGGATTCCTTTGAGATTGAAAGGAGGACACCTTTGGTTACCCTCATGTACACATCTCATCGGTGCACTCTTAAGACCGATCTTTTTAATCACTTTAATAAGCCATAATGTTTAGTGTAATTTTTAGCTTTTCCTTGACGAGTTCTTCGTCAATGGAGGAGTAGTCATAGACTTGGCCTAGGGTGATCACCACCCAAATGGCCTAAGTGGATTCATGATTCTCACACCTGTGCTAACAAAGTTTGTTTGTGTTTAATCCGGCTCGTAGCTATTGATTTAAAACTCAAGGTTGTTATGTTTTTTATTTTGCGTCGACAATAACATTGGCACGCATAATACTTAAATCGATGTCATTTTGAGGGTTTAACAAACTTCCGATCGAACCTTGATTAAACCAAGCACCGAAAAGAAAAAGAAAAAGATTTCATCGAATTATCTTCCAGTTGAGCAAAAAATTACTTTGATGCTCAACTGTGCAAATTGTTAGAATCGTGAATCTATTTAGGCTATAGGTGGTGTGAACCTTGGCCCGAGCCTTCTTTATTTAATTTAAATCAAATCCATATTTTTAGTCTAAAGGAAATCCTAGTTTTTAAAATTACCAAAAATCAAGAAACAAAAGGTGGCTACCTACAGCCGAAAAAACACTGAATAGATCGATAGACCACTTCACTCCATAAAACCGTTCTTTGTGGTTCGACCTCGGACTTTCCGAGTATATACTTGCAATCGACTACGTTGCCCTACGCTTGGGGTTTAGCACTCTGAGATACAACTTTTGGATGCAAGCAAGGGAGAATAGGTAGCCTGATTTTTAGGGGGTTTGGCTCCCTATTTTAGCTTAAAAGCTAGTTTAGGTAGCCTGATGAGTATGCCCTTAATACAAAACAAAAATAGCAGTAAAATTTTAATATTATACCAAATTAATATTGAGAATTGATATTAGCACTCTCTTTTTTGTATCTATTCATAAAGTGCAAGGGTAATTTCACTTAATAAAGACAAAAAAGAAGTACCTATATAAAAATTAAAATGTCAATATCACTTCCCTTAATACTCCTACTAAAAAGTCAATCTTGTAGGGGCCGTTTGGTAACGTTTTTGTTTACTAATTTTGTTTTTGTTTTTAATTTTTTTCAAAACTAAAAACAAAAATGTGTTTGGTAATTTATTTATGTTTTGTGTTTATTAAAAACGTTTTCAAAATTTCTGAGGTGATTTGCCTTATTTTTAAAACAGGGTCGTTTAAAAGCAAAAAAACAGAAAACAAATTTTTTTTTACCAAACATGTTTTTTTGTTTTTGTTTTTATAAACAATAAACATGATTCTACTTTTAGTTTTTTAGAAACAAAAAACAGAAAACAAAAACGTTACCAAACGCCCCATATATAGTTGTTGATTATTTCTGTTCCAAAAAAAAGTTGTTGATTATTTTAGTCATATCCATGGATAGGTGGTTACGTTACCGTAATTAGAATGCCAAGGGTAAGTTATTGTTACACAACCAAAACTTTTGAGTGCCCCACCGACACTGATTTTGGGCTTTGGCCAAAAAAACTTAAATGTGCGTCAAGTTTTCTTGGATTATTTGATTAATTTTGGTTTTATTTAAAAAAAATTTAGTTTTGATCATAATTTTATCTCGATGAGACAAAGCACCCTCATTAAAAAATGATGAACATTACCCTCATTTTGATTGGTGGCAAAAGTATGGATCATACCACAAATTAGTCTCATGACTATTGAAAAGTATATATATTGATCCCGTCGACCATATACAATTTCCATTCATCCAAGTGAACACCTTCTTTAAACGAGGATAAACAAAATCGAACTTGTAATTAACCCTTACAAAATCATCATGAAGTTGTTGCAGGATAAACTAGGGAGATCAGAAAGGAGCTGGCTAAGGCCACAAGCACTCTATTTTATTTATTTATTTATTTATTTATTTTGGGGAGGGGGAGTGCATATTACTCAAGTAAAAGTTCATTTTTCTTAGCTTTCATTTTTTTTCTTTTTGTTTTTACAAACTCCAATAAACAAACACATGATTCAACGACCACCATTTTAACTTTACTTCTCATTAAAAAAAAAAAAGAAGAAAAAACCTTCACTCCTCATGTGATTACCCAATAGAAAAAAGATAAAAATGCCAATAAAAGTATGAATCCCCATTCAGTAAATCATCATTCAACAAATCACCATTCATGAAAATTCCTTAATAAATGTTCACATAGATTTCCTTCCACTTCCTAAACAGACATTCTAAAAATAAAAATAAAAATAAATTACAACTCGAAAAACCAGTATACACATAATAGGTGTTTTGTTAATGGAATTGCCAACACTAAAGAGCTCAGCTTTTTGGAGTTTACATTAAACAACGAAAAAAATACCAAACTTGACTATAAGTGGTGAAGCTCGAATCCTGCTAGGGGTACAATAGTACACCAAATGTATAACACTTGTGTGGGACCATTTCGTGCTCCCACACAATTGATCTGAGTTGTTCAATTTGTTCAAAATATTTTTTGGAGAGTCTTTGCAAAAAAATCAGTTCAGCCGGATATCGATAAGTGTTTGATCTTATGTTCTTTTTTTTAGTTGTAATCGTGCAAGAATGATGAAAAGTCGATCTAGAATAAAAAATGCCAAGTACCCATAAAATTACCCAGAAACTTATCCAGAATTTGAAATCTATGGCTCAGATTCTCTCTCAAGTGAATCTGAGCTACTGATTTCAAGTTCTGGGCAAGTTTTTGGGTAAGTTTTCTATGTAGAATAAGACGGCTCTATCAAAAGTTGCATAAGGGTAGTTTGGGAAACCCATTTTAGAGCAAAAACAACAGGTTGTGTAAAATTTTGGTCAAAAATCCTGTTGTACAGTGCATATAGCTACCCTGTCACTCTCAACACTCCAACAATCCTACCCATTTTACCTATCTTTTATTAAAATAGGTTGTTCTCTACTGTTTGGAAGGATATTGTACTTGTGGGACAAAGAGATGTGAATCTGTTTAGATTATTTATGTCTAATGTCAAAATTCAGGTAGGGGATGATTGTAAAGTGAGGTTTTGGCTTGATGTATGGGTGGGGGATGCTCCTCTAAGTACGTTATTCCCAACGATCTTTAATGTATGCTCTCAAAAACTGGCGGTAGTGGCAGATGCTTGTCATAGTAATGGGCCTAATCAAGCTCTTCATTTGGATCTTAGAAGAAATATTTTACCCTGGGAACTTGAGGAATGGGATAATCTTTTGAACATGGTGAATTCGGTGGCATTACAACCACACAAATCTGATTGTTTGTGTTGGGAGGCAGATTCTTCAAAAGTTTATTTGGTTAGCTCCCTTTATAAATGTAGAGAAGCAGAGCTGGGGCGTCCTAGAAGGGAATTAAAGTTGATGTGGAAAAATCATGCTATTCCTAAAGTACTCCAATTTTTGGGCTGGTTGGCAGTTCTAGAGAGAGTTAAAACGTCAGAGTTGCTGTTCTCTTTAGGTGTGCTAACCAATCTGAATGACTGTTTATGTAAGTTTTGTGGTGATGCTTTGGAGACTGCTAACCATTTGTCCTTTCATTGTAAATTTGTGTGGTGTATGGCTGTGAAGTGGTGGGGTATTAAATGGGTGGTTCCATCGTCTATCAAGAGCTTATTCATTTGGTGGCAAAGTTGGAGATTCAAGAAGGAAAAAAAATGTTATGGGAGCTTGTTAGTTTTGCAAAGTTGGAGATTCAAGAAAGAACTACCAGAGAAAAGAGATCAGAGTTCTCCATAGTCGATTGTTTTAATGGCGAAAGCTTATGTTCGATCCAATCTATCTCTCATATCTCGTCTCTCCTTAGTCGGTTGGGCCGCAGTAATAAATGAGGTGGGCTAAATTAATTTGGGATAAAATTTTACATATGAAAAATTTAAACAAAAAAAAAAATCTCACCTGAGCTACTACCCACCTTATCTCCTTCCTACATCCGCCCTTGACTGTTGCCGAACTACTTAATACATGATTAGTAGTAATGTTAGAGCCACATCAATCCACTACATCACCAATCATAGCAGCTTGCGCACTGCATAATTGTGATTGGAAAGTAGTTTCAAAATACTTATTCTCCCATTACCCATCATACACTGTTGATGTAATTGGTCGAGTGATAAAATAGGGTACTAGAAAATGATATGATTACATCACACTTGCATTATTACATTTGCCTGAGCTGTGGGTTTGGCAATTTTTTTGTAAATCTTGATCGATTCGGTCGGTACAGGATCTACGAACTCTTGATTTGACCAATTTGGCTGATGTTATTTTGCCTATCTTCGCTAAAATTGAATGCAAAAAAACGTGAAGGGTTCATACATTTCCATGAACAAGTGCACTGAATGGAATGGGCTGTCCTTGTAAGTAGTTGAAGTGATGAATTCCTCCCAACGTATTTATTGATACTTCATCCGTCCCATGTTATTTGTTTATTATGCATTTTTTTTCGTTTGTGTATATTGTCAACATCTGTCAATCAATAGTGTTTTTTATTATTAAGAAAACTTCGTATTACAGAACAAAATGAAATATATCAAATAAGATACATATTGTATATTTTTGAAGATAAAAAATGAGACGGAGGGATTATTTTTTACTACTACTTTTTTTTAAACGCATGTGTCTCGGGCTAGTTTACGCACTTCAGACTAATCTCTATAGCCTCTCTCCAAGCTGTTACACACGTTTTTTGTATGGGGAAGGTGGCTCCAAGAATTGTTGGCAGGGGGAATCGAACTATGGATGTTACACATTGTTACGAATATCTAGCTAGATGTAATTAATCCTTAATATTTTCTAAACGATGATTTTTTTTTTTTATTTGAAAATGCAGGTGTCATGGGTCAGCTTGCGCGCACCTCAGACTAATCTCTCCAGCCCCTCCCATAGCCGTTTCACACTCTTACGCGTGGGGGTAAGGTGGCTCCAAGAGTTGCTGGCAAGGAGAATCGAACCTAAGATTTTAGGTGAGAGCTAACCCCGAAGTCCCAGGCCAAAAAAAAAAAACCTATGTTGCCCTGCCCATTTTTTGGGACAGCCATCTCGGAAATCATGACAGGCATAATGGGGCCAACGTACTGTATATGCAGTGATAATTCGAAAAAATTATATTTAGTTTCACGAGTTTTCTTTTTATACGTATTATTTGTTCTTCACATATCCTGACAAAGATTACAAAAAGAAAAAGAGCAAAAGAAAAAAAACAATGAAGTTTTAGCAAGGTCCAAACCACCGCCACTTTGATTAATCCTGATGTTTCATACTTCTGTTTGTTTTTTGTTTTTTTCCGGGCTCTCAATACTGTCCGGGCCAGCCTATATACTCCGATTAATTTCCTTTTCGGTCCTGTCAAAGACAAACCAACCATGACTAAATTAGGGGATTCACAAGAAATTTCTTTTGAGACGGATTCTTTTGATTTCGGAAATGGAAGAAGTATTAATTGACTCAAGTCTTAGTTGTACTATCCTGATGTTTGATATCTATCATTTAGTTAGCACACCGGGTGAATCACACCCGTAGATTTTCAGGATTTCCTTTTCCTGTCACTTTAACTTTTCTCAGCTTTGAAAGTTCAATTTCAACCATTTAGGATGTAGACCTGCCACCGGTCAATCTCTTCAACAAATTTCCACAACCCAAGCCCCTTTTAGGGACGGAGTCAGGATTTTGGCGTAGAGGAGACGAATATACACAATAAAAAATAATTAAAATTAAGACAACGATATAATTTTTTTTTTTACTAACTCAATACACACACACACACACACGAAACTAAACATGTTTCTAATATCAACTTAGATTGCAAAAGATATTAACGTTTTTTTAATCTTATCTAGTGTCTACTGAAATCAGGCATCTTGAACTGTTCTCGACACTTTTTCTTGTTATTAAAAGCATCAATGATAGAGTCTGTGTCCAACGCTCGAACAATATCTTTCTCAATATAAGTGATCAAGAAATTTTCTAAATAATCATCCTCCATCTTGTTGCAAAGTCTTGTCTTCACACATTTCATAGCATAAAATGCACGTTCATTTGTAGCCATTGAAACATGGAAATTAATATAAGCCGAATCAACCTATCGAAAAAATGATATATCGTGCACTTTCTTGTCTTCGCCAACATTTCACTCAACTTTGAAATCGTTGATAGATTTTGGAACTCAGGATGCATAGACACATCAAGCTTATAATTTTGCAATTGATATCTTAAGTGGTACTACTTTTCTTGCTCATTAAAATCCATTGGATAATATTTCTCTGTAAGCTTGCAAGTATTTTCAATGTTGAATGATCTGAAGCCATAGTGAGGATCTAGAGATGTGCTGAGAATGAAAGACTTCATTGTATCTTCCTTAAACCGAGTGTTCAATTCTTGCAATTGAGAATCGACTGTTTTGGGAGCCCCCAATTTGTTTTGCTATTTTCTTTTTCCTTCACATCTGATGTCCATAGACCACGTTAAAGAGTTTTGGGCTTCCAAAATTTCAGTGAGCCTTAGTTTTTAAAAGTGAACGGGCCTTGAGTCCCTGAAGTGAGTTGGGTTATAAAGTTTTATTAAGTAAAATGATTTGGTGCTGTTAATAAGGAAAATGGTGGAATTGGTGCTGGTTTTGTGGCTCGGGATCATCTCGGTGGTATTTTAGGGATGGTCTCAATCCCCTTTTCTGGTGCATACACCCCAAGATCTACTGAAGCTTTGGGGTTTCGTGAAGCCTTAGTCTCCACTGCTAATAATAGGTTTCCAAAGGTCATAGTGGAAGGTGTCTATGCCCAAGTTGTACAGGCACTCTCTCAAGAAGGAAAATCTTTTTCTGATTGTAGCTCTATTATCTCGGATTGTTTAAAGCTTGTTCCTCTTTTTTCCTCTTGTATTTTTTCTCATGTCAAACGTTCTTGCAATAGGGTAGCCCATTCGCTGGCTAAGCAATCGCTATTAGGTGGGTTCGGAGTGGGTGTTGTGCACCCGTGCACAACATGCGTGTTGTGCACAATCCTCGCCGTCCGTTCGGCGATCCAATGGTCCAGATGGAATCTTGCAATGAACGGCTCGGATGTCGCAAGGCTCGGATTCCATTTGGACCATTGGATCGCCGAACCTACGGCGAGGATTGCTGTGCACGGTGCACAACACCAACACCAAATCCCTATTAGGTGCTCGATTGGAAAATTGGGGGGGGTCCTGTCCCTCTGTGGCTATCCAATCTTGCCCTGAATGATGTTCGGTCTTCAGGCCCTATTACTACTTAAATAAAATCCATTATCCTTTTCTTGAAAAAAAAAATGATTTATCTTAAAAATCAAGTGTTTTTTCGTAAAATGATTTATCTTAAAAATCAAGTGTTTTTTCGTATAAAAACAAATCAAGTGGATAGCCTTAAGGAGTTGGCCAAGTGGTCTTGCCTTGGAAGTTATAAACTTGATCCCTCCTAATGTCAAGTTCGATTCTCATTTCAAGAACTCTTATGGCTAATTTACTATATATTATGCGTAAATGTGTAATACGGTGCGTACGTAGGGCTGTATTGATTAATCACATGTGTTCGCAAGCTGGCCCCAAACACCTTGCATTACCAGGAAAAAGAATCAAGTTGAACGAATATTCAAAATTGCATGATCGCATAGTATTTATGGATCTAATAATTGAAAGATAGCATGATCGATCGACTCGTGTCAGAGTTGCAATTTGATGTTGGCGCGTTCAAATAATTGAAAGATTAATTATATATTTCATAGACATGATCATGTGGTCATCAATCTTTGATTAACATTTTTTTAGACATTTGTTATGTGTACCCTATCAAATGGAGTATTGAGAGAGGGAGAAAGTGGGTGTATACTATATCCTATCATGTTGTTAACAATCTTTTCATATCACGCATTGTTATTTTCCCTACAGGATCCCCCAACGAGAATAATAGACCTTTCCCTTTTTTGCTTACGGAAAATTTTACTATCCACCCATGGGACGTCGCTTAAGAGTAGAATTTCTCATCCCCCAATGTAAAATTGACAGGTTCAATCTCCTGTCTTCCCTTTACTCTGTTCATTTAAAGCAAGTCGTTCATGCCTCTTCCTTCTGGAATGACAACTATACCCTTCACTTCTATATATCTGTATTGCTTTTAACTGCCTTCACTTTTATACAACTACTCCAGTTGCACCAAATTTTACTTTCTAGATAACAAAACAAATAATAAAAAATTCACATGGTTTTAGATCCCCGATAATTTTTTTGATACACTCCATCCATCACAGATTGTATTGAAAGTAATAAATAATTTTATGAGAGGTCTTAAATAATAAAAAGAGATAAATAAATTTGGACAGGGGGAGAGAGAGAGAGGGGGGGAATAAATCTGGGTCATCCAAAACACTTTTGGACGGTCAAAATGCACGGTTGGACATCACATGGCCGTACCATACACGCACCCAAATATTTCTCCTTGGGATATTGGAGTATTAAATCGGATTGGGAATGGAAAAGATTTGAAGAGGTATTTCTGAAGTACATGCCTCCATGGAAAGCCAATATGAGGTAGTTTAGGAAAACTAATTGACAAAGGAGAAGTCAAGACAATGCTAATTATTAGGAAGGGCAATTAAGCCATTTTAGCTTTCCATGCAATTAATTCCCGTGGCATTAACAAATTCACCCGTGGCATTAACAACATCCTTCTTGTATATGCATAATTTTTTATTGAAGTTCTCGTTGAATGCTGCCTTGTTCTTCTTAAATTTTCTACGGGAATTTTTATTGATAGCAACACTCAAGATTCTTCTAAAAAAATTAAAGAAAACGCAAAAAAAAAAAAAAAAAAAAAAAAAAAAAAAAAACGAATGTAAAAAGAAAAATTAAATAAAGACAAAAAAGTCAAGTTGCCTTTTAGAGGAAACTCAACCTCATAGATAATTATTTGCTTCAACGAAAGAAATAAAAAAAATGTACAATTAAATATTTAGATAAGACAACAGTAGTAGTATTAAAGACTAAAAAGATAATAGTTGTTTCAATTTGTTTATAAATTTAGAGATTTTGTTTTTTTGGCTCTGCCATAATTCTTTATTTTGTATTTTATTAGACTGCTTTTGCTGAGATAAATAGTTAATCTAAAAATGTTAATGTAAATGTGACTTAAAACACAGAATAAAGAAAATAAAAACCAAAATAGTCCTCCGTCCATTCTCGAATAAAAGTAGAGATTTCAATTTGGAAAAATTAGTCAAAAATGCAACATTTTTTACCTCTTCAGATGGGTTAGAAGGATATGTTCTTTTCAACATTTTAGCCATAAGGACACAAGGATCGAATTTCTTTGGACAACACTGCTCTCCTCACCACGAGACAAACCCTCACTTCCCTGAGTCTCCTCCCCACTCTCTCTCCTCTTTTCTCACCATCCCTTGCCCTTACTCTTGTTCTTCACCACCACCGCCGCCGCTGTATTTTGAAAAGTTAATGAGTAATAACTATTACGTATTATTTTTTACTGTTTAGGACCTCTCAAAAAGTATGTCACTTTTCACTATTTAGGACCTCTCAAAAAATTAGTTTTTTTTTTCTCCCTCCGTCCCAAAATGTTAGCGCTGCTTTGGGATTCAAATTTTTTAAAAAGACATATCACTGTGTTCACTTCACATTTCCAAAAAAAATTTCAAAAAGATTCTTTTCCCATCTCTCATCTTTCCAATCATTAATCACATTTCTCTCTCTACTCATACCCCTCTCTCCAATCATTATGTTAATTTCTCTCTCTATCTCTCTCCAATTATTACACCTTTTTCTAATTATTACTTTTTCCAAAAACCCATCCAAACACTATCTCAAAAATATTTCTCAAAATATTCTTCTCAAAATTTTCAACCAAACAAAGCCAATAGTCATTACATATTTTTATTTTTTCATTTCCAATTTAGCTCATAATCATTGGAACTTTTCATTGAAATAGTTCTTGCCGCATCAAAATAGTAGGGGTAGAATTGGAAAATTATCAAATAAAGTTCAAGAGGCTGAAGCTTATCAGTTTTGCATCGGGGGATGAGAAATTTGGTCCAATGGGGGCGGGTAGTAGAACAACAACAATAAATAGACATGATTAATTGAAAGATTAATTACATATAACATAGACATGATCATGTGGTCATCAAATACTCCTATCATGTGGTTAACAATCTTTTCATGTGGTTAACAATCTTTTCGTGTGGTTAACAATCTTTTCATACAGGATCCTATCATGTGGTTAACCGTTAAGATTTTGTTGAAATAAATAGAGGGACAGGTGATGCGTTAAAGTCTTCCTCCCTGTCAACATAACTTTCGTGTTCAGATCATACGTGGCTCAAAACAGGGGGTCCGCCAGCAAATTGATTTTTGGAAATTGGATAATTGGATCAAATTAAAGTCAAAATCAGCAGACCTTTACAAGTAACAACGTTGGACAGCCAAATTCGCCAAAGGAAAATGATATGGGTACACCATTTGTGCACCCCAAATACACATCACTCTGAGCCAAGAATGAGAGGCGATGTTCGGCTCGCCCCACCCCACACGCCTCTCATTTCCACCTTTGAAAGTGATTTGGCATTTACAGTGCGCAGACTCACTAAAGATTGTTGTTCACCAAAACCTTAGCAATTTTCTTCTTTTCTTTTTTTATTTTCCTTTTCAAACATTTTAGTTATGTAAATTAGTGGGGGTCAGAGGGAAATTAATGGCTTATCTGTAGAGAGATGTTAAACCCCAAACTTCCCTCTAAGAAGTTAATGAATATTATCAGATTGGTTAAGAGTCACAGCTCATCAAAACGTTATAACTTGAAAACTTTATCTTCCTTTAATTTCAAAAAGAGTTTAAATTCTTTCCACCAATGGTGGACCATGGTTTCCACCACTGCCCGTTGTTGGTTCCACCATGCATTTTTTATTATAATTTGCACTGTTCTTTTTGTAAACCAGCACAAAGTATAGTAGTATATCATCAACGCAAAAAATCAGCTTCATGGAATATCGACAGAGGGCTCAAGATAGGCTCGAAAGACCTCTTTTCCATTGCGAAGTATTTTTTTTCCTTACGTATTTTAGATATTGAATTTTGGTTTATAAAACATCGATAAGTATACTAAAAAAGTAAATTTTGATTTATAAAATGGACGGTCATGTACAGTTTAACTTCAAAATCCATGATCATCTATTTTTTAAACCAAAATTCATTTTTTGATATATCTATCACTATTCAATCAAGCTGATTTTTGCATATATATATATATACGATCCACTTCTAGTCCGGTCTTTCCATTTCCGGTCCTCATGATCCAAATATTTTTTTGACGATCCGATCCGTCCAATGTGTTCAGAAGGTGTTTTCAAGGGTCCACACTGAAAATCTTCAAAAAAAAATACCGGGAAGGGCTTGATCCAAGTATTTTTCGCAAAACTGTAAAAATACTTACAAGATGAACGATTTAAATTGTAACAGAAAGAAGTTTGATGGAGCACACAGCAGATAGAATTAAAACACTTTCAAAAAATGCAAGGATAGGATATGAAATTTGAAATGTTAATTATGTATTAGTTGAATATATTTTGGTTATTACGTATTTTATTAATAAATTGACACAATAATGAGAATTGTTATAATAAAGATTCTTAGTCAGGTGTATGATATGCACACCTTGAATCACCTTAAATTGTAAAATTTTGCTTAAAAAATCATTACATCAATCTTGAATTCCTAGTTTGTGTATTGCAATACATAAGAAGATAAATAAGAGAGAGTTACCCTCTTATGTATTGCAATTCATAATTGGGTGGCTTGTTGGCATCTTGTCAATTTTTTAAAAGAAGATCGAGGGGTTGAGGAGTAGGTTGTATTTGTTTTTCCTACGGTAATGATTTCATTCTTTTATCGTTATGATAATGAAATCTTCTTTGTTGTTAAAATAAAGAGAGAGAGCTACCCTAACTCCTCTATCATTTACATTGCAATCCGCATCACACCATCTCCATCACCACATAGCCGAGAATTACCCTCCTCCACCATGCCACCTTTCACCGCCTCCCACCACCTAGCCGCCTCCCATTGCCTAGCCTCTGCTACTTTCTTCCATGGCTACCCCATATCCGCCGTCTACCAAGACACCACCTCTTCCACGACTACCACCATTCACCGCCTATTCCGCAGCCCTAGGTGGTGTGTTCTCAGGTCTTAGAGATTCAAGTTTTAAAGATCCAAAGCTCGAAGATTATTTCTTTCTTTTCAAAATATTACAAAATAATAAGAGAGAGAGAGAGAGAGAAGCATTAAAAATTACATTGCTCTGGAACAGTGTTTAAGTACTTTTGACTTGGTACTGTAGCTCAATAACGTTTTTGAGCTTAATAGCTCCTCAAACGGTTTGTCAATGTTTACGGACCATGTCAAAGCTCTGATAGACTTAAAGTGTGGAATTCTATATTAAACCTGAGGAATTCTTATCCTAATCCTTGGTGTGTGGGGGGCGATTTTAATGAAATAAGGAATCTGGGTGAAAGACAAGGAAGCTCGTTCAGAGATAGGGGGATGGCTGATTTCAATGCATTTATCGATAGCTTGGAGGTGATTGATTTACCTCTCCTTGGTAGAAAATTTACTTGGGCTAATTCTGATAACGTAGCCAAATGGAGTAGATTGGATAGGTTTCTTATACACTCTGAGTGGCTTTCCTGTTATAATTGGAAACAGTGGGGTTTGAGTAGAGCTTTGTCTGATCACTGGCATGTTATTTTGAAAGTGGATGCTAGGGATTGGGGTCCTAGACCATTTAGATTTTTGAATGCTTGGACCCTTCACCCTAAATTCAAACTGGTGGTGAAAGAGTGCTGGGAAAATTTTGTCATTCAAGGCTGGGCAGGGTTTACAGTTGCAAGAAAATTAAGAGAAGTGAAGAGGACCCTTAAAATTTGGAATAAGGAGGTGTTTGGAAATGTCCAGGAGAGTATTGTGGAAGTTGAAAATCAAATCAATTATGAGTCCTGTACCCTATCTAGTGAGGATATTGTTAAAAAGAAGAGACTAAAAGAGGAATTCTGGAAATTAAGCAGGAGGTTGGAATGGATTTGGCTACAGAAATCTAGACTGGACTGGACGTTAAAAGGTGATAGAAACACTAGTTTTTTCCACATTACTGCCAATGGGAGACAGTGCAAAAATTTTCTGAATTCATTAGTCATTGATGGGATAAGTGTGGATGATCCTCCAAGAATAAAAGATGAGATTTTTACTTTCTTTCAAAAAGCTTTCAAGGAGGATTGGTATTCCAGACCTAAGTTGGAGGGCCAGTTCCAGGCAGTGCTAAACAGAGATCAAGGGGATATGCTTACCAAACCGTTTGAGGAGACTGAAATTTGGCAAGCCATAGCATCTTGTGATGGTAATAAAGCACCTGGTCCGGATGGTTTCAATTTTTGCTTTATTAAAACCTGTTGGGAAGTAATTAAGATGGAAGTGGTGCAGTTTTTTGAGGAGTTTCATGCTAATGCTAAGTTAGTCAAAGGGTTAAACTCCTCTTTCCTAACCCTGATTCCAAAGGTGGAAAACCCTTTAGGGTTGACTAATTATAGACCTATTAGTTTGATCGGGTGCATTTATAAGATTTTGGCAAAGGTGTTGGCAGGTAGATTGAAGAAAGTACTACCTGCACTTATTTCTGAGGAGCAGTCAACTTTTGTAGATGGGAGAAACATTCAAGATGGAATCCTTATAGCCAATGAAATTGTGGATTTATGGAAAAAGAAAAGGCAAAAAGGGGTTATCTTAAAGTTGGATTTTCAAAAGGCTTATGATAATCTGAGTTGGAATTTTCTTTTTGATATGTTATCTAAGTTTGGCTTCCCACCTATTTGGGTTAAGTGGATCAAGGAGTGTGTGTCTTCTGCCCATATCTCTGTGTTGGTTAATGGATCACCTACTAAGGAATTCAAAATGGAGAAGGGTTTGAGACAAGGTGACCCTCTCTCACCTTTCTTATTTATCTTGGCTGTGGAAGGGTTAAATATGATTTTCAAAAGGGCTCAAGAGTTGGGGTTGATCAATGGTGTTTCAGTGGCATCTAATGGGCCAATCTTGACTCATTTACAATTTGCGGATGACACAATTGTGTTCTGTAAGGCATCCTTGGAGGAGTTGATGAATGTGAAGAGGCTGTTAACTTTTTTTGAGGCTATGTCAGGGCTGAAAATTAACTTCCATAAAAGTGTTGTTTCTGGTGTGGGATTATCACAGGAGGAAATGAATTCTTTTGCTGACAAACTGGGATGTAAAGCACAGAAGTTACCTTTGAAATATCTTGGATTACCTTTAGGTGCAAACCCAAGGAAGAAAGCTACTTGGAGACCTGTTATTGAAAGATTCCAGAATAAGCTAGCTTCTTGGAAGAGAAGACACACCTCCTTTGGGGGTAGAATTACTCTTATCAAATCTGTTTTGGGCAACCTACCAATTTACCACCTGTCTTTGTTTAAAATGCCTGAATGTGTTTTGAAGGAATTGGTAAAGATTCAAAGCAGATTCCTTTGGGGTGGTGGTGAATTGAAGAAGAAGATTAATCTGGTGAGCTGGAGTAAGATTACAAAAAGCAAAGAGAGAGGTGGTCTTGGTATCAAAGATCTTAGATTGATGAATGAATGCTTAATTCTTAAATGGTGGTGGAGATTTGGTGTTGAAAGAAATTCACTTTGGAGGAAGGTTATATGCAGTAAATATGTTTGGATGGTTTATCATGGCTACCCTCTACTTCTTCCAATAGAGCTTTGTCTATTGTGTGGAAAGATATTGTGCTTGTGGGCCAAAGAGACGAGAGTTTGTTTAGATTATTTTGGACTAATGTTAAGATTTCTGTGGGTAATGGCAGTGGTATTAGGTTTTGGCATGATATCTGGGTTGGGGATGTTGCTTTGCATTCTATTTTTCCTAGAATTTTCAATTTATGTTCCCAAAAGCAGGTGAGAGTGGAGGAGGTGGTGCAGAATTGGGGGTCAAATGTTAATATCTCTTTGGAGTTTAGAAGAGGAATGTATGATTGGGAACAAGAAGAATGGAATAACCTTAGAAATTTGATGAATTCTGTAGTGCTGCAACCAAAAAAAGTTGATTGCTTGGAGTGGAAGGCTGACACGTCAAATAGGTTTTCTGTCAAGTCTCTATACATGTGTAAAGAAGCTCAAGGTAGTGGTATCCATAAAGACCTGTCGTATATGTGGAAGAATGTTGCACCTCCTAAAGTTCAATTTTTAGGTTGGTTGGCTATGTTGGGAAGGGTAAAAACAGGGGAGCTGCTATTTAATCTTGGTATTCTCTGAGACATCAACAGGAGTCTTTGTCATTTTTGTGGGGAAGTACCTGAATCAGTAAACCATTTGTTTCTTCATTGCAGTAAGGTGTGGAATGTATGGTGTGAAGTGCTCAGGTGGTGGAAAATTGTTTGGGTGGTCCCAGATTCGTTTAGAAGGTTGTTTTGTTGGTGGAGGGGATGGAAGTTCAAGAAGATTAAGAGAGCCTTATGGGAGTTAACCAGCCTTGCTGTTGTTTGGTCGGTGTGGCAGATGAGGAATGAGCTAATTTTCCAAGGTGTTGCTCCTAGATGGGAGGAATTGGGGGATGTGATAAAATTTAGAATAGCTTGCTGGGTAAAAGCTTATCGTGGACAGGGGTCTAGAGTTATATCTCATGGAGATATTGTTTTTAGATTCAAATCACTTATTGAAGCTCTGTAAGCTAGTTGGGTGTCGGCTGGGACTTGTTCCTTTTCGTTTTTTAGTTGATCTCTTATCAACTCTTTGTTGTATTTTGTTGCCGCCTTCGCCTTTTGAGGTCTGGTGTTGAAGGTCTTTTGTTGATCTTCCACTCCTTTCTTGTATTGGCGTTAGGCTTTAATTGTTCCCATCCTTTTGATCTATATAAACTTTCTTTGCTGATAAAAAAAAATAGCTAAGAATAGCTAATCTGCTGCAGAGGGGTTTTTGTGGGTTTCGAGCTTTAATAGCTAAGAATAGCTAGGTGTTGCTCTTATAGGCTGGCAGCATTTGACCAAAAGAGGACAAATAAGTCTTTGTTCCCATCAGAGCATTAAATGCTCGTGGCATTAGCCGGCTCCGATCAGAAAATACAAGCAAACTTTTTGTGCTAGTTTAATGTTGCCCAACCAAGACTTTGCAGTGGCCTTGAGTGCTTCTTGAACTTCAGGGAAGTTCTACAATATAAATGTATAACTCCGGTGGAGTTGTTTGGCTGCGGGACGAGAAGGGGATAACTCATCCCTCACAAAAAATTTGTCAAACCAAGTATTAAGAGATGAGACCAGGATAAGGAGTAAATTTGTCAAACCAAATATTAAGAAGCAGGGATGAGTTCCCCCTCCCAATTTAATACTCCTCCATCCCTCTCTTCCCTCACTAATTAGTAACACCCCCTATTATAACTTTATGCCCCCTTCCAGATTACCTACCCCCCTTCATCCCCTTACCCTTTCCCTCTCGACTATTTTCAGAAACTGTAACCCATGTAGTGTGTTTTACGAGCCCTTGCAATTTCTTTCGAATAAAAAAATAAAGTACTTCCACGCATAATTTTTTAATTTTTTGCACCAAATTAAACTATTAATAGAGATCTTTAATTTGAATTTTTTTGTACTTTAGAATTTTATGTTGTTGGCTTATTGAGTTGCCTTGCAATATCCTTCGGATAAAAAAAATAAAGTACCTTTGCATATAATTTTTTTTTTTGCACCAAATTAAACTACTAATCAAGATCTTTAATTCGATGCAAAAAAATTAAAAAACTTTATACTTTAAAATTTTACATTGTTAGTTTGTTAAGTTGCTTTGCAATATCATTTGGACCAAAAAATACAGTACTTCCACGTATAACTTTTTATTTTTTTGCACCAAATTAGACTACTAATCGCGATCTTTAACTCAATACAAAAAAAATTGAAAAAAATTATACTTTAGAATTTGACATTATGGGGGTATAATATAAAAATTACAAAATTAATATGTAAATTACAAATAATTGTAACATATTAGGTGGTATGTTTCAGAAAATATTTAAAAAAATCTTTTAACGTGTATTAATTTTTATTTTATATAAAATTATTAAAATTAGTTATTATAAGTGAAAAAATTAATAAGTTTTGTATTTAATATAAGTAAAAAATGCATAATTAAAAAAATAAAAATAGTTGGTATGCATAATTATTAAAGTGAAGAATTAAGAAAAGATAATTAAATCTTTTAATTTTAGATATAATTAATGAAAGAAATTATTATATTACTAGCGCATGTCTGTGCCTGAATGCACAGCTCGAACATTGGTATTCAATTTTGTTTGAAGGATTGTGAGCACAAAATGAAATCAAAATATATTTTGGGCCAAAAAGTTTGCACAAATAGAGATATATATGCACGAACTGAAAAGTTCGATAATTAACACCACTTTGAGCCAATGTCCTTGGCAAGATATGAGCAAATTGCCCGTGCTTAAAAGTAACACACCCATGAATTTTGATTGCAACCAAAACAAACCCGTGGTTTTTGTTGACCACCCCCATTAATAGTGAGTCACACACAAAGAAAACAAAATAAAATAAACAAAGTCGTCTTTAATCAAAAGTGAGGTGATTGCATGACCTTAAAGCATAAACATTGTCCATTACAAACCCAAACTTGGTACCAGTCCCATTAAACCTATCTTGGACCCAATAATCATGAAACAATCTTACATCTAAATTCCTCCTCAAATTCACACCTGTTAAAAGTCACAGCCAACGTGTCAAATTCCTACGCAAAACTGACCACAATCAAATCCTCTATCATTATCTCCCCCTAGCAATAGTAGCGTTGCAACCTTTTTGCTCAAAAACTGGAAACCACTGCTTTTGATCCTCATGCAAATCAATACGGGTACACACGCTATATCTCAACTCCTGTCCGACGATTGCAACTATTCACAAAGCAATTGCCCGAGCATATTCAATTCTTCGAAAATCCAAGAAACATCATTTATGACCTATCCATCTTTTTTCGCTCCAAAAAATCATATGCCTAAGAGATGAAGTTTCGACACAATAAAAGATCACCAAGTAGCAAGAAATTGTGCATATACTCGATTTAAATGCAACTTAGCTTCATTTGACATCAACATCATAGTAATCAGTTACTCAGTGAACGCCCGGATAAACATTTATCTCACCCACAACTAGTTAGATATATATTTTTATTGCTTTTGCATAGAAAGACATAACAACGTATCCAGATAGGAGGCCAAAAACAGTCAATCGCTTAGGAAAAATACGAGACATATCCAGGTGCATGAGAATCAAACTTGCCTCGTCAAGTAATCTCTTTAACTATGATGTGTAGAAGTGTAGAGGAGGTATCACAGAAACATGTGCCATGACACATTTAATTCTTACATACGACGCATAAAAGAAATTTAAATAATATGCTCATGCACCATCAAAGATATTTTGATACTCAAACCCCATAACAGCAAGTTCAAACCGTAAGGCATCCACAATGTGACAAGGATAAGATGCTTAGATATTTTCACATATATTTTTTTTTAAATAAAGAGAGATTGCAATTGTAAAAAAAAACTGATAAAAGAAAAAACACACAATGGACACAAAAAAAACAAACAAAAAAAACTTAGAGAACTACTCAATCAATGAGACACGCTCCAACCGACTTGCGAAGATAATCAAAGCGATGATAGTCAAGGGGTTTTGTGAAAAGATCAGCTTTTTGATGAGTGGTGTCAATGTATTCGAGAGTGATAGTCCCATCTTCCACAAGATCCCGAATAAAATGATGTCGAATATCGATGTGTTTCGTACGAGAGTGTTGCACATGATTTTTAGAAATGTTTATAGCACTCGTATTGTCACAAAAGAGAGTAATACTAGTCGGAGGAAGACCGTAATCAGCGAGCATTTGTTTCATCCAAAGAAGCTGAGTACATGCACTACCAACAGCTATATATTCAGCCTCGGCAGTAGATAGAGAAATAGAGTTTTGTTTCTTACTCAGCCAGGCAACTAGATTGTTGTCAATATAAAAACAGCCCCCAGAAGTACTCTTACGATCATCTGCGCACCCAGCCCAATCAGCGTCAGAAAACCCGCTAAGTCCGCGTTCGTGTCTCGAGACAACCAAATACCATATCCCACGGTACCGCTAACATACTTAATGACACGTTTAACCGCTGTAAGGTGTGACTCTTTGGGATTAGCTTGATACCGGGTACAAACTCCAACACTGAAAGCGATATTAGGACGACTCGCAGTAAGATACAAAAGACTACCAATCATGCTACGATATAAAGTCTCATCAACGGAGACCCCATCTGTATCTTTTGAGAGTTTAGTAGTAGTACTCATGGGTGTCCTAGCATGTTTGGCCGTGTCAAGACCGAATTTCTTAACGAGATTAAGGGCATATTTGGATTGGGAAACAAAGATCCCATGCTCAAGTTGACGAACTTGAAACCCAAGAAAATATGTAAGTTCACCCATCATGCTCATCTCAAACTCACTTTGCATGAAATCAGAAAATTCTTTAACAAGAGTAGGTGATGTAGACCCAAAGATAATATCATCAACGTAAATTTGAACCACGAGCAAGTGAGAATTCTTATGTTGAACAAAAAGTGTTTTATCAACACTCCCCCTAACGAAATCATTTCCTAGAAGAAAAGTGGTTAATCTATCATACCAGGCTCGGGGAGCCTGCTTTAGCCCATAAAGTGCTTTGTTAAGCCGATAGACATGATCTAGTTTATGTGGGTCCTCAAAACCCTTAGGTTGAGCAACATACACTTCCTCTTTAATAATACCATTTAGGAAAGCACTCTTTACATCCATTTGGAAAAGTTTAAATCCTAGATGGCTGGCAACAACAAGCATAATTCGAATAGATTCAAGCCTAGCCACTGGAGCGAATGTTTCCTCAAAATCGATTCCCTCAACCTGAGTGTAACCCTGTGCTACGAGTCGAGCTTTATTTCTAACTACCACCCCTTGTTCATTAGATTAGTTCTTGAAAATCCATTTTGTCCCAATTACATTAGTATGCAACGGTCTAGGGACTAATTCCCACACATTATTACGTTCAAATTGATGCAGTTCCTCATGCATAGCAGTAACCCAACACTCATCAACTAAAGCCTCCTTAATATTTTTAGGCTCTGCTAAGGAAACATAGCATAGATACGATACCTCATCGCGCATTTGTTTGCGAGTTCTCAGTGGGTCTATCACTTGCCCGATCACCAGACTTGTAGGATGATGGAGCTTTACTCGTGCTGATGGTTCCAATTCTTGAACTTCACCATGATTTTCGTGATTCTCCTCATCTTCTTCTTGCTCCTCTTCTTTTAAGGAATTTGTGTCTTTATTATCATCATCTGAGTTTGACTCATGCATATGACCTGTATCTTGTTCAGTCAAAGACTCGTACACTTTGTTAGTAATGATGTTAATTTCATCCAAAGGACCTTCATCAACCACTACATTTATGGACTCCATGACATTTTGAGTACGCATGTTATACACACGAAAAGCTCTACTATCCGTGGAGTATCCTAAGAAAATCCCTTCATCACTACGAGCATCAAATTTTCCAAGTTGCTTTTTATCTCTCATAATATAACACTTACTCCCAAAAGTTTTGAAATATTTAACACTAGGTTTTTTACCTTTCCACAGTTCATAGGGAGTATTCATTGTACCAGCCCTAAGATAGACTCGATTTATAACATAACATGCAGTGTTAACTGCTTCAGCCCAAAACCTACGAGCAATGTGTTTAGCATGAAGCATTACACGAGCCATCTCTTGAATTACACGATTTTTCCTCTCAACGACCCCATTTTGTTGTGGGGTTTTTGGAGCAGAAAATTCGTGTTGGATACCAAGATCATCACAAAAATTAGCATATTCAGAATTTTCAAATTCTTTCCCATGATCCGAGCGAATACGAGTAATACACCCAATTTTCACTCATTTCTCATTTTGAATACTTTTGACAAGAGCTTTGAATAGAGATATAGTTTCTGATTTTTCACGGAGAAATCTTACCCAAGTGAAGCAAGAAAAATCATCTACAATGACAAAGATATACCTTTTACCTGCAATGCTTTCCACTCTGGAAGGTCCCATTAAATCCATGTGGAGAAGCTCGAGAGGTCTCTTAGTGGCTATTCCAGTTGTCTTTTTATGAGGAGCCTTGATTTGCTTACCAAGTTGACATGGCCCACAAATGTGATTTTTTGGCTTGCTGAGCTTAGGCACGCCTCTAATCAATTCTCTTTTAGTAAAAAACGAAAGATCTTTAAAGTTAATGTGACCCAGACGTTGGTGCCAAAGTTCAGTGTCACTCAATTGGATAGAATGACAAGTTAAGCTATCAGTGGGTAATATACCATAACAATTATCAGAAGTACGAGTACCATGCATGACAGATTTCCCTTGTTTATCTAACACATAGCAATCATTTTTAGAAAAACGAACTTCATGATGAGAATCGCACATTTGACTAATACTAAGAAGATTTGCTTTTAAACCATCCACATATAACACATTCTCAAGACAGTTTATGCCTGGAGCTTGTATGGTTCCTCTACCTACAACTTTAGAGGTATTCCCATCACCAAACGTCACTATACCTCCATCATATTTTTCAAGACTAACAAAGAACGTTTTATCTCCAGACATGTGACGAGAACAACCACTATCAAGGTACCATACCTGTAAATCTCTAACTTTCATAGCTGTATGAGCAACAAAACAATGCAAATCTCTCTTTTTTATCCAAACCTTTTTACTTCTAACTTGAGCAAAGTACCTCTTGTGGTTAGGATGGAATTTTTTTTCAATGTTCTTGGCATTAATATACTTAGAGTTATTAAACTTAATATTCTGATGAAAATACTTTCGAGCAACCTCGGAATAACCATGTAATTTAAAACATTTAGGTCTAATGTGACCTCGAGCTTGACAGTAATGACACACAGGGATAAATTTATCACTATTAGTCTTTTTAACATTATTATGTTGTTTACCACTGTTGTCAATATTGTAGAATGAAGCTTTGAGAGTACCTCTTTTGATTTTACCTTATTCACAATAACTTCCGGATGTTTTGAGGATGAAGCTTCATAGAAGCCAAGCCCTGACTTGTCGCTTGTTGATCTTTGGATACCAAGAATATGATCAAGTGTCTTTGAACCTGCACTCATACGCTCAAACAAACTGTTAGCATTTGAAATTTCAGAATTTAAGGCTTCTATTTTACCTTCAAAGACGGTGTTTGAATCAATCAAAAATCTATTCTTTTCTTGGAGTATCCCAACTTCCTTCCTCAGCCTGTCTTTTTCATTAGTGACCTTGTTCAATAGTTCTTGCAATTCCACCACTTGTTTTTTCACACTTACCAACTCCACGTTGGACTTATTGCACTTCTCAGCTAGCTTGAGGTTTGTCCCACTAATTTTTATACTCTCTTTGTACATGTGGTTATAGGAAGCCTTCAACTCTCCAATACTCTCAACCTCATATTCTTCTCCATCCTCACTCTCATCAGACGATTCATTCTCACTGAGATGTGACTTCAAAGATGCTCCAAAAGCGATAAAATTGGTGTTATCCTCTTGTTCTTCCTATGACTCTTCAGACTCACTATCATCATCCCATGTTATGTTGGCTTTGAAGTTGTTCTTCTTTTTCAACTTATTAACACACTCATGGGCAAGATGACCATAACCCTGACACTCATAACATTTAGGTCCTGCTGGTGGCCCCTTAACTCCTTTTTTCTCTTTTCTAGAGGAAGACTCACCTTTTCCTTTGCGAACAACCTTTTTATCATTGAAATCATTTTTTGTCCTGTTCTTTTTAAAAAAATTGTTTAAAATTCTTTGTAAACAAGGCCATAGCTTCAAGGTCATATTCATCGTCACAATATGAATCTCTTAACTCGCTCTGAGAGCTAGAAAATGCAATCGGCTTCGCCGAAGGTTTAGTTTTAGATTTTTGAGATTCAGGAGGTAACATGTCAGCCTCATAAGTTTGCAAAAGACCGATGATCTCTTCGACAAACTTTTCTTTAAGTTTTCGTTTTCCTTCAAGCATTGTTACCTTAGTTTTAAATCTTTCAGGTAACGAACGTAAAAATTTTTTAATAACACGAAAGGCAGGGATAGGTTCACCTAAAGTTTCACAGCTATTAACAATAGAGATAAGCTTAGAATAGAACTGGTTGAATGTTTCGTCTTCTTGCATTCTAATAACCTCAAATTCGGTTGTAAGCCTTTGCAATTTGGATTGCTTGACAACATCCGTACCCTCATGACAAGTGACTAAAATATCCCAAGCTTCCTTTGCTATTTCGCAGTTGGCTATCTTACGGTGTTCATTCACATCCACTGCACTAAATAAAATATCCAATGCTTTATTATTTGCTTGTAATTCTGCCTTTTCTGCAACAGATAACTCAGAACTAGGTTTAGGTACTGCTTGATTATTCACTGTAACAGTAGGGTACGTATATCCATTAGCACATGACTTCCAAATTTCTTCATCTGCTGATCTCATTATAGCTTTGATCCTCGATTTCCAGTAATTGAAGTTTTCACTATCCAAAATAGGGATACGACTAGAGGGGTGATTCATGTTCATATTTATCGTGAAAGCAAGGATCCACTCGAGGAAAAACTTCCTACTTAACGGGAGTGACCCGCTCTGATACCACCTGAAAATTCCTATTTAGCTAATCACGATGATTAATGAAATCACAGAAAATAAACAATAATCTATGAACACGCGATATACGTGGAAAACCCCGAATAGGGTAAAAACCATGGGAAGGAATCAAAACACTAAAAAATAACGTTGTGCGATTACAATCGACCTATACTTACAATTGAAAATCCTCTCAATTGACCCAAGACCCGATTGCCGAATCCACGTTCATCGCACCAAGTGTTTGATTGCCGCAAGCCTTGAATCCTCGAGCCTTCCGAGATACTTCCAGAAATCCACCGGAAGAACGATTGAATCAAAGGTTGAATAAGATCTTGGAGTATTTGATTTGATTGCTCAAAACTTCATGCAAGAACTCCAAGCCATACCACAATGATGCAAAGCCGCAGCCCTCTCTCTCTCTCCTTGTTCTTTTAACGTAAAAAATCGGTTGCACAAGATGTAGTTCTTAAACCCTAGCTGCTGCCCTTTTATAACTTGTTTTGCCGCCTGCTTGAGCACATTGAAGTTGCTCGAGCACTTTCTTGACAGCCTACTTGCTGGACCGAGGCATGAAAGTGCTTGAGCACTATGCTAGAATGTTGCCAACAGCCAATGTGCTTGACACGAGAAAAAATGTGTTTGAGCACCATTACAAAGACAACATGATTCCTTCCACATCCTAAACAGTAGCATCTAGAATATTGAAAATAAAGAGTACAACTCGATATTGTGTCATGGAATTGCCAACCGAAAAAGAAGCTCAGCCTATGGAGCTTACAATCAGTTTTGACATGGGGAAGAAAAAAGTTGACGTGGGGTGGTTATTTTTTTCTCCTCGGGATAAGTAGTTTTTTTTTCCCCCTTTTTACATTACCCCTCCAATCGTGAACTTAAGATTATAAAGATTGTAAAAACTTATTTTGCAAGGGGTAATAATGGAAAACACTTTTGTGACAGGGCTTCAAGAAGGGGAGACACCATACTGGTGCTCTCCCTTTCTATATTAGAATAGATTATACACCCCAAAGGTATAGTTTACCAAAGAACACTTTTCTTTCAACCATTATTAATGAGCTAACAACTGTATGATGCTTTCTAATTGACAACTATTGGAATGAAAACTCTACAGATAGAAAATAGAGAAGCATAATGCAAACACTATTCATTGAAGTGTATGATAAATCGTTAGGATTTGTCTTCTTCCCCTTGCGAACTTAGAAGTCAGTTTAAACCATGCTTACCGAAATTCGTGGAGTTCCAACTTCAATTATGCTGTGTGAGGGAGTTCGATCCAGTCGGCCAATAACGATACCGCTGAAATGCCTAAAAAACACATGAGCAAATTCACTGCAAATCATGAAATTAATGGTTCAGACATTTCATCGAACATTTGAAATGCCTAAAAAACACATGAGCAAAACAACAGATAGAGGTAGAGAGCAGAGGACGAAGAGAGTGAGGGAGAGAGACGATAGAGGACTGTTAGGCTTACCCTGCTTTCGCAGGCCATTACAAAATGCAATATCGTTTCCACACAAACCCAGTGTTGATGGGTACGTAGTATAACTATGTGGGGGAGAGAGAGAGAGAGAGAGAGAGAGAGAGAGAGAGAGAGAGAGAGAGAGAGAGAGAGAGAGAGAGAGAGAGAGAGAGAGAGAGAGAGAGAGAGAGAGAGAGAGAGAGATGTTTGTAATGAGATTCATGGGTTTTATGTGGGAGAGAGGGGGGAGGGAGAACGTGGGTGGGAGAAGGGGAGAACGTAGGTTTGATATTGAGAGGGTGAGAGGGAACTGGTGGAGTACGTGGGTGAAAATCACTACAAGAAATTTCACAATTCCCGACTAACTGTTTGTTCGGCTAAGGTTACCATTTTAGTCGACAAAAGGTTTTGCCGACCAAATTTTTAGTCGGTAAGTTTTGTGGGGTAATAATTGTCGGCAAAGGTATTTCCCGACTAGAAAATATTTAGTCGGCTTCGGTAGATCTTTTGCCGACTACTGTTCCCTACCAAAATCTTAGTCGGAATTTCTTTTTTAGTCGGAAAATGTGTAGGTATTCCCCGACTAAATATGTGGTCGGAAAATGTGTAGACATTCGCCAACTAAATTTTTAGTCGGGAAATGCATAGCCTATCACCAACCAAATTTTTAGTCAAGAAATGCATGGACTATCACCAACTAACTATTCAGTTGGGGAAAGCATGGACTACCACCAACTAAATATTTAGTTGGGAATTTGTTCACTATAACCAACTAAATCTTTAATCTTTAGTCGGTAATTTCCTACATTAGTTTGTCCCCAATTGTAAATTTTAAAATCCCAGAATTGGTTTTAAATTTTTTTTCCCCATTTGATTTCTTGCAATCCTACCGTAATTAATACTCCTAAATAAATAAATTTGCAGAAATAAATCCAAACTTTTATAAATAGAGGTGTCCTCCAAATACTTAGAAAACAACTTGAATCCAAATTCCTAAAGTGAATAACAATACATCTAAGCATAACAAGGGGAAAATAAAATATCCAATTCTAGTAACAAAATGTATCCAAACCCCTACACCATAAAATACTAAAAATTTCAAGTTCAACAAACGGATAACCAAAAAGCATCCAAGCACTTAGAATCCACAATAGAAATCCAACTTTTATCTTCAGAGTCAATAGCCAAAAGTAGAACGGCGGGATACTCCATTAAAGTGTCGATCTGTAAAAAAAGAAAAAGAAAAAAATAAAGAACAATCGGCCATTAGTATTTATGAACTCGTCCATTGGTCAAAAGGAACACTTGTATAACTCAACCTAACAAATTCATTTCCATATGGATCACCAACAAATCACAGTCCACAGATCCAGCAGTACATACCATTTCCAAGCTGAAAGCGATGTCAAATAAAAATTCTTATCTAAAACCAAGGTTTTACAATCATCAAATTAAGCACAACTCAGTTAAGGTCTCAAGATACATTGGTAGATACATCCAATCGTAGAAAATCTCCCTTCATTTTCCAATCAGTCACCAACAAATCACAAATTTTGAAATAAGTACGAATTTCATAGAGAATCAATGCGGACCAGCTGACCAACAAGATTCTACTAGCTATTTTAACTCAAAAAATCTACGTGTACGCACAAATGTGTACAAAAAACGTACGTACACCACGTGGGGGCCCCACTGCGGGCCCCAAAAAAATTCTAAAAAAATACCATAAATTTTAAAATATTATTTTAGGGGGCCCCGTAAAAAATCAGCTCAATTGGATATCGGCAAAGTATGTTTTCTAGATTCACAGGGACGAATCTGCTGTTTCGTCCCTGTGAATCTAGAAAACATACTTGCCGATATCCAATTGAGCTGATTTTTTACGGGGCCCCCTAAAATAATATTTTAAAATTTATGGTATTTTTTTAGAATTTTTTTGGAGCCCGCAGTGGGGCCCCCGCGTGGTGTACGTACGTTTTTTGTACACATTTGTGCGTACACGTAGCCGGACTCATTTTAACTCCTCTCACATGTACAAAGCACTTTTTAGAGTTTCCCAAGACTGTCCAAACCATAATCGTTGAGAAAAATAGGCACTTAAATTAAGTGTTGGACACGTGTCTGGAGAGAGTCGGTGTGCCCGACATTGGCACTTGGCCTCCAAACAAGTTTGTAATACCCCAAAGAATTCTAGCTAGCATTCATACTAGAGGGTTTCAATCTCTATTGGTTAATTTTTCACATCAAGAAAATCATTTGTTCATAGCTAGATAGGAAACACCAAAAAGAGATCAAGATGCAGAAATTTCTCACAACAACATTGACTTCATAGATTAGAATAGTAGAAAGTGAAGCATAGCACTTATAACCAGTTGTACCTGAAATTCGCCGGCGAAAAAACTCCAACCCAATCATCAATTGACGGGTTCGAAATGCTATATTCCACGGTCACCCATTCAGAATTTAGCCCCTGGAACAGATAAAGGAATCATGCATCAGTTGGTCATAATCTTTTTTGAACTATCCATAGGAGTGCAAGGTCCCATCTATGATTGAAGCTGGCTTGGTTTGCCATTGTATATCCTACGAGTCTATGACAAGAGGGGTATAAAGTGACATTAGTGGTATGTCATCTCAGAAAACATAGAGTACTAGATATGTTAGGTTACTTAGGATAACAACTATTTGAGCCCTGTTATTACCTAGCCAACATACACTTAGACTCAAATGGTGACATGACATTCAAGAAAGTCAAAGGAAAAGCCAAAACAATCAAATTGGATGAAGCTATTATTAACATTGTAAGATTCAATTGTCCCAATGGTAGTCGCATAAACTTGAAACTTTTCATGCCAATAGTAGGAATCTTCATAACTAAATGAGCGTACAGTAAGTTTATATTATAACAAGGAGAGTAACATTTTAATTAATGTGTTAATAGCACCCAGTTTGAAAATTAAAAAAGAGGAAAACTGCAAAGTAAACTAATATGTAAAATATGATAAGAAAAAATCCAAGGTGAATTTTGTCCACTCAACTTGGCTTCAACGGGTCCGTGAAAATCTTATCCAGTGAACTACAAGACAAATGCTCAAGAAAGATTTGACCAAGCTCAAATGTCCTACAAAAAGCAATATGCAACACAGTACAAGCTAAACTATTGGACATTCACATTTCTTTGCCTTGGATGCTCTGATCTCTAATGAGGTCTTTCATTTACCTCATTACCAAAAAAAAACTTTGCATTTCGCGCATGCGGTTGCTGCAGGCCCTATAAGACGAGTCCTTGTTGCAAAAAACTCACATTCCTCATTTGTAGGCCGTTTCACGCCCTACATACAAGGAGTAGATTCAAATTAAAAAAGCAACTATACACAATTTTTAAGGGCACCTAACAGAGGGTACATATTTAATTGCAGATGCTATACAAAAGATAAACACACTTATAGAAAGATAAACATACATGTACATTGAACACTTTTTAATAGAAGAGAACTACACAACCAATTCTAAAGAAAAATAAGAGAGCACGTAATTTAATTGGAATGACATCTTATAAGGGCAAAGGCAAATATAGACAAAACATGTGGAGCTAAACCAAGCAAAGAGGGAAATCCTATCCTATGTTACATGTATCATACAAAACCGTGCATTGCATACCTGATTAATTGGTGTCGGACAATTGTTTTTGTTTACTATGACAGCAAGAGATATACTGCAAGAGCTCTTTGAAAGTCTTGCTTGCTTCTCCTTTATTAATATAAAATGGAGTACAATAGTTTCCTTAGGGAAAACAAAGAAAAACAGGAACAAAGAAGATAAAATATAATTTTTACATACTGAAAGTTCTACTAGGTAATTTGTGGAAGTTTCTTGCGGACTACCCATGAACTGATTAGGGCAAATAACCCACTTATTCTGGTACTTGTTCAAACCAGAGTTGGGCCCTCAAGGGCTGATCGCATCAGACAACGAATTGGTTTCCGCAACCATGATAAAGTTGACTCTTTTGGGTTCTTAGGTGGCATTTGGTTCCTGTGGAGGGGTGAATATCAACTTATCATTAAATCTTAGACCTTAGACCTTATCCAGCACAACATGGGCAGATATTTGTATAACATTCAGGACCTCTGTTATAGAAACTAGATAAGAGCCATATAGCCTAAGAAAAAGTCAGTTGCTTGTGTATATCATGTAGAGGTTAATTGGGGTACTTTAGTGTCTAATTCATGGAGGGTTCTCGTATATATCTTCTATTTATCAGTCTATCAATCTTCTCGGTCGTCCACAACAACAAATCCACGTGAGCCCATCCAACTCGTGGTCAATTCAACCGAAGGAGAAGAAAAACTGAGGCATTGGCTGCCACAGATGTCAAAGGCACAAACAATAAACTTGAGACTTTACCAAGCAAGCGACCACTACCCATTATCATTCCTGTTTAACAGATAAAACCATCAATATTAGCCCTAAATCTCTGGGGCCAATATACCCACTACAACTAACTGTAAATTTAACCCTAAAATATTCCTGGGCCCATGAATTATAAACTCAAATCGGGAAAAAAAAATTCTAGAAGATGAATTTAGCAATAGTTATTTTTGTTCTCTTACCTGAATATGAAGACGAGAGTGGCGAAGGCTACATCCAGCGACACAACTCGTTCGGCCAAAATATGTTAGACAAAGAGATCAACCCACTTGATTTGTTGATTGAAGCCGATTTGTTTCGATGACGGGAGAGCAAAACCCACTTGATTTGTTGGATAAACCCACTTTATCACATGGAACGCAGGGCAGAATTGAAGAAATTAGGGTTTAATTAGTTGGGTACAGAGAACTATAACACACACACACACACAGGGCTTACCCGATGAGTTGGTGTGAAAGGCGCTTGACAGTGGATGGAGGTTGCAGACCGTGGTAAGGAGAGAGGAAGAGAACGCGCAGAGAGGGAGAGAGACGATTTGGATCTGGTTTAGTGGAAACCTGGAGAGAGAGAGAGAGAGAGAGAGGTGGCGCGGCAGCGGTGGTGGTGGTGGTGGCGGTGGGGGTGGCGGTGGGGCATGAGAGGGGTTTGGCTGTAGAAGAGACAGGATGTATGTTTCAGTAAAACACTAGTCTAGGTTAAAGTTACAAAAATTAGAACGAAATTGGGAGTGTTCCCAACCCGCCAATATTTTCACCAATTTTTTAAATTCGCGCAAAATCACCAAGTATTCACCGACTAACTTTTAGTCGGCAACGCTAAAAAACTTTTTTTTTCCCTTTTGTTTTGATAATGCAATACTAAAAATATTAAAAAACTAATTAGAGATGCGCCTAATGCATCCCGAGACATTGAATTCTTAATTCTTATACCCCACCTGAAGCATTTTTTGCTATCGGAAACATTGATCTTTTACATTAAATACATTGGATCATTTATATCGATACTAAAGTTACTCGGGTCTTGGTACAGACTTGATTGGACATAAGAAATCATTTATTTAATGAAATTGCACGCCGATCAATGACCGTTTTAAACTCAATTCGGCCAAAATTTTACAACAATGATTTAATTAATAAGAATAACAAAATCAACGGTCTCGATCATCTTAATTGTATCACGGTCGCGTGGCTACTGTACATTCAAACACAGCGCAAGACTTTACTTTGCTATCAACTATATTCAATGTATAGATTTTAAAGGTCATCGACAAGTCACTATTTACAATAGTCAATCTGAACCGTTAGAACTTTACGCCTCAATGATTTCATCAATGTCACCAAAAGTGAAGATCATCGAATATCGACAACAGCGCGATCAGATCACATTTAATGCATCCAAAGGTCTTAAAGTCGTACTGGACAATCCAAGCTCCACCACCCAAGTTTTTTTTTTTTGCGATCAGAATAGTTTATATTTTACATATTGCAGACACCATCAATTATACAGAAAGTTAAGAAGATCGCGTAACTGTCGGCATTTAATCGGATGATTCTCATGTCCTAAATCTCCTGATGAAGGGGCTTTCAAAATCAAATTGACCCAAAATTTGGCGAAGTATATTAAAACACAAAGAAAAACAAAATAGTAGGTGTGGATCGTCGTCATTGTGTTGTAATCGTGTGGCCAATGTACATTAAACAATAGCAATATATCTTGGCTCATAACTAAGTAAGTTCAATATATAAATTTAAGGTGGGTGCAGACACGTTTTCATGAATATTTGATCTAAACTGATACGATTTAACGTCTTATCAATTCTATCATTCTCCCCAAATTTGATGATCATCCGATGTCGGCAACCGCACGATCAGAACACATTCAGTGCTTTTAGTGGCATTTCAACACTATAATGCATCACTTCTAGGCCACCTGGTCTATTTTTTGAAAATCAGAACCGTTACATGTGTTTAAAACGTATTTATAAGGTCCAACGCAAGGATTTGAAAAAAAAAATACCCAGAAATGTTTGATCGGAGCAATTTTTCATATAGCAGATTTATGAAAAACATGTCCAATCAAGCCCTTTCGAGTAGCATTTTTTTCCAAATCCTCGCGTCAGACATTAAAAACACATTTTAAACACATCTAACGGTTCGGATCGTCGAAATTTTATCTGGAAAGTGTAGGTTCGGATTTTAACAACTTGCGGGATCCTTGATAGTTGATAGGAAGTTTACTTTTTATTTTAGTTAAATAAACTTAGTATTTCGGGACCGACAAGACATAGAAACGAATCAAATTTAATTTCTATAATCGAATTTAATAAAAGAATTTCTACAATTTATATGATTTAATTTCTATAATTTTTACAATGGTTGATCTAAATCGTTATGAATTCACGCCTCGCTAATTCCACCATAGTCACCAAAATCGGAGATCATCAGATATCGACATCCACGTGATCAAATTCTGTTTAATGCATCCCTTGGCATTAAAGACTTATTCTGGACCATTAGAGCCCCAACGGAGTTTTTATTTAGTGATCCCCCGCCAACATTTTTGTAAATTTTTAAATTGGCGCAGAAAAAAAAATAGTCATTCAAAAATTTGATAAATGCCAACTAAAGAAGTTAGTCGGGAAATATCCTTTGCAATTACCGATTAAATTTTGGTCGGGAAATACCAAAACCTACCACGCAACATTTTCGTGGAATTTTGAATTGGTGAAAAAAAAAACTGCTTTAATTAATATGACAATTGCCAACTAAAATTTGGTCAGGAAATACCAAAATCCCCCGCCAACATTTCCGTGAATTTTTAAATTGGCGCTAAAAAAATAGTTATTCAAAAATTTAATAAATGCCAACTAAATAAGTTAGTCAGGAAATATTCTCTACAATTGCCGACTAAATTTTGGTCGGGAAATACCAAAACCTCCCGCGCAACATTTTTGTGGAATTTTGAATTGGTGAAAAAAAAATTACTTAATTAATATGACAATTGCCAACTAAATAATTAGTCGGTAATTGCTTTCCCGCCATACTGTCCCCGACCACAAAGGATTTTGGTCAGGAAATAGATGATATTTACCAACCAAATCTATTTGGTCGGCGTTAAAAATACACTTAGCCAACCAGATTTTAGTTAGTCGGCATTTGTCATTTTTTTGCCGACTAAAATGATTTAGTCGGGAAATTTAGTCGGGAATTGTGTAATTTCTTGTAGTGAATACTGAAGTACTTGGGTGGGAGAGAGAGAGAGAGAGTGTGTGTGAAGTGTGGTTTTGTTACGTGCAGTTAAAAGGGAAGCATCCAACAGTGGGTATTACACCTCAAAGCCAAATCTCAACCCTTAAAATACTTTCCCTTCAATCCTAGCCCTTGAATCAAGATCCGACGGTTCAAAATATAAGGAATTCAAATATTGAGCTTCTTCATTATATAGATAATTTTAGGCATAATTAATGAAAGAAAATATTATATCATATTTATTGACAAGTATAATTAATTTAACTAGTCTTTTATTTATGTAATTATTTTATCGTAAAATCTAATGTAAATAAGTCATTTGTCAGGTTTTTACATCATCCACCCAACTTTATCCCCCTTTATCACAAATTCATCCAAACCAAGTACTATTTAATTCTCCCTCCATAAATGTCACATCAACGTAGGTCTACTCTTACTAAATAATACTCCCTCCGTTCCATATTGTTTGCCCCCTATGGGAGTGCGTGCATTTTGTACACAAAAAATAATGTACAAACATTAATTGTTTTTCAACAAACTTTACACCAATTGAAAGATCTCATTGAGAGGAAAAAATTGGTGTAATTCTTTTTCGAAAAAAGTTCTCATAAAATTGATGTGTGACGTTTTTGAGAAAACCCTTGAACCTTTCCCAACATTCACTAAAAGACTCATTCGCTTTTTCAGCAAATCTTCGAATTTCACTCTCTGCCAAATGACTCTTTAGGATAGCCATGCGGGTCTCATAGTCCCAAAAGGGTTCAGGAATTTGTGCCAGTTGACTCGTAAAAATGTCTGAGTAATGCTCGTGATCCCAAGAGGACTCAAAGGTACCCGGTTGACTTGAAGGGATATTCTTGTAACCCCAAGTAAAATTTTGTATTTGTGCAGATTGACTCGAAGGAATACCTATTTGGTTCTCAAAATTCCAATAGGGTTCGTTAATTTGTGCTAATTTACTCAACAGAATACTATGGTGTTGCTCTAACTCCCCAGGGTTATCAAGAAGGCCCATCAGTTTTTTTTTTTTTTTTTCTCCTCAAGACACAAAACACTTACCACTCGACTGACTCCAGATGACTCAACCTAGAAACAAAAAGATGCTAACAACAAAAGACATTTTTTTTTTTTTTTATTGACTCAGATAAAAACACAAAGATACTAACCCGACTCGACTTCTTTGAACACACACGGCAACAGCGCCAAAAATGCTTGACCGACCGGGTGACTTAAAATAAAGACGCGTCCCAAGCGTAGGACTCTCGACCGATGTAGCATAATATCTGGAAGTACCGGAGTCGAACCACAGAGACGGACGAACGTGTGCAGGACTCAAAAATGACGGGTTCACAGTTTATCTTGGCTCTTAGGTAGCCACCCCTTGTTTAATGAGGTTGATTTACTAACTCGATTACCAAACTAAATTAACTAAATATGGATTTGAAAAGGAGAGTACAGCCGTGGGAACCCAGCGTCCGCAACTAGCCTAACCAATGTTTACTCGGGCCACAATTATTCAATTTATTGATTTTAGAATAGGAAAAAGGATCCCTAACAAATGCGCACCACCTGTCACCAGCTTCCGTGCACATTCGAATTCCGGCCACTACAAGAAATTACACTTTTAGTGACCAGTTTTAGTGACCAATTTCGTTTTGGTCACGGAAAACAACCAAATGGTGACCAAAAATACGGTGGTCACAAAATCTTGGTCATTCAGTGACCAAATAAATTGGTGGTCATAGAATGTTCTACCAATGGTGTGTAAATTTTGGTTAGTCACTGAAAGTACTATAATTAGTGACCAAATTATGGTTAGTCATAGAAAGGTGTAAACAATTGGTGACCAATTCTGTATTTGGTCACCAATTGTTCAGATCCTTCTGTGACTAACTAAAATCTGGTCACTAATCATAGGACTTTCAATGACTAACCAAAATCTACTCACCATAGGTAGGACATTTAGTGACCACCAATTTATTTGGTCATTGAATAATCAATTTGGCGACCAAAATCCTGTTGTCACCGAATAAATTATGTTTGGTGACCAAAATATTGTGGTCACCGAATAAATTATGTTTAGCGCCACTTTTAGGGGAAATATTCTTCATCCCGATGAAAGGGTTTTTTAAACCCGATCAAGCCAAAAATTTGCATGAATGATTTAATCAACAAGCACAACGAAATCAATGATCTCAATCGTCATGATTGAGCCGCGATCATGTGTCTACTATACATCCAACTATGGCACAAGACTTAGTTTACTATCAGTCGCGTCCCGATAAAGGGGCTTTCTAAACTGGATCGAGCCAAAATTTTGCATGAGTGATTTAATCTACCTTTACAACGAAATCAACGATTTCGATCCTTATGATTGTATTGCTATCGTGTGGCCATTGTATATATAACTACTACACATGACTTAGTTACTATCAATTGCATCCTGATGAATGGACTTTCTAGACCCGATCGAGCCAAAATTTTACATGAGTGATTTAATCAATAAGTACAATAAAATCAACCATATCGATCATCGTGATTGTGTCGCAGTCGTATTGCTACTGTACATTCTATTACTACACAATACTTAGTTCACTAGCTACTAAGTAAGTTGAACGTATAAATTGTAAAGGTTATTGTCGAGTATATTTTTATAGTGATTGATGTGAACTGTTAGGATTTCACATTTGACTTATTCCATTATTTTCACCAAATTGCAAAATCATCGAATATTGATAACTACATGGTCAGAAAACGTTAAGGCTTCCAGAGGCATTAAAGCCTTATAAAGCATTACCTGAGCTCCACCTGAGATCTTTTTTTTTTTTTTTTTTACTATCAGAATTGTCTATCTTTTACAAAATATGGATTAGATTATTTTGTACTAGAATGAAGTTAATCGCGTATCATTAGACAGTTGATCGGACGAAAAATATCATTCTATTATAATTTGCAGATTGATGAAATTCATTTTTTGTGATTACTAATAGTCATTGAAGCAGACTTTCAGGGAGCAATTAAATTTTGGTCACCAAAGATACATTAAAAAGCCTACAAAATTGGATAAAATTTTGGGTGCAAATAGGGTATGGGTGACGTGGTGCCCCTTCGGCACATTCGAGCCGTCCAAAAATGCATCGAACGACTCGGATGAAAACATATTTTTTCTTTTCTTTTCTATTTTTTTTTAAAATCAGGATGACATTTTAATTTGGACCGTTGGTTGCATTGTTTGGACGGCATGGATGTGCCAAGAGGGTACAACGTGATACCCTCTCAGTACCCAAAATTTTCTCCCGAAATTGAAATTATGGGCGCCAAACCATTTCGTGAAGTGCGCCAAACCAATTTGGTGGGAAAATTAGGCGCCATTCTAATATTTTTGGTGACCACTTAGTCACTGAAGTAAAAATGAGTGAAACGAAAGAGAGAAACGACACAGTTTTATATGGTCAAAGGACTCAAAGCTTAAATGTTTCAGAAGGGAAAGTAAAGGGCTCAGTGGCTCACTTATTCTTTCACTCTCTCTAATATCTCTAGGGCAGTCTCTGCCATCGTCATCCACCATCGAAATCCACCAGTGAAACCATCGACATCCACCATCGAAATCCACCGTCTCTGCCATCGTCATCCACTGTCTCCACCATCGTCATCCATCGTCGCCGACACATCTGTCACGAAGATTTGTTTCCCCACAACTTTTGCTGGAACTCGCGAACACCGAAGGCATTCTCCGAACTCGCGAAATCTCCGAACTCGTCGCCTCTTTCTGTTAGACATGAAAGACTAGCATACAGGTTTTTACTCTCCCTTAAACCAGCAAAAGTTATGTATTTTACAAAATTCTGAAGTGTTTTTTCAAGTGTGGTGATTAATAAGGGTTTTTTTTTTTTTTTTTTTTGAAACAAGCATTCTTAATATTTATGATAGGTTCATTTGTCCACCCAACTGCATAACCCGTAATACCTCTGGCTTGTGGGTGGTTGCCGGTAATGTAGGTTTACCTCATAGGTGTCTACCTTATACCTTATTCGTTTCACATTGATGATTAGATTTTACAGATAGATCAAGCTTTAATCCTTTTGTCTCTCACATTGATGATTATATTAATAAGGGCTATGGTATACCACATTGGTTATTTGCTTTTGTTTTTATGAAAATTTATTAGTACTTAGCCCTCAAATTGTTCTGCTAGACCATATTCATCATTTACCCCTTTACTCAAAACTAATTTGGTGTGAAACCCCTGAAATCGTACTCTCTCTCTCTCTCTCTCTCTCGAGCGTGCGATTTTTCTCTTCAGGCATGAGTGTGTGTGTGTTAAATCTAAGATCTATGAAGGATTTTCTAATAAGCAAGAGTTTTTTAAGAGAACAGTGGCAGATTTTAACAAAAACGGATATACTTAGCGACTCGCGAGGTTCTTTTTCATTGTGCTTCATTTGTTGTGGGTTTTGATTTGTGCTGACTTTAGTGGATGTAGCTCTTTAAGTTCTGTTGTAAGCTTTCTTTTATTATAATACTGTAGTTATGGGCTAATAAAGTATGAGGTGGGGTTTTAATATATGTTTGTAACCTTACTTTTTGAGTTGACCTTTCTAATGCTGATTGTTTTAATTTTTTAATCATTGAACTGCGTTGAGTAAAATAAAAGAAGCGATTAGTGGATTTTTATATTTTCTTGGGTAAGCTGTTTTCTATGATTTTTTTTTTAAATTTTATCATCTGGCCTCTTTTATTATTTTTAAAAAAGCACGTGTGGGTACCTCCCTGACCAAGGAAGCTAAAACCAAGACAAGAAGATCCTGTTGAAAAATGAAATTCATGTGGATTCACACTATTATCCCTGACCAAGCCGCATATTCGGGATCATTGTTGTGGGACACGACAATCGCTCTCAGGTTTTTATTGTCCCTTACACCAATACTTACTAGTTGAGCTTGAGTTTTTTTGGTAATGTTTGTGAGTTTTGATCCATTCACTAGGCGGATAAAGAATTATGATCTATTGTCCTTAATTGTCCTTTTATAAATGGGTAAACTTGTGTCAAGTAAAACTAGAATAATTCTTTCCTCGGTTCAAATAGAATCACTTTATGTTTTCTGTGTGTTCTTGATCGATTAAGTTCAAACATCCCATTTTAAACATTATGGGCTCATTAGCTAGATTAAAACTATACCTTCTTATTTCACTAGTTTATTTGTCTCTGTTACTACGACACTGGATTGTGTCTCTGTTAATAGAAATGTATGTTTCTTAATTTGAACAAACTTGCTTTTTGTAGGTGATAAAAAATGGATAAGAGTTGGATGACCATAAAAAATAGAATAAAAAGTAAAGAGTATAGAGAAGGGGTGAACTCTTTTATTGAGTTTGCAAAGGCAAACGTAGGCCTTGGGGATGATATTTGGTGTCCATGTGTCAAATGTATGAATGTCAAAAAACAAAGCACTGATGATGTCAAGATTCATTTGATCCTCAAAGGAATATCTCCTTCTTATAAGACTTGGGTCCGACATGGGGAATCTGTTCCTGTTCCTATTCATGAGTCACGTGTATCAAATGCGGAAGCTCATCCCCATAGTGACAGTAGCATAGATGGAGTGGTGGATGAGGAAAGCGATGAAGAAGAAGAAGAAGAAGAGATGATTAGCACCGACTCTGATACAGATCCAGATATGAATTAGAGTGTTAATTTGTTTCTTATGTAATGTATAATGTTTCTTAATATGGACAGGGTTTTTGGATTTTTATACATGTTAAAATTTTGCTTATGATTATTGCCTCTTAATTTTGTATGAAGTCTTTTGTGTTAAGTTTCTATTTGAGGTTCAATTTAGTTTTCTTAAATACTCAGTTGCACTTCTGTTTTTGATAATTTTTAGCATTATATACAAGTACAACTAATAACTTGTGCTTCGAACCCTATTTTACAGTTTCATTCATGCCTCCTTGGAAGAAGACCTCGGCTGGGAGGCCTCTGCCTTCACCATTACAATTGAGCCCAATTGAGACTCTTGCATCATCTCAGCCCCAAAAGCTTCCACCACAGGATTCTATTGCTTTGGGTGATAAAGCTTCTTTGGCACAATCTAATAATGAAGGTATGAAGTCTTTTGTGTTAAGTTTCTATTCGAGGTTCAATTTAGTTTTCTTAAATACTCAGTTGCACTTCTGTTTTTGATAATTTTCAGCATTATATACAACTAATAACTTGTGCTTCGAACCATATTCTACAGTTCTATTCATTCCTCCTAGGAAGAAGGCATCGACCAGGAGGCTGTCTATGCCTTCACCATCACAGTTGAGCCCAACCGAGACTCTTGAATCAGGTAGTCTATTTAGTGACATCAACCTGCCTTCACCATCTCAGCCCCAAGAGCTTTCACCACAGAATTTAGATGATTTGGGTGATGCAGCTTCTTTGGCGCAGTCTAATAATTCAGGTAGTCTATTTAGTGACATCAACCTGCATCCTTACACACCTATGCACATTATATAGTTCTGCTATGCTAGCAATTTGTGGATGGAATATCTATCTTCTTTTTTTTTAACCACCAAAAGGGAAAACAGAGCAAGGGCATATACAGACTGATTTTGGCTGATAATTAGAGGTAAGATGTCTTGAAGCCTATTGGCTAAGACCTGGCTTATAAAGTAATAAAGACACTAAATGTGATCAGTTGTAATTGTATACTTTCTCTTTGATTGTTGCCCTAGTTTCTGCACCACTGAATCGGTGTTGCATGGTTGATCAAGAGTGCATTCAATTTTTTAATTTCTACCTTTTTTCATGAGAAATTTCTATTTCTGTAATCTCACTTTAGTTTTTCAGATTACGTTCGTTATTTTTCATTTTTTCATCATGCATAAGGTTTTCAGATTGCATTTGCATTTGTTCTCTTTCTGCCATTACGAGAACAGACTGCGATTTCTATAGCTGCTCTGTTCTGCTGCCATCACTTTTATATCAGAATTCATGAAGTCTACGTATTTCTTTGTTAATCAATTACCATATGAAGCACAATTCAATCTTGCTACAGGTCCTCCACGATCTACTAACGTGCGAGGTAAAACAGTTGGGAAGGGAGTTGAAAAACTAATTGCTCACAATTATGGGCAGAAGCTTGCTGTTCCAGTGCTACCGGAATGGAATTCTTTATGCGGTATTAATGCTTCCAAGGCAACCAGTCTTTTGGGTGTGTATCTTAGAATGATGTGTCCTATTAAGAACACCCCGACATGGAGGCATGTTGATCCAGCTACCCAATCTGTTGTCATACAAGCTGTCCTTGTAAGTAATTATCACGTAGTTTTCTACATGCTAGGAATACTAGTTGCATGCAGAAAATTGGTGTAATGAATTTACTCGTTATGATTTTAGGACAAGTGCAAAATTTCGGATGATTATCATGGAAATCCAATAGCTCAGCAAGCAGTACACAGTAAGTGCTACCATATGCACATAAACTGGAGGCACAGAATGAAGTATCATTACGATGATATTTTAAAACAACAATTGGACCCGTACAATCATCCGTATGATGAAATGAGTTTGGAGGATTGGCGTCACATGATTGATGATGTATGGAAGAGTGAAAAGTTTGAGGTAACCTATAATGTATAATCTTTTTTAAGATAAATACGTGAAAGCAAACTCTTTAGTGCCTTGTTGTCGAACTTATGCCAAATTTGGTAATGGTTTTGGTCCTTTTGTTTTAGAAACGGTCGAATGCAGGAAAAATTAACAGGGGATTTCTAGACGATGGTCATCGTTCTGGGTCTCGATCATTTGTTGCAGAGATGACAATACCGGTATACATTCAACTCAAATATATGATTTTTTCTTTAGGCTGATGTTAAAGCCAATAGGTCCATTCATTTTCGTGAAACTTAAAAAACTGTATGTGGCATTAACACTGTCATTACTTCATACTTTTTCCTTGTATTTTTGTTGTGACTTTATGCTAATGTAAATTTCACTTCATAGGTAGAGAATGGTGGCTCCAAGGACAAGGATTTTCCTGAAGTGTATGAGAAAACTCATACGAACAAGGATAAAAAGTGGATCTCTCCTATTTGCACTGCAAAACATGTACGTATCCTAGTATTTTACACTTATCCCATCTGTAATGCTGCTTAAGTTTTGCTTCTAGATTGTTGTTGCTGGTGCTTCTAATTTCTTATTTATACACTTACAGACAGAGATGCTACATATTGGGGTTTGGGGTTGGGCCCAAACCTTCTTCATGTTCTCATACACCTAATGCTGTGTCACGTGCATATGATGAGGAGTTGGTCAACCTTAAAGTTGATATGGAGAAAATGTGGATGGAGCGCGAGGAGGAGAAGAGAGCACGAGAAGCGGAGATGGAGAAGACCCGGATAGAGCACGAGGAGGAGAAAAGAGCACGTGAAGCAGAAATGGAGCAAATCCGGACGGAGCGCGAGGAGGAAAAAAGAGCACGTGAAGCTGAGATGGAGCAGATCCGGATGGAGCGTGAGGAGGCGAAGAGGGAGCGCGAGGAGGCAAAGAGGGAGCGTGAGGAGGAGAAGAGAGAGCGCGAAATGGAGAGAAAAAAACAAACACATGGTTCATCTATACATCATGGTGGTCTCAACTCTTTGACCAGTGGTCACTCTAATTGTTGGTAAGTATACTTAGCTCCTGTGCAAGGGTGCATGATTAGAACTACTAGCCTCTTACAAAAAGAGTAATGTTAAAAAAGGAGGGGGCAGGAAATAAGAAGTTATTGCCATGGTTGGGAATATGTTTGATTTTGTACACTTAAACAAACTGCACATGCATGTTGTCTCTCGTACCATATTTTTGGAACTTTTATTGATTAGTGACACTCCATGGAAAAATAATTGTACTGAGAAAGTTAATTATGATTTGAATTGTTTGCACATATATGTGTTTTCTTTTCTGGATAATAATTGTACTTATTTGTGCCTTTACAGATTAACAAGAACTTCTTCGGAGCTTGGGCGTATGTTTTTGACATGGATGCATTTTGCTTGAATGATCCACAAGGAAATTGCTGATCTCTTGGCTTTTTGGACACTGATCTTTTGGCTTTTTGGAGATTGCTGATTTGCTCGCTCCCTGCGGTAATATTTCACATTCCTTTTTGTTATACTTCCTAAGGGTGCAAGTGGGATACCCCTGCATCCCCCCTTGAAATGTGCGTGATTGTGTTATTGTGGTGCTTGCTAAGGGTGCAAGTGTGATGCAGGGATCCCCCCCTTTCTATTATTGGTTGTTCATGTTAGTATTTGCCTATATTTTCTAAGCATAGTCTGTTCGTAGATGTGTGTAAATTATCTGATGTATCAGTATATCTTTTTCTTGATTAGCTGTCGTTATAAGCAATTATCTGGTGTAAATTAAATTAATAACTGACCACCCAGGCACCTATGAGGTTTGGCTGCACACTTTTACTATGAATACTCAAAACCCTTGTCGTCAAGGATCATGAATGTACGACTTCCTCTGGAAGTGAACAATCATATAGGATAATGATCAAAACCGAAAAATGCAGCCCAATTTCCCATAGTCCCCAGCTGCCTATGACTTGATTGAGTTTGAACAAACCAAACCTTTCGCGTAAAATCCCTATAATCCTAAAGTAAATCCAATTGCTTTTATATTTTTCAATTTGGAAACCCCATCTGAAGCTCCTACAGGCTACAACATATGAAACCCTAATTTCCATGATAAATAGGCCTTGGAAACAGGTAGGAATCCTCAAGAAATCTTTCAAACATTGCAAGTGAATTGCAATATGATTATTTGTAAGAGTCGTTGTCTTCCACTTTGTATATCACAGTGATGTGTCGAATTTTGAAATCCTTGATACTCATATGTTAGTAAGTGTCCAATAAGTGCCAATCACACATTTATTTCTTAGTCATAGATGCAAGAAACTTTCGTACACGTTGCAAAAAAAAGACCAAGAAAAGTCTCTGCAATTTAATTTTGATTTCATAATGCCTTTGTTTCATGATGAGAATGGAAGTCTGTTATGATGCAACGCATGGGAGGTTGTTCGATCCCTTCCTCAAAGTGAGGTATTAAACTATGGGTGAGTGAGTGAGTGATCAATTAAGAGAATTAAAATTGTTGAGGATGTTGTGGACTTTGAAATCACCAAGCACATATATACTTCCTTCCGGTGTAAGTTTAATAAGTGTTCTTTGTTAGCGAAAAACACCAATGGGCAAAGCAATATTGACAATTAGTGTGATTTGGTCATCGATATTTTGGTCAGGAGCTATGATTAGTTCAAACTGCAAACGAGTTAGCAGCTTTAACTTTCTTATATATGGATCACTTCAGATATGCTTCTTCTTCATAAACCCTCCCATAAGTTATATTTCCCATGGGCCCGCTCTAAGGAGCCATATTTTTGCTGGAGTACACCTTCTCCATGCCCAGGGGACTTATTGTTTCTAGCAATGATGCATGGACATCTTGATTAGATGGGAACTACATGTTTTGTCAGAAGTTCAATGATGTTATTTTTTTTTGATTTCTCACCATCAGTTGGGGAACCATAGCGAGTGTTATTCTTGTCTCTCTTTGGACCTTCTTAAGTGGTAAGTCTTCGTTCTTTTCATTAGACTTGTTTCATACTTAAGTAAAAAGCACCCGGAGGAAGGGATCCTTTTTTTTTTTTCTTTCTATAGATAAAGTTTATGTATGCATATTGTAGTTCTCGGGGGGCATATTCTTCCATACCATTATGGTGAACACAGATTATACGTTTGTCTCTTAATGGGTATTAATTGCATTTATTTGTGCCATTACAGATTAAAGTGGATTTCTTTGGAGCTTGGGCATATTTTGTATATGGATGCATTTCGCTTCAATGATGTCTATTCAGAACAATACTTTTTGTGGTCCATATATTTTGTGTAGGTTGGTAGACGGTTATGACATTAGGATAATGCATGGTTTAGTATTTGTAAGTATGATTATGGTGACTATAATATAAGGATGTTGAATGATTTATGATTGTTAAAAATTAAATTATGATTTGGATTTACTATTGATTCTAAAGCACGTATTTGATTGTGTAAAACTGAAATGGCAAAAGAAAGGTCATTTTGGATGGGATTCATAAAAATATGAATAATTAATGCCCAAAACAATTTTAAAATTATATTATTTAAACTTATGGTGACTAAATAATGTTAGAAAAGTACTTGGTCACCAAAACATTTGGTCATTGAAGGTGTACAAATAATGACCACTTTTTTGGTCACCGAAAAATTTATTCATTTAGTGATCATGCTGGTTGGTCATTAAAAGTGTACAAATAATGACCACTTTTTTGGTCACCGAAAAATTTATTCATTTAGTGATATGCTGGTTGGTCATTACAAAGTGCACAAATAATGACCACTTTTTTGGTCACTGAAAAAATCATTCCGTGACTAGCAGGTACAAGTGACCAACCAATTTGGTCACCAAAAAGAACATTCAGTGACCATGTTTTGATCACTAAATGTTATGCTTCAGTGACTACAAGAAATAATGACCACTTTTTTGGTCACTGATAAAATCATTCAGTGACCAGCAAGTATAAGCGACCAATCAATTTGGTCACCGAAAAGGGCATTCAGTGACCATGTTTTGATCACTAAATGTTATGCTTCAGTGACCACAATAAATTTGGTCACAAAAACCTTTCTGCGAGTAGGGTTAGGCGACCAAATCTTTTTTGGTCACAGTATACATTTTGTGACTAAATAGGGCCTTTTAGAGACCAAAATCTTAGTCACCGAATGTGTTTTTTCTTGTAGTTCGATGCCTGGGTTTTGTTTGTTAGAAGAGTTTTCGTCTTCTAAAATTGCTCAAAAATTAAATTAATTCAAACCCGAGGTAAGAACATTAAGTAAACTAGCCACAGGACGCCTTCACCCCGCAGCCGCACTCTAAGAAATTACTCACTCATGCTTTCAACGGACGCAGCAAACATATATTTAGAACTAAGCATGATTTTAGCAATTGAAATAAAAATAAAAATAAAATACGATACCACAGGTTTGCGGAAAGAGAACGAATTCGAACACCAAGGAAGAACAAGAATTTAAAGCTGGAAAACCTGAAGAACTTGGATTAAAACTTGAATCCGAAAAGAATCCTGAAAATAGCAGCCAAAGTTAAGAACATGAAACCCTAAAATTATCAATTGTGTTCTCCTAATTTCGAGTTATAACGGGGTTTTTTATAGTAATCCCCTTTAATTTACAATTAAAATCCTAAAAAAAATCGGAATTTCCTCGCACGAATAGCCAAAATGCCACCGTTTCAAGGCCAAGATAAGCTCTCGGTAGCGCTACACCTAACCCCTTATAACCGTTTGACTGTTGACCTCTGTGTTGACCGTTGACCTCCAAGCCGCTCGGTAGCGCTACACCTATTTTGGTGTAGCGCTCCCCAAGGTTCTGTTCAGATTTTGAGCCCTGTTGTGCCACTCTTGAGCGCTCCGTTGCTTTCCTGGTAGCGCTCACGGTGATTCTGATCACTTCCTCGCGAATTCCACTTCAATACTTAGTCCCAACAGCCTTCCATGCCCTCAAGCTCTATCACGGCCTTCAAGTCTCTGCAATCCAATCTTGGCGCTAAAACAGCCTTATTTTCCTGAAAATTAACAAAAACACAAAAACATACCAAAGCAACGCATCAAGTGGAAAATAGGGAATAAATTAGATAACAACGTGTTAAAACTACCCTATTTAGGCACTTATATCTACGATACTGCGTGCCTATCAAGTTCGAAGCAAGCCAAGTTCAAATTCATTGGGCAGGAAGTTCAACTAACAAACAGCGTCTATAAATAGAAGAGAATGAAGAGTAAAAACCCCAGACAAATCTTCAACAAACAGCTATCAAAAAACTGATGCTTGGTTTGTTCATTGGCAAGTAGTTTAGGATTTCGAACTCAGTTTCGAAGTAGATTAGGAAGTAGTTAGGATTATTTTTGGTTGTTCTTGTAACAATCATCTGTTCGAAGTTCCCGTTACCTTGTATTTGAAGTTGAAGGCAATTTCGAAGTAAGTTTGTCTTTGATTTATTAATCAAAGTATCTTGTTTCTTTGTTGTTCTTTAATTTCCTAAGTTATTGGTTTTTTTTCCTTCACTTATAAAGAAAAATCCTCTTAGTTGAGGTAATTGAACCAATAAAACACAATCGTCTGATTAGATTTGGTTTTTCCAAAGTTAATCTGAGGGAGGAGATTGAAACTCTCGCTGGCACGCTCGCACTCGATTATTTTGTTGCAAAGAAGTAAAAGAACCACTAACATTTTTTGGCACGCCCAGTGGGACACCTGAAAGTGATGAATGGCTCCAAAACTTAGGAAGCAAACAAACGATTCTCAAATTGGCCAAACGCCAGAAGATGAGAATAATGTTAATCCTAGAGAGAACGAACAGGTTGAAGGACCTCAAACAGGTCAAGAAACCCGTATTGGTCAAGACGCAAATGTTGGGATTGGCCAGAATTCTCGTATGAACACTAGGAATAACAAAACAATGCAAATTGATGACCCACAGAATCCAGAAATTGGAGGAAGTGTGTTATCTAGCCAATTTGCTGAAATGATTGTGTAGACACCCCAAAATGAGATATTCACGTCCATTTTAATCCCCGATGATGAAAGGAAAAACCCGGAAGGCCTCTCGGATTGAAATTCTCTAAGTCAACTCAGTCAACAGTACCGCACGGTACTCATCTCTCACGCACGGCACGGCCAGAGTCACGTACGGAAGTTTTTTGAATTTTTGGCGGTCAGATGTGCCGCACGGCACAGCTTGTGTGCCGCACGGCACAGTTCGTGTGCCGTACGGCACTGTCACTTGTCACACAGCTTTCTGCAGAACGCCCAGCAGCTCAAAATGTTGACAAACTCATCCCTCTGCTCATTATGATTTCGTGCGAGAATGGGAGGCTACCTCCTAGCCATCATCATCTGGTGTAAGCATCAAGAAAACTTGGAGGCCAAGATCACTCCTCCCTTATAAATACCGATTGGTTCCAACGGATAAGAGGACCGGAGAAATTTTGCAAAAAAGGAAAACCATGAAACCCTTTCATTAAGTTCTACAAAATAACACTTCTCTGATCACAAATCTTCTTCATCCTTACTCATAACCTCCAGAAATCAACCCAATCAAAAACCAAACTTCCCTGTTTTCGGTCCAAACCCGTGGGGGTTGCCACTCCAAGCTTGCCAAAATTCAAAGTCATCAACTCTCTTTGTCACTACACCAGAGTGAAGTCGGAGTCCAAAGGAAGCTCAAACCACATTTCAGAAGTCCAAGAAAGAGTTCAATCCGAGAATACTAAGCCGAAGGTATATTTCCGTTTCGCCAAGTTTTCATAACTTTGGTACCCTGAGGGGAGGGGTACCAAGTGTGGAATGATCTCCAATATCATCTCCATGCTTGGTATACCCATATCACATTAAAACCAGTTTGATTTCACACCTCCCGATCGCGTCGTACGGTGAAAACGCCGCCTCGTACGGAGCGATTCAATGAGGGGGGACATTCCATACTTGAACATACTGTTTTCTCCTTCAAAATAGTTCATTTTTAATCATATTCCATGCTTTGTATGTGCCTCTGTTCAATCTTATCGAAAACCCAAAGTTTTAAACTGTTGTGCAGCCAATAGTGCCGCACGGCACTCCTACTGTGCCGCACGGTACATCTGGAGTACTGTACGGTACTCATTTGAAAATCTAACCGTTAAGTTGATGAACAGTGCCGCACGGCACACTCTTTGTACCGCACGGTACACCCTGTGCGCCGCACGGCACACTTTTCTGGTAAAATTTGGAGTTTTGAACAGTCCCTCTGCATGAACAGTTAGAACTTCGGATTTTCGCATGTTTACTGTAAGTTATGTATTAATTATTTGTTTTTCATTATTATCGTCTGCTTTGTTTGATTTGAAAATGTTTATTTGTTAATGTTCGGCAATAGAATGTTTTCTATAAAATCCCACAAATGTTTAGTAAAGACCGATTTTTAATCGGGCGAACGGGGTGCATTAAAACCCTTCCTCGTTCGTAACCTGGCTCCCGGATCCAAAACGAATCTCTGGTTTTCAATTGGTAAACCGTTTTCTCAATCACTTTCGAATTGGTTTCTCGGGTCCTAAAACATTTTCCAAAAACCCGGGTGGCGACTCTATTTTCAAATCAAATTCCAACCGGCGTGGAGGTCGACCGTCCACAGATTGCTACATTTTAGGAATTGGCCCAAACCCAGAAACTTATGTTTCAAAAATTAGAAGAACAATCAAAATCTAAGAATGAACCTGCGCCTTCATTTGAAAAAGATAAATGAGAGGCTAATTCTAGCAAACATAAGTCTAGGCCTGGAAAAGAGCCTATCAATGTGGATGAAATACCAGAATCTTGGTATGAACCTGCAAAAATTTATGACTCTCAAATTCCCAAGCCTAAGAAAACATTCAAGCAAACCACTCATATCCCGTTCGAACCTAGCTTTGATGGTGTAAATGGGGATAAAAGTTTTAAAAATGATGATTATGGGTTTGAAGGATACAATTATTCCACAGGGAACCATTTTACTGATAGGGCTAATTCAAAGAGGCCTAATGTAGAAATTGGATTTCCTAAGTATCCCGGAATACCAGAGATGGGAAGAGTGCATTCGAACCACCTTTATGAACCTTTTGCAAGGCAAGAGGGATATTACAAACAGCCTCAACCTTTTGACGGTCCTCTTGATAGGTTTCCAGAAGATCACATAATGAGAAATGTGAATTGGGAACCACACGTTAACACAAATGTTCATTTAAGAGGAAATTTCACCCTTAGAGATGAAATATTAGGCCTTATGCAAGAAGTTTACGAACCTCTAAACCGGGGGTTACAAACTCAAGCATATAGAAAACCTTATCCAAAATGGATAGATAGGCAGTTCGAAGTCCCTAGGGGATTTAAAATCCCTAATTTTACACTATTTCATGGGGATGGGAAACAATCAACAACCGAACACATTGCTAGATTTACTGCTCAGTGTAAGGAATTAGGCAATAATGGGTTCATTAAGTTGAAATTATTTTCTAATTCCTTGACAGGAACAACTTTCGAATGGTATTCTAATCTGACACCGGAGTCAGTTCCAAATTGGCAAAGGATGGAAGAATTTTCCATGCACAGTTTTACCTAACTAAGCCTGAAGTCACTATGGCTGATTTAGCAAGGTTAAAACAAAAACCTGATGAAAAGGCTGCCCAGTTTATTACTAGGTTCAAAAGGGCTAGAAACAAGTGCAAACTTCATCTACCAGAAGTTGAGTTTGTCAGAATAGCACAAGATGGCCTAAGTAGAGAACTTAGAAAGAAGTTCGATTCTACTGAATTTAGGGATTTGGTTGATTTAACTTACAAAGCATCTAGATATGAATCTTTATTAGAAGAAGATGTTGATAGGAATAATTCTTCCTATTCTACTTATTATAAAGATCCTACTTATGAAATCGATGCTTCTGAAATTGTTGAACATGATCCTTGTGTGTGTGAATGTCTGGTTCGAAAAGATTCTTCTATAGCACCAAGGAATAATAAGAAAGCAATTAGTAAAGTATATTCATTTGATGTTTCTAAAGCAGATGAAATCTTTGATTACCTTTTGAAGAAAAAGTTTATCAAACTTCCTGAAAATGTTGAACTTCCAACTTTGAAAGAAATAAAAGGAAAGAATTATTGTAAATGCATGCTTCTTGGACTCATTCAACTAAGAATTGTAATGTTTTCCGTGATAGGATTCAAGAGCAGATCCAGAAGGGAAGGATCATGTTTCCAGAAAAAGCTATGGGGATAGATACTGATCCATATCCAAAGATTGAAGAAGTAACTGCTAACACCAATGTGCCAACATCTTTGGCCAAGACTGTTCGAGAAGTGTGGCAGAGTAAACAGGTACATGTTGAAATGAACTCTGTGCAATTTGGTAGGGGGAGGCCAAAAGTTGGTCAACTTCGAAATGATACCTACAGAAACAGTAAGCCAAAGTATACAGCAGGAAGTTCATCTCAAAAAGGATTCAAGCAGTCTCATCTTCCTATGCTCGAAGCTTCTTTTTTAGAATGTTTATGCATGGGATGTAGAGCCAATTATTTGGTTTTTAAAGACTTGGATCGACAGGGGGTTGATTTCTTTCCAAAAAGGATGGAAAGAAAAGCTTTGGATTGGAATAATGAAAGAAAACCTTGGGTAAACACAAGTTATGAAAAAAATGAGAAGCCTTGGTTGGTTTCTAAAAGAAATGTACCTTCTAGTCCAGTTCCACCAACTTCGAAGAGAGATTATCCTCCTTTGAAGAAGGTTAACACTGGAAAGGCCCCAATGGGTCAAGAAAATGAAGGACAAGGTGAACAATTTTCCTTGGTAAAGGGAGTTCCTGATTGGTTTCTGAAGAAAATCAAGCCAGAACTTTTCCAAGGATACAAAACTCCTTCTAAAGTTGGAAATAAAATGATCAAACCTCCAAACTCTTCAGCTAGACAATGGATAGTGGTTAGAGATCCAAAGACCAAGACACCTCAAATGATTCCTATGCTGACACGAACTCAGAAAAGAATGGAGAAAAGCGCCAGCTTGCTCAGAGATGGCACATTGAAGGGTCTCACAAGCCCATAAGAAGATTTTGTGAGGGATGTCTTCTTCAAGAATCCCTATCTCTAGAAAAGCAAAAGCAGCCAACAATTCTTTGGCTTTAATAGAATCGGATTGCGGGTAGAGAGAGTAAGAATAATTAGCATGAAAAATAGTAGGGTCGAATTGATATTCTTTAACTCTTGAAACCAATCTGGGTTTTCTGGAAGAGTTCGAAGAGGGAGATTAGCAGGATCGATGAAATTTCCCTCAAAATGAGGCCTTCGAACCTCATTTAACCAGTAGATATATTGGTTACTGGCTCTCTGCTTAAATTCACCATAACCAGCAAAGCCAGATCTTTCATCTTCACAAACTTGAGACAAGTGGCAATGAGGCTGTCAAACATTATTATATTGGGATCACGTCTGATGAAAGGAGTTAAATACCTACTCATAGCTAATGAGCGATATTTACTCCAACCTTTATAACCAACAGGATCATCCATCTTTACCACCACTATTTCAGATGGTAAACCCCATAGAAATGGCTTAGGAGTAGGAGAAATTGGAGGATTCCATGGATCAATAGGCTTAGGATCCTCCCCTGGAATCACCACATAAGAGCGATCCCTTCGAATCTCACCAATAATTGGTGTGATAGTATTTCTAGTATCAACAGGGATTGGGTCATTGAGAACCAAGCTTTCGAAAGCATTTTAGGTACTGGAAACGTCAGCCATGGTTGAGTTGAGGTAAAAGTCAGTTTAAAACGAGAATTGGTGATTGATTTTACCAGTAATTAAGTCCTTCTATAGGCGAAGTTTTAAGTTGGAAACGATTTAAATTCTTGAAGGTGGAGAACGTGCAGATTAACTGCCCATTATCCATCAATTCCTCTTTGGAAACGTGTAAACTACTCGAAATCATTTTTGAAAAACTTACTCTTTTGAAGTTTATAGGAAGTCGAAGCGACAAAAGGCACATTAACACTTATTCAAATTCCTTGAACAACGATGTTAATGTGGGGGTATGTTTACATATAAAATTAACAAATCCAATAATTAATTGACACGTAATTAAGGATACCAAACGTTGGCAAATATCTGTCAATGAAAATACACTGGATTATTGAAAGAAGATTGAGTAAATACGATGTCGTATTATTTCTCAATTTGAAAAGCAATTATTGGCAGTTACAAGGAATTGTCAATATGGAAAATAAACTTCGAAGTCATGGTTTTAACCGCTAAGTGCATAAAATCCACGTGTAAACCTGTGATGCAAAGCAATTAGCAGTTAGAACACGTGGATTATATCTTGAAAGACAGTTATCTCCTTAAAAAGTAATCATTTGGGTTAGTTCAAGCAGCGATGCAGATTCAATGAGAAGCTTTTGGAAGAAGATTAACAAGAATTCAAGTTCAGACGTGGGGGAGGGAAGAAACTGCCAATTCAAATTATGAAAGATGGAGTTCGAAGCAAGCCAAGTTCAAATTCATTGGGCGGGAAGTACAACTAACAAGCAGTGTCTATAAATAGAAGAGAATGAAGAGTAAAAACCCCAGACAAATCTTCAACAAACAGCTATCAAAAAACTAATGCTTGGTTTGTTCATTGGCAAGTAGTTTAGGATTTCGAACTCAGTTTCAAAGTAGATTAGGCAGTAGTTAGGATTATTTTTGGTTGTTCTTGTAACAATCATCTGTTCGAAGTTCCCGTTACCTTGTATTTGAAGTTGAAGGCAATTTCGGAGTAAGTTTGTCTTTGATTTATTAATCAAAGTATCTTGTTTCTTTGTTGTTCTTTAATTTCCTAAGTTATTGGTTTGTTTTTCTTCACTTATAAAGAAAAATCCTCTTAGTTAAGGTAATTGAACCAATAAAACACAATCGCCTGATTAGATTTGGTTTTTCCAAAGTTAATCTGAGGGAGGAGATTGAAACTCTCTCTGGCACACTCGCACTCGATTATTTTGTTGCAAAGAAGTAAGAGAACCACTAACAGTACCTGGCGTAATATGCAAGGGCCAAAATAGCAACATGCCACCATGAGTGATAAATCACCCAGTAGCTAACTCTTATGCCCATTAACCCTTACATTACAGTTAAGTTGAGCACAGAACATATATGATTGAAAAGCAGTACAGAAATGGAAAGCAATTAAGGGATTTGATTATCTAGAGCAATTAAGGGATTTGATTATCTGGCCTTTAACTTACATTTCATCTACGTTCTCAACCTACAGAACATCCTCCCTTTTTAACAACCAAGATTACGACTGTCCGTGATTCAACTCCCTCCTTGCTGCCGTAACCTATAACATCGATAAACGGTCTAAGTTATTTACTTATGAAGGTTCATCAACCTCAGCAAGGACAAATCACCCAGGGACTAACCGAACCCTGGGCCCACGGGGAACTAACCGAACCAATTGGAGTATATAGACCATAACCCAGTACTATAGTATAAAACCCTTTATACTGCCTATTCACGAGGGGGAATCACGCAAAGGCATAACTTAGGGTTTCTATCCATAACAAACTCTTGGTTGGCCACCATTCACAAACTCGGAATAACCTCCCTTCATCTTTGGGTTAACCACTGATATTTCAATATAATCTCGGGATAACCTCCCATATTCCATCAAAGCCTGGAGATAACCTCTCATATCTCAATCTCAATTCGTTTTCAATATCTTTTACTTAACAACGTCTAAGTGATACGTAAACCAACCCCGGGAACGTAGTTTGTCCACCTCTAACAGTCACAATATCATATTTGAAATAACAGATCAAAGTGATAATGATTTTGCAAGGGTGTACCATAACACGCAATTCAAAGATAAGAGCACAATTTTCACGAAGTAAATATTCACATTAAGGTGCACATGTCACTTTGTGTACAATAACAAATAACATTGTAATTGAGGTAAAATTCGAAGGGTAAAAGTGTAATTTGAAACAGACGATCTGTTTGTGTTAAAACTAAAAGGCAATCAGAATTGCACATGAGCCTCTGAAGTTTCAATCCTTTTTCATTCGGACCCCTTGAAGTTCTAAATTTTTTAAAAATTAGCCCAAACGTACCCAGAGATGCACCCATCGGAGTACCGAGGCGTACCAAAGCCGTACCCGAACAGTGCAAAAGTACCCGTTACGTTTTTGCCGTACCCGGTACGTATTTTGCCGTACCCGGTACGTATTTTGCCGTACCCAGCCAATACCCGGTACGTACTCGTACGGCAACATTTTGGAGTACTCGTGCTTCATAGGTATGCACATTTTGATAGGAGGTACCAGTAACTATCAAGTTGGTACTGGTACCTGTCTGGTCCGAAAATAGAGATTTTTATTTGGTGAGCTCGTTTTGATGCATGGGGTGTTTCCTTCCAACTTTAAACATTCAAAAACATATACTAGGGACTAGATAGGAGGTACCAATACCTATCAAGCCGTACCTCTCCTCCGATGATTTAGCGGGATTTCAGGTTTTTGCGAAAAAAACGAAACGTCGGGGGGTACGACAACGGTGGGAGCTTTTTGGCTGGGTTTGTTTGGATTGGTTGGTGTATTAGTGATTTGTGAGTGTGTTGGAGTGTTGGTAGCTCGAATTTGAGTAGTGGGGTTGTTTGAGTGGGAACCCACTTTGGTTCTCACCTGTCTCTCTCTAGAATTTCTCCTTCCTTCCTTTCTTTCTTTCTTTCCTGGGATTTGTGAGTGAAACTGTGAAAGTAGAGTGTGTGAGGTGGTGAATGAGGTGTGAGGAGTGAAGGCCAGAGAAGGAGTATATATAGGTGAGATGGGTGATCTTTGGAGGGAGTTTTGGATAGGAACATGCCCATGTGGGCATGGTGATAATGGCTGTTGATAGGGCCAGAGCTAGGGTGGTAGGGAATTAGATTTTTGCCGGTGAGGGAAGTTATCCCCGGATTTGAGGAATGATGAGGGTGTAAGGTGGTATATCGGGTGATTTGAAAGGTGGTATATCGGGTGATTTGAAAGGTGGTGGCTATGGAGAATGCATGGTGTGATGATGGTATGTAGGGTGATGTAGGAGGTAAAATTAGGATAGAGTAGTCTGATTTTTTTCCAGTTGATAAGGTGAGGGAGATGATGATGAGTGGAAATAATGGTTGGAACGGTGGGTTGAGTTGCCATTTGTAGGAGGAAGTCTATAGGCTTATCCTAGGGTTGTATAGAGGAAGATCAAAGATTATTGTTTGTATTAGCAATTTTCCGAAAAGTAAAGAGTTGATTAGTTATTTCCTGCATTGAACACTTGTAGACAATCCAATAAGTGAATGAATTCTATTGATCCTGAATTTAATCTCTGTCAGACTAATTCCAATGGAACTGTTATTCATTAGTTGCACGGTCATATTATGATGGGTTGTTATTTTCATCCTAAAGTAAGGTCGACAGTTTTTTGTATGTCTTACACTGTGATAGTAATGTGGTGAAGTCTAATAGAAAGTAGAATTTACTACCCTACGATACACTTTAGTGGATATATATGTGTGAGAAATATGATTGGCATCTGCATTGCAAATCGTGACTAGTTGGACTATATTCAATAAAGTAAAAGAGATTTGTTCCGCAACACCATGGTAAAACAAATTTGCAAGAAATTTGTTGTATCAGCGCGTCTGTTGTATAATTCTTATGTCCGTAACCCATATCCATGATTCTTAGGAGCATGGAGCAGCAGGCTTTCTTATGTGAAACCCATCGCCTTTGAGTATTTTGTTTATAGGTTTCTATCACCAACACACGAACAATTGTGAACACTAACTACCTATTTTCATCATATCTATGTATCCGGGTCCATAAGATATCATTATACCCTCAAGATGCAGGTTCCTATCACTTTGGTCGCATAAGAAAAACTTGAGGGGAGGTACATTGAGAGCCCCAGTACAATAGAACTATAATATCCTTGATGAGCATTAGATTCCTTTACCTGGTAGTGCACTCCTTTCCACAATTTGTTATGCCAGTGTTCTGGTTGTATGTTGGCCAAACATCATGATCGTATCTTATTTGCAAACAAAGCTCTTAAATCATGCCATTCTACTTGCCACTTTTTGGTTCTTAACTATGAAGCACCGACACTTCTAGAGGTTGCCATGTCCACGTATTGGACACAGGGACACGGCGACACGCGTGTCCCACGCTGGGACACGTATTGGACACACCACGTGGCGTGTCCCTTAAATTAAAGGACACGGCATGGACACGCGTGTCCCCCATATACACACCAAGCTTCCAATCCAAACTCCCTGACCTTCTTAAGTTACGGACCTCCACCTTCCCAATGTTTTTTTGAAAATCCGAACCGTATATAGCGTTTTTGTGAAAAACAGCTCCGATCAAGCCCTTCCGGGTATTTTTTTTGCCAAATCTTCGCGTTGGACCTTGAAAACACCTTTTAAACACATCTAACGGTTCGGATCGTCGAAATTTCGTCCGGAAAGTCGAAAATACCCCTAGGTCCGTAACTTAAGAAGTTAAGGGAGTTTGGAGGGGAAGTGGACTGTATATATATATAGGGGCCGGTTCCCCTCACACTAATAAAAGCACATTAAAAAGCACAGCACTCTTCCGGGCCCCATTTTGATGTTCTGAACCGTTGATCCTGTTTAAATGAGTAAAACAAAAGGTCCTGCGAAATTTCAGCTCAATCGGATATTGGTAAGTGCTTGATCCAAACAGCTTTAAAAACACTAGTTCCTGTCATAGTTTTTGCAAAATTGTTTAGATCAAACACTTACCGATATCCGAATGGATTGAATTTTTACAGGACCTCTTATTTTACTCATTTAAACAAGATCAACGGTTCAGAACATCACATTAGGGTCCAGAACAAAATCTTGTGTTTTTTTATGTGTTTTTTTATGTGAGGGGATCTGGCCCCATATATATATGGGTAAACTTCTTATCCGAACTTTTCATTTCCGGACCTCATGATCCAAACATTTTTTTGACGATCCGATCCGTCCAATGTGTTCAGAAGGTGTTTTCAAGGGTCCACGCGGGAAATCTTCAAAAAAAATACCGGGAAGGGCTTGATCCAAGCAGTTTTCGCAAAAAATATATATTTACATTTTTTGCGAAAGCTGCTTGGATCAAGCCCTTCCCGTATTTGTTTTTGAAGATTTTCCGGGTGGACCCTTGAAAACACCTTCTGAACACATTGGACCGATCGGATTTTCCAAAATTAATTTGCAACACAAAAAAAATCATTTTTTTCTTATTTCCGGGAGGTGTGGATTAGAAGTTTTTCGTATATATATATACTAGGAAATGCATGTGCCTAAAGGCACGGCGCGACGTAATTTGACCTCAACCTAGTGATCTACTAATTTTTGTTTACCTGAGCCGAAAGGCAAGAAGTAGATAAACTGGATGCAGAGTCTAAAACAATAGCTTTTCCCTTTACAATTTTTTTTTTCAAATGAAATTTCTCATATTTTATTCATCAACACAAAATAGAAGTAACAAAGCATATGACAACAAATAGTTCACCCTTGATTAAAAAAAAGCACATATCAATGTAATTCGAGACTAAATATAAACAAACCACACTGTCTCTGCCGTCCACCATTGCCCCATACAACCCAATTCCTCCTAATATTTGAATTTTCAATAATGTATGTAATTTGGAAGGAGTTAATATAATAATTTGGGCTACTAATCTTCTACTTGCTGGCTTGCTGCTAATTTTACGTTAATACAGTAACTTCTTGGGTTATTTTTTACAGCCTAAAAAATGACCCTTAATTGCCAAATATGTTATTCACCTTGTGCTCTTGAGTTCCTGCCTTTCCCTGTTACGCAAAATTTGCTAACTATTGAAAAACCAAATTCACCCTATGGAGTCACGTAGTTTTTTTTTCTCTTTGATAGGGCAACACTACTTAATTTGAGCCACTTAATTTGCTAACTATTGAAAAACCAAATTCACCTATGGAGTCACGTAGTTTTTTTTTTTCTTTCTCTTTGATAGGGCAACACTACTTAATTTGAGCCGAAGTGTGGTGTCGTGCCCAACTAATTTTCAAAGTAAAAGAACAGAAGACCCAAATCAAATCGAAAGTAAAGAAAGGTTGGGAAGAAAAAACACTCTAATCATGAATAGAAGCTTGCAGTTCAAAAAAAAAAAAAAGAATAGAAGCTTTGAATTATTTCATTTCAGCCTTTTTCAAACAGGTGGTAAGTCCAAATTTCAGACCTTTTTCAACACACTTGTATATAAAGGGAGACAGTGTGATCGCTTGGCACCTTGAGTTAAATGACTATTATATCCTTTGATTCATCCATACACTCAGTTATCAAATTAGGGTAGTTTAGGAATTTCATAGAAGTTTGTCCCTTTTCTTTTGCTCCTCACTTGATAATTGAGTATTTCAACAGATTTTGTGGCCGCCCATGTTTTAGGGCTTTTTGCAATCTACTTTTGGCGCATTTCCTATTAATCTTGTCACTTTCTCTGTCCTATAGCCGGATAAACAGGGGACGAGTACTAATAAACATGGAACAAAGTACTCTAGAAATCTTTCTCATGAGATCTTGAACATTATCACCCCTCTCAACTGCTTTGAACTCATCCAACTTCTTATGCGTCTCTTTCTCTTGCTCCTGTGTATGAGCAATTTCTATCGGCTCACGTTTAGCGTCTTTGAATCGCGACGACGGCCATTGAGTAGTAGAGGATCGACGCGCAGTTCGTGCAATCAGAGCATGTGGTGATCAAGTATTCGGTTCTTGGACGTGGTAATTAGCTTCTTGATGATAAGGACCTTGGCCAATTCATGGTATTAAGTCTCTTAATTCGTTCATAATTATATGTTTATGTCAGCACATAAGTACACATTTTGGCTTTATCTGCTCATGTTTTGCTTCCTGTTGATTTAAACAAAATAATGTTTGTCTGTTTGTTAGTATTTGGGATCTTTTTTTGTGATTTATCCCCCTATTCGACGCCAGGTGGTTGATCTATTTTGACGTTTTTTTTTTAATCTTCGAGCTTTATTTTATGTGTGTTTTGATGGTATGCTTTTTGTTTAGGTTTGAGGTTTTACGCTCTGTTTTCTCTCATGTTCTCTCCATAAGGTTAGTAAGTCATTTTCCGAGAATAAATTTCATTTGAAAATATTATTATTTGTTTTGTTTTTTTATGTTCATTAGACAATAAATTTGTCTTCCCTTTTCTCACTGGAAGGTTTGCACACTTGAAATAGGCATTTTATCCATGTTATGCTTAAAATGATACACACCGCTCTTTGATAGTAGAATATTTGGTAATTTGGAAGATTCAACTTAAAGTATGCTTAAAGCATCATTGATGGTCGGGATTGAAAGTACTTTTTATCTTCAAGACAGTATTTTTTATGAATTGAAATTGGGTGAATTGATTTCTTGATATGATGAATATACATATCCACTCTCTTCCAATCCTTCTTATTTGGTCCTGGAATCTCTTATTTGTTCTATGCTTCGAAGTTCTAATGAGATTGAAATAACAAAAGAATATCTAGGACTTAAAAAGAAAACTAAATACACTATGTTGGTGTACGTATTTACTATCAAGCTTGGCGTGACCAGTAATAAGAATGACAAAAATCTTTCATTCTCTACTACTTGCATATATGAACTCCGAAAAACTTGATACATTAAGACCTAGCTAAATCAAATGGCTTTAATGCTTCTAAAAAGACTTATAAAGGCATATGGACGATCCGATTATGTTTATTTTTAAGTCATTTCAGTTTCCTCTAGAACAACTAAAAAGATTTTCCTGCTTTTTGCATTTCTTAGGGGTCTTTTCATACCTATGCATTTCTAAGTTTCTATGGTTAATGGTTGTATTGGCGTAAATTTTCTAAGCATTATATGGCTCAACTGTAGCTTTTTTGTAAATTTCCTTTGACTTGCATGCAAGAGGCCCCTTGAGTTCTATATAGTCTCCCATTCACACAATATGTGTGGGTAATTCAATAATTGTTTATCTAGAAATAATGACAATTGGTTACTTTTCTCGGTTCCTTATTTTCCTGTTCCTTCATGATTCTTTGTAGATCCATTGAAAGGATAGAGTCTCAGAATCCACTATGAAACCACATGAGAATTAGAGCTGGAGCTGGAGCTGGTTATGGAAGCTGAATTTTTCCCAAAATATGAAATGTTTTATTCGCATTAAGATAGTGCACGTCCTTGATGCATATGCACGTCCAGTAGATGCATCATTTATTCAATGATTGTGCGTTGAGTAGAATGAAGAGACTGGAGGAACTGGTTTGCTTCCAATTTGAAGAGGCAGACCCCATACCCGTGGAGGTAAACCTTGGAATGTTTCTTGGGTTGTTTGTATATGGTATATGTTGATGGGAGGAATTAAAATCGCATTTGACCATTGGGAAAACGCATGGCGACATATTGCTATAGTTCCTTGATTTAAGCATGGCAATATATTGTTTGTTTATGTCATTTTTAATGGGTTCACCCGTGTAATGAAATGAATCAATGTCTATAACATGCATCGATAGCAATGTCTATACGGTAAAAAAGTTTCCTCCTTCATCTGATCAAAATTCAATCGATGAGCACGCGACAACGTGCAACGCACGTCGCCTTACACTAGTGTACCTAAACGAAGTGAACTGCACCTATGACCATACCCTGCTCCAGAGCAATACAACCTAGCACCTTCTCCTAATGTCTGAAGTACTACAAACAAATAAGAATCTGTTAATAGACCAAACATCATTGCCAACACTTGAGCATCTATAGACAAAACCAATGAAAAGCGTACCAAACAGATTAGCATCGGAACCTTCAATCTTGACAATGGTAGGCGTGATTCCACCTTCTGAAACCTCAATCCGACGACTCTTAACAAAGCGCTTTCATTGAATAATGCGGAAAACCTAAAGACAAAGCAAATGCATCTTCAATCAAACAAACGGAGTATAATTGTACGTAAAAAAAATCTCTCTTCAAAAGTTTCTTCTCTCTCATATTCCCAACTTTACTCTCTCTCTCTCTCTCTCTCTCTCGTTTTCGAGCAAACCCACAAATCTCTAAATCCCATCTTTCATTTTTTCTGGGTAATTTACATGGTTGATTTGGTATTGATAATGGGTATCTGGAGGATTTTCGTGGTTGATTTGGTTTGACACAAAATTGGGTGCTTTTGGCTTGGAATAACCAACCCACAGGATGACAGGAGTCGAAATTCATTTTCATATCCCCTACTTGAAATTTTTTCAATCTCTCATCTCTATCCAAAACTGAGATTCTCCTCTGCCTCATTTTCTTATGCAAAAAAGTCGGGAATTACATTTGTTCCTTAAGACCGTCATTAATTGAAGTTTGCATCTCGGGTAGCACTTGGCTTGTATGCATGATACATCAAACTGAGATATTGCTCCAGAACACACCAAAAAGCGACTGTAAAATAATATTGTATTACTTATAAGGATCCCACTACCGAATTGCAACTTACCCAAATGTTTACAGCGTGTAAACGATCTGGTCGTAAAATCGGTGGGATGGTGAGTTTATCAACGGTCCAGAAATCATCCAAGGGGTATGCTTTGACCGACCAGGTGACTAAAAATAAGACGAATAAAGACGCGTCCCAAGAGTAGGACTATCGACCAGTATAGCACAATATTCCGGAAGTACCGGAGTCGAACCACAGAGATGACAAACAATGTTGACTCAAAAGTGTGAAATTGTAGTTTAACTGGCTCTTAGGTAGCCACCCCTTGATTTGATGAGATGAATTAACCAAATTACCAACTAATTTATTGAATGTAGATTAAAAATGAGAGTACAGCTGAGGGAACCCAGCGTCCGCAACTAGCCTAACCGATGTTTACTCGGGCCACAATTTCCCTTTTTACTGATTTTAGAATAAAAGAAAGGCTCCCTAACAAATGCGCACCACCTGTCACCAGATTCCGTGCGCATTCGAATTCCGGCGATGCCTGGGTTTTGTTTGTTAGATGAATTTCTATTTCCTAAAATTGCTTGAAGATTGAGTTAATTCGGTCCCGAGGTAGAACATCCATTAGCCTAACGGCGAGATGTCTTCGCCCGCAGCCGCACTCTATGCAACTACTCGCTCATGACGCTAATAATAACATAAATTAAATTAAACCTAGATCTAAACATGCTTGAAGAATTAAATATAAAAACAATAGCAAACGATACCGTAGATTGCAAAGGAAAAATCGAACTTGATTATGAATACGCAACACCAAACAAAACGCTGAAGTTGGCCAAAATAAACTTGAATCCAAAAACGCTGAATGTTGAAAGCTCTGAAAACTGTAGCCGCAAAACTCCAAAGTGCAGAAAATTCTAAAAAGATTCGAACCCTAATGAATGATAACAAAAACGTTTTTATAGTAATCGCCCAATAAACACATCAAAACAGCATCATTTAGCTTTGCCCGTAATCATTCGGTATCGATACCCCTGATACAGGTATCGATACTAAACCCCTTTGACTGACTCGTTGACTGCGTAAGCCGTAGGTATCGATACAGTTGTGACCTGTATCGATACTAAACCTTCTGGAACGAAAATTGCCCCCTTATAACCAATTGGTATCGATACGGCTGTGAGGGGTATCGATACCGAGCTCCTTCGGCCTAACATTTCAAAATTCATCTTCCAAGCCTCGTTTCCCGCGTCTCCACTTCAAGCCACGCACACACACACAAGCCAAACGCCATTATACCTGGAAACTCACAGAAATACCAAGAACACCACTGTGCACGCATTAAACGAAAAATAACCATTAAACCGCACGTCTAACGCGCTAACTCCCCCTACTTAGGCGCTTATATTTACAATATTGTGCGCCTATCACATCCCCCAACTTGAGCGTTGCTAGTCCCTAGTAACGAACGAGACAAAAACAGCAAAAGAAAAATAACAACTCAACAGGGGATACGAGGGTTATGCATCCTGTACAAAAATCAAGTGAACACAAAATTTCCTCCTCATCGCTGCCCTTAACTCCGTCACATGCATGCCCTAACTAAAATTTGAACAATTCCGCACCATCATGAATATAGAGATAAAAATGCTCCCACAAAGTCACAATGCAACTCTCACTCACCGGAACACTCAACATCCCATGTGAGGCGCTTGGCGACCATCGTGGGATGAATCGAGAAAACACCACGTGCCAATCAAAACAACGCCAGTTACGACAAGGAAAGCTCAACGAATATAGGATACCACACATTCACAGTCAAATATAAAACATGCATGCCAGAGAGTCAAACAACGTGCATCGGGTCTACTAAGGACTTCATTAGGCTTATAACGACCGTGGTTGCAAAAGAAAAGATAACATGCAAAGGGTGACGGCCTATAGAAGCGCATGGACAGTCTACCCTGACTGGCCGCCACCTCGACTCCGGCACCACACCGGTGCTCAACACAAAACATTAGTCACCAACATAATCGAAAGAACGAGTTATTACACTACACATAGAATGACAAGACCCAAACCACCGACTCACATCAAACTCCCGGTACATGAACAATGTCACACCACCACATGAAATAACACAAAAAATAACAGGACTATGACAAAGACACATGCAATAACACCACCCCAGCCCAGCTCTACGCTCAATCTCCATCTCAGTTTGTCTCTTAAGGTTCCATAACCTTGGTGAGTTTAGGTTTGGAAGGTTTAGAAGTTAAGGTTTGAATGGTGAAGAAGGAAGAGGGAAAAAGGGAATGATGGGGTGGAGAGAGAGAAAGAGTGGGGAGAAATCGGATGGTCCCCCTCAACTTGACCGCGATTTTTTTTTTTTTTTTTTTTTTTTCTTTTTTTTCTTCTTTCTCTTTTTTGTTTTTTTTCTTTTTTTTCTTTTTTACGCGGCTACTATGATTTACTCTCTTTTATTATGGGATTATTGGTGGGTAGACAATGGTTTAAGGGTTGAGGTTTTGCCTAACTTTAAGGTTTTTTTTTTTTTTTTTTTAAACCGAAGACATGGCACCCAAAAGCAACATTTAAATTTTTCCACAACGACAAAGCTCATTTATTCCAATGATTCGAGGCCTCTAAAATGCGCACAGAGCTGGACCACCAAATTAATTCCACCCTAACACCGGTTTCCTAGGTTTGACACAGAAACTGACACGGTCGGGTCTAAAATGGGGTCAAAAGGGACTCGTATAGTGGTTTAATCAAGCAAAGATGGCCTTGTATCATCCCCTAAACACGTTACCGACTCTCATAGCATGCATATTAAATATTCAGACTATGGCATGTGGTACAAACGCCTACTATTTTATGCAAGTGCAAAAATTGATGAACAAAGAAAACATGGGATGCTTTTAAGGACACACTGTAAACTAAGTGGGAACACCTACTCAACGTCGCTCATGGTGCGAATTACTCAAACAAAGATGCCAGATATATGCATGTGAATGAGTTAACTAGGCAAACAATGAGACAAGAATCTAGCATGCTTACCTAACTCATACAAACAAGCATAACAATCGTATCCCGCACACAATTAACAAAAAATTTAAAAATAAACCCTAAACCGACTAACAACGCTCAGAACAAATATAACGTGTACAAAGTACACCCCTTCCCCCAACTTGAAAGTTGCTCTGTCCTCAGAGCATGAAGACAAACATAAAAATAGAAGAATAAGGGAAAGAGATGGACCGGCGGATGGCAGCCAACCATCATGACCTCGGCCGATGTATGAGAGATTTCGGGTACTCTCTCTCCGTGCACCCTGCAAAAACATTAGTCCAGCCCGGCACGTGGTATCCGGGCGTACACAGAGAAAACAAAAGAGCAATAAAAGAAGAAATACACCACCACTTTTTTCACGTGAAAGACACGGGTACTACTTTTCTCCCTAATTTTATCACTTAAATTTGTGTAGAGAAGGTCATCATAACAATCCCAGGTAAGTCATGACTCAACAGGTTAAATCACTCAAGGTTTTTCCTTAAAGAAATCAGACCCAATCGTCTTTTATGACTATCCGAGACACGGCAATAAGATTGTTAGAAACCCAGATACACAAAGTTAAGGCTAGAAATTAGGTGGCTATACCGGACCATAAAAAAAAATTATTTTTTATTTTTTATTTATTATTATTTGTTTAGTTAAACCGATAAACAAACACGAACATACACAAATTTCCCTTACTAACCGGGGCTGGGCACACGAACCTTCTTTTAATAGCGGCGTGCGAAGCTATAAAACACAAGTCAATGATGGGTACCCCTAACGCTAGGGGTCGGGTCCACACTAAATTAAAATCATGGTACGTGTGAGCTACCCGTCAAAACATGGCTGATAAAGCCTACTCAGCCTGCATCTAAAAGCTTCAAAACCTCAGCCCAAACCACCTCTTTCATATGGGGATTCAGGCGCCGCTGAGGCTGGCTAGAAGGTTTCACACTATCCTCGACATTTAGCATTTCTAACAAATCCCCTACCTCTGGAGAATCTAAAAATGAAGCCTCCTCGGCGGTAAGAGCAATCTCCAGAGGGTCCCTATATAGGACTGTATCAATATGCTCCTGAACAAGCGCGTCTATCAGACTCACCTCTTCTACCTCCTCATCATCTTCCTCAAGAGTGTTAACATTATAGACATCCACCTCCATCTTCTCCTCGCCAACAGACAACTGGACCCTGCCAGTTTTGCAATTCATGACGGCGTTGGAGGTGGCTAGGAAAGGACGACCTAGAATAATGGGAGTCTTCTCTAAAACCGCAGGATTAAAGCAGGTGTCTAGAACAATAAAATCTGCAAGGAATTGGAACTCACCTACCTGAATCACCACATCTTCCACCACATCCTTGGGCACTCTTACACTCCGGTCCGCCAACTGTAGCGTGACAGGAGTAGCTCTCAGATCGCCTAAGCCCAGCCTCAAATATACTGAATAGGGGAGCAAATTAACACTCGCTCCTAAATCCAGCAATGCCTTATCGAAAGTCTGACCTGCGATAGCTATGGGTATGGTGGGACACCCTGGATCCTTGCACTTGGCAGGAATCTCAGTCTGAAGAATGGAGCTCACTTGCTCTGTCAGAACCACGTTGTTCTGATTCTTGCGCTTTGTCGTGCAAAGGTCCTTCAGAACCTTCGCACATTGGGGAAAAGACTCAATCGCCTCCATTAAAGTGATAAGGAATTGCACCCTCTTAAACATTTCTAACATCTTGAGGTTCATACTCTTCTTCGGTTTCACTACCAGCCTTTGGGGAAATGGAGCTAATGGCAGCGCTGGCGGCGTTGGAGTCGTGGGGGCCGCAACAGCAGGCACCACCACCTCAGGTGACTCCTCATTATCCTTTACCTCCTTCCTAGGGACATTGACAATATCAGGAGTTGCTCTCGGTGCATCAACCGGCTCCTAGGGTGGAGTTGGTTTTTGCTTTGGTGGGAAGGACTTAGCAAGTCCCTTCCCACTCCTAAGAATGGTGACCGACTTAGCCTCCTCCTGATTCTGACTCTGAACATTAGGACCTAAATTTCCCAAATAATGGGCACCCGCTGTACTACCTTGGGCTGGAAACCTACCCTTCTCCTGCTGCATTTGGCTAAGAACAGCAGTGAGTTATGACATCTGGGTCGTAAGGGCTCCAATTTGCTGTCTCGTTTCAGTCTGAAAAGTCATCTGCGACTGCATCAGGTAATTGACATTATCCTCTAACTTTTGATTACGCGCGGTAATCTGCGAATAACCTGGGGGAGGACCACTAGTGGATGGACCTGCCCCCTACCAGGCTGTGACTGGTAGTTATATGGGATGACTTGGCCCTGAGGGGGCCTGGATGATTGGGACTATGGAAATTGTTGCGGCGGAGGTAGCGCAAGGGGTTGAGCTTGACCTCCACCTCCAGTTCTGGAATCTGACCACCCAAAGTTAGGATGGTCTCTCCATCCCGGATTATAAGTGTTCGAAAAAGGATCCCAAGTCCTAAGTGCATTGACCTCTTCCTGATTGAACTGACTTGCCCCTTTGGCTGCTAGAAACCCAGGGCAAGCGGTCGCGGTGTGCCCTTTACATTCACACCACACACAGACTTCCTCTACGCTCACCTCATTGACTGGAAGAGTCTGCCTCACCTCTAATTCCTCTAATCTTTGAGCCATTTTCTCAACCTGAGCCTGAAGTCGCTGGTCACGAATGGTGACAGGGATAACGTTGGACCCAGAAGGTCCGGCTCGCTCATAGTCGGATGGTTCTAAAGCTCTCTGCCTATCAGCTAGGTCATCTAAGAAATCCCACCCCTCATCTGCATTTTTGGACAAGAAATCGTCCCCTTTGCAAGAGTACTCTATGTGCTGGACTGTCTCAGCGTTGAGACCCAGATGAAAGAATTCGACTAGCAAGATTCTCTCAAAGCCATGATGTGGGAATTTGAGGAGCAATTCCTTGAAACGCTCCCAGGCCTTGAGGAATGACTCACCCCTCTCCTGTCTAAAGCCTTGGATTTGACGCCTGAAACTCTTAGTTTTAGCCTCAGAAAAATACTTCCTATAAAAGGCGTCACGCACTTGTGCCCAGGTGGTGAAAGATTGAGACTTCTGCAATCGAAACCAAATGAGTGCGCCATCTTTCAATGTCGCCTCAAACAGCTTAAGGCACGCGTTCTCATATTGGGTATTGGAAGCAAGGTTGCGCACCAATCCCTCGAATGTCCGCACATGCTCATATGGATCATCGCACTCTCTCCCATAGAAGTTAGGGAGACTGTTAAGGACACCAGGTTTGACCGTAAAGGTATTGCATGCCTCTTGTGTCTCTTGAGGGAACACAATGGGTCCGAGAGGAGTGGTCCTCTCGAGATGAAGGTGTTCTCTCAAGGACGGCTGAGGCACTAATCGCTGGTCTGCCATCTCGCCTATCTCTGATTCTAGCTCCGAAACTGACTCAACCTCTGACTGGAAAAGCGGATTACTGACGCTAACTGACTCAAACGGCAACTCTATATAAAAATCACTAATGGGAATAGACTCTGACTGATGCTCAGCTGAGTCTGACTCTGAACTAGAAGATGAAAAACTAGACAACACAGGCTGACTTGACTCCAGTTCTCTTCTCACTAACCGATGTGTCGGGTCGCGATAATAGAGAGGGTCCTGTTTCCGACCTATGGTGACTCGACTAAAATACAAAATTAACTACGACTCTACACCTTTAAACACTTGCTGCCGTCCCCGGCAACGGCGCCAAAAATGCTTTGACCAACCAGGTGTCTAAAAATAAGACGAATAAAGACGCGTCCCAAGCGTAGGACTATCGACCAGTGTAGCACAATATTCCGGAAGTACCAGAGTCGAACCACAGAGACGACAAACAGTGTTGACTCAAAAGTGTGAAATTGTAGTTTAACTGGCTCTTAGGTAGCCACCCCTTGATTTGATGAGATGAATTAACTAAATTACCAACTAATTTATTGGATGTAGATTAAAAATGAGAGCACAGCTGAGGGAACCCAGCGTCCGCAACTAGCCTAACCGATGTTTACTCGGGCCACAATTTCCCTTTTTACTGATTTTAGAATAAAAGAAAGGCTCCCTAACAAATGCGCACCACCTGTCACCAGATTCCGTGCGCATTCGAATTTCGGCGATGCCTGGGTTTTGTTTGTTAGATGAATTTCTATTTCCTAAAATTGCTTGAAGATTGAGTTAATTCGGTCCCGAGGTAGAACATCCATTAGCCTAACGGCGAGACGCCTTCGCCCGCAGCCGCACTCTATGCAACTACTCGCTCATGACGCTAATAATAACATAAATTAAATTAAACCTAGATCTAAACATGCTTGAAGAATTAAATATAAAAACAATAGCAAACGATACCGTAGATTGCAAAGGAAAAATCGAACTTGATTATGAATACGCAACACCAAACAAAACGCTGAAGTTGGCCAAAATAAATTTGAATCCAAAAACGCTGAATGTTGAAAGCTCTGAAAACTGTAGCCGCAAAACTCCAAAGTGCAGAAAATTCTAAAAAGATTCGAACCCTAATGAATGATAACAAAAACGTTTTTATAGTAATCGCCTAATAAACACATCAAAACGGCATCATTTAGCTTTTCCCGTAACCATTCGGTATCGATACCCCTGATACCGGTATCGATACCAAACCCCTTTGACTGACTCGTTGACTGCGTAAGCCGTTGGTATCGATACAGTTGTGACCTGTATCGATACTAAAACTTCTGGAACAAAAATTGCCCCCTTATAACCAATTGGTATCGATACGGCTGTGAGGGGTATCGATACCGAGCTCCTTCGGCCTAACATTTCAAAATCCATCTTCCAAGCCTCGTTTCCTGCGTCTCCACTTCAAGCCATGCACACACACACAAGCCAAACGCCATTATACCTGCAAACTCATAGAAATACCAAGAACACCACTGTGCACGCATTAAACGGAAAATAACCATTAAACCGCACGTCTAACGCGCTAACTCCCCCTACTTAGGCGCTTATATTTACAATATTGCGCGCCTATCAGGGTAATTTGTTTAGAGATGTGAAAGAAGAAATTTTGGAAGAACTGTAGAAAATGGGTTTTAGACTTGTTGGGGGAAAGAGAGACGGGGACAGGTTCTGAGATGAGTTTTTTTATCAAAATACCATTGTTTTCGAAACAATTTAGGAATCTACCGTTGTTTTCAAACTATTTATAAAAATACCGTTGTTTTGTACTTCTCATTTTGAACCTGAGATCTTTAACGACTTCTCAGTCTCAACCTTAGAAGTCTCCTAAAATTTCATCTGACGTGTCCCCGTCCAGCGTGGATGTTTGTCCAGCGTGTCCATACATACTTCTCATTTCCAAAATGAGAAGTCGGTTTTATTTGAATTTTGTACCTGAGAAGTATACGAGATTTTTGGTGTACTAATTGAGAACATACTTCTCGTATTGGACCTGAGAAGTATTTTATACAACTCATATTGAACCTGAGAAGTACTTTTAACTCTCCTTTTTTCCCTTCTCCAACGAAAACAGCCGTTATTCTCAAACTAGCGTCCTGAGGAAGATTGAAGCAGAGAAGAACGGGGAGCTTCTTCCTCACTGATCTTGCTCCTCTCTCTTCCACCAAGGTACGCATGCACTTCGTGTCTCTCTCTCTCTCAGTACGTCTCTGTCTCTCTCTCTCTAAATCTCTTTAGGGTTTCTGATTAGAGTTAGGGTATTTAGGGTTTCCAATTGGGGTATTTAGCTGGGTGAAGTACATCACTAAGGAAGACTTAACCCACGCCCCCTGTTTCTATACATTACATAGAGCCCTTAAACAAGTCCTTAAAATGTTAAACATACCCGGACTCCTAAAATTCAGTTTTTCGGGCCCTAGAGTGGCAGTAACATATATTGAAAAGATGCTTGCGGTCCAAAAGCATTCCACTCAACATATTGTGGTACATACTGATGGGTTTCAGATTGGGGTACATACTGATTAGAATTAGGGTATTTAGGGTTTCTGAGGGGTGTACATACTTCTCCCAAAATGTGTTAATACTACATATTGGTGGGTTTCATTAGTACGTCTCAGTACTAATGTATTTGATTTTGTACTGTTTTTGTTAATTTTGAAGTATGGTGTGTTAATACTTTCTAAAAAATTAGGAGCTATACTGTTTTTTTCTATACTCTTACGGTAAACCTTTTTTTTTTAGTTCGATGGTCAGTGGTGTCTAGGCTAACTTACGTTCACCTCAATCAACCCACCAACCAACTAGACTAACCCTTGGGGCTATCTTACCTCATAATAGACTGTTTGCATCAAGGGCTTGTGGAAGGATTTTTCCTAATGCATTTTTCCTTTTTCTTGATTCTTTTTTAGCAATCACTTCAAACAATCATATGGTTTCTCTTTCGTGTATTTCACTTATGTGTTTGAAGAGATTTTTTTTAATATTCTAACATTGAATGAGCTGAACGTTGTGCAGATGACGATGCATGTACAATTGGAGCCTGGCCCTATTGACGACTATGTTTTGACACGACAGGCTTCACACCGGTCAGCTCACGTGTGGGATTTAAATGTATGCCTTGGTTTAGATAATAAATTCGGTTATTATTAACTACGTCATTATTTATAAAATTATTTCCTTGTTAAAATACAAGGGTTGGAAGAGTCGGTGGTTCTCACTTGTCGACGCCGGGAGTTAGCTCTTAGTCGAGTTGCAGTTGACCCGCGCTTACTTCCTTTGACTGAGGCTGCGGGCTTTACAGGGCTTATGAAGGTCCCTTTTATACAACTAGATTGGCATCTTATTACAGCACTGGTAGAGCGTTGGCGACCAGAGACACACTCATTTAATTAAATATGTAATCCACACTTATTTATTTATTTTTACTAGAGCGACAAAGAAATAACGAGTTTTTCTTTTAATAAATATTTGGTCTCGTTTTTTATTTCTTGTTTAAAAACTTTACATTTATTTTGTCTGAGTAACGAAGTGGTAGGGTTGAGATTCATATTGATTGCTAGGGGCATGTAAAGAAAACAAAACGTACAAAACATCTTCGGACATTTGAAAATGATAGTATGTATTGAAAAGGTTTCAAAACATTTATCACATTTTCAAAATATTTCAGAATTTTTTTTTAAAGACTTGCATATTAATATAGCCCATCCACCCCAAACTCTAAATAAGACGATTGAAATTTGTAAAAATGAGGGTTAAAAATTCTCAAGTCCAATATGAGAGATACTTTAAATACTTCTCAGGTCCAAAATGAGACGTACTTGGATAATATACAACAAAATATGTTTCGCAGATAGTTAGTTGAACTTCTCAGGTCCACAATGAGATCTTTAATTAAACTTCTCAGGTCCAACATGAGATGTGTAAAATAACTTCTCAGGTCCAAAATGGGTTGTTTAAAATACTTCCCAGAATAAGTGTTCTAAATACAAATTAAAGTGACTTCTCATTTTAGAAATGGGAAGTATGTATGGTATACAATAAGTATACGGGAAGTATGTATGATAGACAATAAGTATACGGGAAGTATGTTCCAAGTTAGATAAACTCAAATAAAACCGACTTCTCATTTTGGACATGAGAAATATATGGACACGCTGGCCAAACATCCACGCTGGACGGATCGGATGAAATTTTGGGAGACTTCTAAGGTTGAGACTGAGAAGTGGTTGAAGATCTCAGGTTCTAAATGAGAAGTACAAAACAACGGTATTTTTATAAATAGTTTGAAAACAACGGTAGATTCCTAAATTGTTTCGAAAACAACGGTACTTTCATAAAAAGCTCATTCTGAGATTGTGGGAAGAGAGAGAGAGAGAGAGTAGGAGAGGAGAGAAGAATATGCTGAAGAGAGAGAAAATTTTGACGGAAATTTCCGCTCCGTTTGTTTAGAAGGTCCGTGTGTTGACTGGGCAAATTGAATTTGCCCTCTCGATTTGCTGGCAGCCTATGATTGGTTACTGGGTACCACGTGTGCGTGACAGCGTGGTACCCTATTTGCATCCAAAAGTTTCTTGGATCTGGGGGTTAAGCGCCCTTATTAATCTTAACCCTCCAAATGCAAATTATTTACAGAATTGCCATTCAAAAGCAAGGAGTTATCTTGGCCGTTAACAAAAAAATGAAGGGCCCTGATTTATGCACACAAAATGTGCTTTTTTGAAAACCACTCTAATTTGTTATATATATATATATATATATATATTGATATACGACATCTTTCCAATCAGGTATACCTGATGGGCTTCCCATCAGGTACTCCTATTTCCCGATCAATTTTTCACCATCCGAACCGTCCAAGGTGTTTTTAAGGGTCCCCATGAAAAATCAGTGAAAAAAAATATCGGGAAGGGCTTGATCCGATCATTTTTCGATAAAAACTGTATATATGCGTTTTTATCGAAAAATGATCGGATCAAGCCCTTCCCGGTATTTTTTTCACTGATTTTTCACGGGGACCCTTAAAAACACCTTTTAAACACATTGGACGGTTCAGATCGTGAAAATTTGATCGGGAAATAGGAGAATTGGGGGTCTCCCTGATGGGAAGCCCATCAGGGAGTCCTGATGGGAAGCTCACTGTATATATATATATGAAGATGTTCTATTAAGGACTCCATCAAAGATCTCCTCCGTGAGGACCACCCCTTTTTGATTTTCCGGACCAAATTTGGACAATCCGAACCGCTCAATGTGTTTAAAACATGTTTTCCATGGCCAACGCGAGTGTAGACACCCCGATTTCGACCCGGGATACTTGCCAAGCACTCCCAATGATGAGAAAACCAATCGTGCATACCTTGAGGCTAAGAACAAGGCTTGAACTCACCAAACCACCCTAAACCATTCTAAACCCTCCTAGAACAACCTTAAACCAACCAAAATACCCTTCAAACCATCCAAAATGCTCTTTAAAATAAACCCAAGCCTACACCATCTTCTAGTACATTCAAACCCCTCTTTATTGATACATAATACGTCTCAATCCATTTTGAAATGAGGGAGATGTGCCCGTTTTACCAAAATTATTTGTTTTCCTAACCTTTTGAGGGTAAAATGGTCACACACTTGGATGTACAAATTATCTTGGGTTCAAACCACTTGGGTTAGAAAGTACACTCGACAAGCTTTCCAACGCTTCAAACCACGCACAAAACGGAGTTCGGTAGCACCCGAAGCAGCCCTTTGAAGTTTGGTCTGTTGTGCAGACCTTTGAGCGCTCAAAGCCCCCTTTGAGTGCTCAAACCATGCGCGAACCAGAAATTTTCAAATAATTTTTCAGCTAGTTTTCCACCTAAACTATGGGCTCCCCCTGGTTTCTACAGCTTCATTTTCACGCCAAAATCCCTCTAATAACAGTCCGTCCCCCACTTGAATTGCAAATTGCAAATTCCCCCCATTTCTCTCTATATAAACCACCCTCCACCCATTGTTTAAGGACTTTTGGCTGATCTCTTACACTCTCACACCCTTCATCAGATCAAACCCACTCTCTCTCATCCTTCAACCACGTTTAACACTCTCTCTCATCCATTTTCATCATCTTCAACCTCCAAAACACCCAAAAATCCCATCTTTAAGACTAAATACACATGGGTCTTTGAGATACCAACTGATCCTGACCTCTTTCTCACTCTAAAACTCCATAGTCAGCCCCTCTCTACTGTAATCATCCATCAATTGCAGCTCCATCATCCAAAACCCAGTAGACCCACTTGATCATGCCAAAAATGGTCATTTAAGCCCAAATACAACTCATCCACTCAATCAATCATCCAATCAGCCTTACACTCACACTCCTCTATCCAAAATACCTCAACTCAAGCCCATAAACACAGCCACTACTCAATCATCCATCAAAACCCCAAGTTCAAGCTTTGATCCAAGCCAAAAGGTAGAAAATCATGTGAAAAATCACGTTTTGGTCATCCTGAGGGAGACTAGTGAGTTCATGGAGGTTCCACATACCTTCTATGAGCTCACACGGTCTTAGATATCAAGAAAATCTGATTTCAAAAATCTCAGCTCAAACAGGGTTCGAGCGCTCAAACTGTGAGCTCGAGCGCTCATACTACAGTTTGAGCTCTCGAACTATTTCGGCCATTTTGTTGTTTTTTGTGGTTTCTGATACTTTCTCATGTTGATATCATCATTCGATGGCTTTTGGTTGGTTTAAATACTCTCAAATCAGTTTACTTCACTCTTGATCATTGATCAATGAAGCGAAAAGCCATGGAAATGATGTGTTAACATCATCAAGCAATGAATAAGCTTTGTTTATAACCATGATCAGAAAGTTTCAAGTTCATATCAACATCAAAGAATGGTCAGAAATCAAAAACTCACAACCCTTGAATGGGGCTTGAGCGCTCAAGGCTAGCACTATGAGCGCTCAAACCTTGCTCAGTTTTGAAGTTTGAATCTTGTCTACTTTAGTTCTGTGTTCTATTTTCAGTTTATGAGGTGTGTGTTGATGTTTGGCTAAGCCAACCTAATCTCAACGTGTGTGTGTGTTGATGTTTGGCTAAGCCAACCTAATCTCGAAGTGTGTGTGTGTGTTGATGTTTGGCTAGGCCAACCTGATCTCTTCTCCCTCCCTCACTCTAAACATGCTTATGTATGGTTTAATGCTCATTCTCCACTCACATGGACACCTCAAGTTTATTTTATTCATGTTGGTGAAATTTCAATACATTATGCATCATCATATATCATGTCAAACTAATTTGTGGTCCAGATGAGGGCAGAATGGAGCAGAAACACTCAAATCCAGGAGGTGGATTGAGCGCTCGGGGAATCCCCTTGAGCGCTCAAACTGCCTTCTAGTTCAATCAAATCATCTCATTTCAGCTTGTTTTTGGCCTTTTGAGTGTTCTGCAAAGTTTCAAGGCCTTGGGCCTTCATTATTTCTATACTGTTTGCCTCATTGTTGTCCATGAATTAGTTTCAAACCCATGATTATGTGATTATGTCATTTTGTTTAGCGATTCAAATGATGTTTGTGAATAAACAATGGTGATCAAATCCTGTTTTCATCAAATCATAATCATTAGGAGCATCAGAAGCATGTTTGAGTTGAGGAGGGGGTGAGCGCTCAAGCCCTCTCTTTGAGCGCTCATGTCCCTAACAGAGGGATCAGATTGGTTTAGTCCTGTGTTGGCTTGTGGTGTTGTCCCTGATTACTTTGTCATCGTTCTGTATATTCTGACATTGTTACTTGCTGTTTGATGTTCTTGTTTGTTCATATTTGCATATCATCGCCATTCATGTAGATTCACGGAGCATAAGCATACACCGTAATCCATCGTTGTGATTATTACCATTGTTATGTGGCTTCCCATTTCCCATTTCCGTACTTGTTCAAAGTTGAATTATAAACATCTCCCGTAATCCCACAAAAGTCAAGTAGAGACCGGTTTTCGAACCGGGAGAGGGGGGTGCCGTAAAACCCTTCCCCTCTCGTAACTGAGCTTCCGAACCTAAGATAGTATGGTGATGACGGGCCAGTAATCCTTATCCATTGAATGATGCACGAGTCAATCGAGTTTGGTTCCTCGGGGATAATCCGCTAAAACCCGGGTGGCGACTCCGAATCGATCAAGATCCTTCCGGAGGGGGCGTCCACAGCGAGGAATCACAAAAAAAAATACCCGAAAGGGCTTCATCCGAGCGGTTTTTCATAATAACCGTACATATATAATTTATTGAAAAATGCTTGAATGAAGCCCTTCCGAGTATTTTTTTTTGGACGAATCCTCGCGGTGACCCATAAAATCACGTTTTAAACACATTGAGCGGTTCGGATCGTCGAGATTCGACCCCGATCCATGAGATCCGCAAATTACGAGTTTGAGGGAGTCCTTAGTAGAACGGGATCCTATATAGTCCGGGATTCTTAAGTCCGGAACTCATAGTTCCGGATCAAATTTTCATGATCCGAACCGTTTTGCGAATAACTGTTTGGATCAAGCCCTTCCCGGTATTTGTTTTTTAATATTTCTCGCGTGGACCTTGGAAAACACCTTTTGAACACATTGGACGGCTCAGATCATGCAAAAACATCTTTTAAAAGCTTCAAAACACCAAAAAAACCTTCAATCCGGGATACCGGACTGGAAAGTAGCTGCATAAATATATGGATGTATGTGTGTACAGGTATATATATTTCCGTTGAGGGTGTATATCTTACATTATGTGTGTACGCGTATATATACTAATAATAACAGTGTAGATATCTTACATATCAAAAGAAAAGTGTATATATATTGTTATTGCATACATATATCATTTATTTATACATATAATTATTTATTTATTTTTGCCGTGTCCCCCGCCGTATTCGTGTCCATTTTTTAGAATTCACGTGTCCTGTGTCAGTGTCCGTATCCGTGTCAGTGTCTGTGCTACATAGGTTCTTAAGAAACATTATTTGATATTTCGATGTTCTTGAGAAACAACTTTTTTACTTGTGACAGGACCTTTTATCGTTCTCTACGCCAGTTAATATGTATTATTGGTCATTTCGATGTCCCAACGTGCCGTGTCTTACTTTTTGAAAATAAATTAAAAAATTAAAAATTTGTGTCTGTGCTGCATCTGTGTCGCGCTTCTTAAATCATCAGTTGAATGGAGATATGCTTGGAATCTGATGCAGATTTAATTGGGGATTATATTGCCCAGGGAGCATCATCATTTGTCTTGCTAGATGCTATATTTGAGAAAAAGGCTATGGATCATAGACGTTTCAATCTAATAGATCAACTTTCCCAGCTTGCGGTTTTGCGAGGAAATGGAGCTGTACAAAGGTTAGCTTTAAAATTGCCTATTGCATATGATTTTTTAGTTGCTATTAGATTACTTGCCAATGACACCGTTGTTATCAGTTATGAGTATCATCCATTCTACATTTCCACTACATGAACAGAAATAGAAAAGTTCGAGACGCCCGGGCAAACCCTTTTCAAGTTGAATGCGCACCACGGAATGTTGCCTTTCAAATTCTGAACAATCTGTAGTTCAATTATGTAGGGAAAGCCTCAAAAGTATTCAACTTATTTATTTTTGCGGCTTTTTCCCAACTTAATGGAAGCAAGGGTCCGACTTGCAAGCTACAGTTCTAGCAGTTCAACCTGTATACGAAAGGAATGTTCAAAGAATATTTTCTCAAAAGTCATTGCTGTTCAGATTAGTAATTGTTTTGCAATAACCAAAGTTCTGTGAATTCCCAAGGCACATCTTGTTTGAACGGGTTAAAATATCAGCCCTCATTTTTTGCATCGCGTGCTTAATTTTATGGGATCAAACTGAGTAATTTACCATGCAGGAAGAGATGATGCTACCTAAATTAGTTGTACTAAACACAAGCAGCTGGATTTTACCTATTAAAGATCATATGCAATTATCTTTGCTTTGTTAGGAAGCTGATGGGAAAAAGTAGGACACTCCCTGTATGGAGTCTTCGGCTGATGTTTGTCTGTTTGAGTACTTATAAGGCTTTATTTTTGCTATTCTATCTATACCTATATAATAAGGAAGTTCGATGGTTACTGTTTTCGTTCGTACTTTCCGTCCCAAAATTGCCCCCAGCAATTCTTACAAATTCTGACTTGCCCAGCGATTCTTAAAATTACTCTTGTGCCCAAACCTTTCCTACTGTTTTAACTTAAGTTCACAGGTGTTGGTCACTTTTGTACGGTTTCGTTTGTTGGCTTTCGTGCCATGTATCCTGGTCGACTCTCTGCACTAAATTGAATTCGTTCGAGGGACTGAGGGGGGTGTTGTGCATCCCATGCACAGCACCGTGCTGTGCAGCCCCTTGGCGCCCCCGCTCCGGCATTTTTTCAACGATCGGAGATGTTCAGCGCGTAGACCTCGTCGAGTACTACAAGTATGCAAAGAATTAACTTAATCGGATATCTTTAAGTAGGTTATCGGAACACAAATACTTTGAAAACACATGGAACACATATGGACACAAACACTGGATAAAAATCACTTTTTCATGTTATTTGTATTCCGATGAGGCACTAAAAGATATCCGATCAAGTTGATTTTTGGAAAACTTGTAGTATTCGACGAGGTCTACACGGTGAACGTCTCTGATCGTCGAAAAAATGCCGCCGTGGCAACTCCACGGGGCTGCACTAACACCCCCAGGTTCTCGTTCGAGGAGGTGGTTGTGGTGGTATGTTTCATTCTATTCTTAATTAGTAGTTTTTGTTTTGAGATCCCTTGCGTTTATTGTCTCTTCTCTCCGTAAGCACGGGTTATATGACGGTATAGATCAACGCTAATCCTTCTTGATTTTTGTAGGGGTCCGGATTTACCGAGCACCTAGTTCAGGTATAGAGACACCTCTTTGATAGTCACCGAGAGACTGTCTTAGAGGGACTCTTCGGATCTCACCGAGACCCACCATATTTGACTCATTAGAGAGTTTTTCAGAATTAATATCGAAAGACCTCGGGACGTGACCGTAAGGTGACATGTAACCAATTCAATGGTGCAAGAATGTGCCGAAAGGTTGGGTGCTAAGTCAGCAGGGCAGTTAATGCGGCATGTGCCCGTAACAAACCGTGATCATGAAAAGTAACGTCATCCGAACGGTTATGCCACGTGCAGCAATTTTACTGGAGGCATGTGCTCGCAGTATATTCCTTCGGGCTCGTCATCGTGACGTCAGCCGAACGGTTAAGTCACGTGACGAGCACAGCTGTTCTTGGAGGCCAAGCCAAGGCTCAACTATAAAAGGGAAACTTCATCACCCAGAAAAAGTACGCACAACTCTCCTCTCAGAACCCTAGATCTACCTTCATCTCTTTCATCTACTAACTTGACCGTCGAAGTACCGTTCTGGGCTTTACGGTCCAGTCCGGTGCTAACGGTGCGTGGAGTGTGCAGGTCTAGGCACAACTCGAGAGTGAATGTGTCATCTCCGTCGCTGATAACCATCAAGAAGAACTTCCAGAGAAAGAGGGCTCCACAATTTTTCTCCTTGGTACACCGAAATTATGAAATAACGCATGTTAATAGGATAAGACCTTGGATTATTAAATCGTTATTTTGAGATCCCGAGATTCAGACCAATTTGATTAAATTAGGAGGTTGGGGTATTATATAAGGGAGATTGATTTTGTGTGATCTTTCAATTTAGGGTTAAGATTTATCAGGGTTTCTGATTCGTTTCGGGTACCCAGTAATTGGCAGGGAGACGATTGGATGGTTGGTGGTTTCAAGCCGGGGAGAGCTCGACCATTTGTCAAGATTGGTGTACTCCGCATAAGATGCTTGTGGGTCTGGTACTAAGAAGTAGGAAAGAGACTATTGGTTACATGTTATTCACAAATTGGGAAAGCCTGGCCCATTTAAGTGCCAGGATAACAGTATGGTTGGGTCCATAGACACCCATGTGCCTAAACTTATTGAACCAAAAGGCTATTTGGGTGCAGTGTTATCGTTGAGTGTTACTGTACAAATTCATTGTTCCAGGAGGGCTATTGGGGAACAGTGTTGTCGTTGGGCATAACCTAACATAAATAAATGATACGACCGCTATAGTAAGGTTCCTTCTGCATGGTTAAACGGACTCGAGCAGATCATAACATTGCATCTTCCCAAGCTTCATAACACTGTATTTTCCTAAGCTTCCTCGGACCAAAGCATCATCATCAGGCAAAGGTTAGTAATATCTGTTCATATTCATTGCTGTAATTATTTTGGAGGATGCTTGTTCTTATAAAGAGTTTGTCTTGCTGTGAAATTCTTCTTGAATGCAGGGCCCCTTGCAATTTCAGTGGACAATCTTTGGCTGGACAGTTGTAATCCTAGATTGACCGTCATTGGTATATATAGGTTTTAGGGCTCCGTGTTTTTTTTATGGGAAATGCTTCTGTTATTCTTTGCCTTTGGAGTTTGGACGTGCACTTAAGCTAAATCATGTAAACCTTTGTGTTATTGCATGATTGCTCTATTTTTTGTGTATGTCATGACTCATAACATTTTGGCTGTCAATTCTTGGGTTGAGAAACATTAATCAGTTTTTTTTCTGTCTCTATTAAAGGAATCTGATGTCTAGGACACTTCTGGATTAGAAATAGAGCACAAAACCAAGGAGTATCTTAAAATTTGGGAAAGAGCACAAATTCGTTCAAAAGAATTTTAAAGAAGTTATGTCGTTCTCATGTTAAATCTATGGTTCTTGTGATAGTATTTACCTAAGAGAAAATGAGAAAGTGAAGAAGAGAAGACAATTTCAGTGGCTTTCAGATGGTTTTGGAAAAAAATTCCTTTCATTTTTTAGGAAATTATTTTCAAATAGTCTACTTTGAACCCTCTTGATAGTAGTCCTCTGCTGAAATTAGTTTTCTTGTATGTGATTGAGGGTTAGGGAGGGCCGCTTGAACTCTCTATGTGCCTCAAGAAGAGCTTAACCTGTGTATCGAATAAAATGGGAATCAACTATAGATCCATATTGCCAGTGCAAAACGTAAATTTGCACACTCTAATCTAAATGCAGTTTCGATTATGTTGGCTGAAGCTTGATAGAGTGCAGATTTTGTGTTGTATGTGATGCTTTGAGGGTATGCTATGCTTAGGTTCTTCAAAGACATATTTTATAGCTTCCCACACCCAGACATTTTTTTATGCTCTCTCGTTCTTCTTGTTTGAATTCAACTTTACTTACATAGGGCTGTAAACGAGTCGAATCGAGCCGAGCTTTAGAATGTTCAAGTTCGTTCATTAAATTTTTAAACAAACTCAAGCCGAGCTCGAACTCATTGAAAATTTGACGAGCCGAGCTTGTCTACGCTTGAGTCGAACTCGAACTGGTTCTGGTTCACGAGCCTAAACGAGTGAAAAATATTAAATTTTTATGCTCTCATATAAGTCCAGAACTTCAAATAATGTTTTTGTTTTGTTTTGTACATATAAAATCATAAAACATATAAAAATTTAAGTTTATAATACTTTTATAAGTTTATACATGTAAAAGTTATAAAATTTCCGTTATGCATATGTGAAAGTTTATACATATCCAAGGTTATTTAGGAAATTCTTATGAGATATACATATATTCCAAGTTCGCGAGCCTAATCGAGCCGAATATTGTCAAGTTCAGGTTCGGCTCGTTTATTAAACGAGCCTAAAATTGAGGTTCAGGCTCAGTTCGTTTAGTATCCGAATCGAACTCGAATGAGCCTTTACCGAATCGAGTCTCGAATTGTTCACGAACGTCTCAGTTCATTTACAGCCCTACTGACTGGAAGTGAGATATCAAAACTCTATGCACTTTATTTGATTTTGTTGGTCACAACTGTAACTGCTGAAAGAGTTTTTTCTTCTCTTGGCAATGAGATTTATAAAGAACTTGTTTAACCGAATGAGTGATTAGTGGGTGGATGATTATCTGGTTACCTACATCGATATACATGTTTAATAGCATAATGGAGGATAATATATATCATGTGCCTTGTTCACAAAATCATAATGGAGGATAATATCATGTAGCTGGTTCACAAAATGATCACGGAAAGGTTGTAGAAAGTGTGCATTCATGTTACGTGGATCCTGACATAATTTTTTTTTTAACATGTCAAGTCATTTCATAAGAAACGCCATCCGGCAACGATTACATCAATAAATAGGAATGAAACCAAAATTACTAACAATTGAAATGAGCACGGCTTGACAAGGCTTTTAAGGGCCACCGACTCGTAGACACACCTGCCTAAGCAGACCTGACACCTTCGGGACAGGATGATGAATCCTATCAAATGTTAGCAATAGAGAATCCAACAGATACCCGGTTCAAACCATTGAACAATAATGCGCAGATGTAATCAACAATAAAGCAGAAAATAAAAAAATAAAAAAACAGAAAAAGAACAGCTAGACGAAACCCAACAAGACACTAAGCTGCCACACTGATCCTGACATAATTAATCTAAAACTTTTTTTGCCTCGCAGATGCACATTCGAGCTTAGATTGTTCTAACCCACTCCTCAACATTTACGTTTATGTATAGATTTACAATTGCCAATAACAAACTAAAAATTACACAACAGTCCTACAACTTGCCAAATGTCATACAACAACCCATGAAATTATTTGTGACAACAGAAAAAAAAAAAAAAAAAAAAAAAAAAACAAACACTAACTATATGCAGAAGAGTTATTATACCATCCAACATAGTGTATAATCATACTTGAAACTAATAAGTAATTAATAGGCATGAGACCGCGTACGTGCACAGGGGAGCTTACTAGTATATATATAAGGTTGTTTGTTGATATGGTATCTAGGCTATGTTGTTTTATGCAATAAACGGTCAACCTGCTCATTGTTTTGCGTATTTTCAAAATATCAGATATTGGGTATACAATAAATACTGTGGGAAGGGTTACTAAAATTTGACTAAGTCAAGTTGACCGCCCAACCCCCGCGATGACGCGTGGCAGTAAACTCGCGACAGTGCGCCATACCCGCGAGAGAGGGGACAACCCATGTGTTTACCCCGAGAAGCCCATAGAAACATGTGCCCACATGTTAAGGTTTAGCCATAGGCTTTCCAAACAAGAAGAAGGCCCAAAAATGTTAAGCGATGTGATTAGCACTGCCCAAAGATTGAAGGGGTGATAACGTAAGAAAACCAACACACACATGGCCCAAATGCCCCAAACAACCGTCTACAGAGGAAGCTATGACCTTGCCCATACCAGAATGGATGGGGATCTAGTGACTTTGTGATTATAAAAGAAGAGGAGTGCACTGCGATATGGGGGAGTAGCGCGCCTGACTACTGCAAGGATGATCCTTGTAGTGGTTGACGTCACCAATGTAGTCATGTGTAGGAAAGGGACATATATCATTATGTCACAAGGACCACCTAGCACCTGAGTATTGGCCTAGGATGTCTATAAATGTGAGACATTTCTTTCACAAGACCCTTCTCGTTAGTGGATGGTGAAATTAGGAGAGGTACTTATAAATTGACCAAAACACTTGAGTTATCAAAAAAAAGGTATAGGCAGAAAAATGATAATATAATACTCCCTTCCTCCCAAAAAATAAACCACTCATTAGGAAGTCAACTTTTTTATTGGGCATAATGATTACAGTGTACAAATGTTTACTTTCCATAATTGCCCTTAGTATTATTTTATTACTTGGGTTGTGATTTATGTTTAGGTGTTAGTAAAGGGGCATAATGGAAAATTTATCAACTTTTGAACTTTGAATTCCATAAAGGGATGTGTTTTGGGACAGCCAAAAATGAAAAATGAAAAATGAAATAAAGACCTAACTTTATGGGACGGAGAGAGTACTACCAGTATTTTTTATGGGCACGCTTTTACAAGTAAGGGAAATCCCTGTCCAAGAAAAAGAGGGGCGTTGGTGCAATATTTAACCAAGTCTAATTTGGGTTTTACACGGTAGAGGACAATGCACAAGATGCATAACAAAAGTACTACTCCCTCCATCCCTAATCTTTGGTACTAAATACTATTTTTTGTTGTTCTAAATCTTTTGTCCCAATTCAAAACTAAAGGGGCATTAGTTAATAAAATTCCACTTCCCCCCTTTATTTTTTAGGGTAAGCACATGTAGTAATGATGTTTTGAAGGGTAAAAAGAGGAAAAAAATATGATAAGTGTAATCATTATGTTCCCTTAATTAGTTAGCCCTAAAAAGAACCAATAAATTGAGACAGAGGGAGTATATGCACCTTACCATCTTTTTGAAATTTTCTATGATACACCAAAATTCCGAAAAATAAGTATTTCACATGTTGTGGTAAGTATATTCTCTATGCAGTGGTAATTGGTAAGTATTCCGGACAATAAAAATCGGACACCAAAAACGGAATAGTTTCACTTAAAACAAGATTGTTTTGCTGTATTTTGTTGTTTTGCCACCCAGAGGTTGTCCCAGTGGTTAGAGCGAGTGTCAGGTTTTGGGGTAGTCTTCAAGGTCTGGGATCGATTCCCCAGAGGATGAGTGCCCTTGCAGTAAGTGGGGGGGTCGTGATTGGTGTGGGTGCGCTAGTTCCCACAGAGGTTTGGGTCTCGCAGTTAGCAGGGCCGGCCCAGGCCCAAGGCCGATGAGGCCTGGGCCTAGGGCATAAAAAAAACTCCCAAAAATAGGGGCACTCCAAGAATTTTTGATAATAGGCTTGAGTAGGGATCTTTTTTAACTCTTTTCTAGGCCAAAAAGAAAACTAAAACGGCCCAGTTTAATTTCAAAAATGCCTAATCAATTAGCAGAGCTATAATGTGGGCTTTCCATTTTATATACCACTCTCTCTCTCTCTCTCATCTTTCCTTCCTGCTCGATGTGGGACTAAAACAAAACAACAGATACTTCTTTCCATTCAATGACTGTCTTATTTCACTATTATTATTGCACTGCCTCCTCTCATCTTCCTTTCCATTTTACTTCTTTTTTTCTTGATGGAGACGAGTGACTATGTTCTCTTTTGTTCTTGCTCGGTCCAACAAAACAACAGAATAAGATCAGGAAAACAGAGACCCCAAAAGGGGGAAAAAAAACTGAAGATTTAATCAAGGACCTACTCTCCAAAGAGGCATTGTTGATGTGTGACAAATGATGCAACATTTATTGACTTAGGATGGGGAAATGCTATTATTTGATCATCATGTCTTTAGGTGTCGTTTCGTGTCATTCGTTAATGTTGTGCGATACTGCGGAAGTCACAACTATTCTAGCAAGCACAATCAATCTAGAAACAAGAACAATAAAGATGAAGAACGCTAAGAAAGCAAGAAAACCAAGCACACAAGAACACAAGAGATTTACGTGGTTCACTACACAGGCTGTGTAGCTAATCCACGGGGGGAAGGGACGAATCAATCCACTATAATCAATAAGGATTACAATCTCCAATCTCCTCTCGATGTTTCTCTCAGTCTCTCTAGGTTTCTCTCTCTAAACAAGTTTAGACTTCTTAACCCTAAAACTGATAAAAACGCACTTTAATAAGCTGCTGTACGTCGCCTTCGTCCGGACCAAGACCCGGCTCGTCCGGACCAAGGTTGCTTGAGATCAAACGGAGCGCCGCAGACCCTTTCGTCGTCCCGGTCGGACCCGTCGGTCCCCCGTCGGACCCGTCCGACCAATGCGGACGAACACGCCGCGACCTCCGAATATGTTACCACGAGTGCTTTGCCGGTCCGGACCACCATTACCTTGGTCCGGACGAGAGATCTTCAAAGCACCATTTTGAAGCCACACTCAACAAATCTCCACCTTGGCTTCAAACTAAACCATCCCGAAGAAAGCTTGATGTAACCCCTAACCGCACTCCCTTTACGGGTATGAGTGCTCCACCCTTAAGTCCTCAATCAATAACGGAGAACATGGAGCAAGTTCAAGCAATGCTCAAACTTCTCCCTCGGAAGCCACAACATATCGACGCATTCTCATCGGTGTGAACCTTTGACAAAGTTAGGTCACCCGATGCTAACCACTCCCGAATCCGTGATACCGCACATCAATATGCTTTGTCCTTGCGATGTATACTTGATTCTTCGCCAAGTGAATTGCACTGATCGTCACAATGCAAAGAACACACCGTCCCCGCATGAAACCAAGTTCGCTAACCAACCCCTTAAGCCAAATGCTTTTTCACGCCTCGCCATCTTGCCATGTACTCGCCTCTCGTAGTTGATAAAGCCACTTTGTATCTCGAAGAGTAGACTTCATGACGGGACCTCCGGAAAACATAAATGCATACCTGTCATCGACCTACGAGAGTCGAGATTCCCGGCATAATTTGAATCCACATAGCCCACCACGTCTTCTCGAAGCCTCTTTCGATCAAACACTATCCCCCAGATCACGAGTGCCCGCGAGATATCTCAAAACCCATTTAATCGCATTCCAATGCTCCTTTCCCGGTTTGCCATATACCGCCGACCACACTAATCGCATGCGATATGTCCGGTCTTGTACACACCATCGATACATGAGACACCCAACCGCATTCGCATAGGGCACCTCCTCCATGCACTTTATCTCATCCCTCGAACTAGGACTCATCTTGGCGTAAAGTTTGAAGTGAGCCGCAAGTGGGGTACTTACGGACTTGGAATCTTGCATGTTGAACCTCTGCAACACTTTCGCAAATAACCACTCGAGACAACCTCAATCGACCGGATCAAATTTTCTTCCGTCACGGTGAATTTCAATCCCAAGAATCTTCTTTAGCTCCAAGATCTTTCATGTCAAATTCACTGCTCAACATCGACTTCAACTTCCCAATTTCCCCGCTTGCTTTTTTTCGCTACTAGCATGTCATCAACATATAAAACAAGTATAATATAAGAACCATCCGAAAGGACACGATAGTATATGCAAACATATCATACACAAGGCGCGTGTACCCATGCGACACCATGAACAAATCAAAGCGCTTGTACCACGCTCGGGAGATTGCTTCAAGCCATACAATGACTTCTTCAATAAACACACATACTCCTCCTTACAGTTCCTTGAAGCCTTCAGTCGTTACATGTAAATCTGCTCGTCTAAGTCTCCATGGAGGAAAAAGCGGTTTTAACATCAAGTCGCTCTAATTCCATGTCATGCATCGCGACCATTGCTAAAATTACACGGATAGAAGTGTGCTTCACAACCGGTGAAAAATCTCATTATAGTCCACTCCTTCCTTTTGTGAATAACCTTTAGCAACTAATCGAGCCTTGTACTTTTCACCCTCTTTCTCTCGACAACGCTTCCTTTTTCGATACACCCATTTGCACCCAACGGCCTTCTTCCCCTTAGGCAATTTCACCAATTCCCAAGTTTTATTCTTGTAGAGCGACTCCATCTCTTCCGACATTGCTACAAGCCATTTGTCGTTGTCGACCGCTTGTAGCATCCTTGTAAGACAATGGATCTCCAAAAAAACCACCAAAGCAAAACTAACCATGTCCTCAAAACCATACCGAATCGGAGGTTTGTGAACCCGTTTTTCCCTTCCTTTCGCGAGTGTAAGGCTCTCTTCACTGCTTCTTGTGGGTCGTGATCAACATCACCAGATCATCGAATGAACCAGGCTCCTCAAGCTCCACCTTGACTACGGATTTCTCCCTTGGACCCCATTCTCGTCTCATCATTCCGATTCAACATAAATGCCTCATCAAACACAACGTCCCCGATCGATCACCCCCCTTTTGTGCCTCGGGATCCTGCAGCCTGTATCCTTTGACACCCTTTTCATACCCAAGAAAGATACACTTTCTGGACTTGGGATCAAGCTTCGACCTCTCCTTATCCGGCACATGCACATAAGCCGGGCAGCCAAAGATTCTCAAATCCAACAAATTAACTGGTTTACCTGACCAAACCTCTTGTGGGATCTTGAAATCAATGGCTGAAGAAGGAGACTTGTTGATGAGAAAACATGCCGTGTTGACTGCCTCTGCCCAAAATACCTTTGGCAACCCTGCATTCAACCGCATACATCTGGCCCTCTCTGTCAAGGTTCTGTTCATCCTTTCTGCTACTCCATTTTGCTGTGGAGTCCTTTTGACTGTGTAGTGTCGAGTAATCCCCTCTGAATCGCAGAAGGCCAAAAACTCCTTTTCCCTGTACTCTGTCCCATTATCAGTTCTGAAATACTTTATCTTTTTCCCTGTCTGAGTTTCAACCTGTGCTTTCCAAGTTTTAAATGTAGAAAACACATCAGACTTATGCTTCAAAAAATAAACCCATACCTTTCTAGAATAGTCATCAATGAAGCTGACAAAGTAATGAGCACCACTGTGAGAAGATACGGTAACTGGACCCCAGACATCTGAATGAACATAATCGAGGACTCCCTTGCTTGTATGAACACCTGTCTTGAAACTGACTCTGTGCTGCTTCCCATACACGCAATACTTGCAGAAATCCATCTTGCACGCTTTGACCCCCTTCAACAAGTCACGCTTATGAAGCTCCAACATACCACGCTCACCCATATGGCCAAGCCGCATATGCCAAAGTCTCGTGTCATCAGTGCTAGATTCTCGCAGTGTGGAGATATCAACTCCACCTACAACCGTGTCCCCAATCAATTTGTACAAATTACCCACCTTGTCCCTTCATTAGCACCAAAGCTCCTCTCGCTAATTTTCATTGCTCCACCTTTGTGTCTTTGTGTACATACACCCAATTTGAATCTAATGCTCCCAAAGAGATTAAATTCTTCCTAAGTTGCACGTGTCGACATTCCCAAAACCCTCACAACTCCATCAAACATCTTAATTTTCATTGGGTACCGATTCCAATGGCTTTGCAAACCGCATCATTACCCATTAGAACCGTACCACCATTGCAAGGCTTATAATTGTCAAACCACCGCTTATTAGGGCACATATGATAAGAGCAACTTAATCCAAAATCCATGACTCAAAGAAAATTGCTACCAAGAAACGGAGAGTAAATTTGGTCGACGCCACTGTCGATTTGTCCTCCGCAATACTAACGGATTCCATATTCTTCTTCCCTTTTTTTCGCCTCTGCAAGAAGATTTTTCAAATCCTCGCATTGATTTTTGTAGTGCCCCATCTTGTGACAAAAGTGACACTCCACATCCTTTTTCGTGTTCGACTTCCCTCTCGACTGCGACCTTTCCCGATTTGAACCTCCCTTCCCTTTTGACTTGCTTCTACCTCTGCTCGACTGTGGCTTAGAGACAAAAAGACCTTGATCTGCAACAACATTATCATCCCTCCTCATCTTCTCATGAGACAAAAGGGTACTGGTAACCTCATCGAGTGACAAGGTTTCCTTCCCATACATAATCGTAGTCACAGATGATCATATGAAGGAGGCAAAGTGATGCTAACAACAGATAGCCTTATCCTCCTCATCAAGCGTTACTCCAAAACCCACCGGTTGCGAGTTCAGCATATTATAGGAATTTAAATGTTCTAATAGATTCGTACCTTCCTTCATCTGCAATCCATACAGCTGTTTCTTGACATACAGCTTGTTGGTCAGATTCTTCCTCATGTACAAACCCTCGAGCTTTTTCCAGATCGCCTCTGCCGTCTCTGAGTCTAACACGTTGTGAATAACTTCATCGCCTAGGTTTAGACGAATAGAACTGGCTGCCTTAGCGTCAAGATCATCCCAAACACTATCTGTCATCTCCGCAGCTTCTGTTCGTCTTCCCGTCTAAAGCCTTTGAGACACCTTGTTGGATCATAATATCCTTCATCCGCCGCCACAAAGAGAAGTTATTCTTACTAGGGTGAACTTTTCCACCTCATACTTGATATTCGACATCTTTAATGAAACCCTAGATTGAAACCCTAATCGGGTACTGCTAGAAACCTTAACCAAGAGCTCGATACCACTTTGTTGTGCGATACTGCGGAAGTCACAACTATTCTAGCAAGCACAATCAATCTAGAAACAAGAACAATAAAGATGAAGAACGCTAAGAAAGCAAGAAAACCAAGCACACAAGAACACAAGAGATTTACGTGGTTCACTACACTTCCTGTAGCTAATCCACGGGGAAGGGACGAATCAATCCACTATAATCAATAAGGATTACAATCTCCAATCTCCTCTCGATGTTTCTCTCATCTCTCTAGGTTTTCTCTCTAAACAAGTTTAGACTTCTTAACCCTAAATCGATAAAAACGCACTTTAATCTTGTCGCCTTCGTAGGACCAAGACCAAGAATAAGACCAAGGTTCAGAGATCAAACAAAAAGCGCTGAAGATTTAATCGAAGGACCTACTCGTCGGAAAGAGAGATAATGCGATCCAAATGATAGTATTGACTTAGTCAGGACCAAATGCTCTTATTTGGTCCATGAGATCTTAGCACCATTTTGAAGCCACACTCAACAGTTAAGATGAGATCAATGAGAGAGATGAGAATTAGATCAAATAGCGTAGAAGAGCAATTTGCATGTATAGGAGTAGAGATAATATAATGTTGTAGTAGCTCAGTGGGTAAGACCTCTGAGTTTTTCTCTTAAGGTCACGTGTTGTGGATAAAAAAAAGGTGATAATTGAGTAGGGAAACTGTGCACGATCACCTTTCACTCACCTTTTCTTTTTTATTAAGAGTCTTTTTAAAACATTTCGCAGAGGATATATAATAATTAGTAGAACTTCATATTATTTTGGCTTTCTCGTATTATGATTATTGCTGGAAAAAATATTTAAATGTTGTACTCTTAGGGCACAATTTTTGGACTAGGCCTTGGGCATTCTAAACCCTTGGGCCGGTCCTGGCAGTTAGGTCCATTAGTAGCATGTAAGCCTGACTGTGGAGCTGTTCATTCGTCGTTAAAAAAAAAAAGAAATAAATAATAAAAAAAAATAATACTTACCGCTACACACGTAACACGTATCCATGTATCCATACCCGGCTATGCGTACGTACACACATATGTAGGTACGCGCACGAACACATCTAGACTGTCCATTTCAGGAATCGACGGTCCGGATTTAAAAAAACTCTTAGTTGAAAGAGTTTTTTTTTTTTAAATCCGAACCGTAGAAAACACACACGAACGGTCAAGATACACTGCCCGTGCATATTACGTTGCGCACCCATCGAATTTTTGATACCCCTCTGGCGTATTCGCACCGTGGTCGGATTCTCATCTTTTTTTCCGACCGCGTTTGCAAGGGTCGTCGGTGAAATTTTACCCTGGGCTGGGTCTAAAAGTTTAGTTTTACACGATAGAGGACAGCACGCAACACACAGAAACAACGAAAAGTCGGTAACCACAGTTTACTCCACCATCGCTCAAATCAATCTCCCTAAGCAAACATCCCAGTCCCAGATTTCAAAGCCCTTCATCTCTCTCCTCTCGATCCAATACCATCCTCTCTCTCTCTCTGAAGAATCCTTCTGTTAAGCAACCATCACGGCGGCGATGGGATCATCACCACCATCACCAACCACCCAATACACGCAGCAGTTCCTATCCAACATGCTCTCTCAGCGCGGCCTCCTCCCTTACTCGGAAGACGTCAAGTGGCTCATCCGCCAACACCTCGTCTCCCTCACCGATTCCTACCCCAGCCTCCAACCCAAGACCTCCACCTACACCCACAACGACGGCCGCACCGTCACCCTCCTCCAGGCCGACGGCACCCTCCCCATGCTTTACCAGGGCGTCACCTACAACATCCCCGTCGTCTTCTGGCTCATGGAGTCTTACCCCAAACACCCTCCCTTGGTCTACGTCAACCCCACTCGCGACATGATCATCAAACGCCCCCACCCTTTCGTTAATCCCTCCGGTAACGTCTCCATCCCTTATCTTCACAATTGGGTCTACCCCAGCTCCAATCTCCTCGATTTGGCCCAAACTTTGTCCCACTACTTCTCCCAGGACCCCCCTCTCTACTCCCAGCGCCGCCCCAACCCTAACCCTAGCCCTAGCCCTAGCCCTAGCCCTAGTCCTAGTTTCGCTACCCAGGGTAGTTCGGTTGCGGCGGCGGCTCGGCCAGCGATCCCGCCGAGATCGTACCCGCAATCTCCGTATGGAAGTGGGAGGATTGCGCCGCGGAGGGAGGAGGATACGGGCGAGGTTATGAAACGGGAGGTGGTGAATAAGCTGGTGGAGAGGGCGCATAGTGATGTTGGGGAGTTTAGGAAGAGGAGGGAGGGGGAAATGGAAGGGATGATGGATGCGCAGCGGGTGTTGAGGGAGAGAGGGGAGGAGATAGGGAGAGGTTTGAGAGAGATGGTAGGGGAGAAGGAGGCGCTGGAGCAGCAGTTGCAGATGGTTTTGATGAATAGCGATATTTTGGAGGGGTGGTTGAGGGAAAACGAAGGGAAGAAGAAGAGTGCAGGCGTTGACGTTGATGATGCATTTGAGCCTTGCGACGGGCTTTCAAAACAGATACTTGATTGTACGGCTTCAGATTTGGCGATAGAAGATGTGATTTATTCTTTGGATAAAGCAGTGCAAGAAGGTACAATGCGGTTTGATCAGTACTTGAGGAGTGTGAGGTTGTTGTCCCGTGAGCAGTTTCTTCATCGGGCTACCACCTCCAAAGTTAGGGCTGCTCAGATGCAGGCTCAGGTCAATAGTATGGCTGCTAGGGCTTCTTCGCAATACGCCGTGTGAAAGTACCATCTCCTGGTGTATCTCTCCGGGTCATTTTCATGGTACTGGAAGCCATGTCATCTTTAGACCAAGTTTTAAGACCATATTTCCGCGGTATATCTTGTTTTCATTTTATTTTTGTGTGGATAGTTTTAAGAATCATACAGTTTTAATGTTAGTCACTTGTGGAAATCAGACAATTCAAATTAACATTCTCCCATACTTCCCATCCGACGCCACGTATTTTAGGCTGTTCTTAAGCAACTTGTATCTGTAGAAAAACAAGTGTTTGTGCTAAAAAATAAGTATGTGCAATTCTTTTAGTTTGTCTGATTCTCTAATAGTAGTATATGTTGTACCTTCATTGTTGTTCTGTGCTCAATAATAAGTGCCCTCTCCGCCAGCTTGATTCTCTAGTTTGTGCTCAATAATAAGTATGGTGTACCTGCAGTGCTGTTCTTGTACTTGGGGTCTAATTGTCTGATTCCTTATAGCATGTCCGACTTCAGGTAATATCCTTACTTCTTACCTACAGTCAGTTGGGCATGTTATAAGACATCATTATTCGTATTTGTTCCTCTTGGGGTAAGTCATTCTGTAGTGAAAGTTGATTTCTCAGCCTTGAAATTAATTTGTTAGATGCTTGAAGTTGAGCAGGGTCATTGAAAGAGTGTGATCTGATATCAATTTCTCCATGAGAGGCAATATTTGTCTTTTGTTCTTGACTCGCCATTCCATATTGACGTTATTGTCATCTGTTTGTGATATTTCTAGAGCCATCATTCTGGTTTCGGATCTGAATACAAAAAATAAGATGATGTCTTTCTATATTGAATGGACTCCTTGTAAATGGGTGTAAGTAATGGGAGGACATCAATACGTATGTAAGGTTGTATAGTCTTTGTGTCCAATATGTATACTTAGACATTCACCAAGCTGGTTTACCTAAGATTTTAAATGTATCGTTTATGGAGAGAAATATATGCATGAAAAAGAAGGTTGTTTAGAAGTATGTATATATGTTGTAGCGATGTCTTTGGTGAATCTCAATAGCTTCTTTACTCAACCTAAGAGATATCTTGTTTAGATTTGATAGCTGAACGCCATGAGAGATGCACAGTGGGGGAGCCTACATTCTCAACGGTGCTTAACTTGGGAAGTGTTGTAGTATATCGTTGTGCTAGTCTAGGATCTGTTAGCTGGATTAAGACTGGCTAGACGCTAGTTGTCTCATTGATCCTAAAGTCAAATTAGGGTCTTCACCTAATTTTGAGCATAGATTATGTAGCACTGTCACAAACACGTGATACAACACAAACACAGCACATACACTATTACACGCAAATTAACACGTCATAAAACCTTATTTATGGAATTTATTTCATGACTACAAAATAAGAAATAAGGCGTATCGTAAGTATACTTGATAAGACCATATATGCTCCATTCCATTATTACGCCATCATCCATTAAGCAAAAATAAGTACCGAGCTCACTATTTTGTTTAGCACCAGTGACTTGTCTTACGAGTGTCCATAGAATGTCCTATTCTGTCCAAAATATGTTTGAGAGCGTCCCCAGAGGTGATTGCTTAGTCTCCTGGATTATACATGTTTCATTTAGTCAATAAGCATTAGACCATCTTGTCACAATTTGCTTGCCTTTGCTGGTAGCATTGCTGGGTGCAATCGTTTGGCTTGTCCTCTTGGATTTTTCTCCTTTAGTCTCCTTCAAGTTTGTAGAGAATTGTTTGGCTTCTTGTAGTCTCACTTTCATAGTCGTGCCATAGATGTTGTGGTCCTCCCTATATTCTAGTATGATACCATTGTATCCAGGTATCAAACTAAACATAACCACCTAGCACGCAACAATAGAGTCTTAAAGCAGAGAGTGTGACTGAAATTTTGAAAACCAAGATTTTTACAGAGTTAATCCTGAGGTTTTATGTGCCGTGAACTTCATAAGAGGGCTGGTTTGGAGCCAGTTCCAGGTTGGTCTATTCTTCAGACCATGCCATGTTGGTAATGTTCCTGGTGAAAATTGACTTGATTTATTTTGGAAGAGTCAGTCCTCTCTTGAACTTTTGGCTCTGATTAGGAATATCGTCATGTGCATTTCTTGTTGTCCAAGGCATTTTCAATCTCCAGAAGATTTTTGTTTACCTTTTGGATTTTGGATTTTGTCCGATGGAATCTATCGTGGATTTTCCATCATCCCGAATTCTTTGTGCAATACCAATTTCGATACAAAAATATCTTGGGCACATTGAAAAATAGGTCTTAAAATAACTATGTAGTATTATTTTTGTTGAATACAGCAACATCTAATAATGACATTCTCACTCGGTCTAATAGGACTCTCATTCAATTTGTGGCATGGAAACACTAGATCTATCTAAGCCAGCCTACTGCTCCGTATGGGACTCTGGGATTTCAAACACTCTAATGGACTATTACGAGCAGAGTAGTGTTGTACTAAAGCCCTGGGTGACTCTGGGCTGCTACTTCCCAATTTTTTTAGAGCTCATGAAGGTTTCGTCTTTCAACTTCGCTTAGAACCCCATAAACAAAGGCACGTTGGGAATGTCTCCAATCATCTTGTCATCATCTGATTGTAGTGTTTGATGCTCTGTTTTTTATTCAACATTTCTGTCTTTTGAGCAACGAATTAGCAAAGTTCCATCTTGAACGATATTTCCATTTCCCAGTCATCGACTATGATGAGCTAGACAGATAACTTTTGCTGCTTGCATTTGCTAGATCATGCAAAATGAGACTATGCTAAAATTATGCAGAGATATAAATTTCTATCGGAAACAGGACCAAAAATAGTAATTATGATCATCAAAATGAGACTATGCTAAAATAGTAATTGACATGTTTGAGCTTGGCTCGTTCAAAACTAGGCAAACTCGAGCTTGAGTCGGGCTCAAATAATCAAGGTTGAGCTCGAAGTGGTTGAGTTCAGTTCGTTTACTACACAAGCTTCCATAATCAAGTCAAGTTCTATAATCGAGCCGAGTTACAACTAACTCGAGCTCTGCTCCTTCACTAAAAATGAGCTTAAAATTCAAACTCGAACTCGACTCGTTTACTAACAAGCCGATCCATTCAAGCCTATAATGAGCCGAGTTTCGAATTACTTGTGAACAAGGCTCGTTTTGCAGTCTTACTTTCTACAAGGTTGGAATAGTAATTGTCAGTGTAGCTCACCCACACAGAATTCGTATCGATATAACTAACTCAAGTTCAACTTATTTACTAAATGAGTTTATAAATCAAACTTGAACTCGACTCGTTTATTAACAAACCGATCTGATACCATAATGGGCCGAGCTCAGAACAACTCGGCTCGTTTGCAGTGCTATTGGGGTGCGTCAGTGTAGCTCTTATTCAAGTAGAAATCATTTTCTTCAAATAGCCGTAACTGCCCGACTGAAAAATAACAAATTGGTCGTTGTTTAGCTCAACAAATGAGTAGCCAATTACTGCCCACCTCCTTCACACCTCTCTGCACCACCACAACCACCAACACGCCACCACCTTCTTCCTTCTTCAAGCCCTCCTCACCACCGCCGCCTCCTCCTGTTTCCTCTCAATTTAGAACCACCACCCACATTCCCACCCACATATACAACCACCCTTCAGCCATTCTCCTTGAACTCTGCACTTCCATAAACGAACTCCACCAAATCTTCCCTCTCGTTATCAAAACCGGCCTCCACCACCACCACTTGTTCCATACCAAGCTCCTCAGCTTGTTCTGCAAATTCAATAGCTTACCCGAAGCCGCTCGGGTTTTCGACCACCTCATCCCTATCGAGGACAAAGTCGATGTTCTTTATCACACAATGCTCAAAGGGTATGCACTCAACTCGTCTTCTTTGGATTCCGCTTTGTCCTTCTTTACTAGGATGAACACGGACAGTGTTCGCCCCGTTGTGTATAATTTCACATATTTGTTGAAAGCCTGCGCGGATAATTCGGACCTAAGAAGGGGAAAGGCGATTCATGCTATGTTGATTGTTAATGGGTATGCGTCGAACTTGTTTGCCATGAATGGGGTTGTTAATTTGTATGCGAAGTGTAGACTTATTGACGAAGCCTGCAAGATGTTTGATAGAATGCCTGTGAGGGATCGGGTGTGTTGGAATACTATTATTTCTGGGTACTCTCAGAACCGGTTTCCAAAGAGAGCGCTTGAATTGTTTGTACGGATGCAGCAAGAGGAGGAGGAATTTAGGCCTGATCTGGTCACTATTGTTTCCGTCTTGCCTGCTTGTGCAGACATTGGGTCCCTTTCGATTGGGAAATCCCTTCATGGGTATATTGTAAAAGCTGGATTAGAATCGCTCGTCAATGTATCGACTTCTTTGGTTGACGTGTATTCGAAATGTGGGTTTGTCGGGACTGCTCGATCTATTTTTGACAAGATGGAATACAGGAATGTTGTGTCTTGGAATTCCATCATTGATGGTTATACCCAAAATGGAGATTCTAAACAAGCCCTGGAACTTTTTCGCCAGATGTTGAATGAACAGGTAGAACCTACCAATGTCACTATTATGAAAGCTTTAAGTGCCTGTGCTGATTTGGGTGACATTGTGGAAGGAGAATTCATTCATCAATTACTATGTCGGTTAGAACTTTCGTCTGATGTTTCAGTAATTAACTCTCTGATTTCAATGTATTGCAAGTGTAAGCGTGTTGATATTGCTGCTGAAATATTTGAAAACTTACAAGGTAAAACCCTCGTCTCCTGGAATGCCATGCTACTAGGCTATGCGCAAAATGGCCGTGTAAATGAGGCTTTAAATCAATTCTGCAAAATGCACCGGCAAAACATCAAACCTGATTCGTTCACAATGGTCAGTGTTATTCCAGCTCTTGCTGAGTTATCTGTTTTACGACAGGCAAAGTGGATCCATGGACTAGTTACAAGAACTTGTTTTTCCCATGATGTTTTTGTGATGACTGCTCTTGTGGACATGTATGCTAAATGTGGGTCTGTTAGTACTGCAAGAAAGCTGTTTGACTTGATGGATAAGCGCCATGTAACAACCTGGAATGCGATGATAGATGGGTATGGTACACATGGGCTTGGAAGAGCCGCGGTCGAACTGTTCAATGAAATGAGAAAAGGAGATATAAAGCCTAATGGTATAACTTTTCTGTCCATTATTTCCGGTTGCGGTCACTCTGGCCTTGTAGAAGAGGGGCGCAGCTATTTCACCATCATGAAGGAGGATTATGGCCTAGAGCCTTCGATGGATCATTATGGGGCTATGGTTGACCTACTTGGTAGAGCCGGCCGGCTCAAGGAGGCTTGGGGTTTCATTCAAAATATGCCTATTGAGCCAGGGATAAATGTTTTTGGCGCTATGTTGGGTGCTTGCAAGATTCATAAAAATATCGATTTTGGGAAGAAGGCAGCTGACAAACTGTTCGAATTAGATCCTGAGGAAGGTGGTTATCATGTATTGCTCGCTAATATATATGCGAGGGCTTCAATGTGGGACGAAGTGGCTAAAGTCCGAACTTCAATGGAGAAGAAAGGACTTCAGAAAACCCCAGGCTGTAGTTTAGTGGATTTAAGAAATGAGGTTCACACTTTTTACTCAGGGAGCACAAGCCATCCCCAGTCCAAAAAGATTTATGTGTTTCTTGAAACGCTGATAGACGAGATCAAAGCTGCTGGTTATGTGCCTGATAATAGTTCCCTTCGGGGTGTGGAAGAGGATGTTCAGGAGCAATTACTCAGTAGCCACAGCGAGAAGCTGGCCGTTGCATTTGGACTTCTAAATACCAGCCCTGGTACAACTATTCACATTAGGAAGAATCTTCGGGTATGTGGTGATTGTCATAACGCGTTTAAGTATATTTCACTGGTGACTGGACGGGAGATTGTTATGCGTGATATGCACCGGTTCCACCATTTTGAGAGCGGAATGTGCTCGTGTGGAGATTATTGGTGAGAATATATTGATTCAAGTCTGGACTCCTGAGAGTTCGCTGCACTTCGTAGTGTTGTTGGCTTTCAGCGATTTGGACCTCGTATGGAGACGCAAGAGGTGTTCGGCCTCCACCGAACTTGCGAACGTGTTAGGTCATCAGGTTTGAATTTGTCATAAGTTGAAGGTTTGAACCTAACGTGTAAGCAGAAGGTTCAGCAGCCCCCGGAAAACACTATACAACCACCATTTTTTTTCCGGTCTCTCTCGAGTCACAGCTAAATCCCTGAGATTAATCTTGTACTCTTGCACTTCTTTTCCTTTTCTACCCTTTTTTCCCCATAATGTAGCGACCGTCGAATGTGATCGGCATCACATAATCAAGAACCCATTTAACAATTGTTGCGAAAAATACGCTGCAATTACGGAATTCCAAAGAATAATTTCCTTTATACCATAAACAGAATACAAGAACTATATTAACTGAATTAAAACGTTAATAACATCATCGAAAATGCAGGATACACAAGTATGAGATGCAAATAGTATTGTAGAAACATAGTAGAGTCCTGTGTTAGACACAGTCTTCTTAAGACAGCTTAAGACAGATTCACCGCCAACCGTGGGAGTTGTAAGATTCGTCGGCGTCTCTCTCTCAAGATAAAACGGCAAACCACAAGCCCCGGCACACTACCATCGATTGCCTTGGCGAACAAACCTGCGTCTGTCTCTCTCTCACACAAGAACCGACTTTCAGGAGTGGTATGATTGAACACGAATTCCTGGTACTCTTCTTAATTCGGGATTGCAAAGATATAGCCTAAGAGAAGACCTTTTATTGCTGCCAACAAGCAACCAATACTTGAAATGGTTGTAATGAATTGGCAGCCTTAATCTTACTTCATAAGGGGAAATAAACCAGCCATAACCGCCGGCTCTTGATCTCCAACGTCTAGGTGCAATGAACCCAGAAGAGACTCTTCGGTTGCTTCAACAGACCCTTCAAATGCCCCAGTTTTATTCATATATTTCAACAACAAAAAAATCCCATTGCGAGTTACATATTGTTCTTCAAACACTGAAGAGAAAGGTGTTGAATACTAAACAAAACACCAATGCCATTAAGCATCGTTTCGAAACCAAGAGCTGATGGTGGGATGATTATGAATAGAGAGCAGAGAAGTTGTTTCTATGTTGTAAACTTGTAACTCATGCCCTTGCGCAAAACACCAACAAAATAAGTCAGTCAAACTATTGGAAGAAAAGAAAAGCAGAAATGACTCCCAACGGAGATCAGTATCTTGGATGATATATGAAAGAAGACAAGGAACCCTAAAAACTAAATGGGTTCACGCTTAAGCTAGTGCGCATGGCGAGAATCTGATTCCAAGTAAAAACAATCTATCACGGCCACTAAATCTGTTAACAGCATCAGATAGCATAACAGGAAAACAAAAAATAAAAAAAAGGAACAGTTTTATATCCCTACTTTTAACGAATCTTCACTTTAGAAGAGTCAAAAAGATCATACAATTAGCGTCGATGTGATCTGGCAACAGAATCTGTACAACATCGAATGTCAGACATTCACCTCTAGACTTCCACTGAATAAAATGTACAAGAATAATGAGTTAAAAGTTTCAACAAACAGTAATTTGGCTGCTGACTAGACTGTCCATGTGTTCAGTCACCGGTAAAATCCCCCAATCACTTCCACCACCAGAACTGCCGGAATAAGTATATTTTCCTCATTCGGGCATTGTAAGTCATGAATGCTCTGGCTTTGATTGGGTCAGCATTTAAGTACTCAAACGCATACATTTGCCTAGCCTCTTCCAAGTCGTCAATTTCCATCACAGCTTGTAGAAGTTGAGGGGCATCAATTGTGTTCTTACTTTGTTCAAATGCATCAGCCAAGTGTCGGATGCTTGACGCAACAGCTAACATTGCATCCTGAAGAGCCTCTGAGACTCGAGGGCGTTTTGGAACTTGTTTCCGAGGTGGGATCAAGGGAACTTCTTGACTGGAACCTGGCATCTGGGCATACTCAAGCTGTGGGGTAGATGATTGTGTCTCAGTTCCATCTGTGTCACTCAAGTCTTCTGAACTTAGTGATTGGAATGAAGCAGAATCTTCTTCAAAATTCCTGAATTCTGTTTGCCGGCTTCCATTTATGTTCCCTGTCATCCTAGCCCAACGACTAGGGGCTTGATAATTTCCACACACAACTTTCAAATCATCGTACATCTCAATCTGCTTTCCGCAGAATCCCCTTGCATCGGGATGTGCCTATTTGATGTATAATAACCATCACACATTGTGCAAATATGGGCATGTTCAGTTGACATATTTAACAAATACTTAAAACAAAGGAACACAAAAACAAGACAAATAAAAAACAGATTTTGAAATTAAAGGACAATAATATACTCACTGCTATGTATCTCTTCCATAAATCGTCATTGTCACACTCGATCATCTTTGTATTTGGATTCCAGATGAACCCATCTTGATTTAGCATATCCCTCATTATCTTGTACCTCTTTTTTATAGTCTTTAGACGATTAACAACTTTCTGGTTATTTAAAGATAAATGGAAACGAGAGTTCACAGCTACACAAGCAGCTGTATATGCATTTTCATTAAAGCACTTGTCAATCTTATTCCCGTTTCTAGCCTGGACCGCAAGGGCTTCAATTAGACACTTGTCCATTGCAATAGACCAGACAACATTCTTTCCTCTATGCTTCCTCTCCGTTCTTTGACCTTGGTCATTTGGATCCATTCCTATTATTCATTGCAAACATAGCATTATCTGGACCATCAATATAAAAACAACGAAACAATCTATGTGCGCACACACATAATCTGAGAAGGCACAGTGCAGCGCATCATCATCATCATCATCATTCAGTTTTACTAAACAGCAGAAATAAGACTATGTCATTTGGAAATGCCAACAAGCATGGTAGTTAAACACTGCAGCAGTTATGCCACTGTATGGGGATTTAAATTAAATATGTTGATTTTGAGGTTTTCCCTTCTAAGTAAAACTAGATATGACTCATCTAGATGTATGGCAGTAAGTATTTGAGAACGTTCGACTATAGGGAAAACCCACAGCTTCAAATAAAGAGAACACCCGGTGTTCTCCTTTCATATAAAAGAACTGAAATGAAATCATTAACCGTTACAACTTGCGGCTTTGCATATGCGTACTTAAATGAGTACAATACTAAGGCATTCTATAGCCACCTTTTTTAACACATAAACATATAGAGTCTAGATATTATTATTTTCATCCAATCAAGAGAAAGGAACTTATCATGAAAGATATAATCTATTTTTCATTTCGTGCTCATAGATTTATACCTATAGACAGTTACACTGTCTTGGGTGGAACTCAACCCTAAAAGCCAGCTCTTAAAGTGAGGGTGTGAGGGTGTCCTTAAACTTATATACTTTATAGTATTACTTTGATATTCAAGCGATGTGGGACTTCGCTTCACACACTTCCTCATGTGCAACGTGCTCACTCAGCAACACCAGCCGCATGCATGCTTAGACACGAATCCCACCCATCTGGTACCTACCTCTTATTTCACTGCTGCATATATCCGGAGTTCCACAACATTGGATAGGCAAAAACCCTCCTCCACGGACTATATGGAAGCAGCCAGCCCAATATAAACTTCCATTTCTTTTCTTAAGGTAACAATCCATTGTCCGTCCATGAAAGCAGTGCAAAAAGCTCATCCTAAATCAGTGCAAAAACTTGTCCTAAATGGCACTGACAACAACCACCTGAGCCACAGCCATTTCCACACATACCATCGCATTAACAACCTTAAAAGATAAAAATAGATGTGATTGAGCATCTCCAACTCTGACCCATCTTTTTACCCATATTTGGGTGAAAACTTGGGTCAAAGGCTTTATATTTGGATATGCCTTCTCTAATGCTAAACCCTTATTTTCAAAAACCTAAATCTAGTGTTTTTCATGTCTGCCTCCAAAATATGGTTCAAAATGGCACATTTGCAAATGATAAGAGAGTGAAAAGAGGTTTTGAGAAAAAAAGCATTATCTATTTGGGTAAGAAAATAGGTAAAACTCAAACTAGGTAGGCAAAATGGTATGCTATTCGAGATTGATTTTCAGTGTTTCGACTGAGATTTTGGGTAGAAAACAAAAAGAGGTTGGATTGGAAATGCTCTAAAAAGCTATGAATGCTGCGTAATCACTGAAAACTAAGAAGAAACAGGATTCAGCAGACTAGAGAGAGTGAGAAGATAAGAGGGATACCAGTGCGAAATGACAAAGGAGGAGGAGAATCGGATCTTTCGCGTGGAGGCGTTCTCTTGCGGGTTAATACTGTTCTAGACCGCATAATTGCCGCCAGTAAGCAGCACGGCCGGCGGCGTCAAGACGAGCAGCAGGCACCACAACCGTAGTAATGCTTCTTCATTGACTTCACTGGTTTTATTAGGGTTTTTCTCGAGAAAAACTTTTCCCACCTCACTTTCTCGGAAGCCAAACACGTGTGTAAGAACAATGGAGTATATTTCGAACAAGTTTCAAATTTGTTTTGGGCTAAGCTACACGGATACTCCCTCATCTATCACTCCCTCTCATTATCTCCACCTAAATTTTAAAATTGGACAAAGTAACCCCTAATCTACATGTTAGTCAGTTTGTTGCAATCCTTCTCTTAAATGACTGTTTAGTGTGTCGTGATTCCAAGGAATATGTTGTGGTTTGGACATTTCATCCGAAGTACCTTTGGATACTACCAACATCAATAAAACACCTCCACCTCTCTCTATTTCCTCTTTTTCTTCCATTTTTCCGTTCTTTTTGTTGAACAACCATAGAACTACAGAAGCCTCCAACGATGACTCGAACAGCTACAACAACCAAACCCAAAAATGAATAAGCTGCCTTTTTTGTGGATAAACAGCCCCTTTGGGAACTTCAACCACGTATGCGAACCCTGGAAGGAGTTTCCTGGGTTGTGTGGATTTCAAATTAATGGGAGTTTTTATGTCTAGATCCTTAGAGATTTCCTTTAGTGAGCTCTACCATACTATACTTTTGTTGTTTACAAAGAAAGAACTCCAGTAAATTTTCCAACTAAGTAGATCCTTTAACATGCTATAGAGGACAAGGTAATGGTAGACATTTATAGAACAAGAACAAGGCTTTGCAAAACAAAGACGGTGAGTATGAGTATGAGAGATAAATGAAGATGTTGAAATGGAAAAGGCTACTCTAGTGTACGACCAACCCACGATATTTTTTTAAGATTCATATGGAGCATTATTCTTTGAATGTAGATACTCACCTCTCTATCATTTCTCACCTTCGTACTTTTATTCATATTGAGCATTTTCTAAGTTTAACCATAAGTTCTATATGTTTTTCATATTATTGTACTTTTCCTTATCTTTATCTTTACTAAACTAATTGAATAACATTTTTTTTTTAAATCTGAATTGTTTTAAGGTGGTTCAGTTGATTAAATGTGTGTTTCAATTGTAATAGCTAAATTCTATTTATGTAATAGCTAAATTCTATTTATTTATTTTTTTGTTTCTGAACATCATCTAAATTATATTTCTAGAAAAACATAAAATAGAAAAAGAAAAAAAAAACATTATGACACCTCAAGTAGGGTTATGCTTAGAATGATCTGCGGCCTAAGTCTAATTTGAGCCTCAAAATGGTCATCCCCTTGGGCTAGGCTTACCTGACCCTAGGTTGGTCTAAGGCTTTAGATTTGGAGCCCAATTCAATTCCAAACGCAGTCCAACGATAGACATTCTTGTACTAGGACCGATAAGAGATTGGCCTAGACAAAGCTCGAGAATTTTGGTTTGAAGATCGATATTCCACTTTCTTAAATATTATAGCCATAAATCATAAAACTGAACACTAAAGGGCCGAGGCATGGAATGCTCTTTGGTTCTCAAATAATGCCCTTACTAGGCTTACCCAAGCTCGATAAAGTATGGGTTGGGTTGGGCATGTAGGCTATAATACAACCACTTTGTTTGTTATGCATGTTGCACTTCATACACATAAGGGGAAGTGAACGAAGTTGTATGTTACGGCATAACGGCGTGATGACGCTTTAATCTAGAATAGTCAAACCCATCCTCCGACTACCTGCAAAATAGGGTTAAACGGCCTTGGGAGCACTGGATCAGTGCTGGCCAAGGATCCTCCGATGATCCAGCCATATAACTTAGAGAAGAAGATGAAATGAAAATTAACACTTTTACTGGGTAAAATGCGATACTTGATATTATCTTTCTTTCTATTAGCCTTTTCATGTAGGCTCTGTTGTCATATTTGTTTTCTAAATATAGTGGGGCTCATGTTGTTTTTCGCATAAGCATCTTAGAGGGATGATCTCGTTGACGATGTGGGTGGGATGACCTGGAGAGGAAGGACTTGAGAGAGGGATAACCTGAGACAGATGACCTCATTGGAAGATGCGACTGAGAAAGAATATCATTCTTGAAGTGGATGACCCGAGAAAGATGATCAAGCCTTACCTGTTGACATGCTAAGTCATGTCATGCCTTGCCAATGACAAGAATATTCAGTGCCATGTCTTAGCTAGCCTAGTGACAAACACATATTGTGCTACGCCTTGCTCATCTTGTTGGCGTGCCATGTTGTGCCTTGGCTTGATTGGTGCCATGCCTTCCCTAGTCTAGTGACATTTACATGCGGTACCCTACCTTGGCAGTTGACATGCGCTGCTGTGTTACGCCTTATCCGATGACAAACACATGACGTGCCTTGCCGACCTTAAGCCATCGATTAATGCTTTCTTGTTGCTTTTGTTCCCTTGTCATCTTGGACACCCCACACACTTTCGTACGAACCTGTAATGTGTCAAGTTCCACAAAATGCCACATTTTCCACAATATCATTTGCCCTTACATAATTGCTAGAAAGTTTTGCATACTTGTATCTCATTTTTAGCCTTTTAAGAGTATACAAGCATTTCAAATGGGTATCCTGGACAAATTTTTAAACATTCCTGACACACCAAGTACCCGACAAGTGCTATCGGGGATGTCCAAGATCAAATGACTCAACCAACTTGCCCCAACTTGCAGGCAAGCTTTTCGATGGGTCACAACTTACAAATGGCCATGGGCATTGTGGTCATTTTCTAATATAACCCAAAGCAGGTGCTAGTAGCCTAGTACAAGTCATTGAAACCAAACGACAGATAACCAAACATCCATAGTATACTAATTTAGAAGGATGCCCCAAGACACAGCTAGATCTTTGCCGTTTGGGTCAGGCCAAATGGCCCAAGGGTTTTGAGTCTGCGTTAGGGGATCTTAAAAATTGTGTCCTAAAATTTTTTCCGGCGACAATCACAATACGAGAAAGCCAAAACAATATAAGGTTCTACTAATCACTTAGAAAATGCATTATTACTAAGATTTAAGAATTAAAAAAGATTGCATTATAACATTATTATTAATGATGTACAACAACTTCAGTTGTCGGTGAGAAAAAAAAATCAAGTCGTTTGTTCAAATATCTAATAAAAAGTTTTTTTATCTTCCCCAATCATGAAGTTTTGAAGTTTTTTTGAAAAAAAAATGAGCTCCCAAACTTGGTTTGTTCCATAATCTAGTGTGACACTCATTTTGGCTAGCAATTCCAAATATTTTCATTAATACTATATTTCCTATTATTACTAATGTTTTATGTTTTGTTAGTATAATATAAGAAAGTTTTCAAAACTTCATGGCTGCCAATTTGCTATTGTCAGGACCACGTGTTCAACAACATTAGCCTACCAAGAAGCTTTAAAGAGAGGAGAAACCTCTTTGAACTTCAGAATTTTCGATGTTGGACAAACTTTACTCATGAATAAATGAAGTCCGCCCTTTTCCTTATGAAGCCCTCTTTTCTCCTTGTCCCACATCGGTTCCTCAACAGAAATGAGAAGGTTGAATGACTTTATAAGGTGAGAGCTACCCGGCCCTTGTTCTTTGTACGTGCCATTCAATGCGTAACTAGCTTGATTGGTGAAATGTAAGTGGGTTGAGCCTAACATTAGACTTCTACTCAAGCCCAATACTAAAATGTATAGGAGTGCCCTAAATTTTTGAGTTTATTTGGATGCACGACTACGCCCAGGCCACATATGGCCCTAACCAAACCATAATCAATCCATTAGACCGATTCCGTTTAGTTTTAAAATATGTTAGCATCCAAAAAAAAAAACTAAAATAACATAAAAAAAAAAAAACAAAAAAAAAAAATAAAAAACATAACACTAGTTGTTTAAAAATAGCTAACAAAATAGACCGCAACATTGCAACATCTTTCATTTATTCATTTATTTATTTTGAAAAACTGAAGTTGTTCACAAAATTGTTGCGACTTCTTCGTAAAACTACTATCATTACCAACCCTCAAAATAGATGTAGAAGCCCGATAAAATCACTAAAGAGCTACTAAAGTAATATGAAACAAAACCTTGAATAAACAGTAGCACTAAAGAGCTACTAAAGTAATATGAAACAAAACCTTGAACAAGATTGGAGAATAGGAGTAGTAGTAACAAAAAAAACAACACCAAATCCAGGAAAATAGTAGTAACAAAAACAAGCAACAACATAGTAGTACTAAAAACAAGCAACAACATATTGACCGATAGAGTTTTCAATCATTGTTATGTATATAAACAGTTCGGACCACGGTTCCCATTACGTCAGGGACCAAACCAAAACACTCGGTTCTCAATTTTTTTAGAATTAGAAACAATCTATTAAACCATAAAACCAACCCAAATAGATTGGTCCGGTCCGGTCGCTCCAGTTTACAGATTTTTTCATTTTTCTTGGGCACCTCTAAGTACACCACCCCAACGATGAAGAAGCTATGGGTGAGCATGAACCGGATTGATTTGGTTTATAATAAATCAAAAACCAAATGGACCTACGAATTATGAATTTAAAGATCCAAACCACTGAAATACGGTTCGATTTCGGTTTTGATTTTGAACCACTGTTTTTTTTTAAATTAAGTTATGATCATCACCATAAACAGGATTTTTCGGCGAAGTACTACATTTTGGCAAACATATTGTCAAACTACTCCTCTTTTGAAACTATTTGTAAAATTACTCTTTAACGCGATGAGCTATTGCGTTTTTCTTAATTAGCACAATCTGAATTTGCGTTTTTTGGACAAAACGTTTTGGGTTTGACTTCCCTTGCAAACTTGAATGAAACGGTTCGATTTCGGTTTGATTTTGAACCACGATTTTTTTACAAAAAACGCGATTCTTGATTAATTAAGAAGTATTTTTACAAATCAGTTTTAAATCAAACTAATTTGTTTGGGAAAAAGTCCGACGAAAAACCCCCCATAAACAATTTAAAGTTTTACAAATAGCTCTTTTAGAAATCATAAAAACTCACCAACATTAACCAACTAAAGAGGAATAGAAATATCACTAAATTTATGAAGGAATAGGGTCATAGAATAGAACATTTACCAGTATCACGGTTTCTAATTTTTTTAAATCACGACCAAATCATATTACTGAAAGAAAAAAAAAACCGAATCAATTCGGTTTAAATTAAACAGATTCGTGGTTTTACGGTTACTTTCCAAAACCAAGAGAAGCCCTTTATTTGAGCACAAATCCCAGTTCGACGCCTCTGTTCCTCTCGTCTCAGCCCTTTGGACGAAAACCCTCCAGTGTACATTCGCCGACTGCAGTCTAGTTATCCGGCGACGATCCAACACCATTAAGGTTTGTGTTCTTCCCATCATCTGTTCTTTCGCTCCCTTCTAATTGTCCAAAACTTCTTAATCTTAGATCATCCTCAGCAGCAGGAGCACCAAATTTTACATCAAATTTAACTTCAAAAACACCTTTTGCAATTTAGCAAGCCACTTTTACAAAAATTCACAAGAATCAGGCTCTCTATTCTAAGTTTACTGCATTAAACTATTCTTTCTTTTTACTCCCACCCCAAAAGTAGTAAATAAAAGTGAACAGTGCATTGTAGCAAATTTGAGTAGCCATTGTAGCAAAAATAAATTTGACCAATTGTTTGCTGAGGCTGATTTTGGGGGTTTTGGGGGTTTGGGTCTCTATATTTGGTTAAAAGTTAATTTGTTAACTCTGATATTGATGCTCTTAATTAGATAATGAATCCAAACTGACTTACTCGTGGCAACCTTCCGGCCGCCCAACGACCTATAACGCTAGTCACTACTCCCACTAGGGCTAGGAAGTAAGCCCCACAACCCAAAGCGGCCAAGAACAAATAGAATTTGCTACAAAAGCCGGCTAACGGGGGTATTCCTGTGTATGAGAACATAGTAATGGAGAAGGTAATAGCCGAAATAGGATTCGTTTTGGCTAGAGCGCCCAAATCCGCTATATATTTGACACGGGTTTAGTGTTCTCTAAGGAAGCTAGTCCTGCTGATAGTTTAACTGAAAGAGGGTAGCTCTGTCATCTCTAGTATCTATCCCCTCCCACAGAGTCGAGTTTCCCACCTATACTAGGTTGATTGTCCAATCAATATGTAGGTGTCCCTAATTATCGGCCCTACTTTCTTATTGAGAATCAGCAGTTCCCCTCCAGCTGTATTTCCCGTAACTGCCAAATCATTCTCTTTTCCTGTTAGCAATGGAAGCTATCCCTAAATGGTCGAAGGAGCGTGTTCTTCTTTCTCCTTCTTTCTCGTTATGGTCCTTTTAAGTGCTTCTAAGATTGTTTATCTCCTTGGTTCCCCTTCAAGGGGATGGCGGTAGGACAGAAAGAGTACTTCCGGCTATCACGAAGAAAGTGAAGATATCAATGGCTATCTATTATTCTATTAAGGAAAAGTTCCTCTTCGAATAAGAAAGAGGATTGAGACGAGACTACGATCTCGGGTTGGACAAATTCGCCAAAGATAGGTAGCTCTGCTCTAGCTTACACTCCAACGGTTAGAATGACGACGCATCATTGTTTTCAGATAATAATAAACGCGTTTGTTTTCTATATTTTTATCAGCGAGTGTAATCCATAAGTTATTGTCACATACTAATGTAATGTAGATGCACGAATTGTGCGTTTGTGTCTTCTTGATTATGTGATGCCATTGAGTGTGTGGTGGACTTATGGAGTAATCAAGAGTAGATGATTTCAGAAATACTGACTATTGTTTGAAAAGCTTTGTAAAAGTTAAGAACTACTTTTTTAATCTCATAATATTTTTTTAATGGTTCTAGTCTATAATTTCTAGATAATATGTTTTTAAATGGTGTCGGGGACTTTATTGGTCACCGGCGTGTCCCTTAAATTAAACTTTTTGAGGGGGTACGGCATGGAATGTTATACACATCGTGTTGTGTATATTATATATATTTTTGAGGGTGTTTATCTTACATTATGTGTATACGAGTATATATACTAGTAATAACAGTGTTGATATCTTACATATCAAAAGATAAGTGTATATATTTATGTATATAATTATTATATATTATTATTGCATACATATATGATTTATTTATACATATAATTAATTATTTATTTATTTATTTTTGTCGTGTCCCCCACCGTATCCGTGTCCATTTTTTAGAATTCCCGTGTCCCGTGTCCGTATCCGTGTCAGTGTCCGTATCCGTGTCGGTGTCCGTGCTACATAGGTTCTAGTGATTGTAAACTTGTTGTAACAATGTTGATATCGTGTTCAATTTTGGCTCAATCATAGTATAAAATGAAAATAAAGAAATTGAGATTCTGGTTCACCTGACCGTCGAGCCTGTGGTTCGACCCATTCCCTTTGCAGTTTGCCCAATGACCAATGTTTTAGAATACGGAAGTAGGGTCAAGTCCTGTTGGTCAATTTCTGTAGCGATATTTTTTTGGTCGGCTACAAGTTAGTTTCTTATAGTTGATGCTAAATCCACCGCTGTTGAGTGAGCTATTAGGCCTTCACGAGCTCTTGAAATTGAATAAGCTAGTTTGATTGAAAATGAATGACTAATAACTAAGGAAAATTAGCTCTCAAATGAGCTATGTCTACGTAAGTAGAGCTACCAATTTGATGTATCGTGGTAACGAGGGTAGTTGCAAAGTTTTGTTTTATACAAGTCATTAGGGTTTGGTTGTGCCCTATTGCCATTAAATATGATCAAGCATAACAATCTTTGATGCTTGATGCTTCCTTTGCTTTGCTCTGTTGGAACCCAAGAACAAAAATTTTTAGATAGGAAGATTGATTGTTTGAGAGCTGTTAATTTCCTTGTCACAATGAAGGGAGTAGCACAAGGGCGAGTTGCTATAGCATCATTAGTTGTATTCCCTTGTTATTAACTGCACCCGTTTGGTATCTGGATGGGATTTAGTCCAGTCTCTCCTGAGCCCTTGAAGAAGCATATACCTCGACCAGAGTTAATGCCATGCCCTTGAAAAGCCAGATTGTATTTGGTGAATAAGCAGGCCTTGTTTGGACACACCGTCAAGAATGGAATCTGTCAATTAATTGGCCTAGCCTCTTGACTTTTGGTGAGTGAAAGAAATTGTGAATGGGTTCACATTTCTTGCAAGTTCTTTAGATTTGAGTTTAGATCCATTTGAGAGGTGGACGGCTATATACTACTTCAATCACGAAGTTGAGATTTCTAAGACAAACCTAGGTGCCAAATACTTTGGGCCCAGGGACAAAGTATAAAGTCTGCTGACTCTTCTCACTGTGCATCATCAATCCAGCAACCCTATCTCACAGCCATTGGATAATTCTGATCCCTATACATCATTTATCACTAGAGTCTATCCCTCTGTCTCTTCATTCCTTATTCACGGTTATGTAATGGGCGTCTTCGCCAGTTTGAAGCTAGTGTTAGTTTAACGGAGGATTATCTTTTTACCAATATAGTCTAGCGTAGCCTAGCTTTTTCTTTAGATCCGGTGCTTCATTCCACTAATTGATTCCATGAATGTGAGACATAGAAATTTTATGTGGTCCCCAACGTAATGTTGAGTACATCCACGGCTTACACCAGTTTCTACTTTGTAGCGAATGAAGAGAGAATACGAGTTAGTACATTGGCTCCTGCATATAGCAAGTATTTGTAACCTAGAGTTTACTTCATCAATTTCCATAATAACCCTGTTTATAACCTAGGTCGAATTCCGAACCCTCAAAGAAACGCGCCCCAAGTTGAATCAGGCTTCACAAGCCCAACAAAATGCATGCTGATTACGAAATATGAACAGTTTGAATACTTTTAGATATTCACTGTGTCCTATATGGTATTTTCAGGGTACTAGGAGTGGGAAGGCAAACAACTGTGATATCAAAATCGGTCTCTACATGTATTGGCTTTGAGCTTTGGGTTCAACTTTAATGGCAGGCCCAAGCAATACTGGAAACCAGTCTGAACCAGGTCTGGTGCTATGCTTAATATGCCTTCCTTTTCTTATTTGTCACTATGTTTTTGCTTTCATCTTTCAACTAGTATTTAGTTTTTTATTTTTTTTTTTGTATTGTTACAGTCTACAATTTCTTCAGAAAGATGTCAAAGAACAAAAACATCAGAAAGCGGACATTTGATGAAGATGCAGAAGAATGTTCTAAAACTGAGTTTCCGCTGATATCTACTAAGGAAAAGCCTTCACAGTATGACAATAACCTTAAATTCTCTACTGTACATTCCAAGCTCTCCATGTCCTCTGAGTCAACTATGGAATCTAGCTCGTCAATCTTTCAATTTGAGTCATCAAATGAAATTCAAGTCCAAGACGATAGCAGGGCAACAGCAACTCTGGAGACTGAGACGAAGTGTTCAAAAGATGCTCAAGCAGAAAGAGTTCTTAAGCGAGCAAAGCAGGGTATGAAGGGGAAAAGAATGGGCCCTGTGGGTGAAAAGCTTTACAAAGGGCTTCGTGAATATACTGATTTCAGAGCTGGGTTCAAAAGGGAGCAATCGGTCTCTACTGAGCAAGCTGGTGGGGCACATGGGCCTCTTAGGGCTTCTGCTCACATAAGAGTATCGACAAGGTTTGATTACCAGCCAGACATTTGTAAGGATTACAAAAAAAATGGACGGGTATGGAGATGGGTTTCTGGAGCGGGGGTTTAAGTTAGGATGGCAGCTGGAATGAGAGGATGCTGAAAAATATGTTTATCTGGAAGACATGGACGGAGCGGTTTCTGGAGCAGGGTTTCTACATCGGCAGAATCATGTACATATATCTGGGTCAATTGACGCCACTGAGTTATGAAATTTTGAATTTTCATTATGGTTTTCCGTTTTGGAAGATTTTCAATAAAAAAGCCCCAAAAAATTTATCAAATCTTACACTGCCAGCACTAAATGCTTGAAAGTATAATTCTTTTTGCAGAGCTTTAGTTTGTATCTGTGTTTCCCCCCTATCATTTAGTGTGATCAACTTTTCTTGGAAAAGTTTGCCCCTGCTAGAAGAAAATTCTGGTTTCTCCCTTGATATTACCTTTCACTTGTTTATGTGTTCGCAGCCTTTTGTAGAAATGGAGTAACCACGTGCAAGCATATTATTCTCTGAGCATTGTGTATTAAAGGTAAGTCTTCTTGTGTTCTCTCTCTCTCTCTCTCTCTCTCTCTCTCTCTGTGCACACGTATTGCAATCATATTCCTTTTTCGGATTTCACTTCTCTGTACTAGATATAACAGTACACGGGAGATGGGGAAATCAGTTGAAAGATGATATTGAAACATAACTGTGAATGGGGTTTCCAAACAGTTCCTTTCAATGATCTTATATATAGTAATGTACATAAAGGGCCTCCTAAAGAAGATTTTCTCGCCGTGTTAACATACTTGTATTATCTCTCTGAATGACTGCATGTTCCTCACCTCTCTTATGAAATAAGTAACTGGATGACAAAACTATTGTAAGAAAAACTTTTATCTGATCTAAACATTGCAAGTTCTATCCTCGTTTGGAACTCATTTTTACTTCTAATTTCGTCGTTAAGGATAGTAAACGAGATTGGTTATTTGGTTATTTGTATGCTCAACGTAGAGAATGTATGTGCCAGGGGATATATTTTTGGGTCAAAATGAACAGTTCTATATCTTTTTAGTTAACCTGGATGGATATGTTACGTCATGCATCTGACGTGTTGATGAAATTGGATGTCACAATTTTTTCTCTTGAGGATGTTGTACTTTATACTCCCTTCGTCCCAAAATTTTAGTCCTTCTTTGGGAATCCAACATTTTAAGGCGACACAATGTAATCTCTTCAAAATATATAAACATCCAAAGTTACCCTCCCTTTTGAATTGCAATGACTACTTTTTTAGACTCAATATATTTTCCCCTCTATTTCTGTGTTTGAATTTGAACATGGAGATAAAGGACAATTAGGAAATGGTTCAATTTGAGACATTCAAAAAAGGAAACCGGACAAAGATTTTACAACATCCAAAAAAGGAAAGATGGACCAAAATTATAGGACGGAGGAGTACTTATCTTTGTCTTTTCCAGCATGAGGAGAAATTGTAACCTCTAATGTGAAATGCTTCCCTGTAGCAAGTACCAACACAATCACAATGTAACGAACTTTATCACGGCATAACTGTATTTGCATGCGCATCAAACATTGGATTGTGGCTCCTGGAGTTATTAGAGGAAAATTAAGATGATATTGAGAAATGAGAATACCTTGATGTGGTCTTGGTCATATCCGTGTCATCTTGGAGACTTGGAGTCTTTGCCAGTCATCTTTGTAGGTTGTCCTCTGAATCAAATATTTAAATTGGCTGGTGTTGTGCTTAAAATCACATTGGATGCAGTATCTAGTAGGGTGCACTTGTGGTTTGGTAGCACTGAGCTGTCCCATGAAATGCCCGATGCCCTTGGGGCTACCCCCAGGATGCCCTTGTATTAACCCAGTATGTGTGCGTGGGGCGACTGCACGTATCCCTGGATTAGTCAGGCAGGGAGCCTCTAATACCCTCGTTACAGAAGAATAAATGGTTTCTTTCTTATATTGTGGTAATTCCAAGTACTAATGTACGTGCAAATTAAGGAGACTTGGCCGGCTAAAATATTGGAAAGGATTTTTATGTGATCCATATTTCGGGTTACTGGTTAACAAACATTACGACTTATGAGGCCATTAGATTTATAGGTGATTTTGTTAATGTCTGAAGTTGAGTAGTTTAACAGGGAAATAGTCAAGATTATCTATTCTAAATGCCACAGTGCTAGTAGAAAAGAGTTCATCCAGCAACTCATAAATAGCTAGTAGCTGTTTTATATAATGGATTGGAGTGTTAAGAATATTGTGCAGAGCTTTGGTAGCTCTATGTATGATGTTTTGTGCAACCTTTGCCTTTTTAGAGGGACCTAAGGACTTAAGGTGACATTACTAGATTCTTCTCTTCCAAATCGACAGATTTAATTTTTGGGAACCTTCTAAAATGAAGCTTGAATCGCACTTAACCCTTTCCTTTTTTCTGTTGGTCTTCGATATAGCAATTTGGGATCCTGGAATCTATCAGTGGGTTAGGAGTTAGTGGTAGTAGGGGAAGGGGGAGCGGGTACGGTGGGACTCAACCACACCCTAATGCGCAACCAACTTCTTTTAGCAACAAATTTTAGCCTTTTCCCATATAGAAACCCACAAGTCTTCTTTTACCTTAAAGAATCTTAAAAATCTACTTCTTCTGTCATTAAAATCCAAGTGCAAAAAAGATGAAGAAAAAGATGGCATCTGAGTGACGGTAACATGTCTCCACATTATTGGGTTATGGCTCTGGTTTGTACCTGTTTGTAGGTAACTTTGTTTTCCACTACTGATTTACTGTATTCAACTTTTCGCAATCATCTGAATTTCTTATGAATGCTGGTATTTGAATTGATTCTTGAACTTTCTCCATTCTCCTTATAGATTCGGAAGTCACATCTTTATTCTTTTCTGCTTTCTTATTTGGCCAAGAAGATATGGGTTTCCCACTGCTACTCTATATGGAGGCTTTCCCCCTGCTATCCAATTATCCAGGTATATTTGTTCACTTTCATCTGCACGGTTAGATGCTTGGCACTCTCTTTATCTTGGTGCTTAAGTTCTTTATATAATTTCCATAGGCCGTGTTTGGATAATTGATCTTTATGAGGGAAGATAAGAGGACTGGGAATCGCAAATTACATACGTACATGCAAGGTGGTTTATTTTCTTTTCCCTTCGCAAGTCCCTCCACGAATATGAGATACAATCGAAGGCATGAAGACTGGCAAGATATTTACGCTTAATAATATGGTATTGTTCGTACTTATTAGATGATGATCTGGGACTAGCATACGCTTTATTTTGTTCATGGAATGGGTATAAAACAATTCACAAACACCTGTATAATGCAATAAAATAGCCAATGTGGTTCGGCAGAATGTGTAGATACGCATCTAATTCTGTGGTGATATTTCTTGTCTAATCAACTTTAATTCAAACAGAAGCTTAAGTACCTGTTTTTAGATTATCGAACTCGAATGGCTCGCTACTTTATCCTTTATTTTCAAAATGTGTTTATTGTTTACATACTTTTATGTAATTTTACTATAGAATCAAGCCACCTAGTTTGTGGACTAGTGTGAATGGATTTGATCAGTCTTGGGACAAGTTCTGTGGGCATATGATATAACAGTGAAGCCTTGCCCAGTTACTGCCTTTCTCAAGAGTTGGTCGAAATGGGAGCATGACCGCGAGGGACTAATTCTACGGACCATTAACAAAATCCTTTGGGGCAATCGGAGGTTTGCATGGTTCAAGACTCTTGAATAAGTCAAAGTGCGCTTAAGCTGACCTGAATTTCCAATTATTAGAAAAATGTAGCCTTGGCCTTAGATGTAGGCATTTGATGGATAACATTATAGAACCATTATAGAACCATCACCAAGAAGATTTAGCCTTAGTTGTAGGCATTTGACGGATAGCGTTATAGAACCATCACCACGATTAGGCAAAAAGTACTTCGAAACAAATGAGTAAAAAATGAAAAATATTCGCGTTTTTATTCTTATTTTATAATTTAAGTGTCCGAGCTAGCTTTCACGTACCTTTACTAAACCTAGGAGAATGATCTCATCGTCTACTAGCAGGGATTCAATTAAAGTAGGGTTAGGGTTAAAGTCCCTTACAGACTAGCTCCAAAGAAATTTGATAACATCTGAAAAGATATGTGCTTTTGTCCTTAGAAAGATTTTCTTCCCTCGTTTTTGCAAAATAAAGATTATTGATTCTAGCTTTCCTTGAAAAAGACATTATGGTGAAGTGTTTAGATGCCCACCCTCCCGAATCATCTAGAAAGATTCAAGAACATTGGATAAGAATGCTTTAGACCTAACCTCATCATTTCCATACAAATGTAAGTTATTCCATTGGTCCTCACACAAGTTTGAATAGTAGTCACATGGGTTTGTCTAGTTGGTTGGTAGGTTTGTTCCCGACACAATTGACCAGGGTTCTATTCTTAGAGTCGGGCAGCAAGAAAGTAATTTCTTGTGAATTCCTTGTCCTAGCGTGGTTGGCTTGTCATTGAGCGGACCGTGAAGGGATTAGTCGAGGTGAGCGTACACTGACCCGACCATTTGGAAAAAAAAAAGTTTGAATACTAACTAGTAATTAGTAGGATCCCACAACAACTATGTCCATTCATATATTGTTTGCTTTATCAGTATGATAGTGTATTTTTTGGATTTTCTTTTGTCCACTAAAGTGGTGGACAACATTTGGAATGTTAGCTTTTTCTTGAGAAGTCTGGTTCGAATCTTTTTGAAGACATAACATCACTGAAAATTGCTTGCAATAGGTGTCATGCATGGGTGCATGAGGGAACCTAAGAGCATTTTCAGTGTCTTCGCATTATTTGTACAAACTTCACCTCAACGATGACTCGATAAGAGCATTTTTCACGTATTTCCTACAAGCTACTCAGTGCTCCTACTCTTGTCTCTTAGGGTATCATGTGGTCCATAGAAAAACTTAATTTATCACGTGGAGAGGTTCGATCATTATATTAAGTGATCACCGTTGCGTATGCCCACTAATGTGGGACTTGTATTTCAAACATTCTCCCCAAGTGCAGCCGCTTTTGATGTTTATCATATAGGCTCTATTGTTTTCAATCTATCATCGCGCAGTTCTTTTTTGTTGGATGTGTCATATTGTGGTGTGGATTATTTATTTACTATGTAAGAAATTCGGATTCGGATCCAATATGAAAGTAAGCTATTAGGTGGAGGGGTTCCTAAATTATAATAAGTGATTATTTGATCCACACCCAATTAGGGGATCAAACTAGCCGAGCAGTGCCAAGTCAAGCTTTAGAGTGTTAAGCTTAGCTCGTTTACTATACGAGCCTAAAAACTCGAGCTGAAGCTCGAGCTTGGCTCAATTACTAAACGAGTCGAGCTGAGTTGAGTCTCTAACTGTTGCGAGCAGCTCGCTTTGTTTGCAGCTTACACCCAACTAATGTGAGGCCCATGTTTTTGACACAGCGGTGTGCAGTATTTCTTGTGCTAAAATAACACAAAACACAAGTAGTCAAGTAGTCATACTTGAGTACTAGTTTGCCAATTGATAAAATAAGATAAAGAGATTTTTCATTTTAGTTGAGTTTTACGGAGGTGAGATAAAATCACATTGTTTTCCCAAATGATAAAATCTCCACCCAATGTATTTTATTATTTGAGGAATAGTTTTGATAAAATCTAGGCTAAAATCACTTGCTAGCTTTTATCAATTGACAAAACCACCCTTACTGCGCCAAGTGTCAGAACCCCCTAGAGTTGAACGCTAGGAAATTTTGATCTCATTATTTTTGTGCCCAGAAAAAAAACCCACTAGGATAATGTGCCCATGAAAATAATTAATCTGATTTATTAGACCTTCTTAATTGATGTTTAGTTTTAAGTGAAGGGTCTTGCTAACCTTCGCTCACTAGGTGGACAGTAATATGATCATAGAGACAAACGAGTTTGGATTTCAATACACATCTCACGAATAATAATACACTTACAGCTATTAATATACTTTTTTCTCAAATATCGATACATCTTTTACACATTATCCTTCGCCCTTTAGCATTTTCCTTAGGTGAAATGCAAGGTAAATCCAGGGGTACCGACCCCCTAGTACAGACCATGTACCGACCGGTGCCGGGGACCCCCTTGTGGGTCCCACACGGTTGATCCGAGCCGTCCATTCATCCCAAAATCAAATTTTGAGGGGGCCGGCGTGGAAATCACTTCAATTGGACATTCCTAAGTGCTCGATTTTTGAACAAAATGGGGTGATTTTGGATCGAATACTTAGGAACGTCCTATTGAGGTGACGTCCGCTTGGGCCCCCTCGGATTTTGATTTTGGGATGAATGGACGGATTGGATCGACTGTTTGGGACCCACGAGGGGGTCCCCGGCGCGGATCGGTGCACCATCGATGCACCCCGTCTGTACATATAGAACGGGGATATGATCTTATCCAACCAAATTTTTTGTGTGACTGTGAAGCATTATTCTCGTATATGCTGAAAGACGTCCTCAGAGTTTGGACTTTATTCTGGAGGCACCCAATGAGCATCTGCCGCTTGGATAGCTACACAAATCAAAATGCTAAGATGCTCTCTCACTTAGGGCACCCCTTGCAATGTGCCACGTGTCCTTTAAACATGTGTGTGCTCTGTTTCAGTTGACCACTAATCTGTCCCTGCCATGTCAATTTTAGTTGGATAACTTTTGACCCACATTGGAGAGAAACTTGAATTTCATGTAACAACGTAAAAATTACCTTATCATTAAACTTTATTTCAGTTTGGATGCGACAGTTTTCTTAAGCCCCTGGTTCCTTCTTCTTAAGTCGAGTTGAGTCTACTTTTTCCTTCTTTACACTTTAGTCGAACTGATGACCCGTTGACCCGTTGAACTTTGCTAGAACGGCGCAAAAGTTAGAGTCTCCATAACCGGTTTTGACCGCCTTTCTTCCTAACTCTAGCTACACAACTGAATGTTGAAGTGCCGTAACCCTGAGTGGTTGATCACTATTAGGTCAAGCCTTTGGGGTTCTTAGAGCAGAGCAGATTCTGCTTTTTGAATAAGTGAATACTTAATCAGGAAAGTTATATCCAGATCTAACGATGACCTTTAACGAACGATCCCCCCTTTCCAAAATAGAGGATTCGGGAGAGTTTGAACGACTGATTGATTGAGAATTGGTCCATTCACCATTGCTTTAGTTATGGTATGCATTATTCGGATGTCCCATGAAAATTAAACATCTCCATTGAATCTTATGTTTCCATGAGAAATTGTACCAAGAGAGGTTGTGGGTCAAATTGCAAAGATGAAAGGAGTATTGGGTCGTTTATGTTAATACAAAAGGACAAAAGGTGGTTGTCCTCTCTCTCTCTCTCTCTCTCTCTGCCTTTGTCCTATTTCCAGTATTGCTCTCTCTCTCTCTCTCTCTCTCTGCGCCTTTGTCCTATTTCCAGTATTGCTTTTACATAGTGGATGGAGGCACTTTGGCAACAAATGGGACAGGAACAATGAACATGGCACAAGGGGTTGATCATGTACAGATTTTATACATGTATACGTATGAATACAAATGGATATATTTGTATTGGGAGGTTAGGTATCTATCTAGGTTGATAAAGACATGGTGGTCACGCCAATTAGTCACTTGATATTCTGGCTATCCACTCTTAGAGAATCAAGATATGTATGGCCCTTTTTCATGGTACAAAAGTAGCAATGAGGAAAATATGGCAACTCACTTGTCCTCTCCTCTATTTTGTTTTTTCCGACGGTTGGAGAGGTGTCCGGGCTAGCGCACCCACCTCGACTAATTCATTAACCGGTCCAGTTAAAGGAATACCATCTATGCCGGGACTAGAGGATTCACAAGAATCAAACACTGATCAATTGTGTGGGGAGCAAATTTCTTCAACCTACCGGTCTAACCCTTGGGCTGCCCTCTCCTCTCCTTCTAGCCAAGAATCCGGCCTTATCTTCTTCAGCTAGGAGTGAACGAAAGGCATGTACTCAAGACTCAAGTCTATGTGTTAGTAAAACGACATATTAAAGACATTTAAGGAGCCACTCCATACATGTTTGTGAATGTAAACTTTTGCTTTTTTTGGTAAATAAGATTGGATACCTTCCTTCCAAGTTTGTGACAATTACGTACAGAGTTTGTCAAGTACTTGCTGAAAGTTACGCTGTTGATTCGGGTGTATTATAGCGTAGTAAGAGTGCACTACACGGCAGAACAACATAGTTTTACCATTATTTACATTTGCTTGAAGCTGAATTAAGTTTATATTGATTTATATGTATTTAAAAATAACATCCAATTCGGCTCTAAACAACTTTAAATGGGAGTAGAAGTATGCATAACCACCGTTGCGCACCCCGGAGTACGACATCTCCCAACACACACCTTGGACTACTACATTTCCCAATACGCCACGCCACGTTACGTCACACTCCCTAATTTTTTTCCCCCTTGAAATACGCAGTGCTTCTTATCTACTCAACTTTCATCAGCTGGATTATAGAGGAAGCTCCACGGCAACTCTACCAGGGGAGGTTGGTGCTAATTTAAGAAATCATAAAGGAGGTTTGTGTAATTATCAAGAACTCTACCAACAACTTTTATGGATCCCTTTTTCTTCACCTGTTCTGTTTTTCTTCCTCATAAAACATGGAGAAAATTGTGTCCACTCTCAATAAGTTAGTTATAAAGGGTTGCGCAATATTGACAGTTCAAATGCAGGACACAATTGAACCCCTAAACTGAAAAGCTACAAAGTAAGGGGTATGTCCAAAATTCAGTTCAAAAAAGGGGATGTCCAAAATGAGTGGAGCCAAAGCTCTTTTTATCTCACTTTCGATATTTTAATTTTCCCAAAACCAGGACAATTGTTATTAGTATTATTTATTAGCGGCCGTCCAGGACAGTTTGGGCGTCACTCGACTAACCTGGGTCTTGAAGTTAACGATGAAGCAAACTCTCTAGTAACCTCATAGAAGTTGATTGTACGTTAGAGATTTTTAAAAGTGAGACATTAGCAGGAAGCAATTGTTATTACTACTATTATTTATTAGCGGGCGTCCGGGACAGTTTGGGCACACTTCGATTAACCTGGGTCTTGAAGTTAACGACGAGACAAACTCGACGCCAAAAAAGTTGATGGTACGTGAGAGGTTTTTAAAGGTGAGATATTAGTAGGGAGCAAACTTCGAAGGCGACTACTAGACCAATCCCCGGGGGTTAAAGTTGGACAATTATTAGACACAACAAAACAAAGGGTAAGAAACAAGGCTATAGCTTTTTGGCTTTACACCCTTGTCCAGTGTCCCAAATGCTTTTGCTCCAGTGGACGGGATTTTCCAAAGCCAATCCGAACTAGTGGTTGTGCTCTCCATCACTTTTTTGTTTTTTGTTTTGAAAAAAGGCAACTACGGATATATTAATAAAAATCTAAGTGTAAATAATAATAAAAAAATGGCATGTTTGTTCGTGGGATAAGAAAAGTGGAGTTAGTGCCATATCTTTTTTTTATTTTTATTTATTTTTTATTTTTATTGGCAAAAATTTATTAGAAAGAATAAGTATCAAATTGCCATGTCTTTAATTAACAAATTGTAAGAAAAGCTGAACTAGAATAGTTGGATTAACACATTGTAAGAAAAGCTGAACTCACGACCTTTTCTCCTATCACCTAAGCATCATTATCAGTCTACCAAAGTTTTCATCAAAGTTTTTAAGTTTTTTTATAAATTGCAAGTCACTTTATAAAAAACTCACAAAATTGAACTCATTTAAATTTATTATATTAAACTATTCTTTTTTTCTACTCCTCCCCAAAAGTAATAAAAAAAAAAAAGTGTGAATAGAAAGGGAGTCTTGAATAAGGTTTGAATAAAGTAAGTGTTGAAGCAAGAATTTGGATACTTTGATGAAAAGTTTTAGAAGGTCAACAGTTTGGTGAGGGAGGATAGGGAGTCTGATATGGGGCTGTTTTTCGGTTTTGGCTCTCTACTTTGATGAAAATGGGTATTTGATGCTCTACATAATGATGCTTAATTGCACACTTGATACTATTGGGCCAAAAGTCTCTTTGCAATGCCATGTCTTATGTATTTCCTGTCCCAATTTTTTAAGTTGGTAGGATCTTGAGAGTTACTGAGCTAACTGACGACATGAGTTTGAGTTATAAAAAAAGAACTGTTATGTACTAGTAAGATTCATATTACATATAAAAATATTATCAAGTAGCAATTTTGCATCTGGTTAGTTTAGAACGATGGATAAAAAATTGGGACAAATGAGTATTTTCTTAAGTGTATAGTGGATTAGTTTTGGAAGATCCACTCGAGTAAAGTGGTAAATTAAATATGGAAGCCACTTTATTTATTTTATTTATTTATTTATTTTTAATTTTATCATCAATGTGGAGGCCACTGGCTGACTAATTAACTTTCTTGGCATCCTTCATAATGACGAAACGCTTCATAAAATTATGAAAAGTATGTATAACCGTGAAAACTGAATTGACTTGAAAATTCAGGGTTCGGTCGGTCTAGGTTTGGTCCCGGTCGATTTTGGTTTTTGAAGAGTAGAAATTTTTAACTTTTGGTTCCGTCTCGAGTACTTGAAAATATGCTCGAACCGAAAAAAAAAAAAAAAAAAAAGCCCCTGTAGGACCAATTAAACCGATAGGGACATTGTAGTAGTCTTCGATATTGTAGTTGTGTTGGATAGGGATTTTCATATTTTAAAAGTCTTGAACCTCAACTTGAAAAAAGTGACCAAACTTAACGACCCTTAGCCAATATCAATCCACCAAATATTTTGACCAGAATTGGTTTCCATCATTTCAAGACCGAATCAATCGGTTCAGTTTGCCATGCCCCAAATTCCTGAACCGAACTGTTTTTCACAGGCCTTAGTCAATAAATCCAAGGTTTGGAAAGTGGTTTCCATCATTTCAAGACCGAATCAATCGGTTCAGTTTGCCCATGCCCCAAATTCTGAATCGATTGGTTTCTTCTAAAGAAGGTTTCGAGTGAGAGTCTTCGCGCCAGCGCTAGAAGCAAGAAAAGGAAAATCCCCTAGTGTTCTAAAAGAAGGTCCTAAGAAAAGGAAAATCCCGTGTTCTAAAAAAGCGCTGGAAGCCCTTCGCCGACGAGCGCTAGACTGCAGGCGACGATTAGGCGTCGAGTACTCGGCCCTAGAAGCAAGAAAAGGAAAATCCCCTACACGCTGGCAGGGAGATTCGAACTCTTAACCTCCTAATGAGATGCAAGAGCAGCTTCAGCCAACTGAGCTAGCCCCAGTTGGTTAGCCACCTGGTAAACTAGAAAAAGAAAAGTCGTCCTTACACTCTAGCGAGGAGATTCCAACTCCTTACTTCTTAATGAGATGTAAGAGCAGCTCCAGCCAACTGAGCTAGCTCCAGTTTGTTAAGTCGCCTCGTAATCTAATCTAATTGGGTGATGATGTTACAACCCCAATAAAATAACCAAATGTCCACGAAATTTCCTACCTATTGGTTTAGGAGGGGAAAAAAAAAAGAAGTTATTTCATAATTGAGTGAAGCAAGCACACTTACCAATGAAAGCAACTGAAATTTATTTATATTAAATTTTCTCTATTCTCGCAATCCTCTAGAAACTCCTAAAATGAACTGCACACCTAATTAATTAAATCCTAGCATCGCTCTCATTACATAATGGTTTTGACATTTAAATTCAAATAAAATAACAAAATGGGCGGTGCATTTCATGTTAGGTGGGGCCCATTCACACCATGTACCAACCACCATTATCCCCAATCAGCTCACTGTAGCAATGGTTATCTAATTATCTTATAGTATTAAAAAGTAATTTATAGTAATTATTATGTGGAGATAATTTTGTTTAGAAGGGGTCGTTTGGAAATTTCTTGCATTTACTGTTTATGAAAAAATATTACTGTAGTACTTCTTTTCTACTTATTGCAATTGAATAATACAAATCGACAGCACGTAGAGCTGTTGTAGATAGATAGCAAGTTTATTAATACCCGGCAAATTAAGTGCGTAAGATTGTATCAGTACGTTGAACTCGTGAAATTAAATGAATATTTTGATAATTTAGAAGGATCATGATGTATTTGAGTTTTCAAGAATACATGTGATAAGAACTAGGGCATATTAGTAATTGCGTTGAGAGATGCATTGGACAAGCCCTATGATGTAACAATCGAAAATTCTCGAAATTAGAAACTAGTGGACTGCAATAAAAAAAAAAAATTCAAATGGCTCTAGGGTACCGCCACATGGTGTTCGAGACCTCCTTACCATCACCACACATTGATGAATAACAACTCGAACAAGAAAACAGTATTTTTCCCATTAAAAATAAAAAATAAAGACAAGAATATTCCCATTTTTTGGTTATTTTTATTGTTACAAAAAAAGAAAATGCAACAGAACGTTTGACATATTTGTCTGGGTATTGTCTCCAGCACCACATAAACGTTAAGAAGGTGGGAAAGGGTGCCCACAAATGGCACCCAAAATTTACCCAGAAAGTGAAAAGCAATTGCCCAAAAAGTGAATCTAGGCCATTGATTTTCAAATTCTAGGTAAATTTTGAGTAGATTTTTTGTCTATGTAGCAGTGCTGTAAGAAGGTATCCCAACTAAAGTCTCGTTATATGCACGGACGGACACGGACACAAACGCAAACACAGAAAGAATTGTGAAGTGTGCGAAGTATTGTGTGAGAAGTGAGAACTCTCCTTATATCCTTGCCCCTTCAAGGCTTCAACCAACAACGGGCGTAATTTTTTTAATAATTGTTACTCCATTTGTCCAGTTGGCGCCAACTTTACCGGTTTCCGGGTAGACCGGAAATTAGGACCAACCGGGTTCGGGGGACAAAACGATATGCATGCTGATGCAGGAGTATTTGCCCAATCTCTTTTCTTTGCTTTACCAAAAGTCACGATTGGTTCAAGTGGACTGCACTGAAACTGAACTGATAGAGAGAGAGAGAGAGAGGGAGAGAGAGAGATTATCCGAACTGAGAGAAACAAACAACGTGGGTTTTCGGAGCTGCTAAATCTTGAGGTGGTTGTTACTGTTGTTTGGATTGAATTTTTCGATTTGTGTTGGGGAGTGAAACAGGGGTTTGTTGGTAATGGAAGGTGAGTATATAAGGAGGCACCACAAGCACGAGCCCAAAGAGAACCAGTGCTCTTCCGTTCTCGTTAAGCACATCAAAGCCCCCGTTGATCTCGTACTCTCTCTCTCTCTCTCTCTCTCTCTCTCTCTCTCTCTCTGTGTCTCTCTCTGTTTTGGTGGTTTTGCAAGGACGGACGCAAGGGCGGCTAGTCCGGGCGACCACCCTACTCAAGTTTCAAAACTTTCTTATAATTATGGAAGTAATTTTTTTTTAAATTTTACAATTATATAGGTTCGTGTGCCCAATAATGTTTTTTAGTGTGTGCCCAATCCACGCTCGTTTCTCCGTCAGTCCCTGTGATTTTGGCTGCAGATCAGAGAAAATTGAGTTGGGATTGGGTCTTTTTTGTTTGTTATAGTATATAATTCGTGATGGGTGTTTGTCTGAACTTGAGTTGAGATTGAGAGACTTTTTGGGTTGGTGAATCAATTAGAGGCCTGTCTGTCTTCTGTATTGAGTTCTACTTCGGATTACTACTTTTTTTTTTTGTTTGGTTTTATGCAATTTGTTTTTGAGTTCCTGTATGTATGGTTGCTGTGAGAAAATTTAGAAGTACCCGAATTCACAAGCGAAACGACACGACACGACATAGAATTTGCTTGTTTGTTTTAGATTGCAGATATATGAAACATTGAAACTAAGTTGTTTTTGGATTCATTTTGTTTTAGTTTCAGTTCTGAGACATTTTTTACGGTCAATCCAAAACCATGTTGTGTCTAATCCTTTCGAGTTTATTTTTGGACTAATCTTAATTTTACCCTTCATTTATTGAAATTTGAGTGTAGTTTTTACCTGTTTTCTCAGCAACTAAAGGGAGGAATGATCATTCATGAACTATTTTTCTCATGGTTTTTGCTTCCAAGAATGAGCTGCAGTTCTTTTGTGTGTTGAATTGTGTTAATATTGTTGTTAGGTTTGGTCATTGGTGAGGAGCTTCGATCAGCCACAGAAGTATAAGCCGTTCGTGAGCCGATGTATCGTGCAAGGTGACCTTAGGATTGGTAGTCTGAGACAGGTGAACGTGAAATCGGGACTTCCGGCCACTATGAGCACGGAAAGGTTGGAACGGCTTGATGATGAGGAACACATCCTTGGTATCAGGATTGTTGGTGGTGATCACAGGCTCAAGGTACATTTTTTGTTGTTTTATTTGCCCGATTTTCTCTCTACCTCACTTCCTGGGCTCCGGCTAATTTATAGGACACCTTAATATATAGGACACTATCCTTATCACTCATACCATGGTTTATTTTGTTGCTTAATTTTGCAGAACTACTCTTCGATCATAACTGTTCATCCAGAGATAACTGATGGGAGGCCGGGGACCCTAGTTATCGAGTCATTTGTAGTTGACGTGCCGGATGGAAACACAACCGATGAGACATGCTACTTTGTTAAGGCCCTCATCAACTGCAACCTCAAATCTTTGGCAGACGTCTCTGAGAGAATGGCCATCCGGGGTGGACCCACTGTTCAAGTTTGAGCTGGCATGGTAGCAGGATTTTTAAAAGAAATGTGATGGCTGTTGGTTAAAAATCTGGATTCAGTCACCCAAAAGCTTTGTAGAAGATTGGTTGGAGCAGATCTTTCTCTTCCACATTCACACAAGTTTTGCACAGAGTTCTGCTCATCGTTATCATCGTCTTTTCAATTGACTTGTGCTTGTCTGATGCTCTTAAAGTGCTGTTGAGCTTTACTGTATCTTAGTATTCTGACAATTGTACGCATAACCGTATAAGAGAGCTTGGTTCTCTTCTACTGAAATGTTTCTGCGTTTCGAGCATGGACTTGTGTGTTGTTGTTCAAAATTTGTAAATATACGTGAAAAATGTGTTGTCTACGGACTAGATTTTCGTGTTGGTGGTGGAATGGACTTGTGGGTAGTGTTTCGTAGTTCCTACTTCCTGTACTTTTGCATGTCATCTGAGCATTTTGGTCTACTCTAATCCATTTCTTCTTCTATCAGTGTCCAATCCTGGGGTTTGATAGCTCGAGCATCCAAATTCAGTCAAAGGACGTATTCTGATCACGAATTTGGAAAGGGGTTTATGAAGAAAAAGAAGAATGATTTAGCTTCGTAACTTCAATGCATTCTCAATGGCGAGGTTCATAAATCTTGTTCTTCCTCATTGGCCTGGCGTGTTCAACCTTTATTTAGCACATAAGGCATCTGGCCACTTGACCACATGGAGTTGAGATTAATTGACAGCCAAATATTGATGCAAACTATATCCTTTAACAGTCAGATTTTCCAGTTTCTTGAGCTATTATCCTGAAGTATGATCCCAAGTTAAGCAACGGCTTAATTATCGATTCATTTCAGCATTTGCTGGTTCAGTTTGATAGCCGGCACTGTTTTTATCGCGCAAATGAATACATGCTAGGTGCAGATAATGAAAGACCGATTATTTGCTTGGAACTGTCAATAAGCGCTCGCATTTTGTAGGTGAAGTGATAATCAAGACTGCAGCAGCATTTGAAAACCTAATCTAATATGAACTACAAGAGGTGGGGCATTCGGCCCGACAATAAAAATGGAAATCAAAGCCTATTAGGCTATTCCTAATACAGGCAAAGCATGCAAAAGTTTTGTTCCACACCAAATATGTGGCTCCCATTGTCTTCATTCAACTATGCTCTTCTAACTGCAATAATCTTCTTTCTAGCTACATTGTTGGAATTTTCGAATGGAAGGGTTAATGGCGGTTTTTGTGAAAATTATTTGTTAGACTTTACCCCACGTCGCTCACATAAGCCACCCAAGCTTGATTTATATAAACTACTGCTAGTCGATTTTGTAGTTAGCCGTCGACGTGTTTTGGATCTTCCAATCAGAAAAGGATCATCTTGCTGATAACTTGATCAAGAAGTGCAGTTGAGACTAAAAGTTGGAGCATTGTTTTTTACCTTTAAAGATATGGAAAAACATAAACAATGGAATTTGGCCAAAAAATTGCACCAGACACAAAAAATGCCGAAGCTATAATGAAAGGCCGATTCTCAAAATCTCAACAGCCCAACCTCTGAAAATGCCAAGGTTTAACTTATAATGTACTCCTTCCGTCCCATTTTGATAGTTCAGTTCGTTCTCCAATGTAATTTTTGAATTGTTATTATCTTTCAATCTACAATACTTTAAAAGATTTTAAATTTTTTAAAATGAATAAGTTATTGTTAACAAATGTTACCATAATCACCATTCGTTAGATGTTTTTTAAACAAGTCCGCAATCAAAATAAATTTGGTTTATATGTTCTAAAAACTTAGGACCTTTTATAATTTCGAAAGTAGAACTAATTGAGATCAAATATGATTAGATTCTAACATTACGCCAATTAGTTTTTGCCTTTTTAATTTTTTATTTTCTGTTAGAGACGTTGCATAGCACGAGTCTTATGATGGTTTTCATCATTTCAAGGGCCTTTATTTCTATCTCATATCCTTAAGTCCTCAGCCCCATCCCTCACTAAGAGCTTTTTCACCCTCCATCCCCACCGCAAAATCTGTTTATCAAAAAATAAAATCCACAAAACTCAATAAAGAACATACGAAGGACTCCATTTTACTAAAATTGTTCAAGACCAAAGCATAGTGGCATTACTTCGAAAAGGAAGGAAAAAGGCAAAACAAAAACATCATAACATAAGGATGCAACCCAATCAAATATCTGAAATCACAAACAACCACAAGCAAGTTGCCTAAACAAACACCATGCACTCTAATATTAAATTTAAACACAAACTCATCATTTTCTTGCTCATCTTCCCATCCACTACTCCAACATTATCTGCAGTACCAACAATTTTCTCTCTCTTTCCCTGCAACGACAATATTAGAGAGAGGGAAAAGAAAACCATATTAGTTCAGTTACGACAAAGATGAATAATTCTATGGGCCACTTAAATAAGTTCAAAAGCACGTTAAAAGCTAGTAGAATGAACATATGTATTTCTTTAAATGGTTGTCAGAATATTCACAAGAGAGATTTTTTTTTTTTGCTTATGATTGCTTTGAGTGAAAAAATTTCACGATGTGGCCCAACCCTCTACTGGTTGAACGCGATTTGGTTTGATTCGTAGAAGACATGAATATTATCTTTAACCAGATAAGAAACAAATATCAAGACAACATAGTTTTTACCTAATTCAAGAATCATGAAATGAAAGAGCATTAGCAACTCATACCTGAAAATGCTACCAATGTTTGCTACTTTCCTCTACCCGCCATGTCTGTAACCATTCTCCTCAACCTTGTCACCTTCTTGGGCATTTCTCTTTCAGCAAGTCTCACAAAGAATTTAGGTCTGCCAATTAAGAACATGAGATATCCCAAGAAGAGTCCCAGTGTCATTCCACACCCGTATCCTATCACCACAATTTTCCAAGTGAATCCATCAAAATCTGGATCATCTTCTTGCTCATGTAACACTGGTGGGTGTACTTTTGTATGATTGTCTTCACATTCCTTCGACAATGGAAACCCGCATAATCCTAAGTTCCCAGCATACGAACTATTCTCAAATGTATTAAATTGTGGACCAAGGGGTATGGGTCCATCGAGACGGTTCTGTGAAAGATTCAACACTTCAAGAAACGTCAAATTTGTTAATTGGCTTGGAATTCTCCCGGTGAGCTGGTTAGAAGATATGTCTAATGATTCAAGGCCGGTCAAGCCTCCTAAAGATGCTGGAATATGGCCAGTGAGGCTATTATGAGAAAAATTAAGCATTATGAGGGAATTGAGCTTTCCAACGACATTTGGAATCTCTCCACTGAAATTGTTGGATGAGAAGTCGATTGTTGTTAAGATAGTCAAAATCCTCACCAGTTCAGTGTCAAGACCCTTCATCGTTACTTGGATAGAGTCTTGATAATAATAACTATTCTCATCACCCATGTATTGTTTGTCAGGCTTGGTATTGTTCTTCATTGCTTGGAAATCTTCGAAATACCTCCCTAGCAAATGGCCAGTGAACTCATTGTGGGAGAGGTCAACAATTCGAAGCTTAGGAAAGGAAAATTTACCCGTCAAAGTGTTCATGGGACCATGAAATCGGTTGGATCGTACGACAAGAACCTGTAACTCAGGAAGACTGCCCAACCAATATGGAAATGTGTCATTGATCTTGTTGTTTCCCACGTTTAGAACTTCCAAGCTTCTACAGCTTGTCAGAGATCTTGGCAGTGGTCCTTCAAATTGATTTCCATTCAAATCAAGACTTCGTAAGCTGTTGGGCTTTGCAAATACGAAGGGAAGGGTTCCCTCAAATCCATTGGACCGCAGATTTAACACGGAGAGGGAACTACTAAAATTTCCCAGACATTGCGGAACGGCACCTCTGAATTTGTTGTGAGACAAATCAAGAATCTCAAGGGAACTGGCATTGCAAATCAAGGAAGGAATCTCTCCACTAAGACTATTGTTTGAGATGAAAAAGTACCGTATGGAGGGGGGTGGAATAGGAAGTGGTCCTTGAAGCAAATTGAAACGAAGATCAAGAGTATATAGGTGCTCCCAGGGAAGTTGCTTTATGTTCGTTAGAAAGTTGCGAGAAAGATTTAAATAGCCCAGTGAATACTTCCCGATAAACATAACCCAGTTTGGAATCTGTCCATGAATTCTATTGTTAGAAAGATCTAGTACTTCAAGATTCTCTGAGGTTCTTAAGAAACTAGGGAACACCTCGATGTTGCAAGATGACATGTAGAATTGCTTAAGGTTGGGAAATGTGTTGTTGACATTGCTTCTAGCGATCACTGATATATTAGTATTGGAAAGATAAAGATACTCAAGATTTTCGAGTCTTTGAAAATCCACAACACCACTCAAATTAGTTGATTCAAGAGAGAGTACAGTCAGATTTACAAGATTTGAAATTGACTTTGGAATGGGGCCATGCAGTTTATTATTACTCAAGTAAATCGACTTCAATGGTAAATCATGCCGCAACTCCGGAATTTGGCCAGTTAAACAATTGGACCCCAGGTTTAAATATTCCAGCGACGGAAGAGTAAACAACGATGGAGGTATTACCCCACTGAGGGAGTTATTACCTAAGTCGAACCCTCGTAGGTTTTGAAGACCACTTAAATTTAAGGGGATGGGACCTGTGAGCTGATTACTATTTATGTCTAGATAAACAAGTGGTTTCAAGTTTGCAACCCAAAGTGGAAACCCACCAATGAAATTGTTACCCCCTAGATCAAAAGTCTCCAGCATTGTGAGCTCAGAAAAAAAGTCGGGAATTCTACCTCCGAGGTTGTTCGAGTAAAGTTCTAACAAAGTGAGTTGCTTGAGATTTGAGAGAGTAGATGGGACTTCACCGTTAAAACCATTCTCCGATAAATCTAGTTCACGGAGCTGGGTAAGGTTCCCCAGAGAGTTAGGAATGGGACCCCATAATTTGCAATCGGAGAGACTCAAGTAATTCAAAGACTTGAGACAGCCGATTGAATCGGGTAGTTCTCCAGACAATTTCGCACTAGAAAGATCTAACTCCCTCAGAGAACTACTACTACGCCAAGTTGATTTTGGTAGATTGACATCAAGATCATTGTTGTAAGTTAAAAAAAGCCTCTGCAAGTTTGGAAGGTGGAAAACGCTATCAGGTAAGTTCCCCTGCAACCCGGTCTGTGACAGGTCTAGAAATGTTAAAGAAGTCAAATTCGACACGGAATCGGGCAAAATAGAAGATATATTTACGTCACGAAGGACGAGTTCTTGTAACCGGGTTAGGTTTTTCAAGAGAATTTCGAAATGGAGAGGTTCAAGTCTTAACCACAAATAAGAAAGATCAAGTGAAATCAGTTTAGACAGGTGGGAGATTTCAGACGGGATTAAACCTGAAAAAGCAGAATCGGACAGGTTTAGATGTGTTAAACTTGCAAATCCATTTGAAATGCGAGAATTGTTGAAGTCATTGTAAGCCAGGTTGAGCCGTTGCAGGTGAGAGAGCTGGAAAAGGCTGCTATTTAGATGGATTGTACCATAGAGTTGGCTACAACTGAGATCAAGCCCAATCACGTGACCAGTCAACCCATCACACGTGACACCATCCCAGTTGCAACAATCAGTTGCATTCTCATCCCAAGACAGGGTCTTTGGATATGAAGTAACACCGTAATAATCACATTCGGAAGAAGCACTGCTGTTGATAGTGAACGTATGCTTAAATTGCAGCAGTGCAGACTTCTGGTCATGGCGACACAAAGGCCAAGGGTGTGGAGAAGAAGAAGAAGAAGAAATAGATGAGAGAGATGATGAGGAAAAAGCAATATGATATTGCGAGAAACAGAGAAGGAAATGAAATAGCCAAGTTAATTTCCCCATCCTTTGTTAACAGAAGATGAGAAAAGATGAGAAGTGGATATGCATGCTGGGAGTACTCAAGCTCGCCCTTTATACAGAGTGTACTGATTCCACAACACAAGCTTTATCCCTCATTCACTCAGATTTCCAAGTCAAGTCAAGTCAACACGCAGAAGACTCCTGGGTTGTGTTTGGTTTGGGTTTTGAGTTTTGGTTTTTGTAATGATTAGAGGGAGAAATAGGTATAATAATTAAAAAATAGGTATTAATGATTGGAGAGAGATAGAGAGAAAACTAAAAATAATATTTAAAAATAGGGGTAATAATTGAATAATAATTGAGAAAACTGGTTTTTGGAAACCAAACCAAACAAGGCGCTGTACATGTGGTCAGGGGCGGAGCCAGCCTAGGGTTGGGTGGGCCCTGGCCCCCCCGCAGTTTAAAAAATGTACTGAAAAAAAATTAAAATTTAGATATAAATTAAATATTTTTTGCTATTTTCAGCGCATGATTACTCGTTTGAAATTAAAATAAATGTTTCCAACAAAATTTGAACCAAATTGTTATCCAACAAAATTTGAACCAAATTGTTATAGTCCTAACAAAACAAAACAAGCATGACCCACTTATGAAAGCATATATATAATAAACATATAAGAATAATAGTAGTCTGACATTAGGTTTAATGTGGAAACACTAAAAAATTGAAGAGAATTAGACGATTTCTTTGCATACAGCTTTCATCATAAATACACTGCGCATTTTTGTCAGCGCTAGATGAAAATCTTAGAGCCTCTCTTGAACTCGGCCCCCCCGAATTCTCAATCCTGGCTCTGCGAGTGCATGTGGTACTCCACATATTGTAATGAATGTTTCGTGAGGCATTATTTCAAAAGCGCTCAATAACCTTCTCCGCTTTCACGGTCTTTATGTCCATGTATGTATGGTGGATGTCCATGTCATGTTTGGTTCTTCCTTGACGCATAGTATAAGTTTTAGCAGTTGTCCATGTCGATTATTCCCTCCATTTCTAGTAATAAACAATTTATTTTCGGAGAAAAAATATTTCAAAATTTTATCTGCAAATTAAAAGAATTGGTGTTATCTAGTAACTTGCGGAAAAAAGTTTGAATATATATATTTGTGACAAAAGAGCATTAATTATATAGAAGTACATTTTTTTTTGTGGAGCGAAAGCCCTTAAATATTACTCCCTTCATCCATATTCCTATGGGACTTTTTTTTAATTTTTTTATGACCAACTGTCTAGAGAACTTAATTTTTTAACAAGACAGAATTAAATACCAAAAAGTTAATTTCATAATAAGAAAAAGGGTAAACAGAACTACACTTTTTTTTTTTTTTTTTTTTGAGACTGATAGACAAAGTAACACTTCTTTTTAAAAAAAAAAGATTTAAGACAAAGGTACACCGAGGACAACGGATTTTGTCGAAAAATGCAAGAAAGCTGTATGATGTGTTTTCCCTCATGAAAGGAGAAAAATGCATTCCATGATGGCTGGGTGGACTTGGACTTACAATTGAACTTCTGTGTCATGCATTTATATTCTCACAAAATAAAAGCCACAAAACTCAGTCAAGGAAAAACTGTATCTTTTTCCTTATTTAAAGAGGTGTATACCGTGGTGTTTGGGGTGGACTTAAAAAGCGGTGTTAGGAGCCTCATGTTTTTAGTTTTTGCATTTTGCTTCTTACATTTTTGTCTTTTGAGGTATGGCCAGAATGTATTATGAATTCGTAGAATGTTTGAGAGTTATGTGCAAAATGTATTTTGCAATAGAAGTATTGTTTGGGAGATAGAAAACTTAGTCTAAACTCTAAATTCCAAAGGTCTCTATTGAGTCAATTATCCAGGCCAGGTTCTAATAATGTGTCATGTCCATTGATTTTAAAATATTTACTGTCTACGCTCCTGGAATTAAAAAAATGCCTCGTCTATCTTCGCGCACACCTCTCGCTCCTCCCTCGCCCAAGCGATCCTTTACTGTTTGCAAATTGTATTGATTGGCCCCACTTGTATACGGGCATGACTATTTAAGCTACTACGTACATGTGTGATTATGATGCTACCACTTGGGTAAGATTGGGCTCCACATCGATGTTCGTTCCCACACGACTCTAGTATATTCGTTCGCATTCCCTTTTACTATACGATGAAAACGAATTATATAGTACTTTGAGCAAAACCCATTGATTAATACTCCTTCCATTCCATATGCTTTTGGGATAACTTTTTTTTTTTTTCTCAGGATCAGGTGTCCAGAGAAAATAATTTTTTTAAGGAGATATAGAATTAAATACCAAAAAATTAATTTCATTTCATAATAAGAAATAGGGTAGAAAAAGTTGCAATTTTTTTTTTTGGGAATGATAGATAAAATAATACTTTTTTTCTTTTTTGAGATTTATAAACAAAGTTACAATGAGGACAATGGATTATGTCGGAAAATAATGGCCGCAAAAATCAGACAAGAAAGATGTGTATTATTTTCCTCATGAAAGAAGAAAAAGGCATGCCGTGGTGGTTGGGTAGACTAGGAACCTGGGGAGGCTGTTGTGCAAAAGTCATGGTCTCACATTCAAAAACGATGGCGTTTTGATGCCCAAAACGAGGAAAAAAATATAGAGCCAAAACGACGTTGTTTTGGCTCTAATCCATTGTTGCCTCTCCCATTCCATCTGGGGTATCTTTTCTGATTCTTCAATTGCCTTCTTTGATTTTCCATTTATTTGTTAACCAATTTTAACGCCGCCTGCTCTCTCAATAAAGAAATTATAAGAATTTTGAAGGCTAGATCGAAATTAATACTTTGATAACCCAATTGAAAAATAAAAAATTTTGAAAGAACCCAAGTCCTAATATGGTCTTGACGTGAAAAACGGAGCCAAATTTTCGAACTTCATGGGTTGAGCGGGTGGAGATGAATCACTAGATGAAAAGATTAAAACTCAAGATTAAAACGCAAATTCGTTGAATACCCTTTTGAGAAAAGATAAAGATAGATGGCAAAAACCAAATTTTCGGAATTTGGATTTCAATTTTAACTTCTCCAAGAACAACACACAAAACACAATCAATTTTTTAGTAACCCTTCCCAAATCAGGAGAGATTGTTTTAGGCGAGAAATAATGGCTTTGAACGGGAGGAAAGAATCCATGGGTGTCGAGAATGATGTGAATGGTTTCAGATTGAAATGTTTTAGGGTTTTGTTGGATTAGAAGCAAAAACGACGTCACTTTTGGTTGATGAAAGATGTGTATTATTTTCCTCATGAAAGAAGAAAAATTGCCTGGTTGGGGTAGACTAGACTTGCAATTGGACTTCTAAGTCATGCATTTATATTCTCACATTCCCTTTTACTATACGATGAAAACGAATAATATAGTACTTTGAGCAAAACCCCTTGATTAATACTCCTTCCGTTCCATATGCTTTCGGGATAACTTTTTTTTTTCTTCTCAGGATCAGGAGTCCAGAGAAAATAATTTTTTAAGGAGATATAGAATTAAATACCAAAAAATTAATTTCATTTCATAATAAGAAATAGGGTATACCAAGTTGCATTTTTTTTTTTTTTTTTGAGAATGATAGATAGAGTAATACTTTTTTTCTTTTTTGAGATTTATAAACAAAGTTACAATGAGGACAATGGATTATGTCGGAAAATAATGGCCGCAAAAATCAGACAAGAAAGATGAGTATTATTTTCCTCATGAAAGAAGAAAAAGGCATGCCGTGATGGTTGGGGTAGACTAGACTTGCAATTGGACTTCTAAGTCATGCATTTATATTCTCACATTCCCTTTTACTATACGATGAAAACGAATAATATAGTACTTTGAGCAAAACCCCTTGATTAATACTCCTTCCGTTCCATATGCTTTCGGGATAACTTTTTTTTTTCTTCTCAGGATCAGGTGTCCAGAGAAAATAATTTTTTTAAGGAGATATAGAATTAAATACCAAAAAATTAATTTCATTTCATAATAAGAAATAGGGTATACCAAGTTGCATTTTTTTTTTTTTGAGAATGATAGATAGAGTAATAATTTTTTTTCTTTTTTGAGATTTATAAACAAAGTTACAATGAGGACAATGGACTATGTCGGAAAATAATGGCCGCAAAAATCAGACAAGAAAGATGAGTATTATTTTCCTCATGAAAGAAGACAAAGGCATGCCGTGATGGTTGGGGTAGACTAGACTTGCAATTGGACTTCTAAGTCATGCATTTATATTCTCACATTCCCTTTTACTATACGATGAAAACGAATAATATAGTACTTTGAGCAAAAACCCTTGATTAATACTCCTTCCGTTCCATATGCTTTCGGGATAACTTTTTTTTTTCTTCTCAGGATCAGGTGTCCAGAGAAAATAATTTTTTTAAGGAGATATAGAATTAAATACCAAAAAATTAATTTCATTTCATAATAAGAAATAGGGTATACCAAGTTGCATTTTTTTTTTTTTTGAGAATGATAGATAGAGTAATACTTTTTTTCTTTTTTGAGATTTATAAACAAAGTTACAATGAGGAAAATGGATGATGTCGGAAAATAATGGCCGCAAAAATCAGACAAGAAAGATGAGTATTATTTTCCTCATCAAAGAAGAAAAAGGCATGCCGTGATGGTTGGGGTAGACTAGACTTGCAATTGGACTTCTAAGTCATGCATTTATATTCTCACATTCCCTTTTACTATATGATGAAAACGAAAAATATAGTACTTTCAGCAAAACCCCTTGATTAATACTCCTTCCGTTTCATATGCTTTGAGGATAACTTTTTTTTTCTTCTCAGGATCAGGTGTCCAGAGAAAATATTTTTTTAAGGAGATATAGAATTAAATACCAAAAAATTAATTTCATTTCAAAATAAGAAATAGGGTAGACAAAGTTGAATTTTTTATTTTTTTTGAGAATGATAGTTAGAGTAATACATTTTTCTTATTTGAGATTTATAAACAAAGTTACAATGAGGACAATGGATTATGTCGGAAATAATGGCCGCAAAAATCAGACAAGAAAGATGTGTATTATTTTCCTCATGAAACAAGAAAAAGGCATGCCGTGATGGTTGGGTAGACTAGACTTGCAATTGGACTTCTAAGTCATGCATTTATATTCTCACATTCCCTTTTACTATACGATGAAAACGAATAATATAGTACTTTGAGCAAAAACCCTTGATTAATACTCCTTCCGTTCCATATGCTTTCGAGATAACTTTTTTTTTTCTTCTCAGGATCAGGTGTCCAGAGAAAATAATTTTTTTAAGGAGATATAGAATTAAATACCAAAAAATTAATTTCATTTCATAATAAGAAATAGGGTATACCAAGTTGCATTTTTTTTTTTTTTTTTGAGAATGATAGATAGAGTAATACTTTTTTTCTTTTTTGAGATTTATAAACAAAGTTACAATGAGGACAATGGATTATGTCGGAAAATAATGGCCGCAAAAATCAGACAAGAAAGATGAGTATTATTTTCCTCATGAAAGAAGAAAAAGGCATGCCGTGATGGTTGGGGTAGACTAGACTTGCAATTGGACTTCTAAGTCATGCATTTATATTCTCACATTCCCTTTTACTATACGATGAAAACGAATAATATAGTACTTTGAGCAAAACCCCTTGATTAATACTCCTTCCGTTCCATATGCTTTCGGGATAACTTTTTTTTTTTCTTCTCAGGATCAGGTGTCCAGAGAAAATAATTTTTTTAAGGAGATATAGAATTAAATACCAAAAAATTAATTTCATCTCATAATAAGAAATAGGGTATACCAAGTTGCATTTTTTTTTTTTTTTGAGAATGATAGATAGAGTAATACTTTTTTTCTTTTTTGAGATTTATAAACAAAGTTACAATGAGGACAATGGATTATGTCGGAAAATAATGGCCGCAAAAATCAGACAAGAAAGATGTGTATTATTTTCCTCATGAAAGAAGAAAAAGGCATGCCGTGATGGTTGGGGTAGACTAGACTTGCAATTGGACTTCTAAGTCATGCATTTATATTCTCACATTCCCTTTTACTATACGATGAAAACGAATAATATAGTACTTTGAGCAAAACCCCTTGATTAATACTCCTTCCGTTCCATATGCTTTCGGGATAACTTTTTTTTTTCTTCTCAGGATCAGGTGTCCAGAGAAAATAATTTTTTTAAGGAGATATAGAATTAAATACAAAAAAATTAATTTCATCTCATAATAAGAAATAGGGTATACCAAGTTGCATTTTTTTTTTTTTTTTTTTGAGAATGATAGATAGAGAAATACTTTTTTTTTTTTTTGAGATTTATAAACAAAGTTACAATGAGAACAATGGATTATGTCGGAAAATAATGGCCGCAAAAATTAGACAAGAAAGATGTGTATTATTTTCCTCATGAAAGAAGAAAAAGGCATGCCGTGATGGTTGGGGTAGACTAGACTTGCAATTGGACTTCTAAGTCATGCATTTATATTCTCACATTCCCTTTTACTATACGATGAAAACGAATAATATAGTACTTTGAGCAAAACCCCTTGATTGATACTCCTTCCGTTCCATATGCTTTCGGGATAACTTTTTTTTTTTCTTCTCAGGATCAGGTGTCCAGAGAAAATAATTTTTTTAAGGAGATATAGAATTAAATACCAATAAATTAATTTCATTTCATAATAAGAAATAGGGTATACCAAGTTGCATTTTTTTTTTTTTTTGAGAATGATAGATAGAGTAATACTTTTTTTCTTTTTTGAGATTTATAAACAAAGTTACAATGAGGACAATGGATTATGTCGGAAAATAATGGCCGCAAAAATTAGACAAGAAAGATGAGTATTATTTTCCTCATGAAAGAAGAAAAAGGCATGCCGTGATGGTTGGGGTAGACTAGACTTGCAATTGGACTTCTAAGTCATGCATTTATATTCTCACATTCCCTTTTACTATACGATGAAAACGAATAATATAGTACTTTGAGCAAAACCCCTTGATTTATACTCCTTCCGTTCCATATTCTTTCGAGATAACTTTTTTTTTTCTTCTCAGGATCAGGTGACCAGAGAAAATAATTTTTTTAAGGAGATATAGAATTAAATACCAAAAAATTAATTTTATTTCATAATAAGAAATAGGGTAGACAAAGTTGAATTTTTTTTTTTTTTTGAGAATGATAGATAGAGTAATAATTTTTTCTTTTTTGAGATTTATAAACAAAGTTACAATGAGGACAATGGATTATGTCGGAAATAATGGCCGCAAAAATCAGACAAGAAAGATGTGTATTATTTTCCTCATGAAACAAGAAAAAGGTATGCCGTGATGGTTGGGTAGACTAGACTTGCAATTGGACTTCTAAGTCATGCATTTATATTCTCACATTCCCTTTTACTATACGATGAAAACGAATAATATAGTACTTTGAGCAAAAACCCTTGATTAATACTCCTTCCGTTCCATATGCTTTCGAGATAACTTTTTTTTTTCTTCTCAGGATCAGGTGTCCAGAGAAAATAATTTTTTTACGGAGATATAGAATTAAATACCAAAAAATTAATTTCATTTCATAATAAGAAATAGGGTATACCAAGTTGCATTTTTTTTTTTTTTGAGAATGATAGATAGAGTAATACTTTTTTTCTTTTTTGAGATTTATAAACAAAGTTACAATGAGGACAATGGGTGATGTCGGAAAATAATGGCCGCAAAAATCAGACAAGAAAGATGAGTATTATTTTCCTCATGAAAGAAGAAAAAGGCATGCCGTGATGGTTGGGGTAGACTAGACTTGCAATTGGACTTCTAAGTCATGCATTTATATTCTCACATTCCCTTTTACTATACGATGAAAACGAATAATATAGTACTTTGAGAAAAACCCCTTGATTAATACTCCTTCCGTTCCATATGCTTTCAGGATAATTTTTTTTTTTTCTTCTCAGGATCAGGTGTCCAGAGAAAATAATTTTTTTAAGGAGATATAGAATTAAATACCAAAAAAATAATTTCATTTCATAATAAGAAATAGGGTATACCAAGTTGCATTTTTTTTTTTTTTTTTTTTTGAGAATGATAGATAGAGAAATACTTTTTTTCTTTTTTGAGATTTATAAACAAAGTTACAATGAGGACAATGGATTATGTGGGAAAATAATGGCCGCAAAAATTAGACCAGAAAGATGTGTATTATTTTCCTCATGAAAGAAGAAAAAGCCATGCCGTGATGGTTGGGGTAGACTAGACTTGCAATTGGACTTCTAAGTCATGCATTTATATTCTCACATTCCCTTTTACTATACGATGAAAACGAATAATATAGTACTTTGAGCAAAACCCCTTGATTAATACTCCTTCCGTTCCATATGCTTTCGGGATAACTTTTTTTCCTTCTCAGGATCAGGTGTCCAGAGAAATTAATTTAAGGAGATATAGAATTAAATACAAAAAAATTAATTTCATCTCATAATAAGAAATAGGGTATACCAAGTTGCATTTTTTTTTTTTTGAGAATGATAGATAGAGAAATACTTTTTTTCTTTTTTGAGATTTATAAACAAAGTTACAATGAGGACAATGGATTTTGTCGGAAAATAATGGCCGCAAAAATTAGACCAGAAAGATGTGTATTATTTTCCTCATGAAAGAAGAAAAAGGCATGCCGTGATGGTTAGGGTAGACTAGACTTGCAATTGGACTTCTAAGTCATGCATTTATATTCTCACATTCCCTTTTACTATACGATGAAAACGAATAATATAGTACTTTGAGCAAAAACCCTTGATTAATACTCCTTCCGTTCCATATGCTTTCGAGATAACTTTTTTTTTTCTTCTCAGGATCAGGTGTCCAGAGAAAATAATTTTTTTAAGGAGATATAGAATTAAATACCAAAAATTAATTTCATTTCATAATAAGAAATAGGGTATACCAAGTTGCATTTTTTTTTTTTTTTTTTGAGAATGATAGATAGAGTAATACTTTTTTTCTTTTTTGAGATTTATAAACAAAGTTACAATGAGGACAATGGGTGATGTCGGAAAATAATGGCCGCAAAAATCAGACAAGAAAGATGAGTATTATTTTCCTCATGAAAGAAGAAAAAGGCATGCCGTGATGGTTGGGGTAGACTAGACTTGCAATTGGACTTCTAAGTCATGCATTTATATTCTCACATTCCCTTTTACTATACGATGAAAACGAATAATATAGTACTTTGAGAAAAACCCTTGATTAATACTCCTTCCGTTCCATATGCTTTCAGGATAACTTTTTTTTTTTCTTCTCAGGATCAGGTGTCAGAGAAAATAATTTTTTTAAGGAGATATAGAATTAAATACAAAAAAATAATTTCATTTCATAATAAGAAATAGGGTATACCAAGTTGCATTTTTTTTTTTTTTTTTGAGAATGATAGATAGAAAAAATACTTTTTTTCTTTTTGAGATTTATAAACAAAGTTACAATGAGGACAATGGATTATGTGGGAAAATAATGGCCGCAAAAATTAGACCAGAAAGATGTGTATTATTTTCCTCATGAAAGAAGAAAAAGCCATGCCGTGATGGTTGGGGTAGACTAGACTTGCAATTGGACTTCTAAGTCATGCATTTATATTCTCACATTCCCTTTTACTATACGATGAAAACGAATAATATAGTACTTTGAGCAAAACCCCTTGATTAATACTCCTTCCGTTCCATATGCTTTCGGGATAACTTTTTTTTTTTCTTCTCAGGATCAGGTGTCCAGAGAAAAATAATTTTTTAAGGAGATATAGAATTAAATACAAAAAAATTAATTTCATCTCATAATAAGAAATAGGGTATACCAAGTTGCATTTTTTTTTTTTTGAGAATGATAGATAGAGAAATACTTTTTTTCTTTTTTGAGATTTATAAACAAAGTTACAATGAGGACAATGGATTTTGTCGGAAAATAATGGCCGCAAAAATTAGACCAGAAAGATGTGTATTATTTTCCTCATGAAAGAAGAAAAAGGCATGCCGTGATGGTTGGGGTAGACTAGACTTGCAATTGGACTTCTAAGTCATGCATTTATATTCTCACATTCCCTTTTACTATACGATGAAAACGAATAATATAGTACTTTGAGCAAAAACCCTTGATTAATACTCCTTCCGTTCCATATGCTTTCGAGATAACTTTTTTTTTTCTTCTCAGGATCAGGTGTCCAGAGAAAATAATTTTTTTAAGGAGATATAGAATTAAATACCAAAAAATTAATTTCATTTCATAATAAGAAATAGGGTATACCAAGTTGCATTTTTTTTTTTTTTGAGAATGATAGATAGAGTAATACTTTTTTTCTTTTTTGAGATTTATAAACAAAGTTACAATGAGGACAATGGGTGATGTCGGAAAATAATGGCCGCAAAAATCAGACAAGAAAGATGAGTATTATTTTCCTCATGAAAGAAGAAAAAGGCATGCCGTGATGGTTGGGGTAGACTAGACTTGCAATTGGACTTCTAAGTCATGCATTTATATTCTCACATTCCCTTTTACTATACGATGAAAACGAATAATATAGTACTTTGAGAAAAACCCCTTGATTAATACTCCTTCCGTTCCATATGCTTTCAGGATAACATTTTTTTTCTTCTCAGGATCAGGTGTCCAGAGAAAATAATTTAAGGAGATATAGAATTAAATACAAAAAAAATAATTTCATCTCATAATAAGAAATAGGGTATACCAAGTTGCATTTTTTTCTTTTTTTTTGAGAATGATAGATAGAGAAATACTTTTTTTCTTTTTTGAGATTTATAAACAAAGTTACAATGAGGACAATGGATTATGTGGGAAAATAATGGCCGCAAAAATTAGACCAGAAAGATGTGTATTATTTTCCTCATGAAAGAAGAAAAAGGCATGCCGTGATGGTTGGGGTAGACTAGACTTGCAATTGGACTTCTAAGTCATGCATTTATATTCTCACATTCCCTTTTACTATACGATGAAAACGAATAATATAGTACTTTGAGCAAAACCCCTTGATTAATACTCCTTCCGTTCCATATGCTTTCGGGATAACTTTTTTTTTCTTCTCGGGATCAGGTGTCCAGAGAAAATAATTTAAGGAGATATAGAATTAAATACAAAAAAATTAATTTCATCTCATAATAAGAAATAGGGTATACCAAGTTGCATTTTTTTTTTTTTTTTTGAGAATGATAGATAGAGAAATACTTTTTTTCTTTTTTGAGATTTATAAACAAAGTTACAATGAGGACAATGGATTATGTCGGAAAATAATGGCCGCAAAAATTAGACCAGAAAGATGTGTATTATTTTCCTCATGAAAGAAGAAAAAGGCATGCCGTGATGGTTGGGGTAGACTAGACTTGCAATTGGACTTCTAAGTCATGCATTTATATTCTCACATTCCCTTTTACTATACGATGAAAACGAATAATATAGTACTTTGAGCAAAACCCCTTGATTAATACTCCTTCCGTTCCATATGCTTTCGGGATAACTTTTTTTTTTTTTCTTCTCAGGATCAGGTGTCCAGAGAAAATAATTTTTTTAAGGAGATATAGAATTAAATACCAATAAATTAATTTCATTTCATAATAAGAAATAGGGTATACCAAGTTGCATTTTTTTTTTTTTTTTTTTGAGAATGATAGATAGAGTAATACTTTTTTTCTTTTTTGAGATTTATAAACAAAGTTACAATGAGGACAATGGATTATGTCGGAAAATAATGGCCGCAAAAATGAGACAAGAAAGATGAGTATTATTTTCCTCATGAAAGAAGAAAAAGGCATGCCGTGATGGTTGGGGTAGACTAGACTTGCAATTGGACTTCTAAGTCATGCATTTATATTCTCACATTCCCTTTTACTATACGATGAAAACGAATAATATAGTACTTTGAGCAAAACCCCTTGATTTATACTCCTTCCGTTCCATATTCTTTCGGGATAACTTTTTTTTTTCTTCTCAGGATCAGGTGTCCAGAGAAAATAATTTTTTTAAGGAGATATAGAATTAAATACCAAAAAATTAATTTTATTTCATAATAAGAAATAGGGTAGACAAAGTTTTTTTTTTTTTTTTTTTGAGAATGATAGATAGAGTAATACTTTTTTTCTTTTTTGAGATTTATAAACAAAGTTACAATGAGGACAATGGATTATGTCGGAAATAATGGCCGCAAAAATCAGACAAGAAAGATGTGTATTACTTTCCTCATGAAAGAAGTAAAAGGCATGCCGTGGTGGTTGGGGTAGACTAGACTTGCAATTGGACTTCTAAGTCATGCATTTATATTCTCACAAAATAAAGGCCACAAAACTCAGTCAAGGAAGAAGCGAAAAAACTGTGTGTACGCATATTTTTCATTTTAAAATCATTACGTTACATATTCTTTCACAATTGGGCTGTTTTTTTTTTCAAAAAAATATCATAAATTTTAAAATATTTTTTAAAAAAGAATTAAATATCAAAAAGTATGTTCATTTCATAGATAAGAAATAGGGGAAAAGTTGAATTTTTTTTTTTTTTTGAATGATAGAAAAATACTTTTTTTTTTTTTGAGCCGATATCCAATTGAGGACAATGATTTTTTCGGAAATAATGCCCTAAAATAATATTTTAAAATTTATGATATTTTTTTTCATTTTTGCAAAGTGGTGGTTGGGTGTAGTTTGACTTGTAAATCATGCATTTATATTCTCACAAAATATCGGATTCAGGAAGAAGTATATTTCTCTTCCTCATGAAAAGAGAAAAATGCATACCGTGGTGTTTGGGGGTAGACTTAAAAGGGGTGTTTGGAAAGCTCATGTTTTTATCTTTTTTGTTTTGATTCTTACTTTTTTGCCTTTTAGAGTATGGTCAGATGTATTATGACTTTGGAGAGTGTTTGGGAGTTATATGCAAATTGTATTTTGCAATAGAAATATGTAGTACATTTTTGGGAGATCGGAAAATTAGTCTAAAGTCCAAAGGTAGGGCCCTATTTAGTCATTTAGTCTAGTCTAGGTTTTAATATTGTGTCTGTCCATTGATTTAAAAATGTTATTGTCTAAGATACCTGGAGAGGACAAAAATGCCCCGTCTATCTTCGCGTGCGCGCCTCTTACTCCTCTCTCGCCCAATCTGTCTAAGGTCTTGGAAAGGACAAAAATGCCCCATCTATCTTTGCGCGCTCTCTCTCTCTCTCTCTCTCTCTCTCTCTCTCTTCTCTCTCTCTCATTTGCAAATTGTATTGATTGGCCCCACTTGAATATAAATCGACTATTTAAGCAACTGCATGTGTGAATTGTGATTATGATGTTGTTCGTTCCCACACCACTTTAGTATATTCGTTCACATATTATTTTACTATACGATAAATTTAAGGGTCCTTTTATTGACAGTCCACTAGAATAGAATGGACTTTGGAATTCCTCCTTTTACTATTCTACAAAGTTATCTTATATTGAGCAATTGAGTGTTGGTTGGAAAATCCTGTTGGGGCAAGAAGCAGGCCATAATGACATGCTACCTTGCAAAAGCAACAAACGAGTAATTTTAACAAGAAATCTAAGAAAGAACAATGTCCTGAATAAGAGAACTGCACTAACAATATTTTTTTTTTGGTGCTTCGGAATAGAAGAAAAAATGAAAGACAAATGAAAGACAAATGACAAATGAAAGACATCCTTTCTACTATACGATGAAAACGAATTATATAGTACTTTGAGCAAAACCCCTTGATTAATACTCCTTTCGTTCCATATGCTTTTGGGATAACTTTTTTTTTTTCTCAGGATCAGGTGTCCAGAGAAAATAATTTTTTTAAGGAGATATAGAATTAAATTCCAAAAAATTAATTTCATTTCATAATAAGAAATAGGGTAGACAAAGTTGCATTTTTTTTTTTTTTTTGAGAATGATAGATAAAGTAACACTTTTTTTCTTTTTTGAGATTTACAGACAAAGTTACAATGAGGACAATGGATTATGTCAGAAAATAATGGCCGCAATAATCAGACAAGAAAGATGTGTATTATTTTCCTCATGAAAGGAGAAAAAAGCATGCCGTGGTGGTTGGGGTAGACTAGACTTGCAATTGGACTTCTAAGTCATGCATTTATATTCTCACAAAATAAAGGCCACAAAACTCAGTCAAGGAAGAAGTATACTTCTTTTCCTCATGAAAAGAGAAAAATGCATACCGTGGTGTTTGGGGTGGACTTAAAAGGGGTGTTTGGAAACCTCGTGTTTTTATTTTTTGTGTTTTGCTTCTTATTTTTTTGCCTTTTAAAGTATGGCCACATGTATTATGAATTTGGAGAGTGTTTGGGAGTTATATGCAAATTGTATTTTGCAATAGAAATATGTGGTACATTTTTGGGAGATCGGAAAATTAGTCCAAAGTCCAAAGGCAAGGGCCCTATTGAGTCATTTAGTCTAGTCTAGGTTTTAATAATGTGTCTGTCCATTGATTTAAAAATGTTGCTGTCTAAGGTACCTGGAGAGGACAAAAATGCCCCGTCTATCTTCGCGCGCGCCTCTTACTCCTCTCTCGCCCAATCGGTCTTAGGTCTTGGAAAGGACAAAAATGCCCCATCTATCTTTGCGCGCCTCTTTCTCCTCTCTCTCCCATTTGCAAATTGTATTGATTGGCCTCACTTGAATATAAGTTATGACTATTTAAGCAACTGCATGTGTGAATTGTGATTATAATGTTGTTCGTTCCCACACCACTTTAGTATATTCGTTCACATATTATTTTACTATACGATAAATTCAAGGGTCCTTGTATTAACAGTCTACTGGGCTGACAATAAAAAAAAAAAAAAAAAAAAACACTCCGATGTACTTTTTACACTTTTTAATACACATTTGCCCACTTTAAATATACTAGCAATGAGCACGTGCATTGCACGTGGCATTTAGACTATTTATAAATGTTACGTATTATTTGCACCAAAATTAGCATTTAATGGAAATTCAAACAATTCCCAAATAACAACACAAATAAGAATAACAGTCGAAGAATTTGTTTTTGCCCTGGATCACCCATAATCAACGAAAGAACAAAAAGAACATGCCATGTTGAGTATGTATAGGCCTTCTAATAATTTGCAACTAAAATTTATCAAATACTTTCAAGGCAAATTGCCTTAGTTATTTATCTAGTGGATCTTCTCACTAGAAAGAGTATTGACATCCTTGAAAATATTTCATCTAATGTAATTTGAGATGATTTCACTATCTAGAAATTTCAACCACTGTTAATCTTATAGCACCAGTTGTCAGTTATCTATTATACGCAATGTTGTGAGAATAGAATGGACTTTGGAATTCCTCCTTTTACTATTCTACAAAGTTATCTTATATTGAGCAATTGAGTGTTGGTTGGAAAATCCTGTTGGAGCAAGAAGCAGGCCATAATGACATGCTACCTTGCAAAAGCAACAAACGAGTAATTTTTTAAGAAAGAACAATGTCCTGAAAGAACTGCACTAACAATATTTTTTTTTGGTGCTTCGGAATAGAAGAAAAAATGAAAGACAATGACAAATGAAAGACAATGACTCATATTTTCAAAACAAATGCCAATAGACAGTGTGGAATACAAGTGGGATACAAACAGTATTTTCAAAGAGTTATGACAAATGAAACTTCATCAAACTTAAAGTTATGGTTAAATTCAAGCACACTTAGCATTAATCAAAAGGTTTTGTGGGAAGGAAAGTTTCTTAGATTTATGGTCACCGATCATCGATCCAAAAAGCAAACTCTATGTATCTAAGCCAAGAGATTTTCAGTAAAATTGACTAATTATACCTTAAATTTTTGGCAACTGAAACTCGCTGATACAATAATTGAGATTGATCGAGAAGAGTCAAAGCGTTTTTGCAGTCGGATCTCTCAGCGGACAAGTACTTCGCCCGGCAAGTGGATTATGTTTTTGACCTTTCTCGTTGCCAGCCAGAGTTCTACAGAGGAGGAGAATGGAATGACGAAGAAATTTTGGGAAGGTAGTAATTCTATGGCGGCAAGCGGCGTGGGTCTGATGGGGATCCGTTGTGTTTTGAACAAGTTCTTTTGAGACGTTGTGTCCTTTTCTTTTGAACTGCAAGACATTGTGTTGGTCTCACAAGAGTTGTGTTTAAATACAAGTCTCGGTGTCCTTACAGAACAACACGTCCTCTCAATATAAAAAATAGGTCTCTCTTTAGTCTTTCTCTGGATGTGTCTTTGAAAATACTACTTTATACATTGGTGGCTCTATTGGTGGCTACCTATGATATACTTAGCAAGAAGACTACAATGTATGTAAAATAAAGTTTGTTTTTCATACATCCAGACCTCAAGGTTTATATTGGTGTTGAATATCATAACCAGTTGTACACTATCATTCTACGTTACTTGAAGATTGGAGGGAGAGGGAGAAACATAACGAAGGGTATACGAAATAAGCCCATGAAAAACTGTCCTCACAAGTTGTTATCTCAGAAAAACTATTCTGTGGTCATGGGGCACCGTGACATGCCCCAATACCCTTACCCAATAGGCCAATACACATTTCTGTGGAGCCATGCAAATGCTAAGTTTATACATCCCACAAAAATGTATGGTGAGAAAAGATGTGGCAAGGGCCCAAGAACAGGAAATAATTACTCGTTATCTTAGTATTCCCATGTCAACCAAAAGTGATAGACTCATAGTAGCAATGCTAATCTGCATCAGCTCTTCTCCTTATTCTCAAATGCATCATAGTTGGACCAACCCATAACTGTTTCTCTGTCTTTAAGCCCCCTTTTGAGCTGGGCAAATTCACTCTCCCTTAGAGCCTTCACCATATTTTCATGGGCCGAAATGTACAACATTTACCTTTCCTTTGATATTTGAAAAAGCATTGAGTGTAAATTTACCTTTCCTTTGATATTTGAAAAGCATTATGATATGAAAAGCATTAATGCTAGAACTAATACGTGTTATACTTGTTTGATGGGGTAGCCTACCCTGAGTAAGGGTGTGTTTGTTGGGATGAAAACTTGTTGATGGAATGAAATTGAGAAGGCTTACCTGGCAATTATGAGCTGCCTGAAAAATTGGTCTAGGGACTCATGTAATCAAGTTGAAACTGAGCTGTTGAGCAGGTTCCAAATTCTTGGATCTCAGTAGTTGAGCAAGAAACATTTGAGAAGAGCTTTGTGTTCCCTGTATTTGCAAAACAAGGCTGATACAATAGTATGGAAAATGTTCAAGTTAGTATTAGCCCAGCTATCGCTTGAAGTGCAGCAAGATGATCTGGCTAGAGAGCGCACAAGCTGAAACACGAGGGAAAAATTGTGATGATTAATCAATCCTGGGGAAGAGCAGCCCCACATCACGGCGAATTCGGTTACATGCTCTTCACTAAGGATCTGAGCAAGGTTAGACTGCAGGAGCAAAAAAAGGATCCTCTTAATGACACAGAAGTGTAATTCTTTTTCTCAATCATTCCAGTATAGCCTTTGATGTCCAACTATAATGTATGGAATAATATACATCATCAAGCAAAATTGAGGTTCAGAATCACCATACATTGCAAAATTGAGGTTCCAAATTCTTGTATCTCAGTAGTTGAGCAAGAAACATTTGAGAAGAGCTTTGTGTCCCCTGTATTTGCAAAACAAGGCTGATACAATAGTATGGAAAATGTTCAAGTTAGTATTAGCCCAGTTATCGCCTGAAGTGCAGCAAGATGATCTGGCTAGAGAGCGCACAAGCTGAAACACGAGGGAAAAATTGTGATGATTAATCAATCCTGGGGAAGAGCAGCCCCACATCACGGCGAATTCGGTTACATGCTCTTCACTAAGGATCTGAGCAAGGTTAGACTGCAGGAGCAAAAAAAGGATCCTCTTAATGACACAGAAGTGTAATTCTTTTTCTCAATCATTCCAGTATAGCCTTTGATGTCCAACTATAATGTATGGAATAATATACATCATCAAGCAAAATTGAGGTTCAGAATCACCATACATTGCAACATGTCTCGTAATTTCAAAGGACATTAATGAGACATCAAAGAGACGGGAAAATACACAAATGAAGTGCTCATTCAACTGGGGGGAGAGAGACTTTTTTTGGATCAGCAGAAGTGAGATTTTATTAATCTTTGAAGTTACAGTACAAAGATGAGCAGGGAAAAAAGGCATCAATATGGAAGGTAAACGTCCCAAATTGGTTGGCACACATGCCTCTGACAATCACATACCATTCAAACCCCCAAACACTGAACAACATAAGATAAAAGGTTGGCAAGAAACCAACAATTACCGAAAAACCAACTAATGAGAAACAATGAAAACCACTACTACCAAGCACACAACAAAAAGCCCCCAGCTAATAATCTGTAATTCTGCTGGAATATACATGGGAAAACAAAAGCAGCAACCAGGGAAAGGCATCTACACAGTATTTCTGCAGTACCCAAACTCAGGAACAAAAAAACCAGCATCAGATTTTATCACATTTGGGGTCAAACCAAAATAGCAGTGCCAGTTTTCACAACAGGTGAAATATTGTATCTTTTTGTTGGTCCAATGGACCCTGATGTTTTGATTCGACCTAGGTATGCTGCCCAGGAAAAGACTGACCCGTTGGTGGTGAAGCATTCCTCCAGATCAAATCTATACTTGCTTTCCATGGTCCAAACCTTTTCTCCCATGCCCTGTACACAACTCCTATTGTGAAAACTTCAGAAGAGTGAACATTCTAAACCATGGAATCTACTCTACTTTGATTAATAGCCTCCCCATAGGGCCGTAGAGATTATAGTTCATTCAAACTTTCCTCTTCCCAAGCACGTAACTGATGCGCCTGCAGATACTTCTAACGAAATCAGATCAACACTTATAAAAGTGTGGCCCTACCTACCCAACTAACACAATATGATTCCATCCACGCCTTGCCTTATCAATCTAGGACAGCAAAATGAAAACCACCAAAATGTAATCGTGATCAAAACTACCACACGAGCACAAACCAATATCACTATGATTAACGATAAAATCAAGCCCAAAACATCAAATATTCAAGCTCTTGTCATATCTTATACTATTACACAATCAATTGATCATCCTCACAGACAGGCTCACTATGGTCCTACCTCACATCCAAAGGGAAAAAAGGAAAAGAGGAACAAAAAAATACCAAATAAATTGAGTCTTGAGAGGCTACTACTGCAACTACGGGTAGGAAATGGCGACCAAAAAAGCTAAGTGATTCCCCTCCACGTAGCCTTATTAGCCTCGCAAACCATTGTCGGAGCAGTTTTAGACATCAAACTCGGTGTGTCATTCCGTAACATTTAAGAACACAATTTAAACAAAATGAATTGTTTCTTTCTTATTCTCGTTACCTTGCTTTCTACATTAGTTTTTCCAATAATTTAACCAATGTTAAGAAAAAGTAGCTTCGCCTTCCTTATTTTTTGAATGGCAAGAAGGCAAATTTATAAGGCTTTACGCCCGAAATTCTGAATAGCCAGGGAAATGTGTATATTTTCTTGGTTGACTAAGAAAGTAATGTAACTATAGAAGAACAACATCCCAACAACTGTGTAGTAGCAGAATTTTGGCCCACAAGATTTTTTTTTAGTATGAAACACAGAGAACATGGAATCAATATGATATAGCCCGAGAAATGACCTTTTATCCAAAGTAAACCCAGAAATGCTACTCAACCAATAAAAAATGACAAAAGAGGCAGAAGAAGGAAAACAAACAAACTACCTCTTTGGGATCTCCTTGAAGATTGACAACAATCAAGTAAGAATCCTCCCTTGCTTGACGACAATCATTAAGGAATCCTCCCTTCCTTGAGTTGCTTCTCTGTTCCCCTTATTACTATTGGAGTAAGAGTTGAAGGAGTCGTTGGGGGTCGTCGTGGGTTTCACGTGGTATTTATGACCCTACTGTGTAAGAGAAAGTTAGAGTCGTATCTTATGGACTTGGCTACAATCCAATCTCTTCTCATCCATTCTTGTCTAGTTTGATACCTACACCATTCACTTCATATTTCCTTTCGCCAGTCCTGTTATGCAAAACAGGCATTGTTTACATCGTCTTTAGCAAGAACAGCAAAAACTTGATCATATTATTTCTGATAAATGTTAATTATATCCAATAAAAAAAGGAGGACTTTTAAGTACATCAACCAAGAAGAAGATTTTCAGGAAAGATAACATTACGAACCTACTAAGCAAACCAAAAAAAATATTACAATCAAGAACTGCTACGCTAACTAAAAGGCTCTATTTTGTCCTTGTAAACACCGACACCACGTTCTTCAAATCATTTGCTTTCCTGTAGTTAGCTTATCCACTTTCTCCTAGCCAACATATTCCAACGTCCAAAACTGTAAAATTTAGAACAATGTAACACAACTGGACAGAACTCAAATGGAACAGTTCCATTTTAACAGTTCAGTATTTCAATTTGGACTGAACCCATGCTGGACCCACAAATGAAATCAATTTATTGTTCGAAAATCTTATATAAGTTGCAAGATGGGGTATTCATACTTGCCTCTCTCGCAAATTTCGTCGAAAATGTGAAATGCAAGTATAGGGGAGCATATGGCTATTTACAAAGACAGTTTTGGGAAGGTAAATTTGGTACCAATTTTTAACCCGGTGCGGTGATCAGGAGACCATTTTTTCCAACAGAGGATTCTGTTACAAAATTCCTTTCCCAACTCCTTTTCTAAATTGCAGAAGTCCATGAATTGTGCTATCCAATCTTAAAATTCAAAACGTCTAGTTTTAATTATTAGTGTTATTAATGCAATGATCCACATTTTCTTTTTCCCTCAAAATTCTTATGTTAGTGCCACTTGTCCCTCAAAGACTTCCCCTGGTTCCAATTATTCAACGTGATCTCCTCGATTTATCTAAATTGCAGTAGCCCAATAACAAGAACTGGAGAACAAAAATTCCAGTCAATCAATTAACCGTGAGTAGCAGTAACGCATTGCGCGATGAAACCCTTAACGAAAAATTGAAACGTGGAACCCAAAGAGAAAATGTATAAAAAAAATAAATAATAACAATAATAGAAGAAATCCACAAAACGTTGAAACTCCATGAAGCAAACTAAATCAATGACCTGAACCTAGATTTGGAAAATTAAAACAAAATACCTCGATTGAGAAGGCTTGACTTTACATTGCCATGACAAAGATACCGAACAGAATTGAACGACACATAAATCACGATCGATCCCGAAATCGAAGAGAATCGCGATTGATTTCACAATCAAAGAGAGTGTTGTGTGTGTGTGAGAGATGGAGAGACTTGGAAAGTGCCAAAGTGGCAGTGCAGAACGAAGGAGCACAGTAACAAGACGTTTCAAAGGGGTAATTTTCAGCAAGTCTAGACGTTATGAACGGTATTTTGTCTTCTAACGTTGGCTGTTGGTTTGTTTCCGGGCGTCGGTGTCGTTTCGTTTTGCTTGTGGTTGCTTTGGAAAGGTTAACAAGAACCAGGAGAAGAAGCGTGTTTTTCTAGGGGTATTTTTGGTAAGCAAAAGTGTGGGAAACCCCTTTGGGCTTTACATTTTTTAAAGTAGTAGTAGATATTTTAAACCTTAACAATAGTTCATTGGGCTGACTTTAGCATTTCTTTAAATTCAATTCTAAAAGGTTCATATAGTTCGACTACACCATTTGGTGTACACCAAATGTACGCGGGTTACGTGAGACTCTTTTTGGGATTTCACACAAACAAGCACTAGCCCAATAAACAAAACCACCCGTTGATCTCGTACTCTCTCTCTCTCTCGGTACTTTTGCAAGGATGGACGCAAGTGTGGGCTAGTCCGGACAACCATCCTACTCAAGTCTCAAAATTTTCTTATAATCATGGTAGTAATTTTTTTCAAATTTTTTTTACAATTATACAGGTTCGCCCACCCAATAATTTTTTTTTTTTTTAGTCTTCGCCTAACCTACACTTGAATCTTGCATCTATCCCTATGCTTTTGGCTGCAGCTTAGAGAAATTAAGTTGGAATGGGGGTCTTTTTTGTTGGTGATACGGAGTAGTATTTAATTCGTGATGGGTGTTTGTCTGAATTTGAGTAGAGATTGAGAGACTTTTTTGGTTGGTGAATCAATTAGAGGCCTGTCTTTCTTATGTTTTAAGTTCTATTTCGGATTACTACTTTTTTTTTTTTGTTTGGTTTTATGCAATTTGTTTTTGAGTTCTTGTATGTGTGGTTGCAGTGAGAAAATTTAAAAGTTCTCGAATTCGAAAGCGAAACGGCACAACAAAAAATTCGCTTGTTTGTTTTAGATTGCAGACACATGAAACTAAGATTGGTTTTGGATTCATTTTGTTTTATTCATTTGTTTGAGTTTCAGTTCTGAGGCATTTTTTTGGGCGAATCCGAAAGGCGTGTAGCATGTAATCCAGTGGCGTAGCCAGAAAATCACACCAATGAAGGCACAATTAATCTATAAATGTCAGTACTTTGTACTCTAAAAAAATTATTCTTCTTTAAGAATCTAAGATGCCGTGATTATCATTTCAAAGGAGCCTCTTTTGAGTACTTATATTTTAATTGACAAATGTGCCTCATAGTCTATTTGGGTATACCCTCTGAATTCCGAGGGAAGGTCTGCAGTTTGAGTTAATTAGTTGAGAGATTTCAAACTCAATCTCTTTAGTTTATAACACGCTAAGCCCTACTGGTGTATATCGTAAGGAGGGAAAAAAAGACTTACATTTTATGGTAATATAGTAATTATGAATCCGTAAACACGTAATAGTTTCGAGGCAAAAATTCAGTGAATTGAAGTTTGTTTGCTAGTAACTAGTTATTTGATGGTTCTGGGGTATAGCTACTTGGTGCCCTAAAATTATTCTCCATCACTTTTTTTTCCTCGGCCCTCATCATCACATATTTAGGTAAAATCCATATATTTAGTCTCAAGTCCCACATAAATATGTACAGGAGAATGATGTATAAAAAAGTCAATGAACTAATGAAATTTCTAATGCGTTTTTTTATTTCACTACAAGAGTGCAAAAGAAAGAAAGAAAGAGAAAAAAAAGACTCCCTAAAATCCAATGTAGGCCTGTGCCCACACCGGTCCTATAGTGGCTCTGCCACTGGTGTAATCCTTTCAAGTTCATTTTTGGACCAATCTTAATTTTACCCTTCATTTTTGTTGTCGAAATTTTAGTGAGTTTATTTGTGTTTGTATTTAATTGGTTGCCAAGAAAATTGCAGGAAAAATTAAAGAAATGAAATATTTTGACGTGTCGCTTTTATTGTGAATATGAACTATTTTCTCATGATTTTTCCTTTCAAGAATGACCGAGGTCGTTAGGGGTGTTGTGGATTGAACGTGTTGTTCAATTCGTAACAGAATTGTGTTTATATTGTTGCTAGGTTTGGTCATTGGTGAGGAGCTTCGATCAGCCACAGAAGTATAAGCCGTTGGTGAGCTGATGTATCGTGCAAGGTGACCTTAAGATTGGTAGTCTGAGACAGGTGAACGTGAGATCGGGACTTCCGGCCACCATGAGCACGGAAAGGTTGGAACGGCTTCATGATGAGGAACAAATCATTGGTATCAGGATTGTTGGTGGTGATCACTGGCTCAAAGTGTAGAGGATTGATCAAACTAACACACCCACGCACAAGAACTTCAAAAAACGAGAACACACAAACGATTTTACGTCGTTCGGCCCCAATGCCTATTCCACGGGAGAGAGAACAATTTTCACTATATTACAATGAGATAAAGAACACCCAACCCAAGCCCAAACTCACTTGTAGTATTTTTATCTCTCACACACTTGCGTAGCCCGAAGCCTCTCCTTTTATGCTTGCTCGGTGTCTTAAATTTGTATGTCTCACATTGACAGGACCTTGAAGCTTGTACAAATTTCCCACTAACTTTCCTTGCAACACCACTTTCTCATTCTTGAACACCTCAAGAACTCCATCACTAGATGCAAAGCTACAACCATTGGAATGTAACATCCCCAGCAAAATCAAATTATTTCTCAATCCCGGCACATGTCGAACTCTGGTCAATCTCACAAACCTTCCATCGACCATCCTAAACGTACCGTACCCATTCCAACAACCTTATTCACCGTGTTGTTTGCCATGATAACGGTACTTCCATCACACGCCTTATACGAATAAAAATATTTTCTATTTGAACTCATGTGAAATGAACAACCGGAATCCATAACCCAATAAAAAAATTTCGTACCTTCCGAAGTCACCGTGAGCAAATCACCTTCATTTTCGGCGAAACTTTCAACAACCGCTGCTTTGGATTTTTCCTTCTCTTCATCTATCTTTGCTTTGAGCTCTGGAAAAAATTTCATTATATATGTGTCCCTCTTCCTCACAAAAATAGCACTTCATTTTGTCAACACCCTGCGACTCACCACCTCACGAGTGTGAACACCCCTTGGCTTGGAACCATTTTGCCTCTCGGTTTCCTACCCTGGTTTTGACCACCATTGGATACAACCATAACACGCTCCTCAGAAAACCTTTCGCTCTCATTCCTCTGCATCAACTCATGGGATAGGAGTGTAGCGACAACCTCGTCAAGCCCGAGAGTGAATTTTCCGTACATCAATGTAGTCCGGAGATGTTGGTACGTAGCAATGAAAGCAACAAGAGAATTGCTTTATCTTCCTCCTCGATCTTTGCACCAATAGCATCCAACCCGAATAGTAGCCGATTGAACTCATCCAAATGATCATTGAAGTTTGCTCCTTCAAACATATGTAGCACGTACAATTGTTTCTTTAATGCTAGTAATCCCTTTTTTACTTGACTTTGAAGTCACAATAACCAAAGGATCACCTCACTCAATTAGGAACCTGATGGCTGTGAAAAAAGATTGGGTTTCGGTATTGACTGGCAAGATGAATATATAGAAAAATACACAGTTTTGATGCACTGTTAATACTTTTCAAGGCAATTTAACACATAGAAAATACCCTCTTTTTTTGGGGTCCTTTTTCCTACCATTTGACAGGCCATTGGGCTGTTATAAGCATTTTCCAAAAACACATCAATCGCGCGCATTAGTATCTTTCGCACCCAACACAACCACAAGAAAGATAATGGAGGACCATCAAAAAAAAGAAAGAGAGAAAAAAGGACGGGAGAAAGAGAGAGAGGAAGGAAAATACTCGAATAATTACTTTAATACTTAATTGCATAACTTAGCCCTTTTTTACTTGACTCTGAAGTCGCAATAACCAAACAACAATGTTATGGGTACACCACTCAATTAGGAACTTGATGGCTATGAAAAAAGATTGGGTTTTGCTATTGACAGGCAAGATGAATAAAAAAATATACAGTTTTCAATGCACTGTTAACACTTTTTAAGGAACTTTAACATAGGAAATTACCCTCTTTTTGTACTTTTCCTTCCTTTCAACAGGCCATTGGGCTGTTATTACTAGCATTTTTCAAAAAGACATCAACTGCATTTGTATCTTTCGTACCCAACAGGTCCAAAAGGAAAGATAATGGAGGACCCATCGAAAAGAAAGGCAGAAAAAATATGGGAGAAAGAGAGAGGAAAGAAAATACCCTAATAATTAGTACTTAATTGTATAAGTAGTCCCTTTTTTACTTGACTTTGAATTCGTAATAACCAAAGGTTCACCTTATCCAATTAGGAACCTGATGGCCATGGAAAAATATTCGTTTATGATATTGATTGGCAAGAAGAATTTGAGAAAACACAATTTTCAAAGTCTTTGTTAACACTTTTTAATGCACTAATAGAATTTTTTTTTTTTTTTTGTCATCTTCCTGCCATTTGACACCCTAATGGGCTCTCCTCCCCCCAGGCTCTCCTCACCCTGCCCCACCCCACTGTTTCTCATCCCTCATTTGGTCCTCCTTTCCTCCCTGCTTTCCATGGTCTCGGTCCACCGTCGGTTACCTCAACTGGAGTCTCCGATATGCTTAACGGCGTGGTTGGTTGGTTCTATGGTTTGCTTGGTCGGTTTGCCCCCCTCCGATCCACTCCTGAGTGTTTCGGCTATGCCTAACGGCGTGGTTGCGCTATGTTGCTGCGGTTTGTGGCTTGTTGGTGGCGGCGTTTGTTGGTTTCTCTGCGGTGGCTCTTCGTCGACGTTTGGTGTTCTGGTTCCGGCGACCTGGGCTATCTTTTTATGGGGATTAATCGCGATCCTTGGTGGTTTTGGGTCTCCGGAATGTGTGGGATGCACGGCGACGTGGGTTTCGTTTGGTTTCCGGCAGCGTTGGTGGCTCGGGCTTGTTTTGGTGGTCGGCGACATTTGCGTGGTGGCTGGATCATCGGGTCAGTTTCAGTTTGGTGTTCGGGTCAGATCAACGGGTCAGATTCAGTTCGGGTTGCTTTTAGGGTTTTGATCTTTGAGATGATTTGGGCTCAGCCCATGGGATGTTTTGGGCTTTGCCCATTCTGATGTTTCTTTTTACTTTTATCCAACCCTTTGTTGGATTCCTCTCCCCTCCCCTCTCCCCTCCCTCAACTTGATGTATCCTTCTCAAGTTTTCCCTTAATAAATCTTCTTTTACTGAGCAAAAAAAAAAAAAAATGGGCTATTATTAGCAATTTTCAAAAAAGACATTCGATCGCATTAGTATCTGTCGTACACAACACACCCAAAGGAAAGATAATGGAGGACTTATAGAAAAGGAAGAAAGAAAAAAGGATGGGAGAAAGAGAGAGGAAAGAAAAGACTCTAATAATTATGTTAAGAAGCACACGTGGACTAAAGAAAATAGTACTCGCCCCAGTCTCCACTCTCGCGTGTAGTTTTCGCATTTTTATTTGAATATGGATACCTTTTCCAAACTTCTCTTATACTGAATATAAAAGTTTCATTTAGCTAGCTTACATGAAACTCGACTAATTCTTTGAGACCACTTTCACTTTAGACTGACAAATAGGTTTTGAACCCAAGAATGCCATTACCTTTTTTCTCAGCAACTAAGTGGTGGAATGAGCATTACCTGTTTTCCAAAAAAAAATCTAAATTTATACAAAAAAAAGTTTTCCAAAAAAATAAATATATCTAAAAAAATTATTTGGAAATAATATTTTGTAAAAAAACTTTTTTAATAAACTATTTTGGAAATAATAATTTTTTTAAATAAATTATTTGTTTTAAAAAATAATTTTATTTATTTTTTTCATAATAAATGTTTTTCAAAAACCGTTTTCCACAAATATTTTTTTAAAAAACGATTTTTTTCATTTTAAAAAATAATAATAATTTTAAAAAAACTTTTTTTAACTCTTTTTTTCAAATAAAAAAATAAATGTTTTTGATTAAAAAAATTTATCCCATAAATAATCTCACGCGAATCAAACATGGGATTGGGTAGCTTAGGGATGAAATTAATACCAGGATAAATTAATAATCCGGGACTATCAATCACAAGATTATTAATCCCGCCTATTTCAATCCCGAATCAAACAAGGCCTTATATATGGTCTTCAAAGTTGTTAAACATTTTTTTTGTTGTTGTAAATAGTGGTTAATTAAACATTTTCTTTATTGTCAATTGTTTCTCATGATTTTAGCTTTGAAGGTTGAGCAGATGCTGTTTCTTTTGTTATGATGAACTTTGTTATGTTGTTAGGTTTGGTCATTGGTTAGGAACTTCGATCAGTCACAAGAAGTATAAGCCCTTTTGTTTACGAAAGAACTTCAAAGTGGTTAAGCCCTTTTGACAGGCCATTGGGCTGTTATTAGCATTTTCAAAAGAGACATCAGTCGCATTAATATCTTTCGTACCGTACGCGTCCAAAGGAAAGATAATGGAGGACTCATAAAAAAAAAAAGGATGGGAGAAAGAGAGAGGAAAGAAAATACTCTTACTTTGTACTTAATTGAATAAATAATCCTTTTTTTACTTGACTTTGAAATCGCAATAAGCCAATAACCAAAGGATCACCTTATTCAATTAGGAACCTGATGGCCATGAAGAATATGAAAAAACACAATTTTCGAAGTATTTTTAACACTTTTTAATGCCCTTTTAACTCATAGAAAATAGTTTTTTTTTTTTTGTCCTTTTCCTGCCATTTGACACCGCCTTGGGTTGTTATTAGCATTTTTCAAAAAGACATTCAATCGCATTAGTATCTTCGGTGCACAACACGTCCAAAGGAAAGATAATGGAGGACCCATCGAAAAGAAAGAAAGAAAAAAGATGGGAGAAAGAGAGAGGAAAGAAAAGACTCTAATAATTATGTTAAGAAGCACGCATGTACTAAACAAAATAGTACTGTACTTGCTCGAATCTCGACTCTCGCGTGTAGTTTTCGCGTTTTTATTTGAATTTGTTGGATAACTTTTCCAAACTTCTCTCTTATTGAATGAAAGTTTTGTATAACTAATCGGCGTAATTGGAATACCTGAGCGAAGTTGATTAGGGCCCCTGTTATTTTGTTAGCCGTAATATATTCACGCTAGCTTACATGAATTTGGACTAATTCTTTTGGACCATTTTTACTGTCCTCTAGCAGGAGCCCCACGTAAGACTGAGAAATACTGGTAGGAGGTTAAACAAATTTTTTTTTTGGGGGGGGTAATTAGTGGTTAAACATTTTCTTTCTTGTCAATTGTTTTCTCATGATTTTAGCTTTGAAGGTTGAGTAGATGCAGTTTCTTTTGTTGTGATGAATTCTGTTCTGTTGTTAGGTTTGGTCATTGGTAAGGAACTTCGATCAGCCACAAGAAGTATAAGCCCTCTATTTTCGAAAGAATTTCAATGTGGTTAAACGAAACTTAGTAAAAGATTGGTTGGAGCAGAGATCTTTCTCTTCGATATTCACACAAGTTTTGCACAGAGAGTTCTGCTCTACTTGTGCTTAGTCATTTTCATCCTCTTTCCAATTACTTGTGCTTTTCTGCTGTTCTTAAAGTGCTGTTGGGCTTTACCTTGTGCTACTATTCCGAAAATTCCACAATTAACTGTATAAGAGAGCTCGGTTCTCTTCTACTGTAATGTTTCTGGGTTTCGAGCATGGACTTATGTAGGTTGTTGTGGTCCAAACTTCATAAAAGTACGTGGAAAATGTGTTGTCTGCCGACTGGATCTTGTTCTTCCTCATTGGCCCTGAAAACATACTAGCCTTTTCGACCGTTATTAGCATATAACCAAATTTTGATACAATTATCTCCCCAAACCTCCTGATGTTCCAGTTTCTTTAGTGAATATCGCAAACTAATCACCAAGTCAGAGTGACGGATAATTTGCATCATTTCAGTATTGACACAGAGAGGTAATTATCCGGAAAATGAAGATGTTCCTGGTCCAAAGAAAACCTCCACAATAGACTCCCTAGTTGCTTTGAACTGTCAAATTTAAATCACAATAACAATACTGGAACCAGCCAATTTTCTGGATTATATCGAATTTTTGCAGGTAAAAGGTAGTACATAATCAAGCATGCAGAAGCATAGTCTACACAAAACATGTGGTTCCTCCATTGTCTTCACCCATCTATGCCTCTTCTAACTGCAATAATCTTATTTTCGAATTTGGTGCCAAGAAATGGTTTTAGGAACCTAATCTAGTGTTATTGGAGACAAAATCAACATTGTTCGAGTTTTTGCAAGGAAGGGTAATGAATCATAACCTTCCAACTCGGATCCTTTATTTCTTTTACTTGTGCTCTTCTGGTATGCCAATTCGCGGGAAGAAGGAATTTACATAAATCAACCTAAAATCAAGAACAACCTTTGCCCTTCATATAATCCTCTCAGAATTTATGAGCTACGTCTCACAATCTTCGAACATCAAATTCAATCAGTTTTCACACAAGAATCAAGATACAACTAGATGAAGATTAATACAGAACAACTGGGGTACTTCATGATAAACACATCGCTAATCTTTCTCTGTAATTGTATATTAGACCTCACATACCCTGTGTTATTATGATCGATAATTTCCAAATCAGAATTAAGCTAATTTACATGAAACAGAATAGAAAGTGTAGCACAACAAACACAACCAATAAGCCTGGCGCAAACCAGGAATTATCCCAACTCGTAAGCCCAAAAATCTCACAGAGGAGGAGCATACATTACGACTCGTGGTAGCCCTTAGGAATTCCAGAAAAGGTACCTGAGATTTCACATTCAAGTAGCATCTCTACGGCTGTGTGGGGGTAGGAGATGTTGGAGGCTTCAAATCTGGATACTGCAACCAAAGATGTAAGAGAAAGCAAAAACAGCTACTCAGATACTACAACCATAAATGTAGGCAATGCTGTACTCGCAAGAAAATATGCAGGATAGAAAAAGCATTGGAAAACATAGAATGATAATAGAAATTCTCGATGTCTTTACTGTATAGAAACTCGGCAATAGTTCATTTTCCCCCTCAAAGAAAGGAAGAGCATGTTGAAAGAAAATGGGGAGTGGGGAAAAACGACATGAAAACGGAAGAAGATAATACAGCGAATAATCTAGTAGAATTTTTTCTTTGTATTCCCTGCCGTGTTTTTTCCCCTTGGCCCATAATATATGATTGAAAGATTCCAACCAGAGCATATAAAGGCTACTATGAAGGGTGAAAGTGAGAATTACAAATGGGTATGGTGAGAGTGGTCTTGAATTTCCAGGAAGTGATTCTGCTGTAACTTCTTCTTTGGGGACTGAATTGATTTTGGGAGCAGGTTCAACAGCTGCTTCTACTTTTGGTACAGGCCCATCAGTGACGGTAGGGCTTGCCTCCTCTACAGGTGCCGAAAGAGCCTTGCTAATCATGGGGGCTGGTAGAAGGGCCTTCCCAATTTGCTGAGTTTTAGAACGAAGAAAATCGTTGTTTTAGGATTGTAGATCACGGAGTGATTATCTTCAATTCAAAAACGTAAGTAGAATACATTCGAGAAGTTCAACCACCAAGAATCAGGACTTCGTGAGTACCTTTATATCGTCTACAAGTTCTTTTGGGGCGACTTTGGTGGCCAATAACTCATCAACTTGTTGCAAAGTTTGCTTCCGGTCCTGTCATGGAAAATGGAAGTGACCAAATCTTTCTACTATAGAATTACCCTTTTTAAACTGTTTGCCAAAATTTCGTTTGGTAGCTTTTCCCAGACTTAGTTTGGTAAATCACTTCTCGAAAACATTGTTTTCAAAAACAAGAATGCTCATCATTTCATTTCATCTTCATTTTTTTCCGGTACAATGTTCTTTAAGAATTAGATAACATCAGTTTAAGGCTCGCACAAATGAATGGGTTCTTTTCCATAAAAACCACGACTCCCAAAACCATCAACTAACCAAATTTTCTGTAGTTTTAGAAAAGTAGGAACAGAAAAACAAAGACTATACCAATCAGCATCCTTTATAAAGACATTTTCCTAAAGAAGAGCAGATGTGTTGGTATATTTTGTCATCAATATGCTCTTCAAGGTACTCCACCAAAAGTTGATCCAGGTGATGTAGTGTGAAAATGGTTTATGATTCATTACCACATACACCACTCCGTGAGAAAAGAAGAATAAAATTTTAATTAAATCAACGAACCTCTGCAAAAAGGAGCTTCTTGCTGATAACTTGAAGAAGTGCAGCTGAGCCTAAAAGTTGGAGTACTGTTTCAACCTAAAAACATAGGGGAAAAACATGAAAAACGATATTTGGCCAAAAAATTGCACAAGACTTGAACAATCCATAATCTGTAATGAAAGGCCGAGACTCTAAATCTCAACAGCCCAACCTCTGAAAAGGCCAATAAACCTAATCCTGTAGCAGCAGCAATCCCAAGGGTAAGAAACAACGCTTCAGAGCCTTCCTGAAAAATAAACACGTCACACGCAATTAGCCAGTTTCACTCTAGGAATCTGTCATTTGCATTTCGTCGCATAGCTGAAAAGATAAGACGGTATCCAGTGACGTAACATTTTCAACTGAAAATAAAAAGAGAGACTTGTCCTTGCTTCAGCACGGTGAGGAATCTTTTTCACCATCTTATCATCATTGTTAAGAGATCGGTCACTAATGTAGCGTTTGGTACATAGGTATGGAATTCCTAATTCTGAAGTCTGGTTCAAGGACAGAATGCAAATAGAAATGGAGTCATCAGTCATCATTTTAGGTGAAGGGCTATTCCCCTGGCACATCAAGAAATGATGTAACCATTCTTTGCCTAAATCAATTCAGTGAACCAAACACTACCTTAAAGAGTATATTCTCCTAAATGCTGAACTTGGTATCCAAATTGCTTCATAATTTTAAAGTATTGACTGAACCATTAAACTAACCGGGAACAATTTTTTCAAAGTGGGAAACAGTCAACTTGGTTTCCTTTAATCAGAATCGATGGCCTCTTTAGAAGTCATTGGGTATTGACTGAAAGTTTTTGGTTACATTAACAATGTCACACTCCTGGTGACCGACTCTTTTTTTCAAACTTGTGGGTCATTTCGAATGCCATAAAAGACTTTTTGAAACCCTTCCTAACACCAATTGGTTTTAGGAGAGTTGGTGGAAAAGCGTCACACAAGTAATATTTTGGGTTCCAGTCGGGGAGTACGTGAGGAAGGATTGTTGGGCCCGGAGTGCCCCCATTGTCATTTCAACACATCATTAACATAAAAACAGAGAAAACACACACCAATTGGTTTTTCAAGATTCACTATCATTTTGAAATACGTCACACTTAATATTTTCTCCAGTACAACGGTCCATTGTATTTCAACACATCATTAACAACAGAGAAAACACACATGGTTCAAGATTGTTAGATATGAAAATCGGAAAACCATATGCTGAAAAGAATAAAAGGTCAGAGTGTTCAGCCAAATATGAGAGGGGAAATTCATACTCCAATTGCATCTGTCAAATTGCTCAAATCGAGACTCAACATTTTCTGTGGTGCTATCCAAGGAAGACCACTATTCTGCAAACACAAAGATTCATCTCAAAATTCCATTTCTTCTTCTGTCAGTGTCCAATCCTGGGGTTCGATAGCTCGAGCATACAAATTCAATCAAAGGACGTATTCTGATCACGAATTTGGAAAGGGATTTATGAAGAAAAAGAAGAATGATTTAGCTTCGTAACTTCAATGCATTCTCAATGGCGAGGTTCATAAATCTTGTTCTTCCTCATTGGCCTGGCGTGTTCGACCTTTATTTAGCACGCAAGGCATTCGGCCACTTGACCACATGGAGTTGAGATCAATTGACAGCCAAATTTTTGATGCAAACTATATCCTTTAACATTCAGATTTTCCAGTTTCTTGAGCTATTATCCCGAAGTATGATTCAAGTTAAGCAACGGCTTAATTATCGCTTCATTTCAGCATTTGCTGGTTCAGTTTGATAGCCAGATACTGTTTTTATCGCGCAAATGAATACATGCTAGGTGCAGATAACGAACGACCGATTATTTGCTTGGAACTGTCAATAAGCACTCACATTTTGTAGGTGAAGTGATAATCAGACTGCAGCAGCACTTGAAAACCTAATCTAATCTGAGCTACAAGAGGTGCGGTATTCGGCCCGACTATAAAAATGGAAATTAAAGCCTATTCGGTTATTCCTAATACAAGCAAAGCCTTATCACTTGCCTATCCCTTTGTTCTCAAGCATGCAAAAGCCTTGTTCACGCCAAATATGTGGCTCCCCCGTTGTCTTCATTCAACTATGCCTCTTCTAACTGCAATAATCTTCTTTCTAGCTACATTGTTGGAATTTTCGAATGGAAGGGTTAATGGTGGTTTTTGTGAAAATTGTTTGTTGAACTTTAGCCCACGTCTCACATAAGCCACCCAAGCTTGGTTTATATAAACTACTACTAGTCGATTTTGTAGTTAGCCGTCGACGTGTTTTGGATCTTTCAATCTGAAAAGGAGCATCTTTTTTTTTTTTTTTTTTTTTTTGGTAATTTAGCTTGAAATTAAAAGGGGTTAAACGAATGTCAAGAAGGGCATCCCAGGGAGGAGGACAAAACAAAATAAAGAAAAGAAAAAAAGAAAAAAAGAAAAAAATTGCGTACCCCCGGCACAACCACCGGGGGAATAAGAAATCCAGCACAACCCGCTGGTATAGGGAAACATATGTTTAAAAACAAAATTATAATTGTACGCCACAAAAAACGCACAATGTTATAGCTCGCACAGCTTGGGAACAAAATGGTTTCAACTGAATGGGAGTCCAAAGCTCCTGCCTTTTTAAGAAGTACAAATGTACTCCACGAATACTTTTGTTGATGCACTTTCCGTGTACATAGCTGTCCCATGTGGGTCCAATCCCATGTGCTTCTTGGTACTCGAACAAGCCTTGCACAAGCTCCCATACTCCAGTACATTGCTGTCCACATTTGATCCAAGGGCAGCAACAAAGAGTACAGCTATACCCCATGTCACCGATTGGACTTGATCTTAAATTAAACCAAATAAATAAACTGCTGTTGCCACCGTATGGACCACAGCTGTGCCACCGATTGAGTTAACAACGTGAAAACACGTAAACTGCTATAAGCTATAGCTATGCCCAACCTTTTGAGCCAAAAGTGCCCACTTGCATAGGGGAGAGTGGATCTCAATCTCCTCTTCTCCAATTGATTTCCAGAGCAACTATGGAGAGAGAAAATTACGGACCAGTCTTGATCCAAGTCGAGCTCGACACTGATGCATAGGAGAGGAAGGGAAACCAACTTCTCTGCGCCCTCCTTAGCAGCCAGAGACCGGTTGTGGTATTACCCCACCGCTGTGACACCGACGACACTTAACGGCAGGAACTAAGCCGCATATGAAGAGCCAGAAGAAGATGGACCCTGGAACCTCAGGAGCCTCTGTGCGTGAGCCTTTCTTGATGCTGGTAGTTGATTGTAGATAATGGCAGCTAGGTATAAGCCAGAGCCCAAACCCTTGCTGTTGGTATATTATCAAGATGATACCCCCCGATGTGGGGGTTTTGATGAGGGAATCTGAGAACGAACACCATTTGGAGTTGGGGGAACCCATCTTAAACCCACAGAATGGGAATAAACCTCTTGCGGCCAGCTTCAAGCAGACGCCAAAGCGGACAAAGAGGACCAACTTCACTTTTTGGCACGTCATAACTGAACCACCAGGAACCCATATGGTATTACCCCCTCCGCCGTGACACCATCTCCACATAACGAAAGGGAACAACGAAAGGGAACTGAATCGCAGAGGAAGAGCCAAATGTCCGAAGGTGAACCCCAAAGCCGAAATGTTACTGTGAGAAGCTTACCCGAAAAAACAGTGATGTTGACGTTTTGTTGATGAAGGCGAACCCCATTTGATGAAGGTAGACCCAATGGAGATCAGAACCCTCTTGATTAGCATTCATACGATTCGGGATGACACCCATTTTGTAACAGTGGCTGTTTGGTTGAATGACGAACAGTAGGTGAGTTGGTCCGGCCATGGGGGATTGGAAACCGAACCATTTTTGTGTGATAGATGTGAAACGAATCCACACTGGAAACGCAGTGATAGAGATTTAGTGATGGAAAACCCAACACTAATTGAGGATAACCAAACCAAAGTTCAGTCGGTTTTGTAAAAATTATGACAGAAAATTTAGGGGAGTGCATTCTCTCTCTATTAAATAGAGAGAAGCTCTCAACCCATTAAGCCTGTCTACTGGTTAAGTGAAAAGAAAAGGAGCATCTTGCTAATAACTTGGTCAAGAAGTGCAGTTGAGACTAAAAGTTGGAGTATTGATTCTACCTTAAAAGATATGGAAAAACAAAAACAAGGGAATTTGGCCAAAAAATTGCACCAGACAAAAAATGCCGAAGCTATAATGAAAGGCCGGTTCTCAAAATCTCAACAGCCCAACCTTTGAAAATGCCAAGGTTTAACTTATAATGTAGTAACTTTTATGAATAAATGAACTGAAAAAGTTAAATAAGTTATTGTCATACCATAACCCCATTCATTAGCCTTTTTTCAACAAGTCCATCAAATAAATTTGGTTTATATGTTCTAACAAACAGGACCATAATCTGCTCTACTTGGTATGATTAGTTATGCCAGTTAGTTTTGCCTTCTGTTTCAGTTAAATACAGTGCATAGCACGAGTCTTATGCTAGTTTTCATCATTGGAGGGGCCTTTATTTCTATCCCGCATCCTTAAGTCCTCAGCCCCATACCTCACTTAGAGTTTTTTCGCCCTCCATTCCCACCGCAAAATCTGTTTAGTACAAATAAAATCCACAAAACTCAATAAAGAGCATATGAAGGACTCCATTCCACTAAAATTGTTCAAGACCAAAGTATAGTGGCATTACTTCAAAAAGGATGAAAAAAAGGCAAACCACAAACAACACCAAACTATAAGGATGCAACACAATCAAATATCTGAAATCACAAACAACCACAAGCTAGTTACCTAAACAAACACCATGCACTCTAATATTAAATGTAAGCCCAAACTCATCATTTTATTGCTCATCTTCCCATCCCCTACTGCAACATTATCTGCAAGTACCAACAAGAGTTTTCTCCATCTTTCCCTGCAACGGGAATATAAGAGAGGGAAAGAAAAGAAAAACAATATTAGTTTAATTATGAGAAACCGAATAATTCAACTAACCTACGAGCTCATATTTGATTTACTGATACACAACGCATCCAACGTAGTGCATACCCATATTTTGCAAGATAGGTCGTAAAATGAATGTAATTCCTTCACTAATGGTTGCAATCAAATGATAGAAATATCAGTTTACAAGATTTATAATCCAATCATTTTCTAATCCAAGCAATCAAATAGGTCCCTAATTCTTACTGGCATAGTGCGTAGAACGTATATAAGGTAAGAAAATAAGAGTATAACAATGGCGAATCTTATTTGGTTGTAACCAATTGTAAGTCTTATGGGTAACCAATGAAAGAAACAGGAAGATCAACATGAAGGCAAAATGGAGGAAACAATTTCAAACAGCACAATAAACATATTGGATGATAAAATGAAAATCATGTTCGGGAATTTGAAATTAGGGCCTTCTTGGGAGTTTAATTCCATTACAAATTGTATATTTTTCAATCTTGAGTGTTCTTTAATTCATTCTGTCAAAATGCATGACCCAAAATGAATGGGAGAATGTGTAATTCGAAAATCACCTCCAAAGCGCATAATAAAAATATTATTATAATCCACAATTCCATAATCTGAAAAGAATTGGCTCCTGAACATGCCATTAACAAATCAAGATTCAAAGACCAAATTCCTAAAGTATTGAAGTTAAAACACGGATACAGAGAGAAATTCATACCTTCTCACTATATAATATACTATAATATACGAAGAAAAATTCTCTTCTGCGGTAAATAAAGAAAGCAACAAAGAGCGAGAGATAGATTTGTCTATTTTTTCTCCTTTTTGTTTTAATGAGAATTTACTACAGATGTATACTTTATACTATACCTAGCAGTCCCTTAAGGTCTCCACTCCAGCCATCTAGAAAGTTACAAGCTAGTAGAATGAACATATGTAATTGTAAAAATGGTTCTCAGAATATTCACAACAGAGATTTTTGTCCTTTTATTATTTTTTTTATTTTTGCTTATGATTGTTTAAAGTGAAAAAATTTAAAGGTATTGCCCAACCCTCTCTTGGTTGTGGCGATTAGGTCTGATTTGTAGAAGACATGAATACTATCTTTAAATGTAATAAAAGATGGCATACTACATTGGAGCGCTACAAAGCTACAGACTAGATAAGAAACAAATCAATATCAAGACAACATAGTTTTTACCTAATTCAACAATCGTGAAATGTAAAAGCATTAGCAGCTCATACCTGAAAATGCTACCAATGTTGGCTACTTTCTTCTACCCGCTATGTCTGTAACCATTCTCCTCAACCTTGTCACCTTCTTCGGCATTTCTCTTTCAACTAGTCTCACAAAGAATTTAGGTCTACCAATTAAGAACATGAGATATCCCAAGAAGAGTCCCAGTGTCATTCCACACCCATATCCTATCACCACAATTTTCCAAGTGAATCCATCAAAATCTGGATCCATTTCCTGCTCATGTAACACTAGTGGATGTACTTTTGTATGATTGTTTCACATTCCTTCAACAATGGAAACCCGCATAATCCTAAGTTCCCATCATATGAACTATTCTCAAATGTATTAAATTGTGGACCACGGGGTATGTGTCCATAGAGACGGTTCTGTGAAAGATTCAACACTTCAAGAAATGTCAAATTTGTTAATTGGCTTGGAATTCTCCCAGTGAGCTGGTTAGAAGAGATGTCTAATGATTCAAGGCTAGTCAAGCCTCCTAAAGATGCTGGAATATGGCCAGTGAGGCTATTATGAGAAAAATTAAGCACTATGAGGGAATTGAGCTTTCCAACGACATTTGGAATCTCTCCACTGAAATTGTTGGATGAGAAGTCGATTGTTGTGAAGATAGTCAAAATCCTCACAAGTTCAATCTCAATCCCCTTCATTGTCACTTGGACAGAGTCTTGATAATAACTACTCGCATCACTCATGTATTGTTTGTCAGGCTTGGTATTGTTCTTCATTGCTTGGAAACCTTCGAAATATCTCCCTGGCAAATGGCCAGTGAACTCATTGTAGGAGAGGTCAAAAATTCGAAGATTAGGAAAGGAAAATTTACCCGTCAAAGTGCTCAGGGGACCATGAAATCGGTTGGATCGTACGACAAGAACCTGTAACTCAGGAAGACTCCCCAACCAATATGGAAATGTGTCATTGAACTTGTTTTTTCCAACGTTTAGAACTTCCAACCTCTTACAACTTGTCAAAGATCTTGGCAGTGGTCCTTCAAATTGATTTCCATTCAAATCAAGACTTCGTAAGCTGTTGCGCTTTGCAAATACCAAGGGAAGGGTTCCCTCAAATCCATTGGACCGCAGATTTAACACGGAGAGGGAACTACTAAAATTTCCCAAACATTGCGGAACGGCACCGCTGAATTTGTTGTGAGACAAATCAAGAATCTGAAGGGAACTGGCATTGCAAATTAAGGGAGGAATCTCTCCACTAAGACTATTGTTTGAGATGAAAAAGTACCGTATGGAGGGGGGTGGAATATGAAGTGGTCCTTGAAGCAAATTGGAACGAAGATCAAGTGTTTCAAGATTCTCTGAGGTTCTTAAGAAACTAGGGAACACCTCGATGTTGCAAGATGACATATTTAAATACCTAAGGTTGGGAAAGGTGCTGTTGACATTGCTTCTAGTGATCACTGATGTATTAGTGTTGGAAAGAGAAAGAGACTCAAGATTTTTGAGTCTTTGCAAATCCACAACACCACTCAGATTGGTTGAATCAAGATAGAGTGTAGTCAGATTTACAAGAGTAAACAACCATGGTGGTATTATCCCACTGAGGGAGTTATTACTTAAGTAGAGCACTTGTAGGTTTTGAAGACCACTTAAATTTAAGGGGAGGGGACCTGTGAGCTGATTACTATCTATGTATAGTTCAACAAGTGGTTTCAGCTTTGCAACCCAAAGTGGAAACCCACCAATGAAATTGTTAGCCCCAACATCAAAAGTCTCCAGCATTGTGAGCTCAGCAGAAACGTCGGGAATTCTACCTCCGAGGTTGTTGAAGTAAAGTCGTAAGAAAGTGAGTTGCTTGAGATTTGAGAGAGTAGATGGGACTTCACCGTTAAAACTATTTCGCATTAAATCTAGTTTACGGAGTTGCGTAAGGTTCCCTAGAGAGTTAGGAATGGGACCCCATAATTTGCAGTTGGAGAGAATCAAGGAGTTCAAAGACTTCAGATAACCAATTGAATCGGGTAATTTTCCAGATAAACTCAAAACCATTCTCGATAAATCTAGTTCATGGAGAGAGATCCAAGGAGTTCAAAGACTTTAGAGAACCGATTGAATCGGGTAATTTTCCAGATAAACTCGTCTGAGAGAGATCCAAGGAGTTCAAAGACTTTAGAGAACCGATTGAATCGGGTAATTTTCCAGATAAACTCGTAAAAGAGAGATCCAAGTAATTCAAAGACTTGAGACAGCCAATTGAATCGGGTAGTTCTCCAGACAATTTCGTACTAGAAAGATCTAACTCCCTCAGAGAACTACTACTACGCCAAGTTGATTTTGGTAGATTGACATCAAGATCATTGTTGTCACTTAAAAAAAGCCTCTGCAAGTTTGGAAGGTGGAAAACGCTATCAGGTAAGTTCCCCTGCAACCCGGTCCCCAACAGGTCTAGAAATGTTAAAGAAGTCAAATTCGACACGGAATCGGGCAAATTAGAAGGTATATTTACCCCACGAAGGACGAGTTCTTGTAACCGGGTTAGGTTTTTCAAGAGAATTTCGAAATGGAGAGGCTCAAGTCTTAACGACAAATAAGAAAGATCAAGTGAAATCAGTTTAGACAGGTGGGAGATTTCAGATGAGATTGAACCTGAAAAAACAGAATCGGACAGCTTTAGATGTGTTAAACTTGCAAACCTGCCAAATCCATATGAAATGCGAGAATGGTTGAAGTAATTGTAAGCCAGATTGAGTCGTTGCAGGTGAGAGAGCTGGAAAAGGCTGCTATTTGGATGGATTGTACCATTGAGTTGGCTACAACTGAGATCAAGCCCAATCACGTGGCCAGTCAACCCATCACACGTGACACCATCCCAGTTGCAACAATCAGTTGCATTCTCATCCCAAGAGAGGGTCTTTGGATATGAAGAATCTTCACATTCGGAAGAAGCATTGCTGTTGATAGTAAACGTGTGCTTGAATTGCAACAGTGCAGACCTCTGGTCATGGCGACACATAGGCCAAGGGTGTGGAGAAGAAGAAGAAGAAGAAATAGATGAGAGAGATGATGAGGAAAAAGCAATCTGATATTGCGAGAAACAGAGAAGGAAATGAAATAGCCAAGTTAATTTCCCCATCATTTGTTAAGAGAAGATGAGAAAAGATGAGAAGTGGATATGCATGCTGGGAGTACTGAAGCTCGCCCTTTATACAAAGTCTACTGATTCCACAACACAAGCAATATCCCTCATTCACTCAGATTTACAAGTCAAGTCAACACGCAGAAGACTCCTGTACATGTGGTACTCCACATATTGTAATGATAAATTTCCAAGTCAAGTCAACACGTAAAAGACTCCTGTAGTGTGTAATGAATGTTTCGTGAGGCATTATTCAAAACGATAATGATAAGGGTACCGACGGGGACCACTTTTGGGTATAGATCGAACCGATTCATTATTCCTAGAAATTTTGTGGGGGCCCTCGGAAAATTGTTCTAGGAATAATGAACGGTTCGGATCACTCGTGTGGGACCCAAAAGTGGGTCCCCGTGTGCCATCTGTACATTTTCGGTTCATTATGGTCGGTACGGGTAGCATGGTCCATTTCAAAAGCACTCAATAACCTTTCAACTTTCACGGTCTTTATGTCCAAGTCATGTTTGGTTCTTCCTTGACGCGTATAAGTTTTAGCAGTTGTCTTGTCCATGTCGATTATTCCCTCCATTTCTAGTAATAAACATTTTATTTTCGGAAAAAAAAATAATAATAATATTTCAAAATTTTATCTGCAAATTAAAAGAATTGGTGTTATCTAGTAACTTGTGGAAAAAAGTTTGAATATATATATTTGTGACAAAAGAGCATTATATAGAAGTACTTTTTGTTTTATGGGACTTTTTTTTTTTATGACCAAGTGTCTAGAGAACTTAATTTTTAACGAGACAGAATTAAATACCAAAAGTTAATTTCATAATAAGAAAAAGGGTAAACAGAACTACACCTTTTTTTTTTTTTGAGACTGATAGACAAAGTAACACTTCTTTTTTTTTTTTTTTAAGATTTAAGACAAAGTTACACCGAGGACAACGGATTTTTGTCGAAAAATGCAAGAAAGATGTATGATGTGTTTTCCCTCATGAAAGGAGAAAAATGCATACCATGATGGCTGGGTGGACTTGGACTTACAATTGAACTTCTGTGTCATGCATTTATATTCTCACAAAATAAAAGCCACAAAACTCAGTCAAGGAAAAATGGCTCTTTCCTTATTTAAAGAGGTGTATACCGTGGTGTTTGGGGTGGACTTAAAAAGGGGTGTTAGGAGCCTCATGTTCTTAGTTTTTGCATTTTGCTTCTTACATTTTTGTCTTTTGAGGTATGACCAGAATGTATTATGAATTCATAGAATGTTTGAGAGTTATGCGCAAAATGTATTTTGCAATAGAAGTATTGTTTGGGAGATAGAAAACTTAGTCTAAACTCTAAATTCCAAAGGTCTCTATTGAGTCAATTATCCAGGCTAGGTTCTAATAATGTGTCATGTCCATTGATTTTAAATACGCTCCTTGAAAGGATAAAAATGTCTCGTCTATCTTCGCGCACACCTCTCGCTCCTCCCTCACCCAAGCGGTCCTTTACTGTTTGCAAATTGTATTGATTGGCCCCACTTGTATACGGGCATGACTATTAAAGCTACTACGTACATGTGTGATTATGATACTACCACTTGGGTAAGATTAGGCTCCACATCGCTGTTTGTTCCCACACCACTCTAGTATATTCATTCGCATTCCCTTTTACTATACGATGAAAACGAATTATATAGTACTTTGAGTAAAACCCCTTGATTAATACTCCTTCCGTTCCATATGCTTTTGGGATAACCTTCTCTTCTTTTTTTTCAGGATCAGGTGTCCAGAGAAAATAATTTTTTTACGGAGATATAGAATTAAATACCAAAAAATTAATTTCATAATAAGAAATAGGGTCGACAAAGTTGCATTTTTTTTTTTTAGAATGATAGATAAAGTAACACTTTTTTTTCTTTTTTGAGATTTATAGACAAAGTTACAATGAGGACAATGGATTATGTCGGAAAATAATGGCCGCAAAAGTCAGACAAGAAAGATGTGTATTATTTCCTCATGAAAGGAGACAAAAGCATGCCGTGGTGGTTGGGGTAGACTAGACTTGCAATTGGACTTCTAAGTCATGCATTTATATTCTCACAAAATAAAGACCACAAAACTCAGTCAAGGAAGAAGTATATTTCTTTTCCTCATGAAAAGAGAAAAATGCATACCGTGGTGTTTGGGGTGGACTTAAAAGGGGTGTTTGGAAACCTCGTGTTTTTATTTTTTGTGTTTTGCTTCTTACTTTTTTGCCTTTTAAAGTATGGCCACATGTATTATAAATTTGGAGAGTGTTTGTGAGTTATATGCAAATTGTATTTTGCAATAGAAATACGTAGTACATTTTTGGGAGATCGGAATATTGTCTAAAGTCCAAATGGAGGGCCCTATTGAGTCATTTAGTCCAGGCTAGGTTTTAATAATGTGTCAGTCCATTGATTTAAAATTGTTACTGTCTAAGGTCCTGGAAAGGACAAAAATGCCCCGTCTATCTTCGCGCGCGCCTCTTACTCCTCTCTCGCCCAATTGGTCTAACGTCTTCGAAAGGATAAAAATGCCCCGTCTATCTTTGTGCGCCTCTTTCTCCTCTCTCTCCCATTTGCAAATTGTATTGATTGCCCCCACGTGTATATAAGTTATGACTATTTAAGCAACTACATGTGTGAATTGTGATTATGATGTTGTTCATTCCCACACCACTTTAGTATATTCGTTCACATATTATTTTACTATACGATAAATTCAAGGGTCCTCGTATTGACAGTCCACTGGACTGACAATAATAATAAATAAAAAAACACACTCTGATGTACTTTTTACACTTTTTAATACACATTTGCCCACTTTAAATATATATTTCAAACCTTAACAATAGTTCATTGGGCTGACTTTAGCATTTCTTTAAATTCAATTCTAAAAAGTTTATATAGTTCGACTATGGGTACACCACTTGGTGTACACCAAATGTACGCGGGTTATGTGAGACTCTTTTTGGGATTCCACACAAACAAGCACTAGCCCAATGAACAAAACCACCCGCTGATCTCGTACTCTCTCTCTCTCTCTCTCTCTCTCTCTCTCTCTCTCTCTCTCTCTCTCTCTCTCTCTCTTTCTCTCTCTCTCTCTCTCTCTCTCTTGCTCGGTGCTTTTGCAAGGACGGACGCAAGTGCAGGCTAGTCCGGACAACCACCCTACTCAAGTCTCAAAATTTTCTTATAACCATGGTAGTAATTTATTTCAAATTTTTTTTACAATTATATACAGGTTCGCCCTCCCAATAAATTTTTTTTTTTTAGTCTTCGCCCAAACCTACACTCGAATCTTGCATCTATCCCTATGCTTTTGGCTGCAGCTTAGAGAAATTAAGTTGGAATAGGGTCTTTTTTGTTGGTGATACGGAGTAGTATTTAATTCGTGATGGGTGTTTGTCTGAATTTGAGTAGAGATTGAGGGACTTTTTTGGTTGGTGAATCAATTGGACGCCTGTCTGTCTTATGTTTTGAGTTCTTTTTCGGATTACTACTTTTTTTTTTAATGACCAAGTGTCTAGAGAACTTAATTTTTAACGAGACAGAATTAAATACCAAAAGTTAATTTCATAATAAGAAAAAGGGTAAATAGAACTACACTTTTTTTTTTTAAGACTGATAGACAAAGTAACACTTCTTTTTTTTTTTTTTTAAGATTTAAGACAAAGTTACACCGAGGACAACAGATTTTGTCGAAAAATGCAAGAAAGATGTATGATGTGTTTTCCCTCATGAAAGGAGAAAAATGCATACCATGATGGCTGGGTGGACTTGGACTTACAATTGAACTTCTGTGTCATGCATTTATATTCTCACAAAATAAAAGCCACAAAACTCAGTCAAGGAAAAACTGTATCTTTTTCCTTATTTAAAGAGGTGTATACCGTGGTGTTTGGGGTGGACTTAAAAAGGGGTGTTAGGAGCATCATGTTTTTAGTTTTTGCATTTTGCTTCTTACATTTTTGTCATTTGAGGTATGGCCAGAATGTATTATGAATTCGTAGAATGTTTGAGAGTTATGTGCAAAATGTATTTTGCAATAGAAGTATTGTTTGGGAGATAGAAAACTTAGTCTAAACTCTAAATTCCAAAGGTCTCTATTGAGTCAATTATCCAGGCTAGGTTCTAATAATGTGTCATGTCCATTGATTTTAAAATGTTTACTGTCTATGCTCCTGGAAAGGATAAAAATGCCTCGTCTATCTTCACGCACACCTCTCGCTCCTCCCTCGCCCAAGCGGTCCTTTACTGTTTGCAAATTGTATTGATTGGCCCCACTTGTATACGGGCATGACTATTTAAGCTACTACGTACATGTGTGATTATGATGCTACCACTTGGGTAAGATTAGGCTCCACATCGCTATTTGTTCCCACACCACTCTAGTATATTCATTCGCATTCCCTTTTACTATACGATGAAAACGAATTATATAGTACTTTAAGCAAAACCACTTGATTAATACTCCTTCCGTTCCATATGCTTTTGGGATAACTTTTTTTTTTTTCAGGATCAAGTGTCAAGAGAAAATAATTTTTTTAAGGAGATATAGAATTAAATACCAAAAAATTAATTTCATTTCATAATAAGAAATAGGGTAGACAAAGTTGCATTTTTTTTTTTTTTGAGAATGATAGATAAAGTAACACTTTTTTTCTTTTTTGAGATTTATAGACAAAGTTACAATGAGGACAAAGGATTATGTCGGAAAATAATGGCCGCAAAAGTCAGACAAGAAAGATGTGTATTATTTTCCTCATGAAAGGAGACAAAAGCATGCCGTGGTGGTTGAGGTAGACTAGACTTGCAATTGGACTTCTAAGTCATGCATTTATATTCTCACAAAATAAAGGCCACAAAACACAGTCAAGGAAGAAGTATATTTCTTTTCCGCATGAAAAGAGAAAAATGCATACCGTGGTGTTTGGGGTGGACTTAAAAGGGGTGTTTGGAAACCTCGTGTTTTTATTTTTTGTGTTTTGCTTCTTACTTTTTTGCCTTTTAAAGTATGGCCACATGTATTATAAATTTGGAGAGTGTTTGTGAGTTATATGCAAATTGTATTTTGCAATAGAAATATGTAGTACATTTTTGGGAGATCGGAAAATTAGTCCAAAGTCCAAAGGCATGGCCCTATTGAGTCATTTAGTATTTTAGTCTAGTCTAGGTTTAATGATTCTGTCCATTGATTTTAAAATGTTGCTGTCTAAGGTCTGGAGAGGACAAAAATTCCCAAAATGCCCCGTCTATCTTCGTGCGCGCCTCTTACTCCTCTCTCGCCCAATCGGTCTAAGGTCATGGAAAGGACAAAAATGCCCTGTCTATCTTTGCGCGCCTCTTTCTCCTCTCTCTCCCATTTGCAAATTGTATAAGTTATGACTATTTAAGCAACTGTATGTGTGAATTGTGATTATGATGTTGTTCGTTCCCACACCACTTTAGTATATTCGTTCACATATTATTTTACTATACGATAAATTCAAGGGTCCTTGTATTGATAGTACACTGGAATGACAATAAAAAAAACACACTCCGATGTACTTTTTACACTTTTTAATACACATTTGCCCACTTTAAATATATATTTTAAACCTTAACAATAGTTCATTGGGCTGACTTCTTTAAATTCAATTCTAAAAAGTTTATATAGTTCAACTATGGGTACACACCACTTGGTGTACACCAAATGTACGCGGGTTATGTGAGACTCTTTTTGGGATTCCGCACAAACAAGCACTAGCCCAATGAACAAAACCACCTGCTGATCTCTCTCTCTCTCTCTCTCTCTCTCTCTCTCTCTCTCTCGGTGCTTTTGCATGGACGGACGCAAGTGCAGGTTAGTCCGGACAACCACCCTACTCAAGTCTCAAAATTTTCTTATAACCATGGTAGTAATGTTTTTCAATTTTTTTTTACAATTATACAGGTTCTCCCTCCCAATAATTTTTTCAAAATTTTAAAACGCACTTTAAACTTTAAAATTTTGAATTATTATTTTTTAGGTCTCATTGTTTTGATTGGTAAAAGCATCTCAAGGGGCAAAAATGGAATTTACCTACTTTCCTTTGTTGACAATTTTAAATTGACCCTATATTTTGGGACAACTAAAAGAGAAAAATAGGCCAAACTTTTTGGGACGGAAGAAGTATTATATTTTCCATGCTTTTTTATTCCCAAAAAAGTCAAGCCCATAGCCTTCCCAGTATGATATTCATCTAGCCAAATAAATACTCTCTCCCTCGCAAATTGTTGGTTATATTTTGGGATTTCAACTTTTTAAGAAGAGTACATAATTGTACCACAAAAGGAAAGAAGTATCAACTTTTCTTTGTTACCTTTTTAAAGGGTTAATTTCACTTACCACCCCTGAGGTTTCTAACAAATACGGAGACCTCCCCTATATTTTCTAAAATTTCACTGCCCTCCCTTACTTTTTAAACCAATTGTTAGTTTCTTTCCTTCCGTTGCTTTAAGGCTACTCATGAAATAACCACGCACCCTTAGTAGATATTCTCCACCCTTAAATATATTTTTTAATAAATAGAGTTCAAAATTTTTTTCAAACAAATTAAAACCATTTCTCATTTTCAAAAAATAGCTTATAAACAAAGACTATCAAGAGATAATTTTTTTTTTTTTTTTAAAAAAATTCTTTCTGAATTTTTTTTGAAAATTGCGTCGACATTTAAAGCATTTGTGGACTCTTGTACATGTGGTACTCCACGTATTGTGATTGGTAAATATTGTTGGGTCATCCATGACTTTTGTATTGATAAATTTAGGCAACAAAATGACGTGGTGTGTAATGTATGTTTCGCGGGGCATTACTTCAAGGGCACTTAATAACTTCTCCGCTTTCACGTCTTCTTGTCCAAGTATATATGGTGGTTGTCCATGTCATGTTTGGCTCTTTCCTATCGCATATAAGTTTTAGTGGTTGTGTATGTTTGTTATTCTCACCGTCTCTAGTACGCAAATAAATGATTAATAAATAATGTATTTTGAAAAAATAAAATTTCAAATTTTATCTGCAAATTAAAAGAATTGGTGTTATCTAGTCACTTGTGGAAAAAAGTTAGCATATATATATTTGTGACAAAAATGCATTATAGAACTTTGCGTTTTGCAGAGCGAAAACCCTTAAATAGTACTCCCTCCGTTCCATGTAACACTTTTTTTTTTTTTTTGTGAGGTTTATAGACAGTTAAACTGAGCACAATAGATTTTGTGGGAAAATAATGGCCACAAAAGCCAGGCAAGAAAGATATATATATATTTTTCCCACATGAAAGGAGAAAAATGCATACCGTTATAGTTGGGGTAGACTTGGACTTTACAATTGACCTTCTATGTCATGCATTTATATTCTCACAAAACAAAGGCCACAAAACTCAGTCAAGGAAGAAGTGTATTTTTTTCCTCATGAAAAGAGAAAAATGCATACCGTGGTGTTTGGGGTGGACTTAAAAAGGGGGTGTTTAAGAGCTTCATGTTTTTAGTTTTTGCATTTTGCTTTTTACATTTTTGCCTTTTGAAGTATGACCAGAATGTATTATGAATTCGTAGAGTGTGTGAGAGTTATGTGCAGAATGCATTTTGCAATAGGAGTATTTTGTTTGGGAGATCGAAAACTTAGTCTAGACTCTAAATTCCAAAGGTCTCTAATCAATTAGTCCAGGCTAGGTGTCATGTCCATTGATTTTAAAATGTTTACTGTCTACGCTCCTGGAAAGGATAAAAATGCCTTGTCTATCTTCGCGCACACCTCTGGCTCCTCCCTCGCCCTAGCGGTCCTTTACTGTTTGCAAATTGTATTGATTGGCCCCACTTGTATACGGGCATGACTATTTAAGCTACTACGTACATGTATGATTATGATACTACCACTTGGGTAAGATTGGGCCCCACATCGCTGTTCGTTCCCGCACCACTCCAGTACATTCGTTCACACTCCCTTTTACTATACGATGAAAATGAATTATAGAAGTACTTTGAGCAAAACCCCTTGGTTAATGCTCCTTCCGTTCCATATGCTTCTGGGGTAACTTCTTTTCTTTTTTTTTTCCCCATGACCAGGTGTCCGAAGAATTTAATTTTTTAAGGAGATATAGAATTAAATACCAAAAAATTAATCTAATAATAAGAAATAGGGTAGAAAAAGTTTTTTTTTTTTTTTTTTTTGAGAATGACAGATAAAGTAACACTTTTTTTTTTCTTTTTTTGAGATTTATAGACAAAGTTACACTGAGAACAATGGATTATGTCGGAAAATAATGGCCACAAAAGTCAGACAAGAAAGATGTGTACTATTTTGCTCATGAAAGGAAAAAAATGCATACCGTGGTGGTTGGGGTAGGATACACTTGCAATTGGACTTCTATATCATGCATTTATATTCTCACAAAATAAAGGTCATTTTCCTTATGAAAGGGAAAAAATGCATGCCGTGGTGGTTGGGGTAGACTAGACTTGCAATTGGACTTCTATGTCATGTAGTTATATTCCCACAAAAATAAAGGCCACAAAACTCAGTGAAGGAAGAAGTGTATATATATATATATATGAAAGGGAAAAAAATGCATGCCGTGGTGGTTGGGGTAGACTAGACTTGCAATTGGACTTCTATGTCATGTAGTTATATTCCCACAAAAATAAAGGCCGCAAAACTCAGTCAAGGAAGAAGTGTGTGTATATATATACACAAGAAGTTTCTTGTGAGGGTTCCCTCACAAAAAAAGTGTGGGAAAACAGTTGTGGGCTGTGTTGTTTGGGGTTGACTTAAAAGGGGTGTTTCAGAACCTCATGTTTTTACTTTTTAGTATATTTTGTTTCTTACATTTTTTTCTTTTGAAGTATGGCCAGATTGTAGACGTATTATGAATTTGAAGAGTATTTGGGAGTTATGTGCAAAATGTATTTTGCAATAGAAATAGAACATGTTTGGGAGATCGGAAAATTAGTCTAAAGTCCAAAGGTAGGCGCCTATTGAGTCATTTTAGTCCAGGCTAGGTTTTAATAATGTGTCTGTCATTTGATTTAAGAATGTTACTACTGTCTAAGGTCCTTGAAAGGACAAAAATGCTCCGTCTATCTTCGCGCCCCTCTTGCTCCTTTCTCGCCCAATCGGTCTAAGGTCCTGGAAAAAACAAAAATGCACTGTTTATCTTCATGCGCGCCTCTTGCTCATCTCTCTCCCAATCGATCATTTGTTGTTTGCAAATTGTAGGCTGTGTTTGGATGGGTTTTGAAAAGAAAAATTTGAGATGAATTTTTGAGATAGTGTTTGGTTGGATTTTTGAAAATGTGAATAATGAGATAATTATTAGAGACAGATAGAGAGAGAAATAAAATAATGAGGTAATAAGTACAGAAAGATTCTTTTTCAAAAGAAGGAATCTTTTTTAAAAGAATTTTGGAAGACGGGAAAAAAGAATTTTTGATTAATACTCCTTCCGTTCCATATGCTTTTGGGATAACTTTTTTTTTTTTTCCAGGTTCAGGTGTCCAGAGAAAATAAATTTTTTAAGGAGATATAGAATTAAATACCAAAAAATTAATTTCATAATAAGAAATAGGGTAGTCAAAGTTGCAATTTTTTTTTTTTTTTTAGAATGATAGATGAAGTAACACTTTTTTTCTTTTTTGAGATTTATAGACGAAGTTACAATGAGGACAATGGATTATGTCGGAAAATAATGGCTGCAAAAGTCAGACAAGAAAGATGTGTATTATTTTCCTCATCAAAGGAGAAAAAAGCATGCAGTGGTGGTTGGGGTAGACTAGACTTGCAATTGGACTTCTAAGTCATGAATTTATATTCTCACAAAATAAAGGCCACAAAACTCAGTCAAGGAAGAAGTATATTTCTTTTCCTCATGAAAAGATAAAAATGCATACCGTGATGTTTGGGGTGGACTTAAAAAGGGTGTTTAGAAACCTCATGTTTTTATTTTTTGTGTTTTGCTTCTTACTTTTTTGCTTTTAAAGTATGGCCAGATGTATTATAAATTTGGAGAGTGTTTGGGAGTTATATGCAAATTGTATTTTGCAATAGAAATATGTAGTACGTTTTTGGGAGATCGGAAAATTAGTCTAAAGTCCAAAGGTAGAGGGCCCCATTGAGTCATTTAGTCTAGTCTAAGTTTTAATAATGTGTCTGTCCATTGATTTAAAAATGTTACTGTCTAAGGTACCTAGAGAGGACAAAAATGCCCCGTCTATCTTCGCGCGCGCGTCTTACTCCTCTCGCCCAATCAGTCTAAGGTTTTGGAAAGGACAAAAATGCCCCGTCTATCTTTGTGCGCCTCTTTCTCCTCTCTCTCCCATTTGCAAATTGTATTGATTGGCCCCACTTGTATACAAGTTATGACTATTTAAGCAACTACATGTGTGAATTGTGATTATGATGTTGTTCGTTCCCACACCACTTTAGTATATTTGTTTTACTATACGATAAATTCAAGGGTCCTTTTATTGACAGTCTACTGGGCTAACAATAAAAAAGAAAAAAAAACACACTCCGATGTACTTTTACACTTTTTAATACACATTTGCCCACTTTAAATATATATTTTAAACCTTAATAGTTCATTGGGCTGACTTTAGCATTTCTTTAAATTCAATTCTAAAAAGTTTATATAGTTCGACTATGGGTACACCACTTGGTGTATACCAATGTACGCAGGTTATGTGAGACTCTTTTTGGGATTCCACATATACAAGCACTTGCCCAATGAACAAAACCACCCGTTGATCTCTCACTCTCTCTCTCTCTCAGTGCTTTTGCAAGGACGGACGCAAGTGCGGGCTTGTCCGGACCCAACTCAAGTCTCAAAATTTTCTCATAATCATGGTAGTAATTTTTTTCAATTTTTTTTTACAATTATACAGGTTCGCCCACCCAATAATTTTATTTTATTTTTAGTCTTCACCCATCCTACACTCAAATCTTGCATCTATCCCTATGCTTTTGGCTGCAGCTTAGAGAATAAAGTTGGAATTGGGTCTTTTTTGTTGGTGATAGTATTTAATTCGTGATGGGTGTTTGTCTGAATTTGAGTAGAGATTGAGAGACCTTTTTGGTTGGTGAATCAATTAGAGGCCTGTCTGTCTTATTTTTTGAGTTCTATTTCGGATTCCTACTTTTTTTTTTTTGGTTTTATGCAATTTGTTTTTGAGTTCTTGTAACCGCAGTGAGAAAATTTAATAGTTCTCGAATTCGAAAGCGAAACGGCACAACAAAAAATTCGCTTGTTTGTTTTAGATTGCAGACACATGAAACTAAGATTGGTTTTGGATTCATTTTGTTTTATTCATTTGTTTGAGTTTCAGTTCTGAGGCATTTTTTTGGCGAATCCGAAAGGCGTGTAGCATGTAATCCAGTGGCGTAGCCAGAAAATCACACCAGTGAAGGCACAATTAATCTATAAATGTCAGTACTTTGTACTCTAAAAAAATTCTTCTTCTTTAAGAATCTAAGATGCCTTGATTATCATTTCAAAGGAGCCTCTTTTGACTTATATTTTAATTGACAAATGTGCCTCATAGCCTATTTGGGTATGCCCTCTGAATTCCGAGGGAAGGTCTGCAGTTTGAGTTAATTAGTTGAGAGATTTCGAACTCAATCTCTTTAGTTTATAAAGAAAGAAAGAAAGAAAGAAAAAAAAAGTGCAAAAGAAAGAAAGAAAGAAAGACTACAAGAGTGCAAAAGAAAGAAAGAAAGAAAAAAAGACTCCCTAAAATCCAGTGTAGGCCTGTGCCCACAATGGTCCTATAGTGGCTCTGCCACTGGTGTAATCCTTTCAAGTTCATTTTTGGACCAATCTTAATTTTACCCTTCATTTTTGTTGTTGAAATTTTAGTGAGTTTATTTGTGTTTGTATTTAATTGGTTGCCAAGAAAACTGCAGGAAAAATACCCAAGTCAGAAACAAGTATTGCAACATAAAGAAATGAAATATTTTGACGTGTAGCTTTTATTGTGAATATGAACTATTTTCTCATGATTTTTTCTTTCAAGAATGACCGAGGTCCTTAGGGGTGTTGTGGATTGAACGTGTTGTTCAATTCGTAACAGAATTGTCTTAATATGGTCATTGGTGAGGAGCTTCGATCAGCCACAGAAGTATAAGCCGTTGGTGAGCCGATGTATCGTGCAAGGTGACGTTAAGATTGGTAGTCTGAGACAGGTGAAAGGTTGGAACGGCTTCATGATGAAGAACAAATCATTGGTATCAGGATTGTTGGTGGTGATCACTGGCTCAAGGTGTAGAGGATTGATCAAACTAACACACCCACGCACAAAAACTTCAAAAAACGAGAACACACAAACGATTTTACGTCGTTCGGCCCCAATGCCTATTCCACGGGAGAGAGAACAATTTTCACTATATTACAATGAGATAAAGAACACCCAACCCAAGCCCAAACTCACTTGTAGTATTTTTGTCTCTCACACACTTGCGTAGCCCGAAGCCTCTCCTTTTTGCTTGCTCGGTGTCTTAAATTTGTATGTCTCACGTCGACGGGACCTTGAAGCTTGTACAAATTTCCCACTAACTTTCCTTGCAACACCACTTTCTCATTCTTGAACACCTCAAGAACTCCATCGCTAGATGCAAAGCTACAACCATTGGAATGTAACATCCCCAGCAAAATCAAATTCTTTCTCAATCCCGGCATATGTCAGACTCTGGTCAATCTCACAAACCTTCCATCGACCATCCTAAACGTACCGTACCCGTGCCAACAACCTTATTCACCGTGTTGTTTGCCATGCTAACGGTACTTCCATCGCACGCCTTATACGAATAAACATATTTTCTATTTAAACACATGTGAAATGAACAACCGGAAGCCATAACCCAATCAAAAAAATTCATACCTTCCGAAGTCACCGTGAGCAAATCACCTTCATTTTCGGCGAGACTTTCAACAACCACCGCTTTTGATTTTTCCTTCTCTTCACCTATCTTCGCTTTGAGCTCTAGAAAAAACTTCATTATGTGTCTCTCTTCCTCACAAAAATAGCACTTCCTTTTGTCAACGCCCTGCGACTCACCCACCTCACGAGTGTGAACACCCCTTGGCTTGGAACCATTTTGCGTCTCGGTTTCCTACCCTGGTTTTGACCACCATTGGATGCAACCATAACACGCTCCTCCGAAAACCTTTTGCTCTCATTCCTCCGCATCGACTCATGGGATAGGAGTGTAGCGACAACCTCATCAAGCCCGAGAGTGTATTTTCCGTACATCAATGTAGTCCGGAGATGCTGGCAGCAATGAAACCAACAAGAGAATCATTTTATCTTCCTCCTCGATCTTTGCACCAATGGCATCCAACTCGGATAGTAGCCGATTGAACTCATCCAAATGATCATTGAAGTTTTCTCCTTCAGACATACGTAGCATGTACAATTGTTTCTTTAACGACAACCGATTCGTTAAAGACTTGGACTTGTACCTACTCTCCAACTTTGCCCAAAGTTCCGCCGGATCCGTTTCATTGATTATGGTAAAAATATGAAACAATAGCACAAAAAATATGGTAAAATTTGTTTCCCAAATTAGTAATGTGTTTAATTTAGATGACTTGTTACATTAAGTAATGGTAAAAAAACTTGTTCAAAACACGTTTCAATGATTATGGTAAAAATATTAGCCAATACCACAGAAAATATGGTAAAATGTGTTTATATCAGTGGTTAATTCCTACGACTTATTCATGGTAAAAAATTTGTCTACAACAAATTTCAATGATTATGGTAAAATCTGTAACCAAAAACACAAAAAATATGGTAAAATTTGCACATGCAGCAACGTGTCAACTACCCGCATCTACTAACCTAACAAGCCAACAACGCTTACCAATTTTCCGTACAAATGGAGCACGTTGGAAAAGTGACGAAGACGAGACCCAATTGGAAAGACGACGGAGAAGTTTATAGAGCTCAAGTCGTTGACGTTGATTTGGGATGGACATTTGTCAACGACGAGTTGGAATTACGACAGGTGAAGATTTGGGACGGCAAGGGTACAAGATTTAGGATGCCTATTAGTGGACACCGAGTTTGCCGAGAGAGAGTATTGTCGACGGTGGCTTGGGACCGCGAGAAATGAAGGTTTGTGATGGCAATTTGGGACCGCTTGGTGAAGTTTTCTGGCGTTGCAAATTTGTTTTCTAGGGTTTAAATGGGGAGGAAGACTCGCAAAATTGGGGGGATTCGATTTTATCACCAAATCCCTAAATTACAGCTTAAGTCCTCAAAAGTTTGAATTCATTTTCCCGACCCATAGTGTATACTCTCAATTCAATCCTCAAAAGTTTGAATTTAGTCCCAAATCGCCTAATATATGTACAGTAAAGGGTAATATTGGGTTTATTTGAATTCCAGGATGAAAACATAACTTCAAAAAAAGGATAGAATGATAACATAAGTTCAAGACCAAGTGACAGAGGATTAATATTTAAGTGCCCGATGTTTTTTCCCTCATGAAAGGAGAAAAATGCATACCGTGATGGTTGGGGTGGACTTACTTACAATTGAACTTCTGTGTCATGCATTTACTCACAAAATAAAGGCCACAAAACTCAGTCAAGGAAGAAGTATAGTTTTTAAACTCAAGAGAAACAACCAGCGGATTTTGGTGTTCGTGGAACTGCTCGTGCAGTAATGCTCACCCCTTTTAATTCAAAGTGCTGCAATTACAGCTTCTAGCTTAATGCTAGTAATCCCTTTTTGACTTGACTTTGAAGTCACAATAACCAAAGGATCACCTCACTCAATTAGGAACCTGATGGCTGTGAAAAAAGATTGCGTTTCGGTATTGACAGGCAAGATGAATATATAGAAAAATACACAGTTTTGATGCACTGTTAATACTTTTCAAGGCACTTTAACACATAGAAAATACCTTTTTTTTGGGTCCTCTTTCCTGCCTTTTGACAGGCTATTGGGCTGTTATTAGCATTTTCCAAAAACACATCAATCGCGCGCATTAGTATCTTTCGCACCCAACACAACCACAAGAAAGATAATGGAGGACCATCAAAAAGAAATTAAGAAAGAAAAAAGGATGGGAGAAAGAGAGAGAGGAAGGAAAATACTCTAATAATTACTGTAATACTTAATTGCATAAGTTAGCCCTTTTTGACTTGACTCTGAAGTCGCAATAACCAAACAACAATGTTATGGGTACACCACTCAATTAGGAAACTGATGGCCATGAAAAAAGATTGGGTTATGCTATTGACAGACAGAATGAATAAAAAAATACACAGTTTTCATTGCACTACTAAAACTTTTTAAGCAACTTTAACATAGGAAATTACCCTCTTTTTGTACTTTTCCTTCCTTTCAACAGGCCATTGGGTTGTTATTAGCATTTTTCAAAAAGACATCAACTACATTAGTATCTTTCGTACCCAACACGTCCAATGGAAAGATAATGGAGGACCCATCGAAAAGAAAGGCAGAAAAAAGATGGGAGAAAGAGAGAGGAAAGGAAATACTCTAATAATTAGTACTTAGAACTACTTTGGCCTAAAAGTGGATTATGATTTTTTTGTTTTTTCGTTTCGTCTTTATTCAATTTTTTTTTGCATTTGTTAGTTTCGCGTCAAGATTTTGTGGTTTTTTGATTCCTCTCAACGAGAGGAATCTAGCAAGTATAAAATTATGGTCAAAACTCAAATTTTTTTGAATAAAGCCGAAATACTTGGATTATTGGAAAATAATCCACGTAGTTCGGCTTTATTCAAAAAAATATTTTAACTCTTTTTTTCGAGAGGAATCCAAAAACTTTTTTAACTCTTTTTTTCAAATAAAAAAATAAATGTTTTTGATTAAAAAATTTATCCCATAAATAATCTCACGCAAATCAAACATGGGATTGGGTATCTTAGGGATGAAATTAATACCAGGATAAATAATCCGGGACTACCAATCCCAGGATTATTAATCCCACCTATTTCAATCCGCGAATCAAACGAGGCCTTTTGGTCTTCAAAGTTGTTAAACAATTTTTTTTTTTTTTGGAGGGGTAAATAGTGGTTAAACATTTTCTTTCTTGTCAATTGTTTTCTCATGATTTTAGCTTTGAAGGTTGAGCAGATGCTGTTTCTTTTGTTATGATGAATTTTGTTATGTTGTTAGGTTTGGTCATTGGTTAGGAACTTCGATCAGCCACAAGAAGTATAAGCCCTTCTGTTTTCGAAAGAACTTCAATGTGGTTATACGAAACTTTGTAGAAGATTGGTTGGAGCAGAAATCTTCGACATTCACACAAGTTTTGCACAGAGTTCTGCTCATGGCTTAGTCGTTTTCATCCTCTTTTCAATTACTTGTGTTTTTCTGCTATTCTTAAAGTGCTGTTGAGCTTTGCCTTGTCCTACTATTCCGACAATTCCACGATTAACTGTGGTCTAAACTTCATAAAAGTATGTGGAAAATGTGTTGTCTGCAGACTGGATCTTGTTCTTCCTCATTGGCCCTGAAAACATACTAGCGTTTTCGACCTTTGTTAGCACATAGCCAAATTTTGATACAGTTATGTCCCCAAACCTCCTGATGTTCCAGTTTCTGTAGCGAATATCGCAAACTAATCACCATGTCAGAGTGACGGAAAATTTGCATCATTTCAGTATTGACACGGAGAGGTTTTTTCCTGAAAATGAAGATGTTCCTGGTCCAAAGAAAACCTCCACAATGGAATCCCTAGTTGCTTTGAACTGTCAAATTTAAATCACAATAACAATACTGGAACCAGCCAATTTTCTGGATTATATCGAATTTTTGCAGGTAAAAGGTAGTACATAATCAAGCATGCAGAAGCATAGTCTACACAAAACATGTGGTTCCTCCATTGTCTTCACCCATCTATGCCTCTTCTAACTGCAACAATCTTATTTTCCAATTTGGTGCTAAGAAATGGTTTAGGAACCTAATCTAGTGTTATTGAAGACAAAATCAACATTGTTCGAGTTTTTGCATGGAGGGTCATGTATCATAATAGCACCCTCCGACTCGGATCCTTAATTTCTTTTACTTGTGTTCTTCTGGTATGCCAATTTGCGGGAAGAAGGAATTTACATAAATCAACCTGAAATCAAGAACACCCTTTGCCCTTTATATACTCCTCTCCGAATTTATGAGCGATGTCTCATGATCTTCGATCATCAAATTCAGCTATGAGAAGTGGAAGGAAGTCAGTTTACACACAAGAATCAAGATACAACAATCCCAATTTAATCCAACCAGATGAAGATCAATACAGAACAACTGGGGTACTTCATGATAAACACATCACTAATCTCTCTCTGTAATTGTATATTAGACCTCACATACCGTGTTATTATGATCGATAATTTCCAAATCAGAGTTGAGCTAATTTACATGAAACAGAATAGAAAGTGTAGCACAACAAACACAACCAATAAGACTGGCGCAAACCAGGAATTATCCCAACTCGTAAGCCCAAAAATCTCACAGACGAGGAGCATACATTACAACTTGTGGTAGCCCTTAGGAATTCCCGAAAAGGTACCTGAGATTTCACATTCAAGTAGCATCTCTACGGCTGTGTGGGGGTAGGAGATGTTGGAGGCTTCAAATCTGGATACTGCAACCAAAGATGTAAGAGAAAGTACAGCTACTCAGATACTACAACAAAAAATGTAGGCAATGCTGTACTCGCAAGAAAATATGCAGGATAGAAAAAGCATTGGAAAACATAGAATGATAATAGAAATTTTCGATGTCTTTACTGTATAGAAACTCGGCAATAGTTCATTTTCCCCCTCAAAGAAAGGAAGAGCATGTTGAAAGAAAATGGGGAGGGGGGAAAAACGACATGAAAACGGAAGAAGATAATACAGCGAATAATCTAGTAGAATTTTTTCTTTGTATTCCCTGCCGTTTTTTATCCCCTTGGCCCATAATATATGATTGAAAGATTCCAACCAGAGCATATAAAGGCTACTATGAAGGGTGAAAGTGAGAATTACAAATGGGTATGGCGAGAGTGGTCTTGAATTTCCAGGAAGTGATTCTGCTTTAACTTCTTCTTTGGGGACTGAGTTGATTTTGGGAGCAGGTTCAACAGCTGCTTCTACTTTCGGTACAGGCCCATCAGTGACGGTAGGGCTTGGCTCCTCTACAGGTTCCGGAAGAGCCTTGCTAATCATGGGGGCTGGTAGAAGGGCCTTCCCAATTTGCTGAGTTTTAGAACAAAGAAAATCGTTGTTTTAGGATTGTAGATCACGGAGTGATTATCTTCAATTCAAAAACGTAAGTAGAATACATTCGAGAAGTTCAACCACCAAGAATCAGGACTTCGTGAGTACCTTTATATCGTCTACAAGTTCTTTTGGGGCAACTTTGGTGGCCAATAACTCATCAACTTGTTGCAAAGTTTGCTTCCGGTCCTGTCATGGAAAATGGAAGTGACCAAATCTTTCTACTGAAGACTTACCCTTTTTAAACTGTTTGCCAAAATTTCGTTTGGTAGCTTTTCCCAGACTTAGTTTGGTAAATCACGTCTCGAAAACATTGTTTTCAAAAACAAGAATGCTCATCATTTCATTTCATCTTCATTTTTTTCCGGTACAATATTCTTTAAGAATTAGATAACATCAGTTTAAGGCTCGCACAAATGAATGGGTTCTTTTCCATAAAAACCACGACTCCCAAAACCATCAACTAACCAAATTTTCTGTAGTTTTAGAAAAGTAGGAACAGAAAAACAAAGACTATACCAATCAGCATCCTTTATAAAGACCTTTTCCTAAAGAAGAGCAGATGTGTTGGTATATTTTGTCATCAATATGCTCTTCAAGGTACTCCACCAAAAGTTGATCTAGGTGATGTAGTGTGAAAATGGTTTATGATTCATTACCACATACACCACTCCGTGAGAAAAGAAGAATAAAATTCTAATTAAATCAACGAACCTCTGCAAAAAGGAGCTTCTTGCTGATAACTTGAAGAAGTGCAGCTGAGCCTAAAAGTTGGAGTATTGTTTCTACCTAAAAACATAGGGGAAAAACATGAAAAACGATATTTGGCCAAAAAATTGCACAAGACTTGAACAATCCATAATCTATAATGAAAGGCCAGTCTCAAAATCTCAACAGCCCAACCTCTGAAAATGCCAATAAACCTAATCCCGTAGCAGCAGCAATCCCAAGGGTAAGAGACAACGCTTCAGAGCCCTCCTGAAAAATAAACATGTCACAAGCAATTAGCCAGTTTCACTCTAGGAATCTATCATTTGCATTTTGGTCGCATAGCTGAAAAGAAGAGACAGTATCCAGTGATGTAACATTTTCAACTGAAAATAAAAAGAGAGACTTGTCCTTGCTTCAGCACGGTGAGGAATCTTTTTCACCATCTTATCATCATTGTTAAGAGATCGGTCACTAATGTAGCGTTTGGTACATTGGTATGGAATTTTGAAGTCTGGTTCAATCAAAAAAGGACAGAATGCAAATAGAAATGGAGTCATCAGTCATCATTTTAGGTGAAGGGCTATTCCCCTGGCACATCAAGGAATGATGTAACCATTCTTTGCCTAAATCAATTCAGTGAACCAAACACTACCTTAAAGAGTATATTCTCCTAAATGCTGAACTTGGTATCCAAATTGCTTCATAATTTTAAAGTATTGACTGAACCATTAAACTAACCGGGAACAATTTTTTCAAAGTGGGAAACAGTCAACTTGGTTTCCTTTTCTCAGGATCGATGGCCTCTTTAGACGATCACTATCATTTTGAAATGCGTCACACTTAATATTTTCTCCAGTACAACAGTCCATTGTATTTCAACACATCATTAACAACAGAGAAAACACACATGGTTCAAGATTGTTGGATATGAAAATCGGAAAACCATATGCTGAAAAGAATAAAAGGTCAGAGTGTTCAGCCAAATATGAGAGGGGAAATTCATACTCCAATTGCATCTGTCAAATTGCTCAAATCGAGACTCAACGTTTTCTGTGGTGCTATCCAAGGAAGACCACTATTCTGCAAACACAAAGATTCATCTCAAAATTTCATCTAGGCCAAAATAAGGAATCAATGTTTTTAAAAACTTGGATGCCAAGTATGAAAATGACCATCCATCCGCGGGGCCCTTCTGCGCCATCTTTTATGGCATAAGCAGCTTTGAATCCGTTAGAGGTGACCAACTCTGCAACCAGTTCAGAGTTCCCATCGAATCTGGCTTCCGTCACAAACTCACAGCATTAGTTTCGTATGTCAGCTATCAGAAGGATTTAAGAGGTGACTCGCATACTACTAAACTACAATCACCATTCAATCGGACAAAAGAAGAAGAAACCAATGATGATAAATAATTAAAAAAACTAAGAAAAGAGGTAAAGAGGGAGAAAAGAGATAAATAACCAGATGATTGAAGCTTTTCCTTCGACTTGAGCACCTTGTTTGATGCCATTGTCAATTTCATAGGTTTGGACACATGGACCTCTAAATTTGCTTATGTAACAGCTCAGTACCCAAGTTTGTTTCTCTTAGATTATTTCTCATTCACCTTTGTTCTGCAGAATAAATAACTTATGCTTATCGTGCACGGATAAGATCTGATGCAACTTAAACCCCTGATATATTTTGATTTTCTTGCTGGTGTTGAGGGGGAAGAAGGAAATAATTTCTCAAATGTTATCTAAGATTGAAGTATGGCTAATGTTTCTAACATTGGAATTTAAGGGACAGGCACCCTTCCACTCCTATTGAAAGGAAAGTAGCTCACGAGGATGGAGAAATAAGGCGACAAGAAAAGACTTACCCTATGATCTGGATAGCTGACTCTTGCTACACCCCCGATTATCAAAGTATAGGATCCCCCACCTACCCTACCCCGATAAGAACTGACTCGGCGACAGAGAAGTCAACCTTTGATGCGAGGTTCAGTCTTGGATCTTGCACTTGAAAGTCGTTCTTGAGAGAGGAAATGGCAAAGTCAAGAACCAAGTGAATGAAAGCTAACAATTTCATTGCCTCACAGCCTGAGTTTCATTTACCCACTTTCCTTCCGTAATTGTGCACTTAAAAAACTGTAATTTAACCAAAGGTATTCCATCACAATGAAAAAATGCAAAGATATCGGCTTTTGTAGGCTGCTAATGTTTGGACAGCATTCATGTGAGGAAACTCGATGACTTGAAGTCTTGAACCACATCTGATTGAGCTTCATACAAGAAAATCCCCTAACTTTAAAGTGGAAACATTAGCCTTCGTACAACATTTTTTTGTTTTGTAGCGTATCACCACCAGAAAGTACTTTTTGACATGGCAAAAGAAGTTCTTTAAGTATCAACAGAAAATGACTTCAATGTTGAACCCCTGTTGGGAATTGGGATATGTCAATGGACATAGCATTTTTGTTTCTTGGTATAGCATAGTCCATTGTGCTCCGCTGGTAATTCCTTTCCGATCCTTTGGACACTATGAATGCTGTTGACACAAAGGATTTTGTATCTTTTGCCAAATCTGCATCATTATCTAACTATTGACCACAAGTGGCACGACCAAAGATGTTCTTCTTTCCCTCCTCAATTCTCCCTTTCAGTTTAAATTCATATCCCAAAATTTCTCCATTGACAAATGAAAACTTATTCTTTGAACTATTGTTTTCATCTTCCACCCAAATTCAATAATATTGCATAACTCATTTTATCATATCCTTCGACTAACTAATAAACCATGGGTTGATAACCTAACTATTTTATCCATATACAATGTCAACTTTCTTTCTCACTACCTACCAAAATGGAATAACAGCTAAAATGTAGAATGCATAATCTATATAATTACACTGGGCAATTACTGCTAAAGTACTATGGTTTGATAACTTACTTGTCTAGAATAAACAATGTGGTATTTTCTGGTTCCTTGAACTTCAAAGAGAGCTTCTTCAAGAACCCTAGCTTATCCTCACCTCGGTACGCAACCCCCACCGACTTCTTCTTTAACCCCCGGATATCCGGACTGCCCACTTGTCTCAGCTCAACCGGTGGCCTTATATCAACCAACTGACAAGTGGAATCATCACCCAATTTTGTATAAGCATTTTTTGCAGACTCAACTCCCCATGGCTTAGGGCTACTGAAGACCTGAGACAAAACTAGGGGCACCCCTAATAGGGCAACCCCACCTGCTATAACTAGAGGGTTTTCTACTCCAAAATTAATGATACTATCAATAAACCCACTAATATCAAACTCAGGAGATTCCATAGAAGTGGGTGATGAGCTCACTGATTGTTGAAGAGCTTCCTCATATGTAAAAGCCCTTGCAAACCCAGAACTAAGAACTGAAGACAACAGCAGTAGACCCCCATGGAAATTTCTACTGAAATTCCTTGAGATTTTTTTAGGGTTGTGGCTAAAATTGACAGAAAGTGGGAATTTGAGTGAATAAGAGATGGGGAGTGATGTAATTTTTCTGGGTTCTGTTCTTCTTTCAGAAAGAACAGATATGGGTGTCAATCCTATTGCATTAAGGGCCTCCATAGCATAATCACCAAAGTTTCTTCTGGGTTTTCAGATTTTTTGTAGAATTGCTTCAACCACCATCACAGTTTGACAGTATTTTTTTTCCTCTTTTTCCTTTTTGGCAGTTATTGTAACATATGTGAAGAAAGCGTTAGCTTCTCGAGTCCAATGGGTACAATTTGGCTGGTAGTTTTGAGTGTGGGGAAGGGCTGAGGTGGCAGGAGAGATGAGCTTTTGTCCAGTTGTGCTGTGACACGTGGCTAGTGAAATCAGAGGTTTTGTTATCATGTAGGCATTGGATGGGGGTGGTGACTTTGGCTTGCTCTTGTGTGGCTGAGAAGTGGTCTTAAAGACGGTCACCGAAGCTGTAACATATGCAACTATATGTACATGTTGTGCAGTACGCTAGTACACTGTACAGGCCACTAAACACTCACTGGTTAAGCTGCAAATTTAACAGCCAACGGGGCATTTGTCCCAGCGGTATCGGAGGGGCGTAATTGCCCAGGTGAGAGGTCTCAAGTTCGAGTGGATAAATATATATTCGCCCTGTATTGTAATCTAGTAACTATCAACCACTAACGTTATCTATGTCAAAAAAAAAAAGGGCAAAGTAATATATTTTTATTTTTAGACTAATAGTCTAAAAGATAATCACACTATATATGCTTGTCGTATTGAAGTTGTTATTACGATCAATCATAAACTCGAAGATCTTGTGTTTAATCATCATCGACAACCTTTTGAACTATGGAAAACCTTTAAATAGTTATATGCGGAAGAACTTCTGCACTAACATCAATTTTATTCAAAGTCCTTTTTCAGAAAATGCGAACTCGGAAATCGAAGAATGCTAGTGTAGCATTTTTCAAATTCATAGAAGTGATGATTTGGGGCTTTACATGAGATGCCCAATCCATCACACCAAACCCATTAAGCATACATGTCAGTTTTTATTGACAGAATCAAGCATAAACAAACGCTATTGATAAAACTAACACTGATTTCGTATGGGGCTCTGTGAAAAGTGCTGAAAAACACTGTTTTAATCTCTCTAATTTATGTCTGCATCCGTTTAGTCATTTACGTTGTTTTTTTATGTGCTTTGTGTTAGTGTTTACAGGCCTTGGGAGCCAATGAAAGTGAAAAATATGTAACTTGGATGATGATAGAAGCAAAGGGGAGTTAATCAGTGTCCGGTCTCAGTCTTGTCGATCTGGTCCGGACCATACAACCCAGAAAACCAAACTTCAATGTGCAGCCACGCTGATCTCGACTACCACCCTAGAACCTCTCCTACACCGCTCAGCACTCTTGGTCCGGACGAGCCTTGGCCTGGTCTAGACGAACGAAGCTGACCTTTAGCATTTTTCTGTAATTTCTAGGGCTTTGACTATAAAAAGGAGTTTCAAACATTATGCGGAGGTTCTGAACTTGTTTAAGAGGCAACTCAAGAGAGGAAAATCTATGGAGTTCAACATGTCTTCTTCCAACCAAGCTTCGACACCAGCATCTATGGCCACCACCATTCTAGGGGTGAAGATGAAGCCCAGTTTAAGTAACTTTGTTTATGTATGGGACTAGGTTTGTTTATTTAAAGTGATTGACTAATTAAGAAGCCTTTTTATTATGATTTATGGAATGTTTTTAATTCTTTTAATCTATAGTCTTCAAATACATAGTTATTGAATAACTGAGATGGATTATGGCATTATGCTCATACAACGGATTGTGCTATTAGACTCCCCGTGAAAGAGACGTGTTATACTAGTAAGACAGTTTGTGCTATGAGATAGTACATGCGTGTTAACAACTTAATTATTCTCCTCTTGACGATTATTGTAAGGGATTGCAAGCTCCAGCAATAATCCCTTATTAAGATTGCACTATTAAGATTGCACCCTTGATAAGTTTTTATATTTTAGAAGAAAAAAAAACTACTTTTGCACTCCTAGCTATGTGTATTCATGCAATTTAAAATTTTAAGTATAAGTTAAAATAAAGCTAAATTTCAATATAGTGAATATGGTTTACCAATAAATCATATTCACACGTGCTCTAAAGGATGGTCATTTCATATAGTGAATATGATTTATTGATTTACTATTTTTGTGGTTTGTGCTTTAAAAGATGGTTATCTCATACAGTGAATATGGTTTATTGATTTACCATTTTGGTGACTTGATACAATAAAAGGTGATGTTTTAAAAGATGGTTATTTCATACAGTGAATATGATTTATTAATTTACCATTTTGGTGATTTGATACAATAAAATTTATGAATGTGGTTTATTAATTTACCATATTGGGTGATTTGATACAATAAAAGATGGTTTATTGTTTTATCACTTCGGCACTTCAGTGATTTCAGAGTACATATGATAAATTAACATATCATTCATGGTAAATAATTTTACTATGTTTGTGGGTTGGCGAGTTTGCATTTTAAATTTTTAAATTTTGTTTTGAGATTTTAGGGGATAGAAGATTTTGATAGATAACGAATTAAAAGACTAGGAAAAAAGAAGATTTGAAAGATAGGATAAAGAGATTGAGATAAATCAGGAAAGATATGAAGGGAAAATATTAAAAGATTAGGCGGGAAATGGTAGTTTGGTGTTTTTTTGAATTTGAGGATGCCAACTTAATTATTCAAACTAACTAGGATGGAACATAAGTAATTTTCCAAACAAGATGTCTCATTAACTCTCTCATAAATAAAAGGGCAGTGTTATAACAAAAATGATACAGACACACACTCTCAGCTACACTCTACCACACGCCTCACTCACATGTGGGTGTGGGGACCACATGTGGGGGTGCGGTGAGTGAGGTGCAAGGTAAAGTGTGGTGAAAAGTGTGTTTGTATCATTATTCGTGTTATAACGTCTCTCTCTTTTAGTGTGCAAACAAAAGAACTGATTTTTCATTTGGTTGTTTAGGGTTTCCCTCCCCATGTCATCCATCGCACCATCGACCAAGGGATGGAGCAAGGAATTCTATTACGCAGGGACAACCTATATAATCGATAGAAATTTTTTTGAATTTTTTTCCTATATAATAGTAGACATTCTTTCCCTCGCAGGGGCGACTGCCCTTACGCACCCCTGTCTCCATCCCTGCCATCTTCAACGAGCTCCCGACAAGTCTAAAATGGCTCATTACCACTGCAAAATGAACCGCGGTGTGTCCCTTTCTCGACCAACGTTCATCTGTACCAGTTGAAAGCCACCAACTGGCACGACACACTGCAGATGCACTTATCCCCATTGAGTCAACATTTCATTTGAGGTGGTGGGTGAACTTGGGGTGAGTTGCCTCGGTTGGGGTGACTGTGCTCTTAACGAGGAACCGGTCGGAGGGGGAGCGAAAGAAAGTTGTGGGGAAATGGGATTTTTTTTTTAAACGATCATCATCTCATTCAAGGGAAAGCCATCCGGCACTTACAAGATTTCATCACAAAAATAGAAATGAACCAAAACTAATAAACATAGACAGGAGCACGACAAAACGCTCACCAGGCAAACCGGCTCCAGACACTTTCTGACGAAGTAGACCAACACTAGGTGCCGGCATAGAGCCCGCGTAGATCTAGTGGTAAAGAATCCTAACGGATAAAACAGTTCAAATCATACAACTTATCAACATAGATGAAATCCAAAACCACACCACTGAGGTCCCCAAATACACAAAAAACACCTAAAAAATTATTCACTTGCCACAACAATGTACCAGATCTGGGAAGCCAGACCGGTACTCAAAACCACCGGACTGGGCGAGACTCATCCAAGGTAGAGAACACAAAAAAATAGACTAAAAGAAACTCCAATCTTCCAACCTCATCTTTTATTTCCCACACCGTCGGCCGCCATTCACTAGCCTCCTGCGCTCCATCGCCTCTGCGTTAGTTTGAACCCATGAAACTGGAACAGAACCTCTACCGGAACCACTAGAGAAGACTGAAATCCCAGATCCAAAAAAACCAACACCATTTGAAAACGGGGCCAAGGGGAGGGAATGAACACATTATCGGGGCTAGATCTGAGAGAGGATGTAAGATATTAATCTAGTGAGTGGGTATGAGAAATTAAGGGTGTGTGAATATAATTACCCCTTCCTCAAATGGAAATACTTTAATGAAGTTTCAAATATACACCTGCATTTAACGGTAGACACAAGCGAAGTTAGAATCAAGGACCATTTAAATACAAAACTATAAATGTTGGGGATGTAATAAACGTAATTTGTATGTTAGGGACCAAATTGATATTTTGCTAATACTGTGGAGACCATTGGTAATAATAAACTGTTATTAATTGTAAACCGTGAACTAATAAGAACATCCTCATCAGGGGAGGCAGATTCCCCTGATGGTTATTTTGTTGAGTTAAAGGGAGAAAAACACTCCAAAATCAGCCTCAACAAGTATTTGGCTAATTTGCAAAAGTTGTAACTTTGCTACAGTAACTCGGTGTTTGGCTAAAGGCGCTATTCACCGGTTAGGATTAGTTTAATAGTTTCTCTCTTCCTGAATTCTCTCTCTCTCTCTCTCTCACACACACACACACACACATTTTATTTTTTACAAATTAAAATTTTTAAAACTTTTATTTTTCATATCCAATGTTGGAAAAAAAATACACATTTTAAATATACTCGACGACATCTATCAAATAAGACCAACATTGAATATGTAATTATGTATTAAAATCTACTCGACGAGCTCGTAAATATTATCGGAGTCCCATAATATGTTTTCAATATTTGTAATTATTTTAAAAATTAGAAAACTAAAAATAGAAAAAAAAAAGAATAGTTTAATACAATAATGTTATAATAGAGAGTCTGATTCTGTGTGATTTTAGAAAAGTGACTAGCTAAAGTATAAAATGTGATTTTGAGGTCAAATTTAGTCTAAATTTTGTTGAGGCTGATGAGGATGCCCTAAGTGTACTTCTATTTGATTCTATCAAACGTATAAGTTAATTACACCGTAAGAAGCTAACAGACATATAATTCTTAGTAGGAACGGCAATTCGGTCCGAGCCACTCCCTTGCTTGCCCTAGTTGAGTTAGAGTTTCAAGAATCTTTTTGGGACAATGGGATTGGATCAGATTTGGAAGCAAAATTAAAAATATTGGGAGATCGGAACAGAGGTTGTTATGTACTTCCACCTCGATCCCCGCCCCATTTTTTTAATTATATATTCAATATTTTATTATGTACTAACCCTTATAATTATTTGTAATTACTAAGGTTTCCCAAGTATATGTAATATACTACTACGCACTCTGTCCCTTTTTAATTGTTGAGTATTCTATTTTAGACTGTCTTAATAAGTATGTGTTTTGAAAAGTTAATGGGTAAAATTTTGTACAATTATTGTTTTACCCTTTGAAAAGTTAATTTTACCCTTTGAAAAGTGAATGAGTAAAAAGTTAATGGAAGTGCAGAATAATTTTGGAAAGTGGAGTTAAGAATTAGTGTGAAATGTGTAAATTGTAGGTAAAAGTTGATGTAAAAGAAATAACGATGATGTTTCTTTAATAAGTTGGATTTATGAAGCAACACATTTAAAAATGGGTAGAGTGATATCTATATGAAAGTCATTCCCCAAACAACTCGACATCGTCTCTGTTAACAGCTCAATCAACCACCCAAGCATCAAAATTTGATTGTGCACTCTCAATAAAATATGGAAAGTCGATAAAACAAAGTATTGTGGTTCTTCACCGCATACAGTTGGTTGGAATATGTTGAAAAGAAAAGTTTGAATTTTCAATTTTTGTAAGGTAAATTTCGGATTGGAGCGGAAATCCCCGATCTCCATTTAGGTGGGGATAAAAGTGGAGGGGATTCCCCGTGTGGGAATCGAGGCAGGGATGGAGGCAAATACAGTGGTCGATAATTGAAGTTGGGGATGGTGAAACTGTCTCTGATCTGCCCCGTTGCCATCCCTAATCCCTAATTCTTATCTTTTCTAAGATATATAATTCTTTCTCTAATAATAGTGGTGCCTCTCAAGAAGACAATACTTGCAGTTGTCAATTTAGCAATGTTTTGAAACTCGTTAGGTTCCAGTTGGGCGAAAAAGGGTCGCTTATACAGTTGCCTAATCTAGACATTGAACTACTGCCTAACTTCTAGGCGGGGACTAATTGGCCTAGACTACTGAGTTTTAAAAAATTGCCATCACAAAACATAATTAAGACTACGTTTATTAAATAATCCCTCTCTTTGCTTTAGTAACCACATTTTAGGCAACATGCAATTTGTGTTCAATAGAAAATGTATTGACAGAATATACCCCATTTGTCATATAATATAACACATTTTACCGATGTAATTGTGACACAGCAAATTATACCCAAAATGCGGTACCCGAATATGGTCACCAAGACTCACCAATGGGGTGGACTAGGACAAGAGTTTATGTAGCACAACTCCAACCCAAAAACTGCTTCTGGTTCAAAATCCCGAATTAAATTTGGGCAAAGTGCCTTCCTCCAAACAGGCGTGAGAAAATTCAAAAATTGAATTTTAAGCTTTAAGGGGAAAACAGATTGTTTCAGGACCACAGGCTAGGGTTTTTACCCATTAAATCAAAGTGCCTTTACAGGCGTGAGAAAATTGAAAAATTGAAGTAAAATTGAGCGGGAAAACAAATTGTCAGGACCACAGGCTAGGGTTTTTTCGCAAATCACTTTTTCAGCGTCAGAAAATTCCGAAATCAGAAGGCAAAGAAAATTTCTCAGATCTCCCAAACTCTTCTGAGACTGAAAAAATTCCTCAGATTCAGAAGAGAGAAGGAGGAGTTTGATTTTGTTTTTGTGTGTGGAAAATCAAAGAAGCTTAATCAGTGGTAGCATTCAGCAAAAACCCATGGCCAGGGTCAAACAAACAGCCCAACGGAACCTTAATCGCCGTCCAACCTCCGGTACACATCTCTCTCTACAACTCTATTTTGTTGAAATTCCCCAGCATTTAGCCTGATTTCTCAAACCCTAACTCTCTCTCTCTCTCTCTCTCTCTCTCTCTCTCTCTCTCTCTATAACAACAACTAATGGCGCAGCAGCAGCAGCAGCATCAACAGCTGCTGGAACTAGTTCGGTACTCTCTCTCTCTCTCTCTCTCTCTCTCTCTCTCTCTCTCTCTCTACTTGTGTGCATATATGTCTATGTTTTTCTCCCGTTTTACTTTATACAGCTTAATATATGCGTATAGTTGTGTGTGTGTATCAATGTGAAGGTCTTTCAACTTTATTAGGTCTGGAAAGAAGGGATCTGACCTTATAAGTCAATAAGAGTAGCTCACATTACGGTTTGATAGTTTCCAAGTGCAGTAGTGCACTTCAATATTGAATTTCAGAGCTTCATCCAGGGCTCCGAAACTAACCACTTGAGTTTGAGCTCGTGTTGGTTTGTTAAATCTTGTTTGTCCATAAACAAACCAAGCTTGAACATTTCTTGAAGCTCGTCAAGGTTTTAAACCAAACTCAAACAAGCAACTACTCGGCTTGTTTGGATTATGATGTATTAAAAATTCAAGCTATTCAAGATCGGCTCTTGTTTGGGTTGATTGAAGCTCGTTTGAGATCGGTTCGTCTCGCAAAACAAGCTAAACTCAAACATATTTTGAAGCTCGTTAGGGTTTCAAACCAAAACTTGATCCACCACTTTTCAACTCCATTATTACCCGTCCTATCTTCATCACGGTGGATTCAAAATGAAAATTTAAAATTATTGATTTGAAATCCATGAGTATCGCAATCATATCCATCCAGCTCTAATTCACCTTCCACTCTAGTTGCACTATAGCTTGCCTAGTATATTTTTGTTGGAATTGAACATTAAACCCCTTCATTTGAAACGTATGTCTATCCAAATTATAGTCTTAACCAATGTTATCTTGCTCTTTCCCCTCTTTGTCAGACTCCTACGAGAAGAAGTCCGAGGACTGCTGCTCCTCCAAGTGAGTTCACCTATTTGTTCTGTCATTTCTCTATTGTAATTATCCTGTGCATTCCTTGGAGTTGGGGATACTGATGTACTACTTATATGTGGTGGTTGTAAGTTTTTTTTTTAGAATGAGTTGGGCATTTGATGTTCAGGGTCAAGTCAGCAACCAAAGAGGAGAAAGCGCCCTGGTACAGCTGCTCTTCAGGAGATTCGGATATTGCAGAAGTCGACGAAACTTCTCATTCCAGCTGCTCCTTTCATTAGAACTGTGAGCTCTCTCAGCCTTTCTCTTGCTCTCTCTACATACACATATATGTATAGCATTCGAAGGACTTGTAATGGAGGAACAACATGGCCTTCTGAAGCATGTAATGCGATTTTGAATCCAAACTACCCCCTAAACTGCTTTAGGTTTGATTTGTCAACCCTTCTCAACTCTTAAGATTCAGATGCTTCACTTTTTAATGCTTCATCTTCTTTCAATTGCTTCAATAGTTTTTTACAGCACAGCCACCTGGTGTGGACGCCTTGTCTATGTTTCTGTGCCCTTTTATCTGAACTATGATCTCTCTCAAACTATTTCTTTGTGACATGGGTGTCCCTTAATAGCATCTGATCCTTCAACCTATGTGTGTGTGTTTGTGTGTGTGTGAATTACTTGAGTAGATGAGTAATACGAGTTATGCGATGTGATATTCAAATACGGCTATAGTCTGGTAGGTTATGTATTTCCTGTTCAGAGAAATGTTGAAATGCGACTTGGTGCAGAACTGCAGATCATGGTGTATTCTATTAATGGGTCCGTGAATTCTTTACCTTGGCTGCTAACAAGAGGACAATTAGATATATTTGATAGAATGACAGTTGTCCCACAACTTGCCCCGTGAACTCTAGTTCGTGTTATGTTTTGAGGCTTCTAAACCCAATAACCATTACCTTCAATTAGATGTTATTTCCTCATGAATCCAGATTTGATGTTACCATCCTCATACTTCTTATAGTAAAGTCCTGAAGTAGATTCCAAAGTTCTTTTGTGTTTTCAAAGTGACACCATTCTATTTATTAAGTTCGACGACTCCAAATTCCATGCCTCAATTAGATACTAATTTCAATGATGGAAACTGCAGCTTTTGGAAAATGCTGATGACCTTGTGATCCAAAAGTTTGTGAATTTGCCTGCTAGAATGGTACTAATATAATATGCATTGTCTATCTCCCATTGGAAAGAAATTTGCATAGTAGCTCTCCTGACAGATTCCAACTATTAACATTATCAATCAGCATATTACCATAAGGATGTTCCAATGATTGATAAGTAAGAGCTTACTGTTATTAAAGGCGCAATAGGGACACATCCTTGTACATATGGGGTATAGTGCACACAAAGATGAAAAGCAACTATACCAGATCTCTACTTGTCTACAGGGATGCACAGATCTAATGCAAATTCTTCTAAAGAATCCAAAGGACATATTCGCCCGTTAAGTGTGTTCGGCTCAGTACTGGTTTGTAAAGTTTTATCCATCTATTATACAAGAGGTTATTCAACAAGAGGCTTTACAACATTATCTTTATTTTTTGCAAAAACAAAGAGTTAGCTCGAGGAAGAGTGAGAAATAGTGAATGAGGGTTTGCGGAATTCTTACACTTGTTATTGGTTGCTTGAGAAATGCAACTTCCTATAGCACCATATCATACACAATATTTCCAAGGATGCTGCTAGTGTGTCAAATCTAATATGAAGATTTGAAAATTACATGCCGATCGTTGAAAATTGATAGATGCTGTTTGTTTCTTTATCATATTGATCTCATGGTGAGACTTGACTTGATATAGACTGCAATTCTCAACATCTGTGGTAGGTAAAAGAGATTAGCAACGGAATGAATCCCGAAATCACTCGGTGGACAGCTGAAGCTTTAGTGGCGCTTCAGGAGGTATTGTACCCTTATCTAATTCAGTGACGTAATGAAAGTGAAGTTTGCTTTGGTTTGTGATTAGCTGATTATGATGGTTGTGAACTCGCTGCAATAATTTATTTTTCAGTGGACTTGCTGTAATAGTTAGGCGCTGTTCCACTAAGGGGCTTTTTGGGCTTTTTGGACTTTTCATGCTTTTTGAGACAGATCATTCTCCTCACATACATCAACTAAAAAGCCAAAAGTTAGTGGAATGGGCTCTTAGTTTCCTTAACTAGTTCAGTGAGTGCATGGAGGTGGCATATTTTATATGGGTATCATGAAAGCAATCTGACTTGGAGCTGATTACAAGAATCTGAAAGTTGAAACGATGACCATCTTGGCATATCAAGTAATTTGTTTGGCATAAAATAAAACGAGAAAACATGGAGCAACCATATGCCTATTTCTGTTATTACCTAATGTACTCGCTTGGAATTTTGGATGTTTTCTGTAACACAATCATTATAAAAGACATTCAACTTTACGTTGGAATTTTCATTAATAACTTCTTAGGCTGCCCATCATGAGTCTTGCAACTAATCTAACCGTCAAGTGAACTCTTTGTTAGGTGTCCATTCTAGAGCATGCTCTATCTCATATTCTGTGAAGTGTTGCCCCACACCTTTGCGGATAGAAAGTCTCTAGGCTCTACCTACTTTACGATCCATATTGACAATAGATGCACTCATCATTTCAATGAAGCTTCAGTAAAACTACTTCAAATCAACTTCAGTTACACTTCTCTTTATTTTAATCTTTCAAGTTCCATTACTTGGATCAAGTCCTTGCCTATTGATTTGTAAGATTATTACAGTAAGTAATGGATATAGATGCATGTTATAGTTGCCTTAATGGTTTGTCATTTTTTGTTGCTAACTTTTGTAGGCAGCTGAGGATTGTTTGGTTCATTTGTTTGAAGATGCAATGCTATGCGCCATTCATGCAAAACGTGTGACACTTAGTAAGTGAGAGTAAATTGATAGTCATTATTTTGAGAATTAATTTATAATCCCTGAGTCTCATCTTTCATGTTCTTGTTTTTTTCTGGTCGGTCACGATGTATGAAAGCATTTATTCATTGGTGGTCTCGTGCAATGGTTAGCAGTAAGCATAAGAACCAGGGTCAAGCTTGACTTGAGAGTTGCCACTTTACACAAATAATGCTGGACCCCTAGCATCCTTGAGTAATGAGAGCCAATTAGCCAGCTCTAGATATTAGCATATTAACTTCCTAAGTTTTGCTATCTGATTGCTATATTTAACAACGTTATTATGTGTGCCAATGATTATAGCCGAAGATTTTCATTTTGTGCCAATGATTATAGCCGAAGATTTTCATTTTCATTCGTTCTCTCAACAGTTACCCCATTGTGATCAATGTTTCATGTTTTCCATTCCTTATTATTTTGATATTCTCAAACGAGGATGAAGGTGTCACAACAATGGTAAGAATAGCTCAAGGGATACCATTTAGGAGTCCACAACTATTTACCCTTAGTTTGTGCAATACACACGATGGCCACTGTTTATGTTTAGATGTTTAAACCTTTTATCAATGTTGCTGACTTGGCTATTCTACGAGCTATACGTTGAGCTTCAAAACATCTAATTGTCTTTTCTTTTCTTTTTTTGCCTTCCAGTGCAAAAGGACTGGCAACTTGCACGGCGGATTGGAGGGAAAGGCCAAACATGGTGATAACATGAGGCCGGTTACCCAAGCTAGCAGCGGAGATATAACCAATTACAGTATCTGTTATCGAAGTAGTAGGAAGTAGTCCTAACCATGTAGATGCCACATCTTGAGTTTTAGCTTAACCAATAGTCGGTAACCATTTAGATGCCATATCTTGAGTTGTAGCTTGTCCAATAGTCCTAACCATTTAGATGCCATGTCTTGGCTGTTTTAAGAGCTTTGAATTCGTCTACACTGAGGCTATTCTCATTTATCAGTCGGTTGCGATAGGATGCACAAGATTTTTATGTAAGCAAATATGGATCATTCACCATATAATGGAGGTGAAGTGTATAGACTGTAGACTTGTTACAATCTACTCATTCCAGTTTTTTCCTGCATTGTAATCCAAATCCAGATTTGAGAAGGTGAGAAATCTACCAGTATTTCCTTGGATTGTGCAGCGTCTCTTTCGTTTTCTTAGCCATCTAATGTCCAATTCTTTTGGTTATGTTTGCGCAAAGTGAGTGTTGCTTTCGTGCTTGCATTTTCAAATTAACATTTTGGATATTTAGCTAAGAATACTTGCTACCGTACATATTTCTTGCATGAGATGTGCTTTTCCAACCCCCTTGGCGTTGGATGAACTTCTTTACCCCAATACCCCATAATGCTCGACCTTTTTTTCTTTATAATTTGACAATATTTGTTCTTTTTTTCAGCTCAGGAAGCTGGGGAAACGATCACCTTGTTCGGTTTGGGTTTGAGATTGGGTTTGAGTTTTGAGTAGAGAGAAAATAAAAGTAATAATTGAAAATTACAGGTAATGATTTAGGGAGAGAGATAGAAATAAGAATAATAATTAAAAATAGAGGTAATGATGAGAAAGAATATTTACCCAAAAAAAAATGATGAGAAAGAAATATAGATAATGATTGAGTAATAATTTAGAAACCGGGTCTTGAGACCCAAACCAAACAAGCCCGATGATTTTGCTAGTTATCCTAAGTATGCTATCTTTGAGACCCAAACCGAGAAAGAATGTTTTAGGGACTCGGATGCGAGTGTAGTGTACTAGTGTTGGATCTTCCTTAATTCCACTAAGAGAGTTTTTTGATTTTTTGGCTTTTCACGCTTTTTATGTGATGTATTGTGAGAGAATAACTGTCTCGGTTTTCCTAATAAGCTGGCTTTTGGCTTTTTTGCGTGAGTGGAATGGGGCCTAATTGGGTGTGAGTACGGAGACACGTCGTGAACCCTTGTTTGTAGCACATATTGCATACGGAGTAATTTTTTTTCAGATTATGCATCGTAAAATGTATTTAAACAAGAAGGGGTTGAGAAAAATATGATTTTGCTATTTTATGTCCATGTGAGACTAGAAATATCACTTTCTAGCAAATTTTCTATTCTTTTTTTGTAAATATCATTAGAATATCATAACAATTAGAGGATCCGTGTGTCCAAAATGAATGCGCGTGTTAGACAAATTGACACAAATACTTTAGCCAAAATGAAGGATCTATGTCACATAGATGTTGTCTGCTACCTCTCTTAGACCCTGCTATATACGGGGCCTTCTGCATTGGTATACGACTCTTTTGTTCTATTTTGCAGCACCACTCTTCCTTCGCACATTCGATATAGCTTTCCAGATAATCAAAAGTCTATTTCGAGATTCATGAAAGGATTTTCCCCACCAACCCACCCCCAAAAAGTTTATAAAAAAAAAACATAATATCCATTTATTGTTTGAACCTTACCTGTACACATAAATTTGACATCTCTAGTATATTTAGATACCAGATTTCCCTTGCACTATAATGTCATTCACACAACCATTACCTCTGGACCCATTCTGGGTACTTGATTGAAATCTCCCAAGCATAGTTTTGATACCGAGAAAACTCCGGGTTTTAACCGAGTTATGTAAAATTCCCCCAACCATTAAACGAGCTTCATATTGATCACCTCCTTATAATTATATCCCTCGTCGCGCGTGCTATTCATCAATATCTGCAGAGGATACTTCTGACCTGAAGAAAACACCAGGTTTTGAACAGGGTTTTGTACCTCTTCCAGCCCTTAAAATACTTTCCAACCACCTTCTTATAACTAGGTCTCTGCTTAACCACTTCCCAATACTTGGCAATATTTGGCCTGTTATATATATACTCATCTTGCAAATTCAGCAGCTCTAATCGAGCCAAAACGGGCATGAGAAAAACGTCCGCCATACTGAACTCTTCCCCAACCAAGAACGGTGTTCCACTCAGTTTTGTCTCCACTTCATCGAGAAGGCTTATCAGATGTTCCTCGCTTCGTCTCAAAACTTCAGGGTTTCTTAAATTGTCTTCTGTCTCCCATTCCTCTCTCAGCTTACAGTGGTATGCACTCGCTAGATCGGGGAATTCAGCCATCCGAGCAATTATTACTCTCCTTGTGAATTTAGAAACAAAAAGACGGTACTTGTCGGGGATGTGGGCTAGCGTAAAATACTTTGGGTTCCACTCTTGTATCGTTTTGATCCATTGAACGACTTCTCCACTGCTGATTTCACTCCCACCAGACGAGACAATTGCAATTCGTTCTATATACCTGTAAGAAAGCAAGAAGGTTACCAGTAATGGAAGTGTTGGGGAGCAATATATGTTTACTGGATTTAAACTAAACATATACCCCTTGCTTGACAGAGCAAAATGTCAAAAAAAACCAATTGAATATTTGAATGGGAGTCAATAGTTTGCTTTGGTTTAGCCATACTTAAAGACTTGTAAACCACTTGATATTTTTGCCTTAGACAGCATGCCCTGCGTAAGTGGTAATGAAAAGTGGGTTGATTTCTTAGAGGAACATAGAACTGGAATTTTCAGGCGGACAATAATCTGTAACTCAGATTTCGTTGTTTTACCCTTGGTTAACAAAAGCTTTTAGAAAGAGAGTGAAAATCAGTAGAATGGTATTATAATTATCGGCAATTGAAGCAACTTCCAAGAGCAAGATCAAATATTTCAGGAGAAGTAACAAAAAAAAGTATATGACTGGAAGACGAGGCATACTGGGTTATCTCTAGTGTGTCGTATATAATCTCAGATCCATTCTGTAAAACAGGAAGTTTGGCACTTGGGTTCATCCGGAAGAATAAAGAATCCATGTTCTTGCCAGTGATAGGATTGACATGAAACGATGTATAGTCGATTCCCCTTTCTTCCAAAGCAAGCCTCACTTTTTGGCTATCCATGCAATACGGGTGATGATATAGTTGCATGACTTCATCAACATCAGCTCTTCAAATGTTTTGGTTAGTATGAAAAGTTCAACAATTAACAACAATCAAGCTCCAACACTTTGGGATTAAGCAGAGAGGTTCTTAAAGACTGCACCTGAATTATAGAAAGGGGTTGTAAGTACTCCTCAGAATCATGGAAAGAAGCGTAAATGAACACATAGACATAATTCAAAAACACACATTCTGTCGAAAAGCAATAAAGGAACAAAAGGCCAAATGCCAATGCAAGTATTGGAGAATAGCATTAGCATGTAATGACTCATCCAAAATTAATCTCACAGAGAGAATCTCATGTGTGTATTTATATTTACTTGCTTTTGAGTTCACTACTTGATTTAGGTCACAGATCTGTTAACGCCAAACAACGATTATGGTTCAAATGCATCAGTAACATACAGTATAGTTTTGAGATAAGGTCCAGGTTGCAGCATACGAGACAACATCACCATAGTACTAATTAAGCAGACATTTTTTTTTTTTTACCACCAAAAGACTTATATTTTAGATACAGGGAATAGGTAAAATACATCATTGCTTAAATAACAAATAGTGAATCCCAACTGGGTTGGCACATACCATCAAGAATTTTTTTTAGCTTCTATTTTTGCTTTTTACAATCTTAACCCCAGTGATGTAACTGAAGGTCCATGTCACACATTAAGTCCCAAAAGTGACTACGGCTGCAGGTCTCAGAGGTGCTTCCAGCAGTCTTTCCAAAGGCCATTTGATGAGCAAGCAAAAACTATCATGCATAATCCGATGTATCTTTTGTTAAAGCATCCAACTCAAAAGCACTTCGCAACGAGTGAAGAGGCTGCCCAGGCTCGTATTCTAGTTTTTTGGAGGTTTGATAAGTCCTCAATAGTGTAAATAACGGGGCTTGTCTCGATCTTTTGATCACACAATAGTGCATTTTGTGGCTTTATACGATTGATTTTGCATGAGGTTGTGCTTTTGTTAGTTTCAGGTGAAACATGAGAGTAAGGCGCGTTTTAGCGCCATGGGAAGCATCCCAAAGATTGCCATACATTCATCAGAAAATTCTAGAAATCATCCTTAGTAAAACTAGCATGACTTAATGAGGAGAGGGAAAACCCGTTCTGTTCACCAAAAATACTTCCCAGATAGTACTAATTACAACAAAAGTGGCAAATGCTGATCGCAGCGAAGGAAAGAAAATTCATGCACATATTAAACAAAATAGTAGCAAATTAGCACTCTTCCCCAATGCTCTAAGTACTACCAAACATAAATCGGCAACGTAAACTACCGATAAATCTCATCCACCGGCCGCTTATGTTGCAAAACATCTTCTTTCCCAATATTTACAATCGAACTACTGTATTCTTCTTTCCTTTGATTAGTCATTTTACAAAAAAAATAAAATAATAATACTCCTATTATTGCTGTCTTTATAAACAAGAACTTAAAATTAAAGCCCCTGTAACCACAAAGATCAAAACCGCAGAGAAAAAAAGAAAAATCCACAGCAAAATTGCAGAATTCAATCGATAATTACTGACTGTACATCATCAGAACGAGCACTAATAATTGAAGATAACGAGAGACAAAAACAATATTAAAGATAATCGCATGTTGAAAAGAGCTTAATTCATACGAGACGTACCCAGAATTTTAGAAAATTTGTTCAGAGGTCGGAGCTGAGGATGATGTTTCAATGATTTGGGGTTTTCAGAAAGACAAAACCTTTTTTTGTTTGTGTTTTTTTGTTTGTGTTGTGCGTGCACTTTACACCGGAGAACCTTTTAAATCGGAAAAGACACGTGTGCGTTGCTAAAAAAAGAGAGGTCTTTTTCTCCGTCCATTAAAGTTAGACACTTTCGGGAGTGCGCGTCATTTTTAACTTACCTATATCTTTCAATTCATAACTTTTTATGTGATTTTCAGAACTTTGTTTAAAAGAACTAATTGAAATCTATCAAACGAGATCCATATTGCTTATATAAAACATTACAGATTAAAAGAAATATTCAATTTTTTCATAGGGCTGGAATAGTAAAAGTGTGTAACTTTAAGGGACGGAGGGAGTAGTATTTAGTATCTTATTTTATTTTGTCGTAAAATTTTTTAGCATTGCGGTGCCAAACGCGCATCCCGCAGTCTAAAATTGTTTTGAATGATTCAGATTTCTCCCAAACCATTCCCCTCCTCTCTCTCTCTCTCTCTCTCTCTCATAAAAATCTGGACCGTCCGATATATTTTTGTACAACTCGGATACTTTTTTTAGCGTGAATGACGTGGACATGCATCTCATACTCTAAAAGTGTTTTGAACAATCCAAATTTCCCCAAATTTGGACCGTCCAACATTTTTTTGTACGACTAAGATGCTTACTTGGCATTGCCATGTGGTACCACCCGGCACCCCAAAAATTTCTTTATTTCATGTGGTAGGGCTAAAAGATGTTGATACTAATTTATGTATAGTCCAAATACTGACCTATCTCTCTCTAAACCTCAACCGACTCAAATAAGATCTCATCGCCTGGGGGGAGCGGCGACTCTTTCCTCCTCACCCCGGGCTTTTTCTCCGCTGCCTTCTCCCTCCCTCCCTTCCTCTCTCTCCCTCCTTCCCCCACTGTCTTCCTCTCCCATTCTCGTTTCCGGCGCCGTTGTTGGACAGGTCGGATATGCCTAACGGTTGCTCGGTCTCAGGTGCTCCTATTCTTGCCGCCCTCTTCGGTCTTTGAGGTGCTGTGTACCTCCTTCTTGGGGGCTGATCGTTGCTGTCGGCGGTCCGACGTCTCTCTGGCGGCTCACCGATTTTTCTCTTGGGTTTCAATCGGTTTTGGCTTAAAGGCGAAGTGGCTGTCGGTGCGGCTGTGGCTTGTTGCTGGTGGTGGTTGGTCCTCTCTTTGCACCTCCTGTGGTGGTGGCGTCGGATGGCGGCGGTTCTAGGTGCTCTTGGGCAGAGGCGACGGTGGGGGGATGATGGTCGGCTTGTTTGGGTTGGGTTTGGGTTTTGTTTTGTTGTTTGGGCTCTGCCCATTTGTTGTATTGGGCTTTGATGTTTTCTTGGGGTGTGCCTTATGGGCTAGGCCATGGAGGGGTGTTTGGCTTTATTTCATACTTGGTGTGGCTCTTTTTGAGTCTAGGCCTTTAGGTGTTTCGGGCTTCGGTCCTTGGGTATCTTGGTTGGCTCCTTGTTAATAGTGGCATGGGTCTCGGACTTGGCTTCGAATTCTTTGAATTTGTTGTCTTCTCCTTGTTCATTTTAGTCATTGTAATATCTCGATGATTAATAAAAATTTTCGCCTTTCAAAAAAAAAAAGATGTTGATACTGTGCACCTTCGGATTCTTTGAATTTGTTGCCTTCTCCTTGTTCCTTTTAGTCATTATAATATCTCGATGATTAATAAAAAATTTCGCCTTTCAAAAAAAAAAAAGATGTTGATACTGTGCACACTGCACAAGCCAAGCCTCCAGCTGTAACAGGCTAACAGCTATGACCCATTCACCTGACTATACAAAACAAACTTTATTCGCAGCCAAGGAAATGACTAGTGAGGTTAAATGGTTAATACTAGCTACTTGCCTACTTTTGTTCGGTAAAATGATTGAGAGTTGGAATAAAGGCATGGTTCATTCGGGGATATTAGATTTTTTGACAGTTTTACGTTGGTGCCGATAGCCAATCACTCTCATTTCTCGTATGGACGATAAACTTGACAAGTCAAACAAAATGAATGGCCCGATCAATACTAGACTTGGATGCCACCCATTCAAGGACATACCAGGGGCCAGCGCCCGCTGGACCACGGGAATAATGAAAAGGAAAATGACTCACTGCGAAGATAAGATGACTTAGAACAGAGATGCCTTAATGACAGGTATGGCCTGACCAAACGTAGTGTCCTTGAATATCCCTTGTACTGGTGGGGCAGAGGCTGCAAAATGCTTGGTAGTTCCATGTTGTCATGGTGGTTAGGGTGGGAGGGGTAGGTAAGTGTAAGGCAAAATGCAGGTAGATGGAGGTTCAATTAAGAACTAAGGTTTGTATTCTAAAAGTCGCTAGGGCGTTACTCGGATGGAGGAGCCTAGCGCTTAAGAGCCGACAAGTCGAGCGCCTAGCACCTAGCAGCTGAATAGTCGGCAACCTACGCCAATTTTAATCTAGGCTTCGGAGCCCTACTTAGCGCCTAAGCATCGTTGTGGCCGACTTTTAGAACACTGGTAGTACTCGTGAATTTCCGTTGTTTAGGAGATTTTTGATAGATGTTTCCGTGCTCGGTCACCTGTCCGCACATTATGTGACTTGGGTACTGAATATGGGATTCTAACACCATCATGTGTGGTCCATGAGGTTTCTTCCAGTGAGTTCATTAAACACACACATAGATATGTTTACGTTCAATTACTCCCAGGCAATGGACTTGTACTCTTACTATTGTTTCAGCATTTATTAAAAGAACCTGCAGGAAGAGACAATCAATTTACGAGTTTTTGTTATCTTTATGTCATTTTCTTTGAACTCTATGTGAGTGAGTTATGGGTCTTTTTCCGCATAATAGGATGTCAGGGCAACCCAAGGGCCAATAGCATTGCCACACTCCAATATTTAGCCATCCATACCTCCAAAAACACTTTTTGGTAACTAAAAGGACCCGGGGGCAGCTGTCCCTTGGGGTCGGCACTCGGCAGGCCTTGCTCTGATCACGTCAAATAATGGACGTTGCAAATATACTTAGGCGAAGTGAGATCTTAACCGTTGACGCGTGAAACAGACTGTCAAATGAGACGGTAGAGTTCCCCAATTTAATTGAACGTTGTTTCGACTTTCGTCAGCTCGAACTCACAAGTTCACCACTAGAAATCAACCTCGAGGGAATAGGCCACTTGGGCTAAGTCAGGGTCTCTGGTAGTCGTATGGTGCAAAACTGGCTGTCAAAGCCATAGGCCAACCACCCTAAGTTTCGGTTGCTAGAATGCATGGCTAAACCAAGAGTCAAGTTTTGACGGTGGTAAAAGTCTCTCTCTGTGGATTTGCACCTTCCTATACTTGGCCACAATTCTGTGTCTCTCTCTTTTGGAATTACAGATGCAATCAGGATTTGGCTTGGATGATCACTTGCACTGGAGTTTCTTTTAAGGGTCAGTTACAGATTACCCCCTTGTTATACTATAACCTTTTTCACATTACACCCTTCATCTAAAGAAGTAAAGAACCCTACCCTTCATCTATCCTTTTAGTATCACTTAGCCCCTTGTGTCACTCTTCCCCCCTACTTGAACTTTTTGGGTCTAATATCAAAAGCACATGTGAGTAATAATGACTAAAATTTCTCTTTCCCAACCAGACATTGCTATATATAAATTCCTATGACTTCTTTGTATGTTTATAAATTCGTATTTACTTTTTTTTTTAAAATACATCCTCTAATTCAACAAAACTTGCTTCTCTCCCTCATTTATTTGCTTTATGGGGCCCACTAGACTCTAATTTTATGATCTTGACATTTTAAACAATTTAAATATGAGTCATAAAAATAAGGTTATAAGTTTCATTTAGCTCCCCTGAGGTTTCTGACAATTGCAGAGACTCCTTTATTATACCTTTGGAAATTCCACTGTCCTTACTTACATTTCAAATTAAGTGTCACTTACCTCTCCTGCCGTTAATTTAAGGCTAACGGTGTTAACTTTTTGCGTGAAATGACCGTAGTACCCTTAGTATATATTCTTCACCCTAAAAAAAATTTGTTTAAAAATTAGAGTTACAAAAGTCTTTCAAAAAAAATTAAACAGTTCTTTAATTTAAAAAAAAAACTTATAAACAAAAACTATCGAAGAAAATTTTTTTCAAAAAAAATATTGGAATTTTTTTGTTGAAAATAGTTTTTCGAGAAAAAAAAAAGTAGTTTTGAAATACGAAAGTTTTGAAAATACGTATTTTTTTAAAAAATCTGAAAAAAAAATAAATTTAATTTTTTTTTGAAACTAGTTTTTTTTTTCCTACAAAAAAAATTCAAAAATATGGTTTTTTTTGGAAAAGTTTCTTTCGATACTTTTTGTTTAATTTTTTTTCTTCTAAATGAAAATTGGTTTAATTTTTAAAAAAAAACTTGTTTAACACTATTTTAAAAAACGGCTTTTTTTAGGGTAGAGAATGGAGTATATACTAAGAGTACTACGTCATTTCACGAAAAAAAATTAACACCGTTAGCCTTAAAGCAACGGTAGGGGAGGTAAGTGACAATTAATTTGAAAAGTAGGGGAGGTCTCTGTATTTGTCAGAAATCTCAGGGGAGGTAAGTGAAATTTACCCAAAAATAAGTTATGTAATATCTAGATAGAGAGGGACATTTTTGTCATCAGTTAGTCATGTGTGCATATCATATTGGAGTTTTTTTTTTTTTTTTTGATCGGCAAAAAAGATACTAGATGATACTTAATCTATCATATTGGAGTCTTACACTCAAATCTGGATGAAAGAGTAACATAAGGGGCCAAAATAAGGTGTGGTGTAGATTTTCTAAGATGAAGTGGATAGATTGAAAAATGGTGATAGTCTAAGGGGGTAATATGTTAATGCACAGAAATTTTGAAGTATTTCCATATTTGCAAAACAAATGTGTGCACGAGCGACCACCAAAAAGGTAGTAGCCTGGATGGTAAGGTGTATCCCATTCTTAAGACATGACTCGGTTTTCAGTCTCGCCTTCGGCATGTTTTTGTGGAGTTTGTGCCACATACCATCTTTTACTTAGGTGATGTTGTGGTGCCGAGAGCCCCTACGGTCAGGACCAAAGGGAGTTGCTACGCTGGTTGCTCCATCCAACTCTTTTTGCGGTTCAAAAAAAAAAAAAATTTGGTGCGCACAAGCCCCCAGCGTACAGCTCTGCCCCTTGACCTGACTATACAAAAGTACAAAACTTACTTTTATCAAGGAAATGACTAGAGGTTAGTACTAGCTACTTTTGTTGGTAAAATGACGCAGTTGGAAAAAAGACATGGTTCATTGGGGAATATGGGATTTTTGGACATGGGGAAGGCCATTTCATTTATGTTGATGCCGATAGTCAATCACTCTAATTTTTGGTATGGAAGATAACGAGTCAGACAAAATGAATGGTTCAAATAACCAGACTCAAATGACACCCATTCGAAGGACATTCCAGGGGCTACTGGACAGTGGGAATGAAGAAAAGGAAAATGACTCTTGAGGGGGTGTTCTACTAACTCAGTTTTTTGAATAAACTGGTTTTTCACGATTTTTTATGTGATGTATTGTGAGAGAATGACATATCTCGGTGTTTGGAAAAAATAATTTTTTGTTAGTGAAACACCCCCTCATTGCGAAGATAAGATAGAATTTGAACAGACATGGCTTGACAGGATGGCCTGATATCCCTCTAGTACTGGTGGGGCATAGGCTGCAAAATGCTAGCTTGGCAGTTCCATGTTGTCATGGTGGGAGGGGTAGGTAAGTGTAAGGCAGAATGCATATAGATGTGTTAAATTTTCTTGAAGGGTTTCAACCTAAAATCAATTGGCAATATGTGGAGTAACCTCTAGATTATATTAATTAAGCTTGGGTGGCTTAGGTGAGTAATGTGGGACGAGTCTTGATACTCCCCCTCTCATGCATCCGGGATGCAAGTGGAGGTGAGACCAGACCAAGCGACTCAGGCGGAAAGATGAGATTGGCGAGACTCTCTCACGCGAGGTGAGACCACCCAAGATCTAGCTCTGATACCATGTTAGATTTCTTGGAGGGTTCTAACCTAAAACCAATTAAGGTTGGAACCCTCCAAGGAATCTAACATGGTAATCAGAGCTAGATCTTGGGTGGCCTCACCTTACGTGGGAGAGTCTCGTCAATCTCATCTTTCTGCCCGAATCGCTTCTTTGTCTCTTGGTCTGTCACCTCCACGTGCATCCGGGCTGCACGTGAGGGGGAGTGTTAAAGACTTGTCCCACATTGTCTATCTAGGCCACCCAAGCTTGGTTAATAAATTCTAGAGGCTACTCCACCTATAGCCAATTGGTTTTAGGTTGGAATCCTCCAAGAAATCTAACAAGATGGATGTTCAAGTAAGAATTAAGGTCCGTATTCAAAAAGTCGTTAGGCATTACTCGGAAGGAGGAGGGGCGCCTTGCGCCTAAGAGCCAATAAATTGAGCGCCTAGCATGTAGCAGCCGAATAGTCGGGTGCCTATGCTGATTTTAATCTAGGCTTTGAAGCCCTACCTAGCGCCTAAGCACTGATGTGGCCGATTTTTAGAACACTGGTAGTATCCAAAAGTGCAATTCCACTACTTTTGTAATAGTGTAAAATTGGCATGGATCAAGGAACTTTGGGATCTTATTAGACTGTTGCTGTGTCCTTTATGGTTCTAGCGTTTGATTCAAAGCACGTCCAAACTTTAAAACCTTCACAACCTGTTTGTTAGAGAGAAATGGAAGGGCGTATAGGGAGAAGCCGGATGTGCTTGGCCATATCCAGTGTTTGTTTTCTTTTTTGGGAGAAGCCGGATGTGCTTGGCCATATCCAGTGTTTGTTTTCTTTTTTGCTACTAGGATATGACATCTTTGGATTTCTATATCTCTTTGGAGAGGGATAAAATTTGAACACACACCCTTCTATTCAAATATAATCCGGGTACCACATTACTCAAATACCCTTGTTTGCCCCCACATTGACTGCCTCTTTACGCCACACACAGAGAGAGAGAGAGAGAGAGAGAGAGAGAGACCTGTTTCCTTCATTTCATTTTATATTCCTCATCTTACCCTTTTGTTTCCTCCTTCCCCGATGTGGGGAAAAAACCTTTTCCCACTCCTCTCCAAACAAAATCGGTATAACATACATCCATTCAAACATTGGTAAACTGTAGTGTCATACCCGTCACCATGGAAAAGGAAAACAAAAATAAAACATCATGTTCAATTGGTCGTTGACTCATTCGATGTTGTTTTATTCGATTTCAATACTGTCTAACTAAACTACAATGAACCATACCAAAAAGTATTGTGATTGTTGCTGAAAAAATTGTTTCTCTAAAGGGCACATTTTTTAAATTAGGCCAAGGCACCCAAAATCCTTAGGCCGGCCCTGGATATAGATACAAGTGACGGATATTTGGTAGTTTATATTCAAATTTAAATTGCCTCGTCTTGCTTCAAATGCATAGAAACTATATGCATTTTCTTCCTTTCGAGAGTTGATAACATTACTAATGAGGCTTAAACTATCTGAACAATAGCTATTCGTGAAGATATTTTCCACCTATTCTTTAACTGTGCTTCAAGTGTTAATCTGTGGTCCAGAATAGCTATTGTTCAGATACCATCCACTGGGGATATAGCTGAATGGAGGACCTGACTGCAAACAAATATCAGACAAGCTACTGCCGATAAAGGGAGTTACTCTAAATCTGTTCTTATTTTGGTCACTCTATGGAACATTTGGATTGCTAGAAATAAGAAAGTTTTTGACAATGCTAACTTTGATCCTACTTGTATCCATAGACAATGCATGGTATTTAGATCCGAAATTGTAAACTCATTTTGTGATCAGCTTCCAACAAAAATTCGACAAGTTAAAGTCATTGCTTGGAAATTCCCAGGTACAGGAAAGCTGAAATTGAACACGGATGGAAGTAGCAGAGGAAACCCTGGACCTGCTGGGTTTGGTGGTGTATTCAGAGAAGAAAGAGGTCATTGGGTGATTGGTTTCTATGACAGACTTGAAGATTGCTCCAGTCTGGAAGCGGAGCTATGGGGTCTTTTTAAAGGGCTAGAGATGGTGAAAAGCCAAAATATGGAGGCCCTGGAAATTGAGTCGGACTCTGCTACTGCCATTAATCTCATTATAGGAGAGTCACCAATTCAATCTCCTCATAAGACACTCATTCAGGAATGCCAGGCACTACTTGCGGCTACTGGATGCACATTAAGCCATGTCTATCGTGAATGCAATCAAGTTGCAGACAAACTAGCTAATGTCGGAGTGGAGCAGGAGGAAAAATGGGTCTCACACATAACTCCTCCAGTTGATATCATCCCCCTCTTGGAAGCTGACATGAGAGGGGTGACTTTTGAAAGGCTGTAATTTCTGTTTTCATCATTCCTATGTACCAAAAAAAACATTACTAATGAGGCTATCACACATAACTATAAAGTAAACTTAGATATATGAATGTAAACCTACCCAAAATTCCAGGCTCCGCCCCTGGAGGTGACACCCGAAAGGATTAATATACTCCAAAAAGAATGTTTGATACTTCAAACCGAGAACTTACAAATAATACGTTATTATTCGAACAAATTCACATTTCTTTTAAGAAGTTAAAAGAGCTCATTGATATATACTCTAGTAACTTGTGGAAAAAACATTGAATTTTTTTTAACCAAAGCACATTTTTTAAGTTCTCATTCTGCAGATTGGACAATCTTTTTGAAACAGGTGGAGTATTTAATATCAAAAAAGTACTCGTCCTAAGATTAATTCTACGTTATGCCAAAAAAATTACTTTTGGTAGAAGATATTGGAACCCGAAGATGACCCGTGCCACCGACTCGTTAAATCTTCTCACACTACTAGAACAGGAGAAATGAAGAGAGACATATCCGGGCCAGACACATATTCGATCCAACCAGATGTGTCCCACATTCATATGTACCCGCATGCATGTGACATACTAACACATGGCCGCGCTGAGATTTAGAAGAGGTCAAAATACATTTTTTGGGTAAGTAGAACAGATTTCCCAATTTGGGATTTTTAACTCAGTGAAGGACCCAAAGTTGGAGCCTTCCACAAAAGTAAGAGGTGTAAATAGGTATGGGCTCTGAGATAATGATAATAATAATAATAATAATAATAATAATAATAAAAGAGCATGGGCTTATACAAAAATATCAGCACCCAAAAGATGATCTGTCTTTTGCAATAAAATAAAATAAATAAATAAATAAAAGCAACTCCTGGCTCTTGCGACTCAAACCCATGACCGCATGGCTCTGATACCACTTGTCGAATCGCATTTCCACCAACTCTCTTAAAACCAATTGGTGTTAGGAAGGGCTTCAATTAAGTCTTTTGTAGCATTCGACATTCTTCTGTTTTTTAGTGGTTTCTTTTCTTTTTTGCTTTAAGTTTTTTGAGTCTGCACTCCAACACTCGATAGATAGATGGGATACTTTTTTCGAGGAGAATTGTTCAGGATTTTAAAAGTATCCTCAGACAGTCAGACTGGGTTTGGCCCAACATTTTTTTTGTCCATATCCTCTTTTTTTTTTCTTTTTTTTTTTCTTTTTTTTTAGTTTTAGTTTTTTTAGTCTTATTTTTTTTAGAATTATTTATATGTCTCCACCATAGAATAAAATTATGACTGAAACCTTAAAAAAAAAAAAACTAAAAGACTAAAATAATTTCAAAATAGAAATATATTTCATGGATTATTTTTGTATTTTGTAAAACAATTTCACTTTGATTCATATTTTTTCACCTTTTTATCCCTCTTGTCGCAACGTATGAATAATCTAAAAGCAAAATATTTGGAAAAAAACAAGTTTAAGAATTATTAAATATAAAAATAATTCAAAACAGATTTTTTGTTGGATTATGTTCATTTTATTCTGAACATTTTTCAAATTTTGATTCCTATATTTTATTAATTTTTCTAACTGCTCTAGACGTATAAATGATTCAGAAAACTTGCTGTAAAACTAAAAAAAATTAATTAAAAAAAGAAATTTTTATTGCAAACAGTCCAACAATAAAATTATAACCAAGTCCAACCTAGTAAGTATAAAACATTTGCTAAAATTTGTTTTTTGTCATTATTTTTTTTTGCATTTTGTTTTTTTTTTTCTAAATTTGTGAGTACTTATCAACTTACTAGTACTACTTTTAAAAGTAATGGGAAAATTTCCTTTTTAAAACATCAAATTTTTTTGAATAAAAGGGGTGAAAAAAAAATAGGTGGATTATTGCCAATAATCCACCTATTTTGGCTTTATTAAAAAAATTGATTTTTTTGAATAATTTTTTACTTGTTAGATCATCCGAACCGAACCGAAATACCCTAAAATCATCCCGATTTGGACCGAATTACCCAAAACCACCCTATTTTGATACGAAAAACCCCTAACGAATGCAAAAAAATTGAATAAGAACAAAAGTGGTCCATTTTAAAAACCACTTTTTGGACCGAAAAAACCCAAAGGAAAAAGAAAAAATGCTAGAAATTTGTTTGTCTGACAGTTATTTTTTTTTTTTTTTTTTCTTTCTAAATGTTGTGAGTACTTATCAACTTACTAGTACTACTTGTATATGTAATGGAAAATTTTCCTTTTTCCCAACATAAAGTGGGGAATAAACCACCACTGCAACACAACTCGTCTATAGCGAGATTTGAACCCGAGACCTCCTAGCTAGCGAGGAAGGTTAAGATCCTCCGCTTCTTATTTACTCCCCAATTAATTCTTCTTTTTGCCAGTGACTGACATTGGCTTTGTTTCTTAAAAATCGACTTGTAACTGGACTTTCGAATTAGTTGGGATAATTACCTACTCTTTTTTTTTTTTTTTCTGAGTTACACATAATTTGCACAAATATTGTTTACTTCCACTACATCAATTTGGGATATTTCCCTACTCCTTTTTGCTGAGTTACTTTGCACAAATACTGATTACTTCCACTTCTTTCAATGCTATAATGATTCGGATCAATGACTTCCTTCGATCTACATTTGAATTCCCAACCACTATTCAACATTTCAACCACCACAATAGTTGCTTGTTTTGTTTTTTAATAATTCAAATGTCCGGCTAGTTTACGCGTACTTTAACTAATGTTGAGAGACCAATTCTACCGTCCATTTGTATAAGCCACAATAAAAGCTGGAGTAAAGTAGTTCTGAATAGATTGACCACGATAGCTTCTTTTACAATTACTGAATAAGCGATCAGTGGAACAAGTCGCTTATTGAGTGAAACTGAGTTGTTTTCTTCTGAGAGAGTGACTTGTCTCTTAAAGTGCAATAAATCAGTTTTGAGTTTAACTATGTTCGTCACAATTGGAACATGTATTGACACTTAACCAAATAAGTAATTGTATACAGAAAAAATGTGCAATATTGAAACTGCACATGTAGGTTTTTGTCAAGAAAATCTTTACAGGTTTTTTTTTTTTTTTTTTACATGCAAGAAGTGGTTAGTTATTAGTGAGATTTGATCCTTACAGATTGATGGTATTAGTTAGCTTCACACTTTTTGAATATAGACCCTCCATGAGAGCTTTTCATTACCTAAAAGTCACTTCCTTGCTAGTTAATCTTTTTAAAGTAAGGTTTAAAAATTTGATAATTTGCATATATTTTGGATATAAGTAGAAAGTAAGGTTTAAAAAATTGATAGTTTTTTTTTTTTTTTTTTGTAAGAAGTTTTTTTTTTTTTTTTTTTTTTTTTAAAGTGTTTTTTTTTTTTTTTTTTCATTTGAAGGATCTCCATTAATTAATTACATAGATTATACTTTACACGCACGAAATGGACATCTTCACAAGTGATTATTCATTACTTTTAGAGCACCGCCACGTGGTGCTCCAAAGACCTTCTCCATTACCCATTTGTGTGAACGCACTATTTTTTTTGTTAGTCTTTGTTAAGTTACCCATATATGTGTATTTTCAATCCCTATCGTTGTAACTAGAGGTGGGAATTTTTTTTTCGAACTTTCGAATTTGCCAACTATTTCTGACACGAAACATGCACGGCTATAACACGACACGATAATACGAAAAAGTTAAATAGGTCGAGTTAGGGTTGAGTGAATTCTGACACGAACACAAGATAACATGACAAACACGACACGAACACGAACATAACACGAGAATTTATGGAAAGACACCATAATCTGACACAAAAGTTAGTGGGTTAGGGTTGATTATTTCTGATACGAAACACGAATATGACACGACACGGTAATATGAAAAACTAAACAGATCGGGTTACGGTTGAGAGAATTCTGACACGAACACGAGATTACACGATACGATGCCCGCCCCTAGTTGTAGCTGATCATTAATCTAATTTTTTAAATAATTTCTTAAAAAATATAACAAAGACAACAAATTCCAACTTTTGTTAAGAATAATTAGTTTATTTTTGCAAAAAAACTTAGGTCTCCAAATTCCTACCTCAAATTTATCGCACCCCAAAAGACATTTTTGCACCAACTCACCAACTACAACAATTTAGCAAAGGATAATGATGTTTTTTTTTTTTTCAATCCCAAAATATGTGTCTTGACCACATTATTATCCAAGTCAAAATCAAACAAACATAGTAGAAAGAACAACTACAAGTCAACGTACTTATACTTTTTAATGTTTGGTAGGACCTGCCGTTTGTTCTCATCCTTAAATTTTTTTTTTTCTCATCTGCAATAAATTTTTGTTTCGGTTGCTTTCAAGCTCATCTCTATGTGTGATTGTATGACATACATTTGTATACTTCTACTATAAATCATACTAAAAAACAATAAGTAATTATTACTCTTTCCGTCTCATTTTGATAATTCCATACTTCATTTTGGGACGTCTCAAATAACATGTCAGATTTCCGAAATCTTTCATAAAATCTTCGTAAAATATCATTATTACCCTTAAATAGTGATGTAATCATTATGCTCTCTTAAAAAGTGAAATTAAGGCGAAAAACGTTAAATTATTTTTCGATTTAATCATTATGCTCTCTTAAAAAATCGAAACTTCCACATTAGACTATCAAAATAAGACAGATGAATCATTATTTTAAAGAGCCCATATTATAATATTCGAAAATGATAAGGGAACCGACCACGTACCGACGGCGTCGCCGACGCCGTTGTGGGTCCCAACCGGTCGATCTGAGCCGTTCATCCTTCTCAAAATCAAATTCCGAGTGGGCCTCCGCGGGAATCGAGGCAATCGGACGGCTGTATGAGCTCGATCCAAAATCACCCAATTTCGATCCAAAATTTTGAATGAAATGGGGTGATTTTGGATCGAGCTATACAGCCGTCCGATTGCCTCGATTCCCATGTTGGCCCACTCGGAATTTGATTTTGAGAAGGATGAACGGCTCGGATCGACCGGTTGGGACCCACAACGGCGTCGGCGACACCGTCGATGCACGGCGGTCTGTGCACGTAGCATCGTTCTATAATATTCAACTATTGGTCTCTCTCTCTCTCTCCTCTCTTGACTCTCAATCATTTAAATGAGTGTTTATTAAGATTAAAATGACAAGAAAAAAAACAACCTTTCTTTCTTCCCCTTCTCAACCCCCAAAAACTCTACTCCTTTTTTCTCCTCCTCCTCCTCCTTCTTCTTGTTCTTATCTCTTACTTCATTTATCTCTCATTTCCTATTAACCAATGGATAAACGCCGCCGGAAACAACTCAAGACCTCCCACCACAACCACCGCTGCAGTGCTTCTGAAGGTGAGGTTTTTTTTCTTTTTTCTTTTTCCTTCATTTTCTATCATTAATTTTCCTTCAATTCTGCCTTCATTCTCTGATTGGTCTCTCTCTCTCTCTCTCTCTCCCCCTCTCTCTCTAGAGGTGAGCAGCATTGAGTGGGAATTCATAAACATGACTGAACAAGAGGAAGATCTGATATACAGAATGTACAACCTTGTCGGAGACAGGTAAAGAATATACATTTAATGATTTACGGTATCATGTCAAAAAAATATATACGGAGTATATCCCAATTAATTTGTTTACAAATGTATTTTAGAATTTTATCTTTTACTACGGTGGTACTTAACACTTAACAACCGCGGTGTTTGTACTGTGCACGGAGCATGTGCACGGAGCAAGGTAAACTGTTTTTTCCAAAAACCGAGACAGGTCATTCTCTCACAATACATCACATAAAAAATCGTGAAAAATCAGTTTTTTCAAAAAACCAACTTAGTGGAACACCCCCGCTCCTCATCAATTTACGACACAACGTAAGAAGTTTTCGTAAGAGAGAGAGTATCAAGTGAGCAGATAAAAATTTTGAAGTTTATATTTAATCCTCAAAGCAGCAAGTAGCTACAAGACAAATTTTGAAATGTATTTTTATGAGAAGCTGGTGGCCAAAGATGATTTAAATTTATTTGTATTGCATGCTAAGAAACAATGAATATCTCTGTGGAAATAGCTTAATCTAATGGGAGTAATGGGTTTTGGATGGTCACGACTCATATGATTCCAACTACTTTGTAAGTTCCAAATGTACAAAAGAAAAATTTTAAGGAGGAGGAATGATAACTTTGTTTCGATGGTCCCATTTTAAATCTTTCTCAAATCCAACTACATTTTCAAAGTTCAAATGTTTTCAAAGTGTACAAAAGAAAAATTTTAAGGAGGAGGAATGATAACTTTGTTTCCATATATTTGAATATTGCCAAAACTGATAAAGTTAATTTAGTACCTACCCACTTGATGTCAGATCCTTTCATGGAATCCATACTTATCATCTCTTTGTTAGGCCCCGTTTTCCTTATCGACTTTTTTGACTTTTTGTGAAAAAATCATCTCTTTACATAAAAAGTTCAAAAAATCAAAATGAGAGAAACAATATTGCTTTTGTTTACAACATAAAAGGGAAAGAAAAAAAAAGTTACGAGAAAAACAATCTTAGGGGGTGTTCCACTAACTCAGTTTTTTGAAAAAATTGGTTTTTCACGATTTTTATGTGATGTGTTGTGAGAGAATGACATGTCTCGGTGTTTGAAAAAATAGTTTTTTGTTAGTGGAACACCCCTATTCTATAAAATTATTTGGTGTTTCAAGAGGAATGTCCATCTCGTTCGTGAATTGGGGGATGGTGCTGTCCCTAAAGGGACAACATCCATATTGTCCCCAATCTAGGCCGTCTGTGTTCGGCAATGTACGGCTCGGATTTGTTTGGTAGCGGACGGTTCGGATGTATTTGGACAAGATGTGATCCGAGCCGTCCATCGTCGAGCACAGACGGCCCAGATCGGACAATTTGCATGCTTGTCCCAAAGGGACAACATGCACCCCGGATTAAGGGGGTACGTCGCTAAACCTGAGGAGTTGGCATGGTGGCCAAGGTATTAGATTTAGGGGTTTTCTTCTTTCTAAATCTCAAGTGCTCAACTTCTTTGGGATCGGTCTATAAGAAACTTTGCTCTGACTTTAATTGGACTCCTCGCAAGTGGCGGTGAAATTGGACTTCTAGGATTAGTCGAGGTGTGCGTAAACTGATCCCAATACTTAAAGTTATCAAAATAAAAATTCTAGACAATATTAGGCAATTGACTTAATTCTACTATTTTTAAGTCGATGTATTGTGAGAAAATACCATAAACATACCATATGATTTTACCATTAAACATCTAAATTCTAACATAATCAAAGAAAATAACTAAATAAATAAACTTTTTTTTAGAGGTTCCTATAGAGACTCTTGAGATTTTTAAGGGATTTGAGAGGAATAAGGAGGGAGATAAATGAAAAGTCACTGAAAGTTATGAATTGAAAAATAAAAATTAAATGTATATAAAAATATAATATGTATTATATATCCTATAAGTAATATTATATGGATCCGTTTGTGTTTGGCCGAATACTTGCTAAGACCAAACCAGAATCCAATCCTGCCCGGTATCATGTTTTGAAAACCAAACCCGCCCCATGGGTAGGAAAAATATAAAAAACCATCTTGATAGGGTCGGTTTGGTTCGGGTATCCATTGATTTTGGATGAAATTGTCATCCCTACTCTCAAACGAAGAAACAGAGGATATGTGTGTGTGTGTGTTTTTTTTATCTAACCAGTGATCGTAATGCGGGCATTGAAAATGTTGCAGGTGGGCACTGATAGCGGGTCGGATCCCGGGCCGGAAAGCTGAAGAAATAGAACGGTTCTGGTTAATGAGACACAGTGAAGGGTTTGCCAGCAGACGAAAAGCGGAGTCATTAAACAAGATTACCACTCGTAAATCTTCGTGAAAACTTTATTATTAATTCCACTTTTCTATTCGGTCTCTCCTTTTCTTTTTCTCTTCTTTAATTTGTTAAAACGATTGGTTATTCAAATGATTTAGATGGGCTTATATTGATATTGTTTCTCTCTCTCTCTCTCTCTCTCTGCATCTATATGAACATTTACCCGCTCCGTGTTCAATTGTTGGACTCCTCCAATGGAGTGTTTGACCTCTGTGAAATTCGATCATGCAACCTCATTGAGTACTATCGATCGCTTACTTTCTCCGTCCCTTTTTAAATGATCTATATGGGAATAGGTGTAATTTCAAACTCCTAAAAAATATATTTCTCTATATAACTTTTTAATTTGTTTTATACCAAATTAAAGTGCTTAGTGAGTACTTTAATTTGGTGCAAAAAAAATTTTAAAACGTTATACGAAAGTACATTTTGAAATGTCCGCAAAAATACACGTTTCTCAAGTGGATTACTTAAAAATGGACGGAGGGAGTATTGTTTTTCATGCTTATTTGGTCGAACCCTTAGAATTATTTACTCATATATTTTTTGTCGTACTTTACAAATGGAATGTAACCATTTTGATTATTAGCTTTTCTTTGTAACTTTGCCTCAATAATCAAATTCACAAAATAATTTCTCAAGCAGGTAGCTAAGGGGAAAGTTGAAGTACACCACAGTGGTGACGAGGAGATAGAGTCTAAAAAGTAAAATTTTGACCAAAAGTTAAAAAGAATCACCGAAGATGAAACAATACCAAGTAGCTGATATTTTTGTTGTGTATAAAAAAATTTCAACTTAGATTTGAATTTTATACTTTTCCGATTTCTTTCGTCTTATTTCAAAAATTATGACGGAAAGCAAAAAATATATATGTACAAAAAATAAAGATTATCAGATAAAAAATTTAGGAAGAACTGAGCCTCTTAGGGCATTTCCACTATTTACCAAAATCCTTCACCAAATTCAAATTTGATCAACAATCCTAAAAACTGCACTCCACTTCTTCACCAAATTTGGTTTTACTCAAATTTTCATCAAATCAGGTGAGAACCAAATCCCAAATCCTACGCCAAATTTTCAACAGCTATACTGTGGTGGTAGGTGGCGGTTTCTGGTCGTTGTATGCAGCGGTGGTTGTTTTTGGTGGTGGTAGGTGGAGGCAGTTTCTGATCGTTGTAGGCAGCGGTGGTTTCTTGTGGTGGTAGGCGGCAGTGGTTTCTGGTGGTGGTAGGCGGTAGTGGTTTCTGGAGGTGGTTTTTGGTGGTGGTAGGCGGCAGCGGTTTTTGGTGGTGAGAGATAGCTTTGAACCAAATCAGGTGGTTTCTAGTGGTTTCAAATCTGGGAATTCGGTGGTGTAGTGATGGTGGTGAAAGGATTGAATTTGAGTGAAACAAGGGTAAAGGAGTGGAGAGCTTTGTACCAAATCAAGTTTTTACTCATATACTTGCTCAAATCTAAATAAAATTTTGAGTAAGGAGTGGAGATGCTCCTATTTGCATGAAATTGATCAAACACTAGTCTTGTTACCCTGTAGGACCCCAGGACCACTCGTTACTTCCTCCAAGGTTTCATGTATTAAACGTGTACTTCTGCGCACAAGCAAATGCAATGTAGAAGGGAAATGATTTCAATCATACTACAAACACAACATCCGGGCACAACACTTACATGCTGACATGCATGAGGATGGGAGTATGCAGAAGTACATTGTGAGCATTATGCCCGAATGTCCTGTTCGGTGTTGTATCCTTAGCAATTTCGAAATAATTTTCACGCCATTTTTTTTTTAATATTCACACAGTACTGTTTTGTCTTATAGTGTACTTTCATGCGAATTTTGTCACTAAAAGACAAGAAAAATTATGCAAGTATAAAATAAAGGATTTGAAAATTATTTCCTATGTACAAACAAAAAAAACAAACACATCAATACACCTTTTACACTTTTCAATATACTTTCACATATCCATATACACTTTTCACACGTTTCAATACAGCCTAACAGGCACACGTTAGCATTTTCCTAAAATAAAAAAGGATTTGAAAATTATTTCCTATGTAGAAAGGGCGGGCTACCAATAGCTTGCTATAATTTTGTTCTTATCGACAAGAACTGAATTGGTGAAACAGATAGTGGAATGTGGTGTATGAAAGTGAACTTTGATTCCTTGCCGTATTTCAGGACTTCTCTAGAAACAAACAATGAATGAAGAATAACAAAGAGAACTTTATTTAACTTCAAAGGGGTACAATCGATAAAACTCTAGGTTACAATGGATGTGGAAATTATACTACTCCTACTCCTTGAAAATGCTGTAAAGTACAATGAAAGTAAAAATTAATAAAAGAAAGCCTTTGGGCGATTGATCGGAGTCTCAAATTGTTGCATTTGATTGATATTTAAAGGCTTCTTTTTCTTCTTTCTTCTTCAATTTTGAATCTTGAAAGATTTCCCTCTTAATTTTGAATCAGGCGATTATTCCTTAAAACAATGAATCAGTTGTCTAAATTTCTTTGTTTATTCCAACTTCAATTGCCTCTGTCTTGATCCAAAATAACCTGCTTAAAATAATACTTATTTCGATCTATATACCTTCGCCCTTGATCCAAAATAGAATTTGGGATATTTTCCTACTATGCCATTGCTGGCAGGCTAAAAGCAGTCAATTAGGCCTCGGGTTCTCCTTTGAATGGATTATTAACACCACATCAACATGTTACTTGGTGTCTTCGTTTTGAATAAATCCTTTCTTGGTTCCAGGCATGAATGGATTGATGACACCACATTAACACGTCACTTGGTGTCTTCATTTCGAATAAATCCTTTCTCGGTTGGTAAGTCCAGTTAGATCTGAAGTTATTTGGTACTTTCAGACTATCATATAGCGTCACCATCGTCTCATGTTCACGTGAATCATGTTTTATTTTGTCTCCCATAGAAAAAGTAGTTTGATACTTTGAGACTACCATAGGGTGTCACCATCGTCCCGTGTTTATGTGAATCAGGTTTTATTTTGTCTTCCACAGAAATAAATAAAAAAGAAGAACAAGGTTTTACCTGAAAATATGGAAATTTTTTAGAGTGATAGTAATAATTTTAAATTAAAAAACAAAGTATCTTTATGCATAACATTTGGACTTCAAACAAATCCATTCTATTAACAGCCATGAATAAGAAAAAGTACAAATTGTACAGGTGGAAATTAAGAGGAATACGAAACTCACATGTATCAATTCTAAATCACAAATGGGAAATTTATGTTGCCGATTTTTGTGTCCCTAAACTTTTTGTGTTTAGGATAAAGTAAAATATTTAATCACATGTATCATGAAGTATGATATACTTATCACAAAAAAGAGTAAGATCTATTATAAAAGATTTTTTAATCTATTTATTATTACAAAAAAGCAAAGATCTATTATAAAAGATTTTTTTTTTTTTTTAGAAATACATGTTTTTTTTTTCTTTTGTAGTTTTTTGTCATTTTGAACACCCGAACCAAAATGTTTGAACACCCTCTTTAAAAATTTTGAACACTCTACCCAAAATGATTGAACGCCCAATCCCAATACGGATACATTTTAGCCCCTCTCATAAAATTTTATTTTGCCTAACTCATTTAAATTTTGGTCCAAACTTAGCCCAACCCACAATCCAGGGACTGAGTTGTAATTAATCAAAAAGAAAAAAGATATGTAATTTATAAAAAGGGGTAGGGGACGAATCTAGAACGTCTATCTTTATTCTTTGGACTCTCACCTCTCCAAAAATACAAAACGAAAATGGAGAGAATCAAAATACGAAAAGTCGTCGAGGGCAATTATGCTAAATATTTTGTTATTTTTTAGTAGCATTGTTGCTATTACTAGATTTTTTTTTTACATGCAGTTATGATTTTTAGAGGACCGTAGTAGAATTTGTGAACACCCTCGCGAGAATCGCTGGAGCCGCCACTGCAAAAAAAGTAAGGATCTACTATGAAATTAATTTTTGCTTCTTAGAAAAGGTTCTTTGGTGTCAACCATTCTTCCATTCAACCTAGGGCCAGACACAAGAAAGAAGGTGCTGAGAGTGCCCGAACCCCTGTATAATTTTGAAAATGTACACTAATTATGTTAAATTTTAAGTTTAATTTGAAAAAGTTCTATTGTATCAACTCGTGCAAGTCTCCTGGAGCCCATTCGGATGGGGAGAACCAACCCTTTGCTTTGGCAAAAAAACCAAAAACTGATTTTTTGGTTTTTTCGTTTTGTCCTTATTCAATTTTTTTTTTTTGCATTTGTTAGTTTTTCGTTAAATTTTTGTAATTTACCAAAGAGTATAAAATTATGGTCGGAACTTTTTTTTTTAATAAAGTCAAAATTAAACCAATAAACTGGAGAATTTTGGTTTATTTTCGGCTTTATTCAAAAAAATATTACTTTTGACCATAATTTTATACTCTTTGGATTTGTCTCGTCGAGACGAATAAATAAACCACGAAAACTTGACGCAAAACTAACAAATGCAAAAACAATTTGAATAAAGACAAAACAAAAAAAAGAAAACCAAAAAACCACTTTTTGGTTTGAGGCATTTACATGCCACTCCACTTTTGTGGAGGCCTGCTCAGCCCACTCCAAATCTTTGGAGAAAAAGCTCCGCGCGCTCCAAACCTTTGTGAAGGCATGCTCAACATTTTTAGTGGGCTATTTCTCTCACTCTACATCTCTCTCTCTCTCTCTCTCTCTCTCTCTCTCTCTCTCTCTCTACCCACCCCACCTAATCTCAGGATACCCTATAAAAGTGTCTAAACCTAAACTCTAAAGTATCCTATGAAAGTGCCTAAAAAACCTTAGGGTACCCTATGAAAGTGCTAAATTTTAAATTCTTAAATGTATGGTATAAATTCTAAATGTACGGTCTAAATTCTAAAATGTACATTATAAATTCTAAATGTACAGTCTAAATTTTAAATGTACGGTCTAAATTCTAAAATGTACATTCTAAATTCTAAATGTACAGTCTAAATTCTAAATGTACGGTCTAAATTCTAAAATGTACATTCTAAATGTACAGTCTAAATTCTAAATGTGCATTCTAAATTCTAAATGTACGGTCTAAATTCTAAATATACGGTCTAAATTCTAAAATGTACATTATAAATTTAGGGTACCCTATGAAAGTGTCTAACATCCTAGGGTACCCTATAAAAGTGTCTAAACTACTAAAAATCCTATAATAGGAAAGTGCACCCTAAGTGCCTAAGCCCCCAAAAAGAGTGATTGGCCTTAACGGAGTTAGTGGTAATTAAAAAGAATGATTGGAGTTAGTGGTAATAAATATTTGTTTTTTGTACCGGCCCGTAATAAAACCTTTTGGTTTTTTGCCAAAGCACCCCTAGCTTGGACCTGGATTAATATGCCTGGGCCCACTTCCATGCCTGGGTTTGGGAGCAAGTTTTGCACCCAGATTAAATAAGCCCGGCCATGTTTTTGTACTTCGGCGCATAATTTTGTATTTTTTTTTTGCACCGAAAATTAAACTACTAATAGGGATTTTTAATTCGATGCAAAAAAATCTAAAAAATTGTATATGAAAGTATTTTACATTGTTGGTTTGTTGGCTCGTTGAGTTGTTTTGCAATATTCTTCGGATCAAGAAATAAAGTACTTGTGCGCATAATTTTGTATTTTTTTTTTGCACTAAATTAAACTACTACAATAAAGATCTTTAATTCAATGCGAAAAAATATGAAAAATTGTATATGAAAGTATTTTACATTGTTGGTGTTGAATTGCTTCACAATATCCTTCAGATAAAAAAATAAAGAATTTCCGCGCTTAATTTTTTATTTTTTTGCATCAAATTAAACTACTAGAGACCTTTAATTCGATGCGAAAAAATTTGAAAATTTGTGGGGGTTTTTCATGAGAGCGGATCCGCTGTCCCAATTTTCGTGTCCCAACTTCCTATCCCATCCATCCGAGCCATCTATCCGAGCAATTAACGGCTCGGATTCCATCTCACCCCAAACAAATCTGAGTCATCCATATTCATTTGAGAATCTAAGCCGTTCATTGCTCGGATGGACGGCTCGGATGGACGGGACAGGGAGTTGGGACACGGAGATTGGGACAGCGGATCCGCTACCGTTTTTCATCAGAGTCTAAGAAAGCTCCTTCAGGTGAAATGGGTCCCAATGTCTTTGAGTTAGTTTTTGGGAGGTTTGGGCATTACAATTCATCAAGATTATTAATTGGAATTTTGGCCCAGCAATCTAGAAAATGATCTAATCTTCATGATTGTTACAAGTTCTTTCTTATTAGCAGTAGTGGATATTGTTTCAATTGGAGGATCAGAATCCATTCTGTGCATGCATCGGAAATAGTTCAGAGTTTGTTTGGTATATGATTGTTGCGAAGTAAGGTGCCAACATAGTTGAGACGTTACTCTCGCGTTGTGATGTTTTTTTCTCAAACTCCATGCTGTAATCGTTTCTTATTAATAAAACTCCCTTTTTCGCCGTTCAAAAAAAAAAAAATTTCTTGTGTCCAACATTAAGTGAATCTCATCCTCATTCAAGGGAGAATCATGCAAAGGGTTATTTCCTACTGTTCCAGCCTTATTTTTCACCAGTCCCCAGATTTCTTCTTAATCATATTGCTTAATCGATCGTTCACTATTCTTGCCCTTGATCAGTTTTAGTCTTGATTTACGTACCCTACTAATTTCACTCTCTTACAGTATCTAACATGAAGTGAATTTCCCGCCAAATTTCTCAGTAAGGTGAATCACATCGTCTGCGAAATCATTTCTTTTCTTTATGTGTTTTGGGTGTTCCTTTCATAAGAGGTGGTCGGTAACAGTTCGAACATACAATTTTTGAACTTTCCTTGAGATGATAGACATGCAAGGCGAGCGGTACGCTCTTGCACGCCAACTGATCACCAAAATGGAGTTCCAATTCTCACCCAATGTCCCCTCCCCATGACCTAGAACACATCTATATGATGTCAAAAATTATTGCGGATTTTTCGTTACGAAGGTTTCAAATAATTACTTATCCGGAAAAAAGCTCGGGCGACCAGGTGAATAAGAGGAAGGAAAGTGATAGCTTGCAGTGATGGTACCGGGGCGGATTGAGCTCGAGCACAGGGGGTCACGTCACCCCTGAAATCTTTCATTTGTTGAAGGGCTTGTTGCTTTTAAAGTACCAAATGTTGGATGGGCTTTAGACTTACTGGGCCGTTAGGCTTTTGGTCTCATTATTTAAAATATCTATACTTATTACAATTGTGCCATCAGTCATCAATCCTCCACAAATCAGATTTACTCTCTGCTTGCTTGAAAACCCATGGTATATATATTTTTTTGGTACTTCGGAAATAGATTAGAAAACTAAACAAGAGAGTTAATCTGCATCAGATGTGCAGTTCGGTTACACATACTACCAGTTTCCAAATAAAACAGAGCACTACTAAGCATGAAGCTAATCCAACAAGTGATGAAGCACTAAAGAAAAAATGTCTACTGTGAGGATTGTGTTTCCTCGCCAAAGAACCAAATTTCCTCGCTAAAGGAATTGGCGAGGAAAAATTTTCTCGCTAAGTTTCCTCGCCAAAAGGTCGTCGCAAAAGGTATTCTAGCGAGGAAAAATAAATTTCCTCGCCTAATCTGCCAATTGGCGAGGAAATTTTTTGTCGCCTATTCGGAATAATTGGCGAGGAAATTTTTCCTCGCCTATTCGGACCAATTGGCGAGGAAATTTTGTTTTCCTCGCCTATTTTGAACAATTGGCGAGGAAATTTTTCCTCGCCAAAACTCCTGAAACTAAAAAAAGAAGGAATCCAATTCCAGCTTCTCCACCTCCGCTGGGAATCGAACCCGCGACCTCCTCTCAATCAACGCGCGCCCCATCCACCACACCAACTTCCATTTCAATGCAAAGTTCAACAACTTTTAATATATAACCTTTTGTAGTTCTTTTCACCTCACTATTTTTTTAAAATCTTTTTGTCTAAATTTAGTCTCTCAGTGTTTCTTTAAACTTCTTTCTTAAATCTTTTAATGTTATTTGTTTTTACTGAAGTTCTTATTTTTTATAATTTGATATTTTTCTATACCCTTTTATAAGTCTTTACTTGTTAGAATTACTTACCTTTGCATTTATATATTTGTTTATTTTTAAATTGGCTTTTGTTAATATGTGCCCCCAAGGCACATGATAAGAACACATTAATTGCTCCACCTTACTTCACTTCCACAAGGAATTAAAGTAGAGTAATCAATTGTGTTTTAGAAAGATAAATCTTTTTTTGATTAGACGAAAATGCCACCAACTACCCATACCCATGGAACAAAAACCTAAGATGCAAGACTTGACCAAATAAAAACGAAAATTATTTGATAATTAGTTGGCCAGTGTTCTCCCATAAACTTTTGGAACATAATTTTAGAAAATTAATTATCAAACATAAACCCAAAAATGAAGAAATGTTGTTGGGCGAGACCTAACTACCTTCTTCGTTCCAATCGATAACATAAATTCTTCTTAACATCATGTTTTTAAACATTATTAGTATGCTAAAGAGTAATTTGGAATTTATTGACAAATAATTGATCTACTCTTTGGCTTTCTTGAATTTTTTAAACTTCTTATCAAGAGAATTTACTTCACTAATTTGTTTTGAAGAGAAAATGTAAAAGTAAAAGAGGACTAAATATAAAAAGATTAAAAACAAGACAACATTTTGAAAGTATAAATTTTCTGGCTTGGGGATTTTTTTTTTATATAAATTCTAGTTGAAGGGAAAAATCAATTGCTTTGTGTTTGTAGACCATTTTGGTGAGTGATGCCCGTAGGATTTTTTTTCTCTTTGGCGGGTTTAAACCGAGTTGAAACACTTATTAGAAAACTAAAGGGCAGTTGAAAAGATAGCATTGAAAGAGAAGTTAAAGGGTAATTTAGTCTCATTAGAAACAAGTTTTCCTCCTAGACAATATTGCATAACCTATTTATTACCTGTACGAGTACCTATACAAATGGATATGGTTGGTATCATTAAATGAGTATTAAGTATGAGCATTAACATATGCCCCTAGAGCACATATTAACAAAACCCTTTTAAATTTTGTGAATTGATAACCGATTAATGAATTTCGTTCTTCCCCTTCCTTTGGCTTTTCATTGCAACCATGAAAATGAATCAAATCTTCGATTTTTTGGCGAGGAAAGATAATTTTTGTCGTCAATGGGTGCTCTTTAGCGAGGAAATAAAATTTCCTCACCAAATCTTAGTTTTTTGACGAGGAAAAATAATTTCGTCGCCAATCTTAGCTTTTTGGCGAGGAAAGATAAATTTCGTCGCCAAAAGGGTGCCCTTTAGTGAGGAAATATTCATTTCGTCGCCAATCTTAGCTCTTTGGCGAGGAAAGATAATTTCGACGCCAAATGGGTGCCCTTTGACGAGGAAAGATAATTTCGTCGCCAAATGGGTGCCCTTTGACGAGGAAAGTTAATTTCGTCGCCAAATGGGTGCCTTTTAGCGAGGAAATATAATTTCGTCGGCATAGAGTACTCTATGCCGACGAAATCAATTTCCTCGCCATAGAGACCCATTTAGCGAGGAAATTTGAATTTCCTCACCACATTTCGTCGCCATAGGTAATTTTTCTTGTAGTGAAGATTGAGGCTGTCCCTGAGCATAAACTCCCGGATGGGCAGGGAGGACTTGCGGACACCACCAGAACTTCATTTTGTTCCGCTCCCATTCTAGCAAGGAAGTCTGCACATTGGTTGGCATTGCGGTAAATGTGGGTCAGTGTGCTGCCCGTTCTGTTGAGGAGATATTTTCCGTCATTCAACATGTTACTTTGAGGATGATTGTTAGGGGCTCCTTCATTGAATAGGAGTACAGCCGTTTGTGAATCAGATTCAATCTGGACATTAGAGAAGCCTTCTTCTAGGATAATGGTTAGACCCTATAGATACTCCAAATTTCAGTTTCCAGGCTCGAGTTTGCCACCATCTTCCCGTAATATCCAAGCTTCCATTCGCCTTGTTCATTTCTGAAGAGTCCTCCAAATCCTGCTTTCCTTGGACATTCATACCAGCTCCCATCAGTATTTAACTTCAGATTACCTGCCATAGGAGGAGTCCACATATTCAGATGATTCAAAGAAAGGCCAGTAATGGAAATAGAATTGAAAGCCTCAACAATTTCAGATGCATTGGACCCGATAGCTTTGGAACTCACTTCTAGAAACATGTCAAGATTTTCAAAACTTTTTCGGTTTCGATCTTTCCATATTTTCCAAATAGTGGTGCAGAAGAGGATATTCCAAGGAATATCGGGAACTGGGGGGGGGGGTGTTGTGCACCCCAATGCACAACACCGTGTTGTGCAGCCTCATGGCGCGGTCGCGCCGACATCTTTCTGACGATCGGAGACTTTCACCGCGTAGAGCTCGTCGAGTACTACAAGTGTGCCAAAAATCAAATCAATCGAATATGTTTAAGTGCCTCATCGGAACACAAATAACTTAAAAAGTGGTTTTGATCCCGTGTTTGTATCCATTTGTGTTCCATTTCTTTTTAAGTTATTTGTGTTCCGATGAGGCACTTAAAGATATCCGATCGAATTGATTTTTGGTACACTTGTAGTGCTCGACGAACTCTACGCAATGAACTTCTCCGATCGTCGGAACAAGGCGGAGCCGTGCCGTCATGCCAGATGAAGATGGCATCCCATGCACAGACACCCCCAAGGTCCGAATATCGGTTCCTAAAGACAAAAAAAATTCTTTTTTGTAGAAATTCTCTTTTTTTTTTTTTTGTCTCTCTTAACAGTTACTATAACTTAGAGTCATGAAAGGGATTGTGCAAACCCGTAGTGGTGCCTAATTTGCCGGTACACGTGCCTAATTTGCCAATAGATGTGCCTAAGTTTTAGGATGGAGTCTATAATTTTGTGCACTTAAGTTTGAAATCTTTTAGAATGTCCTAAGTTCGAACATTTTTCTTCTCGTAATATTGGATTGTGAAATTTTTTCCCGAAGTTATGCTTAAAAGGTGACCCCTCTAAATGGAATTTCTGGATCCGCCACTGATTATCGGTACCTAAATCCAACCATCATTTTCGCTGAAGGGGTGCCTACCTCTTCGTTTGGTCAATTGCCACTACTCATACTTTTATTTAGATAAACAACACTTTATCATAATTGAAACATGAAATGTACAAAGCGTCCGAAGGAGTGAATATTGATATACAAACCAATTGCAAACTTCAGCAGACAGTGGACCAGAAACCATATATATGCAAGAATTATAAACCATATAGTACATGGCATGACAAAGGGATAGGAAATGCAAAGAGGAGGTAAAAAAAAAATAAACATAGCTGATCAATTCATGATCTTATTCTTCCATTTCTGAACCAACTGGGCAAGTGACTTTGTCGAATCTCCGTCTTCGCTTAGCGCCCTTCCGGCAGCCTCTTTTATGCCTCTCATTCGACTACGAATCAGATTACCTTCTTCTCCTTCCATTAGATCCTTTACAACTTTTGCAATCTCAGTTCGTCCAATTATTCCGTTGTCCCCGACTTTTGGCCTCAATGCTATTTTTAAAGCCTCAGTTAATATCACGGCATTCATCTTTTGTTCGGCATAAAGAGGCCAAGCAATCAGCGGAACACCGTTGACTATACTCTCGAGCGTAGAGTTCCACCCGCAATGCGTAAGGAACCCACCGGTCGAACCGTGGCTTAAAATCTTGGCCTGTGGTCCCCAAGAGGGCACCACTAGACCAAACCCTTTGGTCCTCTCTAGAAACCCGTTTGGTAGGAAAGCAAAAGGGTTATTTTGGTCATCAACGACATAACTTGCAACCTTATCGTTAGGACTCCTAACGACCCATAAAAATCTGTGTTCACTCATCTCCAAACCCAAGGCTAACTCAGTGAGTTGATCAAAAGAGTGGGTCGCAGCACTACCAAAGGAGACGAACAAGACGGAGCCACGTGGCTGGTCATCCAACCATCTCAAACACTCCGACGCGTCTTCAGCCCCACCCATCTGTACGAGCGGCCCGATCGGGTAAACGGGCGGATAACCGGGTTCTTCCTCTTGCAAAGCCTTTATGGCCCCACCTTCCAATTCCTTAAAGGTATTGACAATAATACCCTCGGCCGAAGTATACCGTTTAACGACATGGAGAAGCCGTTGGTAGGCGTCATTCTTTCTGTCCTGAACCGGGTCCAACAAATCCCTCCCGTGAACCGGTGGGCAACCCGGGATTTGAACCGGTTCAGGTAAGTCTCTATACTCACAAGACACGGATTCATCGAGCTCAGGCAAGCGAAGGAACAGTGACAGGAGCATGGCCGTGGATGCAAAGAAAAAATAAGGGGAGAGATTGAATTCGGCCGCGACGTCGAAGGCTTCAGTGGCAAAAAGATCAACCACGAGAGCAACAACCCGGAAACTCGAAACCAACGATTTCAAAACGTCGCGGAGGGCAGGGAGAGAGCGGGACACCGTGTGGGCGATGACCGTCTCGATCTTGACGTCGCTGGGCAGGTCCTCCAAGTTAACGGGAGGGAGGAGGATGTAATCTATTCCGGTGGGAAGGGAGTCGAGGAGCGATTTTGGGGCGGCGGGGAGAGATGGGGCGTTGGTTGGGAGGACGAAGGTGGCCGTGAAGTTTTGGTGAGGACGAGCCGCTTGGCGAACTCGACGAGTGGGATGAGGTGACCCATGGCTAGAAGTGGGAAAAAGGCTATGTGTGGTGTTTGTTCCATTGGCGTATAGCTAAGCTGCTGCACCTAATTACGAGCTGCTTGGATATGATTAGAGTTGGAGGTTTACAGTGGCAGAGTTGGATTTATATGCTTATATTGGAGAAGTGTTTCGGTGCCGAGCGGGCACCAGTTGGCACTGTCACGTGGTGTCCATCGGCTCATCTAAACCGTCCATTCATGTTTTGAACGGCTAAGATCTGTTGGCGTAAATTTACCCCCAAATTTACAAAAATGCCACCGAACAACCCAACAAATATTGGCCATCCAAAATACGGATGGACGGCCCAGATGAGCTGACGGGCACCACATGTCAGTGCCAGTGACAGTGCTAGTTGGTGCCCGCTCGGCATAAGAAATTTTTTATGTATATTACTATATTTTTCTTTTTTTGAATGGAAGATTAAGAACTTCATTGATAATAAATTAAAGAACTTCATTGATAATAAATTAAAACCTACTGTGCATAGCAAATACAACTGAAAAATGACAAAAAGCACCCAAGAAAAGGCAAGAAAACACAACCAAATTAATGAAGAAAACATCTGGCGATAAATTGATCCAACGGTCAGTTGTTGGAGACCCACCTACATAATGTCAGTGTGCAGCTATCACAATAGTTTCAATATTGATGAGACTTCTTTGCAGAGACTGACAGATACCAACCGTTCTTTTTCATTTGGTAATTCATTTTCAGATACTTCAATTCGGTTATATAATTAATTAGTACATAAAAAGAAAGTGAAATTCATGATTGATTAGAGGACTAAACTCGAGCCTATTCACAATTTTAATGACCATATTCGTATTTTGTATTTCTACTAGTATTTGATATAGATATATCATATACCTAGACCTTATCAAACCAAAATCATACAAAAGACGGAGGGTGTCAGGGTCGGAGAGGTGTCAGGGCTTTCGCTAGTCCAGCACATCTTCGACCCTGACTCAAAAAAGAAATCTTGTTTTTTTTTTCCCCCTGAGATTTTCTGCAAAATGGGAGGGTGCTTTTTGTTTTTGTTGGTTTATTGGTTGAAGGTTGTGTTTTCGTATAGATATATTCACAACTGCTACATCTTTTTTTGGGGGGGTCATTTTTCAGCCTTTACTCATGTAAATGTACAATATTATCTTTTCATATTTATTTTGATCAAGAGATTAAAAAAAATTGAGTTTTTTGGTGTCCATTTTTTCAATTTCACTACAAAAAAAATTGATCTTTAGTGACAATGATTTTGTCACTAGGTTGTCACTAAAAACGTGTTGCTAAAGAGTATTAGTGACAATTTTTTAGTGCGTTGTCACTAATTCTGTAATTAGTGATTAGTACAAAAAACTGTCACTGAATACCCTTTAGCAACACACTTTTAGTGACACGTCGTTGTCACTAGAGTGTCACTTAAACTCAATTTTTTTGTAGTGTTTCTTCCTACCAAATTAAAGATATATTTGAGTTCTTTAATTTCGTGCCAAAAAAATTCAAAAAGTTATGCAAATAAATACTTTTTTATCCGAAAATTACTCGTCTTTTCGTAGAAAACATTTCAAAATGTGAATGAGTGGGTATTTTTATATATTCTTCATGCATCAAATTTAGATTCTATATGTCGAGGCCAAGGTCGTACAAAACTGAAATCCTTCTTTAAAACAAAAAAAGTGGGGAAAATAGGTCGGATAAGAGATAAATATTGAATGACGATTATGTTTTCTGACAAGATACATTAGTTATTCGTATCTAAACATATTTGCAGAAGGTATAGATTTTCTTCTATATACATCATAGCTTTTAATCTCTAACTTTATGTCTTGCCTTTTTTACTTTTTGCATTTGGAATTTTTTTTTTTAAAAACTAAAAAATAAGGTGAGGAATAAGGATTGAGAAATCAATCAAGACTTAAGTATAAAACAAAAAGGTTAGATCCTTTTTTTATTTTTTATTACAAGGTAAAAAAATACGAATCAAATATTCTTTTATTTGAAGGAAAATGTGGTAAGAAAGTAATGAAATGACCATGTGAAGCATGTAAATACATGAAGAAAAAAACAGGAAAATAAAGATGAACCAATCAAAATAAAAAAGAATTGTGATTAAAAATGATTTTTTCACTCTATTTTCGTATAAATATATTCTAAAATTTGTATTCTAGTGCTTATGGCATGTGTAATTTTATGCACTAAAAGACATTCCCTCCGTCCTGTTTTGTTTGCTTGGTATTCTATTTAGGGATGTCGCAAATTGTTTGCTTTGTTTGAAAGTCAAGAAGGAAATATGTAAAATATTTTTTTACAAACTAAAAATAGCTTTAAAAGGAGTAAAGAATAAGAAACAATGCTGGAAATATCACTCATGCTGTCCCATTTTATTTGTTCCCTACAAATATTTGTGTGCTATGTGTAAAATACATTGTAGATTAAAAATTATAGGAGTTCATAAAAGATAAGCATAAATTGTAGAGTGCAAATAAAAATGGGATGGAGGGAGTACGTAGCAAACAATATGCACGACAAAGGGAGTCAATTTTAAAGGTATTTATGAAAAAATGACATGGAAAATTAATACCCAAAAGAAAATTTGAAGATGAAAATGACATGGAAAATTAATACCCAAAAGAAAATTTGGACTAAAGGACAAAGGATAGGTTGGAGCCACTGAGAAGCATGAACAAAGGGTAAAATGGAGAAATTCGATAAGGACAATGGACGAAGGTTTCGTCCACACAGATAAGAGGGAAAAAGTCATTAACCAACTATAATGACCATTGGGCAAAAGTGTCATTTTCGAAGGGCGAAGTTTCATCCAATTTTCCTCCTCTTTATAGATAATTTGATATTTATCAAAATAATTTTTGGAACAAAAAAAATTAGTGCGATTTTAAATTAAAAAATGATAAAATTTATTTAAAAATAATTTTTGAATTTTTTTAAAAAAATAAAAATATTCAAAAAGTTCCATTGATATCAAAAAAAAGATCCATATTGATAAAAAAATTATTTTTGTTAAAGGAAAAGAACATTTATTTTTAGTTTGAAAATGTCAGCGTAATTTTAGTATCATCAAAGGACAAAAGGATATATATACAAACGTTATGGGTGTAGCTGTATAGGTATGAAACATAATGGTGCAAAGTTATGTCAATAGAACGTACGACAAGGGTCCCTGACAAAAATTAATCGAATTAAATTCAATAATGACTTTCATGGGGTTGAATTTGATTCGATTCACGTATTTTCGCAACAGATGGCCAGATGGATGCATGACATGTGTCATGCACCTATTGCAGAGCAGGATCCCCCAATCCTAAAACGTAGCTTTACGTCAATTACGCTTCTCTTGCCCTAATTTTTTTTTCGACTGTTCGCGATCTATTTAGTTGTTTATTTACTACAATTTTTTATGTTCGGTTCATTTTTTTACATTCATCTCGATAAGAGAAATTGAAAAAATTTAGATCAAAGTTAAAAAAATAAATTAAGTTATTTGGTGGAATGTTAAAAATTAAGTTTATTTGATAGTAGTGTGTGGTTCATATTATTTGTCACGGCCTGCAATCGTAAACAAAAATATTATTAACCAATTTTGATCATTGGGGACTTCTTTTTTTTATTATTAACCAAAGCCGTCATGATTCATGACCAATTTCGATGTAGTACAGGTAGATAAAACTTTTTTGTCTTTTGGGTAAGCTTTCACAATCAATCAGCCAAAATCCTTTTAGGCTACCTAAATAGTAACCAACTATTATTGGTGTTTTTCCACCTACAAAAAAAATACCAGTATTAAAATGTCTTTTGGATAACTGAGGTATCCAAGCTGATTTGATGGCATCTTAAACAATGTTTGGGGAGTCAATCTTATCGTTCACCGACGGGGCCGTACATTGATAATTCTTTGAAAATTTAAAACTTATAACCGCCGGATTACAAGCTCTTGGGTTTTCATCGTGTTTGATACCTTCAAATGGTGACAAACAATTTTTTATTGTGAGGGAAATAAATTTGTCAAGTGGTTGGGTCCACTTGTCTTTAAAGGATAAAAAATTGGCTCGTTGCCCATAATCCCAAATAAAGGATAAAAATATTCCCACCCACTCCAAATTGGGATATATAAGATAGTAAAAATATATTGTTTTCTATATGAATAATTGTTTGTTGCAATTAATAAAGGCAGGGGTGTAGTGCACCTTAGTAGGCTTCATCGAGATCTTATTAGATCACAATGATAATTACATGAGACCAGAAGGTCAAGAAAAACAGGCTAGAGGAAGAATTGGTTAATTACATGATCAAGATATATACAATAGTAGTATTTGTTTTACATTTCATCCTTGAAATTAGACAGACCCTCCATGGTTGTATAATGAATATTAGCAAACCAATAGACTAATGATATATTTTTTCGAAGAGAGAGAGAGAGAGAGAGAGACTAATGATATACGATAAATTAATTTGATTTTTCTCATAGATAATCTACTCAGTGAATTCTACAAAATTGAACAATTCATATCGTGATGATCGTATCTCAGTGGGGCCTACTGAGACCCCTAAGGCATTAGCCCACTACGGGGACCCCTCTGTCTAGTTGTATGCTCCATATTTTCACATTTGCAATGTAAAAAAAATAAAAAAAAATTATCCTTGCTTAGTTTTTGCTCCGCTCGTGTGTGGCACTCCAACAGTGTGCCTTAGTGCTGCTGCACTGTCTTGCAATCTAGGCCTAGCTGAGAAAAACATCTCTTTCTGCTGGAACAAAGAGTAGTACATGCTGCTACATACTCCTTATTCATGGATTCAAATCTGCCTAGGTACAAATACTGGAAATGGTTGCAAGCTGCCACGAGATTGCTTTAGTACTGCCCTTGGGTTCACCACCTAAGAATTCGCACTTGACTGTGATAGCCCTCTCGATACCTTATTTGAGCTTTCTCAACAACCCTCATAAGACGAGGAATCCATAACAACGTGCACCAAGGTTATGACATATAACAACACAGATATATTTGAAGCATCTATTTCAATATATAATGGGGGAGAGCAACAGTTTGGTGTCTCCTGATTTTTGTCATTGTGTCAACCTTTCACTTTTCAAAATTGTCCCTCATATCCTTTTGACACTCCAATTGCTTTTGTTTTCCACAAATGATTTGGGTAAGTAGGGGGTTAATCTACAAAACTGACTTATTTCGCCTTATGAAACAGGTCACTCTCTCATAACCAATGTTCTAAAAGTAGCTAGGCGCTAGTCGGGCGGCCAAGCACAACCTAGCACCTACGGCGATTAGTCGGTGATAGTAGGAGCTAGGCGGTGATTCATTTACTATGTTTTTATTTTTTTAAAATTGTTTTCTACCCCGATCCCCAAGTTGTGAGTACATCAATATAAGTAGAACAAAACTAAGTAATAATGCAAAGTTCAACATTCCAAGTTCAAACCAACTAAAACTAGCCGATTAATCTCGGCGCCTAGCCGATTAATCATCCACCTAATCCCATCTAGCCGCCTAATCCGCCCTAGCAGATTAATTGCCGATTAGTCGGCCCGGGCCGACGCCCAAATCACCGCCTAGACCCCTAGGCAAGGTAGTGGGCCACTGGGCCGGGTACCACCTAGCGCTTAGGTGTTCATTAATCGGCTGCCTAGGCCGCTTTTTACATTGCTCACAACAGGCTACTCCGTTGAAGATTTAAAAACAGGGAAGTTAAGAATTAACCAAGGAACCCCTCTGCCTGTCCTTTGACCTGCGGGTGTGTGTGTTGGGGTTTCCTCCTCAGGGGTTCTTGCTGGGGTGTGTCCTTATTTAGGTCTGTTTGGGGAGGTGAGTTTTTGTTTGAGTGGAGGGTTATGGATGCTTATGAAATGTGGATGCAATTGAAATCACATTCTTGATGCTGCTGAGATCAACCACAGCCCTTTTTTTTTTTTGGAACAAGATCTTGTATTAAGGAACAAACCCAACGAATCAAGGGAAAAACCTTGAAAAAACAACAAACAAGAGAACAAGCCAAACAAATAGCAAGGCAAAAAAACCAAAGCCTAGGACCTACTCAAACAACCAACAAACAAACGATATACAAGTCCCTACCAACTACGAAAAGCAAAATACTCAAAGCTATGAAGAACCGAACTGATCTTGTTGTAACACCTGTAAAGGAATCCCCCAAGTAGCACAAAGAATCCGATTAGCAACAGTCCGAGGCATTTTCCGCCAAGAACAAGCACAAGCTCTCAACTCCTCCCAAATGCTCCGAGCCACAGTATGCGAATCCACACGTCTCTGTTGAAAAATACGAGAATTTCTTTCCTTCCAAAGAAAGTAAACGGTAGTAGCTAAACTAATTTTGTACATACTAACCTTCATCGATTTACCATTTCCCAGGTGAACCCCCCCCCCCCCCCAACTGAAGTTCGGCCCAAGAGTCCTAGAAACAAACCCATAGCCACAACGAGCTTTCACTTCACTCCAAACCAGAGTAGAAAAGGAGCAACCGAAAAATAAATGATCATGGGACTCAATTCCTCCATGGCACAAAACACAGTTGCAATCAGTAGTAATACCCCAAGAAAACAGCCTATCTTTAATGGATAACCTTCTCAGAATAGCAACCCAAAGAATGAAAGACCATCGAGGAACATACCTTTTATGCCAGACCAAAGCATGCCAATCCACCACTGGACTGCTAGAACGAAGCGCCAACCAAGCAGACTTGGCACTATAATTTCCAGTAGGATTCAAAGTCCAAACCACCCTATCCTCTTGAGCAACCTGTGGTAAAAGATCACCATCAGTAGCAGCAATAATCTCATTGATAGTAGCATTTCGGCCTCTTGGCCATCTCCATCTACCGTTAACAATAATGGAACTAACTTTAGCGCAAAGAGACCGACCAAGGTTAAAAACCACTCTATTGCCGAATTTCTGAAATAATGGCCCTAAAGTGTGCCAATTATCCAACCATAAAAAAGTAGTTTGGCCATTGCCAATGACAGATTTAATGAAACGTTGCCCTTGCAACCGGAGGCTAAAAATTTTCCTCAAAGTCCATGAAGAGTCAGAAGGCAGGCGCATGTGCCAAATAAATTGGTTTTTTATCACATAAGAATGAACCCACTTCACCCAAAGAATGTCCTCCTTTTTACACAAGGCCCATAAATGCCTGAGCATAGAAGCTATGTTCCATTCGTTGAGCCTTTTAAAGCCCAGACCACCCTCAGATTTAGGGACACAAACTGCGTTCCAAGAGACTTTAACCCCAGCTGTTTTAAGCTCCACCCCATTCCAAAGGAAAGCATTGAGAATGCCTTCGATTTCCATCATCATTTTATGTGGAATGATGAAAATAGAGGACCAATAGACTTGAATACTGAAAAGGACTGAGCTAATCGGTGGCTTCTACCTCCATAGGACAACAACTTATTAGACCAGGAAAGAACTCTTTTCAACATCCTGTCCTTAAGGGCTAAACAATCAGAATACCGTAGCTTAGTAGAGATCGAAAGAACCCCAAGGTACTTGACTGGAAGACCAGCCTCTGGAACATCCAAAATAGACCTCAAATTTGCTTACAGTCCAAAGAAACACCAGCAAAAAAGTATGCACTCTTCCTAAGGTTAGGTTCCAAACCAGAGAAATGATGAAAGTCCTGTAAAACATCCTTAATAGCCCCAAATGATTGAATATCAGCGCCACATAGAATGAACATGTCATCGGTAAAGATCAGATGAGATAAGCCTATGCCTGAACATCTAGGATGATAGGTGAAGCCCCCTTGACTGATTCTGATGAGATAGGCAAAGATCAGATGAGATAAACCACAGCCTTGTTGGTTACGATGTCAAAGGAGTGGCCTGCAATTCAATATGAACAGTTGTAGGGATGGACTTCATGTGAGGCAGGAGTGTATTGAAATTGGCGATGGCAATGGCCTATGAGGATGTTCTGGTCTCATTGTACTAGCTACTTACTGTCTTTTCTTTCTTTTGTCTTTGAACATATTTTATCAAGATTCGACTTGCGTAGACGCATTATATGTGCCACGACCTCTAGTGAAATGTAAAAGGTGCCTAAAGTAAGTGATTGCAGTACAAAACCGGTTGCAACTTCAATAAGAGCATGCAAGCAATGAGACCATTTGGGAGCATAATTATGAATTGTATTTTTTGCATTTTGATGGTGAATTGTAGATTTTTGAATTATAACTGGAATATATTATGGATTTTCAGAAAATATGAGAGATGTGTGCAATAGAGATTTTGCAGTTGTGTAATATTTGGAAGTATAATGGTGAAAATGGATTATGAATTGCTTTTTTACCATGTTGCCCTTGTTATGGTATTATAATATGTTTACAAATAACCGTTAAGATTCACAATTATTTTTAGATATTGTTAATTGAAATATAATTGGGTAGTGATAATGTCAAAACCGTTTTTGATTGTGCCAAAACTCCAATGCATAAAGAGTTTGTACTTTACACATGAGTACAAGCATTTCATGCACTTGAGTTTTGGCATTAGCACTACCCATATAATTTTGTAATTCCACTTCACAAAATCAGGTCCTTATTTGAAAGTCTTTTTTTTTTTTCCTATTACTTAGGAAGTCTTCAACTTCAATACTACTTTAAAAAATTTGCAAGTAATATTATTTTGTGATGGACATAGAAAATATATCATGGTGGCTTTAAAGTAAGGACACCCATAGGAAATATCTAATAAAGTCAAGGGTAATATAGTCTTTTTATTCAAAGGAAAAATCCAAATCTCCAGGCCAGGCTGATTATCAAATTGTGACTCCTTACTTTTTAAAATGCATTTTAGGAAAATGCTTTTCAACAAATAAGCTCTCAAACAGTCATAATACAAAATGAAGGTTATCAAACGGCACCTTAGTAGAAGCTACATGTTATAACGACATAGGAATGTAAAATGCAAAGAGGGAAAGAGTGGGCATAGTAGATGAAGACTAATCTAACTTATAATCTTATTCTTCCATTTCTGAGCCAACTCGGCGAGCGACTTTGTCGAATCCCCATGTTCTCCTAGCACCCTTGCAGCAGCATCCTTAAGGTCTCTCATTTGGCTGCGAATCTGCTCCCCTTCTTCTCCTTCCATCAAACCCTTCACAACTTTGGCAATCTCAGCTCGCCCGATAATTCCGTTTTCGCCAATCCTCGGCCTCAATGCCACTTTTAGATCCTCGGTCAACATCACGGCATTCATCTTTTGTTCCGCGTAAAAAGGCCAAGCGATTAAAGGAACACCGTTGACCACGCTCTCGAGTGTCGAGTTCCAACCACAGTGAGTGAGGAATCCACCGGTCGAGCCGTGACTAAGAACTTGGGCCTGCGGTGCCCAAGATGGCACCACAAGACCATAACCTTTGGTCCTTTCTAAAAACCCTTTTGGTAAGAATGCAAAAGGGTCATTTTGGCTATTGACACTGAAGTATGTGGCATTGGCAGATTTATCATTTGGACTCCTCACAACCCATAAGAATCTATGTTCACTCATTTCCAAACCTAAGGCTAACTCATTGAGCTGATCATATGACAGGGTCCCACCACTACCAAAGGCGACAAACAAGACAGAGCCACGTGGCTGCTCATCCAACCACCTCAAACACTCCGACTTTTCATCAGCACCATCCATCTGTACGAGCGGTCCGATTGGGTAAACGGGCGGCTTACCGGGTTCTTTCTCTTGCAAAGCCTTTATGGCCCCACCTTCCAATTCCTTAAAGCTATTGACCATAATACCCTCGGCCAATCGGTACCGTTTCACTTGGTGAAGAAGCCATTTGTATGCATCATTCTTCCTGTCCTGAACCGGGTCTAACAAATCCTTCCCGTGAACCGGTATGCAACCCGGGATTTGAACCGGTTCGGGCAAATCTCTATACTCACAAGACACGGACTCATCCAGCTTTGGCAAGTGAAGGAACAGCGACAAAGCCATGGCAGTGGACGGGTAGAAGATGTACGGAGAGACGTTGAACTCGGCCGCCACGTCAAAGGCGTCTGTGCCGAAAAGATCAACGACAAGAGCAACAACCCGAAAACCGGAAACCAACGATTTCAAAGCGTCGCGAAGAGAGGGGAGAGAGCGGACCACGGCGAGGGAGATGCGCATCTCGGCCCCAACGTCGTCGGGCAAGTCGTCGAAGTTAACGGGAGGGAGAAGGACGTAGTTTATTCCGGCGGGAAGGGAGTCGAGGTACGATTTTTGGGCGGCGGGGAGGCGGCCGGGATCGGTTGGGATTAGGAAGGTGGCGGAGAAGTTGTGGGTGAGGACGAGTCGCTTGGCGAACTCGGCGAGTGGGATGAGGTGACCCATCCCTTGAGTTGGCATGATTGCTATGTGGGGTGTTTGTTCCATTGGTTACTTTAAGAGTTTCTGGATTAAGGGTTAGGCTGGCTTTTGAGATCTTTCAGTTGGTTGATAGGAGTATTGAAGGTTGGGGTTCTGTATTTTTATACTGCGTCCGTCCATAGTCCATTACGGAAAGACGTGCGATCATCAGATGAAAAAATAAAATACTTTTTGCACGTGATTTTTCAAGTTTCTTAGCAACAAATTAAAAACGATTAGTTCTTTAGTTTCGTGCAAAATAATTATGAATGAAAGTACTTTATTTCTTTATCTAAAAATTGTCCGTCTTTGTAAGGGACTATTAAAATGGGACGGAATTAGATAATTGTAAACGTGTAAGAGATGTAATGTGATGGGGGGAAAGCTTTGGAAGGGGACTGGGGGTTTCTGGATAGGAGAAAATTCCAACTTAGAGAGATGTAATGTGATGGGGGGAAAGCTTTGGAAGGGGACTGGGGGTTTCTAGATAGGAGAAAATTCCAACTTAGAGAGATGTAATGTGATGGGGGGAAAGCTTTGGAAGGGGACTGGGGGTTTCTGGATAGGAGAAAATTCCAACTTAGGTGTCCTAAACATGTTGCTGATGTCATTACAAATGTAAGCCTTGTGCTAGTATTCAAATCGGAAGCCACTACCAACTTAGGTCCCATTATAGGTGTGGGGCACTCCTTGCCGATAGTGGTGTGGTATGAGAGGGCAATATTGACTAACGGATTTGATGAGTACCATACCAGTACTTCCATTTTTGTTCCAGGAAAAAAGTTGGAAGCCACTACTAAAAGGATTATCGGGAGACTCCTAAGGAGAAATGATCTGATTGTCAAAGCGTGGGATTTAAGTGTTTGTTTCTTTTTCAGGTTTCAGGTTCGAAACATTCGAGGTTTTTGCCTGCTCTTTTTGGGTGGGTTCATACGGGACTTTTCTCCGATTTTAACTTAGCACCCTCTAGTGAACTTTGGAATTGATGCCATGATGGGTCTAAAATTGTCATTAGCTTAGATGTATACACAAATGTTTATCGAATTACAAAGTAGCTAAGCGGATCATGACGTTGTTGTTGGCTTATCTGTCTGTTCACTGTCAATTTTACCAAACAAACAGGCGTTGCTATTATATTAATAGCAATAAAAATACATTATAATTATGTACATTCACCATATCAAATTGGACACAGTTTTTTGGTGCATTTTTCGTCAGTGCACATGAAATCAAGCATCTGTCTTGGTGAGGATAATATCTTTTTTCTTTTAAGTTATCCAATGACAATTTGAGTTTTCTATTTGATAAAATCTGTTAAAATTAATATTTACTAAAATCAACTGGCAAATGAGAAAGCCATTTGCTAAAATCTTTGATTTTTTGGCTCTCACAAGAATATTTAATTTTACCAAATGACTTTCTCATTTGCTAAAATCAACTGTTGATTTTAGCAAATATTGATTTTAGCGGATTTTATCAAATGGGAAACAGAAACGCCACTCATGAAACTACATGAAAGAGAAATATTTATAGCCTACTATCAAAATTCGCATTGGGCCACATCTTCCCTCGGAGCACGGTCTCCATTAAGTTTTCTTTACAATTATCACTCTTATTTTTCTATTTATTTCTCTCCACTTGTCACCTCAATTCCTAAACCAAACAAAGAACTAAGTAACTAACAATAATTCTGGGTACACACCTCTTCACCTCACTCACCTGCATGGCACTGCATGATTAATAATGAGAAAACAAGCACTTTGAAATTATTGTGCAACCACCAAATAGTCATAGTTTGGATAAATGATTATGATTAAATATATCTCGCACTTGTATATAAATCCCACAAGGCATGTGATATACATTATCACGGGAGTGCAGTTGTATATATGAAAAATACATTACCACAGGAGTGTGGTTGTATATACGAAAATGTTAGGATCCATAAACACTTTCTCCAAAAACATCCAGGAAAGAAAAATAGACGGTTTAGATTCACATTTATTTGAGCCGTCCATTTCTCTTTCTTGAACATTTTCGGGGAAAGATTTTCTGGACCCTACTACTCCTCTTGTATATGTCAACTGTTGATTTTAGCAAATATTGATTTTAACAGATTTTATCAAATGGGAAATAGAAACGCCACTCATGCGGAAACGACATGAAAGAGAAATATTTATAGCCTACTATCAAAATTCGCATTGGTCTCTATTAAGTTTTCTTTACAATTATTACTCTTTATTTTTCTATTTATTTCTCTTCACTCATCACCTCACAACCTAAACCATGCAAAGAACTAACAATAATGCTAGGTACACACCTTTTTACCACACTCTCGTCTGCAAAACATTGCATGATTGGTAACGAGAGAACAAACACTTTGAAATTATTTTGCAACCACCAAATATATATCACATGTTTATATAAATCCCGCATATAAATCCCACAAGGCATGTGATATACATTACCGCGGGAGTTTGGTTGTATATACAGCAATGTTAGGATCCATGAAAACTTTCTTTGAAAACATCTAGGAAAGAAAAATAGACGGCTCAAATTCACATTTATCTAAGCCAGCCGTCCATTTCTCTTTCCTGAACATTTTCGGAGAAAGTTTTTCTTGACCCTACCGGTACTCCTCTTGTATATATCCTATGATCCTATCACACTATTGATCCGGTGTATTTGTAGTAGCTCCGGTTCCTTCCACAGTTTGTTCTGTCAACCAAAATGTAAGCCTTGTGCTAGTATTCATATCGGAAGCCACTGCCAACTAAGGTCCCAAAATAGGTGCGGGGGACTCTTTACCGACAGTGGTATAATATGAGAAGGCAATACTGACTAACAGATTTGACGGGTACTATACCAGTACTTTCATTTTTGTACCAAAAAAAAAAGTTGGAAGCCACTGCTAAAAGGATTATCGAGAGACTCCTACGGAGAAATGATCTGATTGTCAAAGCGCAGGATTTAAGTGTTTGTTTCATTTTCAGGTTTCAGGTTTCAGGTTTGAAACCTTTGAGGCTTTTCATTGTCTGCTCTTTTTGGGTGGGTTTATACGTGACTTTTCTGCTCTTTTTTGGGTGGGTTGATCCGATGGACTAAAATTTTCATTAGCTTAGATGTATACAAAAATGTTTGTCGAATTACAAAGTAGTTTCCACTAAACTGAATGGATAAAGATAGTAAACAAAGGGTTGAGAATTGATGCCATGATGGGTCTAAAATTTTCATTAGTGGGATGGAGTATCCAAAAATGTTTGTCCGATTTACAAATTTTAGATGAAAAATACAAAAATGTTTGTCGAATTACAAAGTAGTTTCCACTAAATTGAATAGATAAAAAGTTTACGATCCAAAGTCAATAGATAAAAATTACTACGTACTTTTAAGCAATTGATGGAAGTGATGATGATGGTGCAATGATCCGAACAAGATGCAAGTTTAATCAAAATGGGATCTTCTCACCTCCATAATGGAGGCTAAGCGGATAATGACGTTGACATAACAAATCATGAAGAGTTAAAAGTATGGGATCCAATAAAGCTAGAATTCCAGTTCAAAAAAAAAATAAAGCTAGAATTAGATGGTCTGTTAACCTTTTTAACTCCTCATTTCTACATCTGCAAATCATTCGAATTGAACCGATACGATAACCACTAAGATGGTAGCCTAGTTGGTCAAATTAAGTGAGTGAGATGAGATTCTCCTCCCTCCACATGCATGGACTTCCCAGGTTCGAATCTCTCCCATACCATTGTTGGGACTTGTGTGGATTTGTGTGGAGGGCCTCTGGCCAAATAGTCACCTAGGTGACTGCTGTGGTGACGGTCTGTTTTCGGATAAGAAATGAATGCATTCAACCGGACATTCCACAGCGAGTCGGGAACTCCAATGGTCACGCCCATGGGGTCGCTACGCCGATTGCCCCTTTCCACCCTTTTGCAGTTGAAAAAAAAAAAAAAAAAAAAACCGATACGAGCATGAAATTTAACTATATATCCAAAGTTATTACTAGTGATGGATTATATTTTTTTGAACGGAATTAAATATTTATCCGATATATAACCTCACAAAGTGTGAAATATATATATAAAGTACCTTTCGTCCCTAAACAAATGTGCTCTACAAAAAGACGTGCGATTTTCAAATAAAAAATAAGGTACGCGCGTGCATAATTTTTTTTTAATTTCTTCACACTGAATTAAAAATCTATTGAGCTCTTTAATTTGGTGCGAGAAAAAAGTTATGCACAAAAGTACTTTATTTTTTAATTCGAAAATTGCACGTTTTTTCTCGTATGAGACACTTATTTATGGACCGAATGTGAGTACAGGGGTTATGAATTCTTAATGCGCTGAAAATATATCATGTAGGATTGTCTATCTGTTCACTGTCAATTTTACCAAACAAACAGGCGCTGTAATTATATTAATAGTGAATAAAAATACATTATAATTATGTTGGGGTGGGCATGCCTGACACGAAAAATAAAATAAATCTATATAATTGAGCTAAAAATAAACTTTTTATGAGTAATTTTATACATTTTAGACAATAATTTGATGAACTATATCAAGGTAAAAAAAATTTAGCTAAAATCAGGACTTTTTGACGTGATAGGACAATCCGAACCTGACACGACCCGAAACACGACACGAAAGTTTGATTAGTTGAAAAATGTTGTACGTGGGAGTACAAAAATAAGATTTTGATATTTATGCGGAAAAAAATATATGATTTTGATACATAACACAAAAATGACACAAAATTACATGTTGACCACCCTTATACCATATCAAATTAGACAGGGTGTTCCACTAACCCAGTTTTTTAAAAAAATTTGTTTTTCACGATTTTTTATGTGATGTGTTGTGAGAGAATGACCTGTCTCAGTGTTTGGAAAAAACAGTTTTTCCTTAGTGGAACACCCCCTAGTGCATTTTTCGTCATTGCACATGAAATCAAGCATCTGTCTTGGTGAGGATAATATCTTCTTTTTTAAAGTTATCCAAAAACAACTTTAGACAGAAACGCCATTCCAGCAGAACTGACATGAAAGAGAAATTTACCTCACTGTCAAAATTCGATTTGGTTTCCAGAGCCACCTCTTCTCTCATAGCACGGTCTCGAATAAGCTTTCTTTGCAATTATTATTTTTCTTTTTTTATTTATTTTTCTCCACCATTACCTCAAAACCTAAACTAAACAAAGAACTAACAATAATGGAGCAGGTACACACTTCTTTACCACACTGGTTTGCGTAACACTAATGATTAATGATGAGAGAACAAACATTTTGAAATTATTTTGCAACTACCAAATAGTCATAGTTTGGTTAAACTATTTATGATCAAGATTAAATATATCTCGCACGCGTATTTAAATCCCACAAGGCATGTCATATACATTACCACGGGATTGCGGTTGTATGTATGAAAACAGTATGATCCATGAAAACTTTCCCCAAAAATATCCACGGAAGAAAAATGGACGGCTTAGGTTCATAAAATGTGAATATGAGCCATTCATTTCTCTTCTCTAGACATTTTTAAAAAAAGTTTTCCTGAACCCTACTACTCTTCCTGTATATATCCGCTCACTATTGATCCGATGTATTTGTAGCTCGGGTATATTTTAAATTTATATCCTTCCACAGTTTGTCCTATCAACCAAATGGAAATATGACACGATACAATAACACAAAAAACTAAAATATTCGGATTAGGTTTGAGAGAATTCTGACACGAACACAAGAAATGACACGACACGACGTTGAGTGGAAATTTATGAAAGGACACTATAACCCGACACAAAGTTAACGGGTTAGGATCAGCTATTTCTGACATGGAACACAAATACGACACGACATGATACGATAACACGAAAAACTAAACAGGTCGGGTTATGATTGAAAGAATTCTGACACTATCACGAGACAACGACATGACACAATGTCCACCGTTAATGGAAGCATAAGAGTAAATGCATAAGGACAGTACAAGCCATGAAGTTGAATTGTGGGGCTTATTCAGAGGGTTAGAGCTAATCCATAATCAATGGATTGAACCTCTAAAGATCGAGTCGGACTCCACTGCTGCAATTTCACTTATCAACGAAGAACACCCAGCATACTCACCACATCTAATCTTGATCAAGGAATGCAAGGCCTTAATGGCGTCCACTGGGTGTAGTTTGAAGCATAATGTCCGGGAAGGCAACAAGGTTGCCGACAAGCTTGCTAATATTGGAGCCAATCAAGAAGACAAGATGGTATCGCACATCACTCCAATGGATGAGATTATTCCACTCTTCGAAGCGGACATGAGAGGAGTGGCATTTGAGCGTTATTAGTTTCTGTTTTTCTTTACATTCTACCAAATAAAAATGAGTAAATGCAGACATGCTAGGCCCAAGATACCATTACCCGAGCCAGAGGCCCACAAATATTGCTAGGCCATTCACAGGAAAATAAGAAAGAAAAAAAGAAAAACTGAAGCTGTGAGGAGAGAGAGAGAGAGAGAGAGAGAGAGAGAGATTGCAGAAGGAGAAGATGATACACAGGAAATGGAGTCTGCTTACGGGTCCAGCTGCTATATTGGGAGGAATCGTAGCGACTGTGGTTGTTGCCAATTTCCTCTTCGTCAAAAACGTATGTTCTGTCTCTCTCCCTCTGTCTCTCTATCAATATGATCAATTCGTAGGTCTTATGGATGGTTTCACTTGATTTTGGACCGAACTACCAATTGCGTAATTCGAATCGATTTCTTGTAAATCCTGTAAAGTATTGTTGTTCCTTCTATGTTTGTTCCGTTCAAGTTAAAATTGCGCAGATCAAAGAATTAGGGATTTGTGATATTAGCCATTTCGGATTCCAAATTGAAACCGCGGATTATAATCTCTATCGTGCAGAACTAGGGTTGCCAGGAGGGAAAGGTTGAAATTATGGGGTCAAGTTTGTCCTCAACTGTAATTCCAGTTGAAAATATTTGCCACCTACGCTCCGCCATCCATTCCAAGTTTAGGAACCTAGGTAATAGTATTTTGATCAAATAGCTGACGAAGAGGATGAGCGGAACAGGGAGTCTACTGGACGCGGTTCAACTAGCGGAGACTCTTGGAACAGCTGGAATTTTAAAATTTGAACAATTTGTGCAGTGTAGGGGCTCCAATGGGGAGCAATCCTTCACATTTTTTTTTTTTCTTCAAATTTATTTTTTTCTCTTCAAATTACTCAATGGGGTATTCTGATTCATGGAATACCAATACGAGGAGCCATTGAAAGGTGACTAAACACGCCAGAAAAGTCTTTATTACTTTATAAACAAATGATAGATGCAAGAACATTTTTCCAACCAAGTCCCATTAATTGATCATAATGATATCATCTCTATCATGTATCAGAACTGGTTGTTTGTATCCATTTTAAATTTTTTTTTGGTTTCTAGGAGGGAAAGGTTTTGAAATTATGGGGTCACGTTTTTGTCCTCAACTTTATTCAGTTGAAAATATTAGATCAAGTGTAGTTTATGGGGTTGAAATCATGTTTAAAATTTATAGTTTAATGTTGTGTTATTATTGAATTCCTCTCAATCAAGAAAAATTGATGTTAGGTCAATTTTTGTTAACCCATTTTATATGTTGTATTATTTGACAGTATTATATAAATTTAAGACCCCAGCTTTTCAAATATTTTATTTTTTGTCTAATGAAGCATGGTCAAACTATAATATCTCAAACACTAAATATATTTTTATTTACATTTATATTTTTTCATTTTTTAAATTAAAAATTGTATATATTATTTTTATTTAATACCAATCCCCAACGAGTCTGTATCCTATTTTTGGAAAAATGGCTCATAGTCTTATCGTATCTTATTAAGTCTTTATTACTTTATAAAGCAAATTACTAGTATTCAATGAGTTTGGAGTACACTAGCAAGTTAGCAGAACACAAGGAATTAGTGTAACAATAAAGTTTTCTACTGGAGTGCATTATAGTATCTTGCTCCTAAAAATACAAATCAAGTTTGCAGAATAATCATTTGATGTTAACTTATGAAGCATCATCTCAAAAAGTTTGAAGAGTTTGATACATAAACTTGAGCTGACACTTCAAATGTTGAAACACGCTTCCAATTTGAAAAAATTATTGGTTCAGGTACTGAACTTACATTTTACTTTAGTATTTTACCTTTTACTCTCTCTTTCTTTCTTTCTTTTTTTCCCTATTTGTACTAAAAGTTTTGGTCTTTCATAACTATTTTAATTTTCTACTCACACAAATATCGTTTTTATAAGAATCATTTTGAAGTATCTCTTGGAGTGTTTCAAGAACATCATACTTCAAACTTTAATATGAGGTAGCAAGGAAAATTTTGAAGTTAATATTTTTTAATCTCTGCAAAGATGCTCTTATGAGCTAATGATTATAGGGGGAGAAAAAGGGTCCTACTTAAGATTGTTACCCCTGGGTTAGGAGTTTCTTAGTTTTCCACATTAGAACTGAGAAATTTAACTATTGAAAAGTGTGGGTGATTCTTTCTCTTTTGTTGTATTTTTGTCCTAGAGAAGTTTTCACGTTGGCTTTTTTTGGTTCTTTGAATCACTGTTAGAATGTTTTTGTCAACAGTTGAGATTGATTTGGGAGGCTTTTGGTAACTTCCTTGAGAATTCATGACAAGGGGTATTAGTAGGTTTCCACAATAAGTTGGTGTAGAAACATGGCCATGCATAGGGTTGAGTGATTCTTTTTTCATTTGTGCCTTTTTTGCCATTTGTGTCTTTTTTGTTTTGGCAACTATTTTGTTATCTAAGAAGCACTTATACCGACACAGATATGGACATAGGACACCAAAATTTTGAAATGAATTTGGCACGGAAATGATGAGAAGTACTGGAAAAGATAGGTATATATTACGAGAAGCACTTAATACTCACACTCCTAGAGGTCGCTGTGTCCATGCAGTGTTCTAAAGGCGCGGAGGCCGACTAGTCCGCGAGGCGCTAGGCGGTGGTCCAATGCTTAGATTAAACAGCTGACTAGTTGGCGCCTAGGCCCGCCTTGGGGCAGTAGGCAGCCCTTCACCGCCCGACTAATGCCTAGCGATTTTTACAACATTGACACGTATCCCACGTATTGGGACACGCCACATGGCATGTCCCACATATTGGACATCTCTCTCTCCATGTCCTTTTTCTCTCTCGTTGTACATATATATGTGTGGGTGTGTGTGTATATGTGTGTGTTCTTGTATATATTTGATGTATATATCTCCGTCACTGCTTGTCTATATCATACATAGATATATGTATATGGACTGGTATATATACCAATACACAATAATGTATATATCTTACATATCAAAAGAAAAGTGTATATCTATGTGTAGAAATTGTTACTACATACATATATGATATATTTATATATATAGTTATTTGCTTATTTATTTATTTATTTTGTCGTGTCCCCTACCGTGTCCGTGTCCATTTCTTTAGAATTCCGTGTCCCTTGTCCATATCCATGTCGGTGTCGGTGCTACATAGTTCACATGGATACTGTATCGAGAAACAACCAAAGCTAATATTGTTCTTTTTAATTCTTACCTAACTTTGAGCAATTTTTCTCATTTGAACCTTGTCTTGGCAACTAACTAATACAGACACGGATATAGACATAGGACACAATTTGGAAAAGAATTTCGCATGGAAATGACAAGAAATACTGTGTATCAATAAACAACCAAAGCTAATATTCTTCCTTTTAACTCTTACCTTTTAGTACTATATGGACTTTGCAATTTAAACAAGGGTTTTATCAGGCTGAAATTCTTTTTATTGGTAAATTTACTTTATTTTCCATAAATATAATAATTCAATTTCCAAAATAAGTTTTTTAAAATTATATCTTGTCCTCTGTCATGCCCCACTTAGGTCTGATCTGAGACATGCGTCCCTAACATGTTCCTGGTGTATCCCTTGCTTAAAATTAATACAACACGCCTTGTGTGTCCTATGCGTTTCCTTGGCATGTTGCATGTTCGATGTGGATACGGTGACCAGTTAGGTCTGTTGGTGCTTATTTGGTGGAAATCAATTGTCCGACTCAGATAACAACTCTTTAACCAATCTATGATATACATGTTAGAACTTAGGGGATTAAAACGAACTTTTTCAGTTTTCAGAGGGGTGTATTTTAAGTCCACAATAGGGTGGACCAAAAACATTGCCTTCCCATGTGTTTGACTGTTAATTTGTTGGCATGTATTGTGCATTTGTTCAGTAGAATAAGTCTCTTGTTAACTCTATGTCCTGGATTTAGACTGTTTAGAAAGCATATAAGAAGTATTTTTAGATAAGCCTCAAGCATTCGGGCTTTGTGTTCTCTCATTCATTGTGAGGAAGAATGGTTTTGAACGTACGAAGCTATGTGATGGTGATGGGGTGTTTGTCAGGTTGCTGAAATTTCTTAAGGAGCTTTGTGCCAAATCTGACATATCCTGCTCATAACTTGAATATGCAGGATCCATTCCTAAAACTGGACCCTGGGAAGCAAGGTGGAGATCCTTCAACCAAGTAGGAATTTGCAAGAGCAACATTGTGCCTTGACTTACTCTAGATTTGTTTGTGGGTTCTATGTATTTTGGGTACTGCATTTGCAAACTCTATGTTTCAAGTTGTTGTTCGGGACATATATTTTCATAAAATGAATAAGGTATTTTTGGGTTCTTGGCGGTGATTGTTGATGCTTGTTGCCGTTCTTTTTAGTATCTTTTTTGGATTGCTGATGATGTTGTCTTTGTTATACCACTCTTCACCTAGATAGGGCTCTTATTGCTCTGTCTATTGCCTGTAACTTCACTCACGTCGTACTATTAAACAAGGACACGTTTGATTACCCGATTATTTTTGGTAGGATGGATTGTACATTAAATCTGAAAGTCCTTCAACGACCACATAGCCGGTATCTCACAATTTCAGTTCTCTGACACTGACTCACAACCTCAATAAACCAATAAACCCTGTAGTTTGCTCTTTTTCCCTTCAGAGGATTGACAGTGGGATGAATGCAACAATTGTTAAACGAGATTCATTGCATACCAATTTGAACTATCGGCCTCCTGATTTCCTATGAATCGATAGGAGAAGAATTTGCATATACAACAGTTGTCGCGCTCTCACGATAAGAGTAACCCATAACCCTACATCCAGGTGATCGAAATGCAAACCATAACCCTCTATGCCCCCTTATTCTAACAGAGACGTCAATATTCAGCGAGTTTGCTTTCGAGATTGCTGGTGCGAGTGGAAGCTTTCAAGATTCCTGATGCGAGTGGAAAAGCCGAGACAAACTTGTGAAAATTCGTTGTGGTATTTCCAGATGGTGGACTCCTCATATTTCTGGACAATTTCAAACCCAGATGATCGAAATGCAAAAAAATATGGTTTGATTAAGATCATAATAGGCAATGCAAGGAAAAGATGGCTATGTTCGTAAGATAATTCCATACCAATAACAAAAATATGAGAGGCATGCACCCCCTGCCGCCCCCAAGAGAGATGAAATCACTCCTCACAAGAATATGTTAATTAGTCTACAATGCACGTGATCTTCCATCACAAATGGCTTATTATTATCCTTTGATAAAATGAAAAAAAAAAAATTTATTACCCTTGATAAACATGAGAAATGGGATGATAAACAGAACTTACTATCCTGAAAGGAATCCATGCAGAAAACATATATCACAATTAAGAAAAGTTCATATCATACACATACAGATGCAAAATCCAGCGCAAATAGCTTAAAAAGGGCATTTTGACGACCCAAGAATCGAGACATCAGCAACATATCTACCATCCGACATCCTGTCCCCCTTCGTTTCCAACAATGCGACGTAAACTATACTGAGGATATTTTTTTGACTCCGAGGTGGCAAACCTTCAATATTAATCACGATGCAGAAGCAGTTGCAGGAGTGTAGCACCTAACACAGTCTGCTTATGCAGCAGCTACTCTTGGAACTCTCATGCCAAATCCACGCTTTGTCTTCTCAACTCTGTTTGAGAAAAACGGTCACATTAGAAACGTATCAACGTTTTCAGTATGATAAGATGCATAATTTTCTCGTGTGGAATTTTTGGTCATCATCAGGATGCAACGGTGTGAAAGAAGTCAAAATAAATGGTAACAAAACTTCTCAATTTTATTACCCTGAAAGGAAGATACTATTCTTTGCAATATCCACTCCAAACACCTATGCATGGTCCAACTCCCAGTCCTCCACAGATCACGGCCACAACATTTTTTTTTTTTATCGGCAAAAAGTTTATGGAACCTCAAAGAATAGCAATGACGTTAATTGCTTATATTCCATAAAACAACCACATTCTCATCCCACCATTCTGTCGCCCAAAACATAAGACAGACTGAGATATCGAGTTCCTAATACAAAGCTAAAGCAGTGCTAGCCTTTACAGAGTTTCATTTCATCCGACCTCTAGCCTACCAACTATGATCCCAACCTGAAGTCCACTTCCTGTCTGTCCCATTTAACATTGATCCCCGTATGGGCATATCCTATTCTATCTTCTAGCAACCATCAAAGAAAATCACAGTACACACACGTATGCCATCTAAAACCGTAGGAGCTTCCACGCATTCTAGAGTTTTAGCATGTGTTTGGATCATGGATTTGTCGAGGATTCATGAAGGGAAGGAAAAAGCAAATGAAAAGATAAGAAGATAATGAGTTATGAAGCTAAATTTTTCTCTGTTGTTTCCCTATCATATTCCTTCATAAATCCGAGTCCAACTCCATGACCCAAACACTGCGGTAAAGCTGTCCGGTGATATTAAGCCACATGTATTACGTGTATTTTTACTTAATGGTCAACGCAGGTAAGGACATCCCTTTTCACCTTCCTTTTTGCAGTTGATGAAACCAAATTCAATACTTCAAACGAACATGATTAAAATACAAAAAATACTTCAAACGAACAAAGTGAGGCTTACGTGGGAGCAAGTTTGCCAAGGCTATCCAGCTCTTCACCAGAGTCTTCATCCAACACTCTTCCAGTAATCTCAATAATGTAAGATCTATCTCTTGTAGTTGGGAGCCCTCTCGTGAAAAGCAGGTTTAAATCTTTCTGATGAAGCTCTCTTCCGTTCACAAACACACTGGAATTTCCACCAGCACAATTCTTTGGCATTGGATAATCAAATTCTTCAATAAATGGCTGCAAGAAAATGACACCGACGAGTTAACAGAGTTGGGAGTACAAGCTATCACCAAATATCAGTGGGCGAGTATTGATCTTACGGGAATTATGCCAAGGCAGGGCCCACCCATCACACCCCAGAAACCAGCTCGGGAATCATACCTGGCAAAGGAAAATAGAGAGGGTTAAAATCATAGAGTACCTTTGGGGATGAGAAACTGGACAACCAATTCTGACTAGCACAACAAGAAGAAAGAGAGAAATAATCATGACTATCAAGGAAAACTTCATTTTCTCAATGAGGATACCAACTAATAAGCTCATTAATCAAGGAAAACTTCATTTTCTCAATGATGATGCCAACTAATAAGCCCATTACTAAATTACTAATTAAAATAGCACCTAAATATGGCCAATTACCAATCAGACAGAACTGTGTAGTGATTTTTAATTCAAAAATCCCAAAAAGATGAAAAAGAGCTCAATAGTTACCGAAACAAAATGGAGCTTCCATCCAAGGAGGGGTCTGGTATTGTTTTTACATCTATTACTTTTTATTTTCCTGTTTTCAAGATCTCTAAGCTATGACATCTATTTTCTTAAATCTATGCTTGTTCAAATTTGTTAGGACCATAGGCCACGGTCTCCATTTATTGGCAATAACACGACAAATCACATATTTACATGTATCTCCCCTTTATTGAGTTGTAATTTCTTTTCCTTTTTATTTTTAGAATGTCTGTTTAGGAAATGAAAGAAAATAAATGTTATTCTGTATTGAGATATCAAGTTTTAAGGTAAGTCATGGGAAAGATTTCTGCAGCTTATATAAATGAGACTTATTAGGGTTTTGAATTGACAAAAAGAGTAGACAACCGCCAAGCACTTCAAAATCTCAGAAAACATTCAGGGGTCTTTGTTTGGGTTTCTTGAAGTACACACATTATCAATTTCTTCATCAAGAAGTTTCATCAAATCTTTGATTCAACTATTTGAGTTGCTCTTCCAGTGGATTTCTGGAAGTATCTTGGAGGACTTGAGGATTCAAGGCGCGTGGCAATCAACCACTTGGTATGGTGTACGTGGTTTCGGCAATTCAATCTTTGGTCAGTCGGTGAGGTTTCATGGTTGTTTTGATTAAGGTCATTTTGTAACTACACAGTGATGGATTTTAGTGTGTTGATTCAACCTCCCCCCCGGGGGGCCCGGGGGCATGGTTTTTTCCCCATCTAAGGGTTTTCCACGTATATCTTGGCATTATGTGTCTGATTGCTTCCATTTTCTTGATTGATTGATTTTATTGATTGGTGAGTTTTTTCAATTGAGGGTTCAAACCTAGTAAATCTATAAACCTAGGCGATCTAGGATTTTTCAAAATTCAAAAGAGAAAAGACTAATCAGAGTTGTTGGATGGATAGCCAAACACAATAAAACCAAGTTGCTGACTGTCTCCAGGATTGAATTAGTCCACATCCTTCTCAAAACGAATGCCGAGATAACATAACCAGGAATCCTTAAAAAAAAAAACATTTGGTACCAAGTTACTACACATGGAGTCAGAGAGTTCATGTACTTACCAGTAATGTCCTGGCTGGATTGGTCCAGAAAGCTTTTCAGCCTTCTTTAACAAACGATCCGACATAGGATGCCCATTGACTGTGACATTTGTTGAGCTTATCTCAATGGTTTGATTGGATTCAGAAGAGTCTTTAAAGCTCTTCGTAGTAATGCTGCCAAAGAATGACTGACCTGCTTTCAGTTGATCTTCTCTGATTGTGTCTCCTGATTCTTGAGATATTCCACTGTTTTGGTATTCGTTCAATGAAACATCAATCTCCGTTGCCAACGATACATCATTCACGGAATTTTTCCGTGAGATAACCTTCTTTGGATCCACCACCTTCTCCCTCTCTGAACGCCCACTTGGGCTTCCCTTTCCAAATCGATTCACCAAATGGTATCTATTAGAATACTGAAAATGATCTTGAAGGGGAGAACCAGCAGCCGGTGGGGAGAGACTGGATTCAGCGACCGGCTCAACACAGTTGGACCCCTCTACTTGGGCAAACAAAGTGTCTATCTTACCCACATCCTCAGAAGAATATGGAGATGTGGAGTGAATGCTTGCCATCTCTCCAAACTTGTTTGCGGATAAAGGCTTCCCCGTTGACGAAGAAACGACTTCTCGATCCATTGCCTCAAAATCATAACCTGAGTTATCATAATCATCAGAGGAAAATGTTGTTCTAGCCTGGCTTGCCTGAATGCGAGAATGCAGAGTACCACCAGTCGCCGTAGCATTAGAGCTATCATCAACAAACTTGGAAGTTCTCTCTGTCTCTGTACAAACAAAAACAAGTTTCTTGTCGACAACTGCAAAAAGGATGACTGTAGAGCATCCACCACATCGCACTTTCTTTTGATTTATGTCCATAAGCAAAATTTTCTTAGGCAGTTGAAGCAATTCTAAACAATTATAGCATGTAACAAATGGAGCTCCACCAGCTATGGGGCGGCAACGCCGTCCATGGGTGGCTAGCACCATCCTAGAAGGGCGTCGATGAACAAAACCACCTGCTTCGGAATTCTGATCAAAAGGCCATCTTGCATTGGATTGGAAATTATTGGAGGTCAATGGAGGAGGATGTCCAGTTTTAAGATTACCATCCCGTGAACCAAATGCACTTGGGGCATTGGGAAACATAAGATTGTTTGGAGCATTAGGAAACATCCTATTGTGGAAAGCAGCAGGCTGGACTGGAGCGGGAACTTGTTGTTGGCTATAGCAATGAAAACAAGAGCAAGAGGGATGGTGAAAGTTCATATTTGGTGGGTATGGTTCAGATGGATCCATATCTGTATCTATATACTGTCCAGAAAAGTAAGCATGAGACGATTGTTGTTGGAGGGCAGCGGGTGCTTGGTGTGGACCTCTTCTAGGAACTTGGGACCTTAAAGGATACTCAAATCTTTGGACTTGATTTGGAGCATGCATTGAAGGATACAAGCTCTGCATTTCCATTTCTTGTCTAAGCATATAGGGCAATGGCTCAGGATAATGTCTTACATAATGAGGTCTTCCATTTGATCCCCACAAGCCATCAGGATATTGGGGCTCGAAACCACCATAAGGTTCTTCATTATGAACCCATCTCCGATCGAGGGGAAACTTTTCTTTAGGTTTATCGTTTACATCACAGGACCGACTAAGTTGATCTTTTAGCTCATCCAACTTCCTCAGAAGCTCAGCTTTGTCTTGTCCAAGATACTCAGCCTTACGAAACTCATCTGCTTTGTTCTGATTATTCTTCGCTGCTTCACCGTAGCCATAACTAGACCTCAAATACGGACCATCTTCCGAATACACGGGTGTTGAATATCTCACATCATGGAAATCCCTTTTGGGTTTCTCCGAAACCCCTCATTCTCACCTCCCTCTGCACTCCTCCACTCAGCAATCCCCGCCGATTTTAGAGACCCATTTGGGGGTTTCAACTCCTCAAATTGTTTTCCCATTGCTACATGATTCAATTCATTTAACTTCAAGGGTGCCTTAAGATCATTATCGACAACCCCAACCCCACCAGCCCAACTGTCAAATGAGCTGGAAGAACCATTGCTTTGGTTGTCTGCTGTATTACCTGAAATCACCCTTTTACCAGCTCTTCTCGTGTAACTACCATTGGATTTAGCATTATTCTCAGGCCCATCACTCAGACTCCTTCCTTTCTCCGGAAAACTGGAATTGTCCAAATTCTCAGGAAATTTATCAGAACCCCCTCGAACCCTTTCTTCATCAGACTTCTGTGATAAAGTATCCGCTACTAAAATCTCTTTTTTAGCTGTATTTAACAATGCAATAGAGAGGAGGGAAAACAATCAGCATTATGACCACAGAATTACTAAAGACACTTGTGCGGTGGTTGTTTTAAGTATTTACTTTATCGTTTTCATGTGTTCATCATTTTCAGTTGAGATAATGATAAAGATTCTGCATTTACAGCCTTGATGGTTTCTAAAAATTGAATTATTTTCCCAAAAACAAGTTCCCAAAACAATCAAACGAACAAGTCTTGAAAAAATCCTGCAAATTGATTACAAATAGTGATGGGTTACCGGAAAACGCAACAGCAGGAAAAGAGAGAGAATTAACAGATCCGAATCTTCAACATTCCGATATAATAGGACTCAATAAGGACGTCAACGCAACAAGCAAAACAAAATCAAACATAAAACATGAGAAATGAAGGCATATTTCTACAATTTTCCGACCCTATATCCCTGTTCTTGATTTTTTCCAAGGAACCAAACAGAAAACAGTGCAGAGAACACCAGATTGAACCAAAAAGACATGAATTTTGATCATTTCGCCATTTAGGACCAATAACCAAGTCAACGTGACAACAAACCTTAGTCAACGACAAAAAAAAGAGCGATGAAGCAAGTTTTTTCGATTACGCAGGTGTCCGGGCTAGCTTACCCGCTCCTCGACTAATCATGGGACCAATCCCACCGTCGTATAATGCGAAGTTGTGAATGTGTTGTTAAAACTTCTGGGTATTCCGTATTACTTTTGTTGTCAAGTTTTCTCGGGAAACAAACATAAAAATCAAAGAGAAAATATGAGGGAGTCAAGGAATCAAACCTCGAAGAATAGTACCGCAACCACCACACTTATAAACAGAGTAATCTTTGAGCTCCGGTAGAAGGTTTTCGCATTTGGGGCAACGAACCACACGGATTTCTGAGGGTAATTCGGACATTTTTTTTCCCAAAACAAACACTGCTGCTGCTATAGAACTATCATCTCACAGCATACAAATATATTGGAGTATTGGGCTATTGGTAATGGGAATTAAGTGAATTGAAATGTTGTCAAGGGAAGAAGTGGGTTTGATAACTTCGATAAATCTGAAGCTGAAGCTTGAAGTTTATGAGAATTGTGAAAAAGCGAGGACTGGTTTTGAAGAAGAGAGAGAGAGAGAGAGAGGGGAAATTTGTAGTCTGTAAAGCGCAAACAAGCTTTTCTGTGTTGCAGAGGAAATAAATAAAGAAAAGGAAGAGAGAGAGAGAGAGATCTTTGGCGTTTGTTTCTGGTTCACATGAGAGAGAAAAGGGGCTCTGGATTTGGATCCGATTTATTTCCGGTCCAACAACCCGGCTCGTGAGATCCCCGTCATCAATACAGAATTACAGGTACAGATAATTCGGGTAATTTCATTTTGTATAAAAAAATAAAATATAATGAAAAGAACCTCTGACGCGCTCAAGATGGTATTGACTGTTGAGGTTGACAGTTGCCGTCTGTCTGTTTGTCGAGCGAATAAGGGAGAGGATGTGAAAGAGGATTATCATTAGGGCTTCAATTTTAGGTTCGTTAAGTAAATAGAAAACGATAATATTCGACCACCAGCCACAAAGAGAACTTTGGCGTAATATTCGACTCAATTAGGCCCACAAACTTAGAGTATACTTGTATGTCATAAGAATTTCACATTAACCTTGAATATTTGTGAACTTTTATATGTATATAATGAAAATTATATAACCTGCACATGTATAAACTTTTACAAATATTACAAACTTAAAGTTTATAAATGTTTTTATAATTTTATACATGTATAAACTTTTTTATGTCCAAAATAAATTTCTAGTGGAAGTTCTAGACATGTATAAAAAATTATCTTGTTCGGATATCGGTAGCTATCCAAACAATGCATATTTTTAGTATTTTAATAGCTACCGATGTCCGAACAAGATGATTTTTTTACTGGATGCTCTTTTCAACGAACCGTACGACATCTGCGGTTCAGATCAATAGTTTACCAAGCGTACAATTGTGTAACATTTCTTGAAGATTCTTTAAAATTACAAGGTCCTTGAATCCTGAATGAAAATCGAAAGAATTAGATCAATTACGTAAAAACATCCGATGGGCCTTATTTTTTGCAAGACCACTTTAATAATTATTTTAAAATTATTTAACGGTTCGGATCACTTGTGTAAAACCCAAAAGTAAGTCCCACAAGGCGACGTTTGGCGAAGTCTTTTGTTGTGCCACAAATGCGGCACTGTTTCAAGGTTTCAAGGAGTGCACAGTAGGTACTGTGCGGGACCTGCACAGCAGGACCCCCACCTCTGAGTTAAGGAGTAGTATTATGGTCTCAGTGGAATGATTTTTAATTCTCTCATTAACTTCTTTCCCTATTTTCTCTAGTAGTGGATTGTTCCCATTTAATCATTTTTAAAATTTTCCCTCAAGGCACACAAAGTGATACTCCCTCCGTCCCTTTTTAAGTGGTCCCACTTTCACTTTTTGACTTTATTTTTAAATTGTCTATAACTTTCAATCTATAATATATTATGTACTTTTGAAAAAAATTGTATTTTAGAACTCATTGATTTCTCTAAAACAAGATCCATATTGCATATTTTATGTAATATAAATTGAAAATTATAAACAACTTTCGAATCCAGCTGGAATAGTAACATCATCACTTAAATAGGGACGGAGGGAGTATTTATATTGCGTATATATCGCTATTATTACCGGCGATTTTTTTGCATTGCCGCTGTTAATAGTTTATGGAGTATTTTTACCGTCGAGCTCACATAATCGTTGTTAACAGTCACCCATTCGGTACACAAATTTCTATAATAAATATTAGTTTATTTATCCCCGATTTAATTTTATTTGACCCAATAACATAGAATTCGCCTAGAAAATTTGTGACATCTTATGTACATCTCATTAAAATATGAAGCAAACTTTTTTGCCACATAAATCATAGTTAAAATATGAAGCAAACTTTTTTGCTTTTTTTTCTTAAAAAAAAAACTCCTCCAATCATATTTGTTTACTATTATCTAAGTTGAAGCTGATAAAAACTTACCTACCATGTCACAAGAGAGATTAAGTGGATTGCTTATGATCTCAATTGAAAATGAGACGTGGTTCCCGTAAGTGGATTTTTGGGTTTTTTTTTTTTACTTTTCATTTACTCCTACTTTGAGACATGTCATTCTCCTCATAGAAAACTAAAAGTTAGAGTTAGTGGAACGGGAGTCGAAATGTGTAATGCATCATTCAGTCGTCCATTTTGACAATGTACGACTTTGATCTAATCCGAGTAATGATTTGAATCCAACCATCGATTTTTTGGATTAAATCCGAGCCGTCCATTGTTGAAATGGACTGCCAATTAATGCGCACTGCCCCGTATAGTGCGTTTTCTGCACGCAAATGGCTTTGCGTACCCCCCTGTCCCCCAATTGCCCCCAGCCCACCCACCCCCCTCTCTCTCGGCCCAAATTTTTTTTTCTTTTTTCTTTTTTGTTTGTTTTGTTCAAATTTTAATAATTTCATTTACCATTAAATTTATTTATTTAATTACTCATTTAATTTGATTTATTCAAATTACATTTGCAAGTAATTGCCCCCCGGACCCACCCCTGTCACAAGCGTAATTACAATTTTACCCCTACTCTATTCCTTGAATTACTATAGTTTTATTATTAATATTAATTTATTTCTTTACTACTTTATTTCTTTTATTACAAGACCATGTGGGTCTTTTTCAGCAGCAAATTTGAGAAGAAATTAGTGGCCCACAAGTCAAAGAAGGCATGCGAATCTGCTTTTGTTGTCAGCACAATCTACTAGCACAACTAAGAGCATCCTTATCAGCCTCGACAAATTTTGGACCAAATTTAACCTCAAAAACACCTTTTATACTAAATAAAGTAATATAAAGTTTCTAAAACTCACAGAATCAGACTCTTTATTTTAACTTTACTGTATTAAACTATTCTTTCTTTTCACTTCTATTTTTCTTTTCAAATATCTTTCTAATTTTTTTTTTTTTACATTTTATTACTTTCAAACAAACCAAAAAAAAAATTAATACTTTCCCAACGGCAGTTGATCCATGTCATACACTCAAGTCACACACCCATGTCATACACTCATGTGATACACACATGTGATACACTCATGTGATACAAATTAATTAATTAACTAAATAAAATAATATTAGTGTGATTGTAATATTATTCGCTTTTAGAAATTTTCTTTTAAATTATTCATTGTTAAGAAAAATTAATTAATTAACTAAATAAAATAATATAAAGTTTCTAAATATAAAGTCATTTAAATGTAAATTTAAGAAAATAATTTACTTGCAAATGTAATTTGAATAAACCAAATTAAATGAGTAATTAAATAAATAAAGTAGGCATGTTGGTTTATGTATACGTATACATCAGTTCATTTATGTTCATTTTAATTATTGTTCAAGTTTGATATAAAAAAAAAACTATTGTTTAAGTTGATAGAACGACGTTGGCCTGCCGTAGTAATCTACCTCTACTAACATATTAACATCCTATTGTCTGGCAAAAAAAAAAAAACAATAACAAGTAGAAGATGATTCGGTAAAGATTCAGTTTTCTAGAATTTGAGAAAACAAAAATTCAAAAAATAAAGGAAAGCTTTTGGACGATTTTAAAGTCTACATACGCTTGTATATAGTAATTTTTTTTTTGGATACAACGGAAGTTTAAAAAAAACAACAAACAAGGAAAAACTACAGCAAGACCAGCAACCACTAGTCTCTAAACTGCCCTCCACCCAGGGCGTCTTCCAGCACAAGCGTACTTTGAATAAATAATATAAAGTTTCTAAATATAAAGTGAAATTTAAATGCAAATTTAAGAAAATAATTTACTTGCAAATGTACTTTGAATAAACCAAATTAAATGAGTAATTAAATAAATAAAATTGAATAAACCAAAAAAAAAAGAAGAAAAAGAAAAAAAAAAAAAACCTATTCGGGGGTAATTTGGGAGAGTAAATGGGGTGGGTCCGGGGGCAGTTGTCAGGGGGTTGTCGGAGCCACTCTCTTTCTGCACCATAGGTACCCTGAGCCAGTGTGGAAGGGGCCCTCAGGAGAAGTTGGTTTTGAGGCACTGCCCAAGACCGTTGATGAGATGCATTTTGTACTTGTATCAGGATCTTGGTTCAAGGGCTGACGTAATAGACATATATATTCGATCTTATGTACTATACAAACATTTCGTAGAGTAAATTTTTTCTCCCTATTCGAATCTCATATTGTCAAATGGTATATTTTTTTCCATCCAAAGCGCGTGGCGTTCATTGTGACCACCCATTAGGTTGTTTCTTCTTCTGCCTTTTCAATTTATATTGAAATTTTATTTGTTGGTTTATGAAAGAAACTAAGAAATTGCTTTTTTACTAAATCAAACCTATATTAATAAGATTTTAGGAAGTGAATAATTTTAAAATTAAAAAAAAATTAGATATTTTAAAATTATGGGTACCGCCCGGCCCCAACATATCTCTGCGCAATCTAGTAGTACGTCTTGACTTCAACCGCAGTAGTTTGGGCTTAAGTCTAACGAGACGTCAAACCCCGTTTGTTGTTTCAGAAAATTGGTCAAAAGGACAAATTTGAGACTTTAAATAGTGTTTAGTCCAACTTAACTTATTTTAATGTTTCCAATACATTGATAGGAAATATTTCTGGCGCGCCAAGATGATAATCAAAAATACCCTTAATGAAGCAATAAAGCCGTGTTAGCCAACTTAGCCCGTCACTTTTCGTACAAAGGGAAAGCTGATCATTTCGTCTCTCTCTCTCTGACCGAAGTTCAAAAAGTAGAGTCTCTCTCTCTCATCCTCGTGGGAAATGGGAAATGGGACAAATGAATAAGCTGACCATTTATTATGTGTGAATTGGCTTTGAAAGTGACAGGTCACTGTGTGACCCCCCCACCCGTCACTTTAACATGCATCTCTCTCTCTCTCTCTCTCACATCCGTGTGGGACAAATTGATGGGCTCTGTGTGGGACAATTTGATGGGTGGGACAAAATTATTCTCTCTCCTCACGATTTTAGGGTTCAATTTTAGGGGATTTAGACTCTTTAGGGATAGGGTATAGTGGGTTTAGGCATTTTGGGTTTAGGCACTTAGGGTTCACTTCCAATTATAGTGTTTTAGTGGTTTAAGGCAAAACAAAGTATCCAGTTTTTTTGACTTTCATAATCGTTTAGGTTTTAGGCACTTAGGGTGCACTTTCCAATTGGGTTTTAGTTGTTTAGGGACTTTTAAGGGTTTAGGTTTAGGCACTTTCAAAGGTTTGAGAGTTTAGGCACTTTCATTGGCTAGTGGGGGCATTTTTGGAATGTGTAGGTGATTTGTCCTTTTGGCATTAAGAAAAAAATTGATGTCCTTATTGAAGTAAAGACCCATTTACTATGTCCTTCCAAAAAACGGACCCTTGTTGTTTATTTACTCACTAACCTCCTTCTAACCCCATCTAAAGTACGGGTAAGTTCTCTCAAATAATTTTTTTATATATATCCTATCATAATTTTACAATGTTGGGTACCGTATAGGATTTAAAATAGATCATGATCATTCATTAAATAGCCTTCATCGAAGATATACATTCGTAAATATCATATCGATCGGATAAAAATATGTATATATGAAATAAATCTATGTATGTATGTATATATTTGAACTAATCCTTTTTATTATATTTGGACAGCAATATATATATATTATAAACTCGTAAATCGCAATTATTCTGTTTTATAAAACAACACGCAATTTATAAATGCTGACTTTCACCGAGAAAAAAAGGTCAGTGAGAATGTGGGAGGTCAAAAAAATAAGAGAAATACTAAATCACCTGTGGGTTTCACATGCACCTACGAATGTTTATACCCCTAAAACTTCTAGTCCGGTGTTTTTTGAAAATCCGAGCCGTCCAATGTTTTCAGAAGGTGTTTTCGAGGGTCTAAGAGGAAAATCTTCACAAAAAAAATACCGGGAAGGGCTTGAACTAAGCAGTTTTTTGCAAACACTGTATATTTACAGTTTTGCGAAAAACTGCTTGGATCAAGCTCTTCCCGGTATATTTTTTTTGAAGATTTCCCGTGCGGACCTTTGAAAACACCTTCTGAACACATTGGATGGCTCAGATCGTCAAAAAAAATGCTCGGATCATAGAGGTCCGGAAGTCCGGATCCCGCACTAGAAGCTTTGCCTATAATGTGTAGTTAGAGCATAATTACACAGGTACACAGGGGACCAACAACTCACAACCAGCTGGATTGGACTTTATGGGGACGGAGTAGTTGGTAGACAAAAAGAAATAATCCGTTCACGTACGAAATCATTTTATTCCATGCAGTATTAATTTACAGTAAATAATCTCCTCTCATTCTTTATGCATGTATTTAAATGTTTATTCAAGTGTGTAATATTATCCCTTAAGGGCTCGTTTGGATGAGGGTTAAGACCCCTGACTAAATCATCCTCCTCCTCCTCATCCCTCTTCCCCTCCATATCCCTTGTTTGGGAGCATTTTTTCACCACTGACTAATTAGCCCGTTGGCTAATTACTCAGCCTCCTCCCTGACTAAATAAAAGCAGGGGGAGGGGTGCTTATAAATAGTCAGGGTGGATTATCCGGCCGTTTTTACGTCAATACCCCCACCCCACCCCAGATCTCCATACTCTTCCAACTGATTTCTGATAAAAAGTTAAATCGGTGAACCAAAAATTACCAAAAAAAGGAGAGACTATAATTTACAGCTTTGTCAATGGGAACCCAAAATCAGATTTGAACAATACAAATGATCAGAAAAAAATACATATCTATTGCTTCGAATCATCATCGCAACCAATCGTTGTCGTCGGATCGTCGTCGTTGGATCATCATAGTCTACAAGAGAGAAAAAGGAGGGGATCAACAACTCACAACGGTGACTTGGTGCTGTGAGAGAGAGAGAGAGAGAGATGAGAGACAGTAGTCTGGGTGGGTTTGGAAATGGATGTTTTGGTTTTTTATCTGATAGTATTTATTATTGATATGGGGCGGTGGGTGGTAAATGGTAATGGATGGCAGTGACTTTTTTTTTTTTTTTCTTTTTTTCTTTTTTCCCTAAAAAAAACCATATATCTTTTTTTAATGGTTAAAGTAATTAATTAATTTTGGTATTTAAAATTATTTATTAAATTAATTAATTTTGGTATTTATATAATTATTACATCATCTACCCTCATCATCCCTCTTTTTTTATTCATCCAAACCATGTATTTAAATCCCTTGTTTATTCATCAAATAACGACTATTTTATCTCCCTTACTATTTAATCCCTCTCAAACTAATACGCCATCCAAACGGGCCGTAACGTATTAAAATCAAGTGCAAAAAATTACTACGTGAAAGAATACTTTTTTTACACTCAGATCCAAATGGAAAAATAAGAAAATAATTTATTTTTCCAAAAAAAAACTCCACTTGCGACTTGATCCATGAATCTATGGATGTATTGAGTTGACAGCCACCGCTGAAGCAAAAAGAACATGACATCAATCACAGGAAAACGTATGTACATTTATTTCTGTCTTATATGAAAAATGGGCCATAATTTCTAATCATTTTTTAGGGGCCTAAGACGCCGGCCTCATTGGCTTTAACCCAGAGCCGGTCCTAACCAAAAAAGAATGAAGGACAGAAAAGAATAGTGGAAATTGAGTTTTTATTTGCAATTAATAAATATAGTATGATATATATAATATTTAAAACTCCTTTACACCATATCAAAGAACTCGTGAAGTGATTTAAAATGGTACAATTAGATTAAAAAAATAATGCACAAAAATTCTTAATTTATACTTTATAACTTAAAAATAACATGGCTTTACGTATGCAACTTGTTGGTATGGAGGTACTGACCAATGGGTAAACGTACGGACCATGACTCTTTCTCATAGAAATCACACTAAATGACTCTTTCTCATAGAAATCAAACTTTATTAGCATCCCTAAAATATTATTGGATCCTTATTTCCCAATTAAATTCAAATTTTTACAATTAATTGGATCCTCAAACAATTAAAATTTAATTAAAGCTTCTCCAACATTGGGGTATTAGGGTTGTTTTGCGAATATTATTCGACTTTCTCCTTGAAATATATAACTGGCTAAAACTTTATCATTGTTATTTTTCGTGCCAACACGCGGCACAAGATACGACCATAGCTTAAATTTCTGTAAGCCCCTTGTTTTATGTCTTAAAAATTAGTACCCTTTATGGTATCTATATGTAAAATTACATGGAAAAAAAAAAAGAGAGGAAGAGATTATAACAATCATTTTTAATGCAATTATTCTCTCTAGCCCCTCTAACAAAAAACAACATATAAGTTCTCCAATGGATTTTATTAAGATTTGATCAAATCAACCCATTGATTTTATCCATTCGTGAAGACATTTGATAAAATTTGTGGATTTTTGTATTCAAAAATCTCAAAAATCTCAAAAATCTACAGATTTTATCAAATGTCTTCACGAATGGATAAAATCACGGGGTTAATTTTATCAAAATCTTGATAAAATCCATTGGAGAACAACCCAGAACATATCTCATCCAAAAGTAGATGAAATATGAGTAAGCTGTGAGCATTTGTAATATGGTTGTTTAAAATAAATTTACAGTTACTTTCAGAGTGGTGTCATGTGAAGTGAGAATTGACTGATGTAGATGCATGCAAACTGTAATTTATCAGGGGGCTGTTTTTTTTTTTTTTTTGACATTTGTCATTTTGAATATTTCAACTATTGTTGGCTTAGGGTGAGTCTGGAATTTAAGGAAAGGAAAGAAATTATTACTCCCTCTGTCTCAAATTGTTGGTCCTGAAGGATTTCGATACAAATTTGAAGTGGGGTGTTTGGGAGCTTCATTTTTTTCCAAATACGCCCCTTTTTTTTTTCTTTTGAAGTGGGGTGTTTGGGAGCTTCATTTTTAGCTTTTCAATTTCAACTCTTTGGCCTTTTGGATTATGGTCAGAATATATTTTGAATCTGGTAAAAGTGTTTGAGAGATAATGTGCATAATGTATTTTTTCAATAGGGTTGAGTCGTGCAAAATACATTATGTAGATTCATTTGTTAACCAAAACAGAAAAATTAAAAATGAAAAATTAAAAAGCTCTTCTAGAACTCGTTTTCACTTATTGCCTCTAATGTCAAAACCCAAAAATGTGTTTTGGCATATGACAGTCAAACCCCAAAAGTTACAAAAATGAGGAGTACCCCAAATATGAAATTTCCTATGATAATTTTCGATAGACAGCATGTGGATTTTGGACCTTTGTTCAAAGTTAGAGAATGACGCATAGAAAAGTTTGGACAATAAAAGTTACCAACGATAAGGAGAAGTGAAAAACACAATAAAAGTCAACCTGTATTTTTGTTGAATTTCAAGGAAAAACCTGGGGTACCCCATTTTTGGGGTGTTTGGGAGCTTCATTTTTAAAACATTAGTTTTAATTTGAATATGAGATTTTTTCAATTTCAAAGTGTTTGAAGTGATTTTTGAGATTTTTTTAAAACAATAATGGATATTTTTGGGGACCAAAATAGGAGAAGGCGTGTGCATTTTGTGCAAGAAATGTACCCAAAAGCAGCGTTATTGGTCAATGTTTTCAATTATTAGGGTATATTTGCAAGGACATGACCAGGTTGGCTGAGTTTTTTAATCCCTGATAACCTGTCAAAACCCTTTTCCCTTCTCGATGGCTATAAGTTCGTCAGTGTTTCTAATTGCATGATACTTGTGTTTTTTACACGGAAAAAAACGTAAAAATAAAATAAAAATTACCCAAAAAAAAAAAAAAAAAACGTAAAAATTTACATGTGCAATCCTCACAAATGTCAAAACCCAAAAATGTGTTTTGGCATATGACAGTCAAAAATAAAAGTTACAAAAATGAGGAAATGTATAATCCCCAAAAATGTTTTAAGGTTTCCATTTTATCAAATGGGGTGATTTTATCAACTGACAAATCAGTTTAGGTTTTTACACGCAAAAACACTCAGTGTTTCTAATTGGCATAACACTTAGGGTTTTCACAAGCAAAAAGACGTAAACTGCTACATGTGTAATCCCGCAAATGAATTCAGGGAGAAGTCGAGTTTGTTGCTGAGTTTGTCAAATAGTGGGAAGGATTATTCGTTTACATTGGATTTCACACAACGTGGCGTAGTGCCTTTAGCTACTGATATTCACTAGTACATATATTTCTTTAATGTTTGCTTTTTCAATTTAGGAATATTTGCAAGACATGACCAGGTTGGCTAAGTATTTTATAATCCCTGATGATTTCCCTTGTAACCCTCCCAGTTTTTGGCATTTTCCCCCCTTCTCGATGGGGTCAAAATTGGCAGTTGAAATGGAGAATTTGTCAATTCTCTAAGTGTCAAGAAGAAGTTTCAAGAAAAAAGCGGTTTGTCCAGGTCCTCCAATGCATTGCATTAGTACAGTTGGATTGGGCCCGGTCAATGACTCAAGTTGCTCATTTATTGTAAATTTATATATATTGGGCCCCCTCAATATAAATGATTATCAAAAAACTCATATGGGCCAATGGGGATTCGGCTTCAATAAGCCACTTGCCTTATTTTTTTGTTCTTTATTCACGTTTTTTTTTCCCTCGTAGTATTTGTTAGTTTCGTGTCAAATTTATGTGGATTATTGCTCCGTCTCGATGAGAGAAATAGGAAAATTAAATTATTAAAAAAATCTTGAGATGGGATCATAATTTTTACTTTTTCAAATTCCTCTTGTCGACGCTAACCAAGAAAAATTTGCAAGAATTTAACGCTAAACTAAAAAATGCAAAAAAATTTAAATAAAAAATGTAAATGAGCCAAGTGGCTAATTAAGTCAAACCAGACAGTCCAATTGTCATGTGTTGGATCAATCTAACTTTATTTTATTTAGTGGGAGTCAGGTGGACCTATCAACAGACCGGATCAAATTCAAATATGATCCGAACCTGATCTGATACAATTTAAATTCGACTACGGAATGCAAAGGATCTCCCTCCTTGGACTCACTAGGGTGAGGTTTGGAGTAAATTACTTTTGAGTTTTTTTTTTCGTTTGAGCTTCTTTTTTTTTTATTTTACATTCTTTGATTATTTCAATTCGTCTTGCCCGGAGGAATTTAATAATAAAAGAAAAAGTGATCAAAAGCTTAAACATCACCAAAAAATAAAAGCTAATAAAAATACACATTGTTAAGTTTTGCTTTCAAACCATCTTAACTTGTTATTTCCTTTTACTTAATCCATTTAGTTTAAGGGTTGAATGATATTGTCAAACTACCCCTTGGTTTTGGGTTAATGCCCTCTAAAGCCCACATGTCAAAGGTTCAATGGGTTTTTCTTGTACTGTGGCCCGTGGGTCGGTCGTTGGGCCAGGTCCAATATGATGGTGCAGATTTGGAATAGAACTAAATAAGGGAAAAACTGGGTAGGGCCAGCTAGGATTAACAAGTGTATTTTTTAGTTTAGTTAGTCTTTTTCTTTTCAAAAGTTCAATAATAATAATAAGTATTTTATCTAGGAAATTTATTTTTACACTCCCAAGTTGTTGCGAACATTTCTTTTTTTTTTTTTGTCTTTTCAATAATTTAATAAGTATTTTATCTAGGAATTTTATTTTTACACTCCCAAGTTATTGTTTGCTTCTTCTCTTTTTTTGTCTTTTGCGGGTGAAAAAAATAACGTGTTTACGAGAACTTTTTTCGAAAAAGAATTACACCAATTTTTTCTTCGCAATGAGATCTTTAAATTAGTGTAAAGTTTGTTGAAAAAAATTAATGCTTATACATTATTTTTTGCGTGTAAAAGACACTCCTATAGGGGGCAAAAAATAGTATGCATCAAATAGGACTGTGTAAATTCAGTTAAAAGACAAAAAAAAAAAATCAAAACATTTTTATATCATATAGAAATCATTTCTATCATATAATAAAATAAGTAAGTTTTACCTAGCCTTTTGGGTAGCCAAAATAATATGTTCGGATCGCTCGACTTTTTTAAAAAAAATTTTAATGAAAATTCATGAAACTTCTTAGGCACGTGTATATATTTTGACGTGGAGAATGATAAATTTTTTATATATATAATTCAAGAATCTGGGCTAACTTTCGCACACCTTAAGAGTTGAAAACAACATTAGAAGTTTTCCTATGGAAAAGGAATTGATAGTAGCATTGAAGTTTTCCTATGGAAGCTGGCTTGAAAATTGCTTCACTAGACAATAGAGCCAATTCCTAATTATGATTCCAGACCATAAATACAAGAAAATGAAAGAAAAACAAAATCAATCTTATTCAGTTAAGGTGTGCGTAAGCTGGTTCGAACTATCCATATATCCCGAGATATGAATTGTAGGCAAAGATTATTACACGGACATAAGATCTACAACTCCAAATATGTTTATTTAGATAATGTTTCAATCATGACTAGGAAATTAAGCTATTGAGGGATGATAGGGTACATGAAGAGTTTCTCCGAAAACGCCTAGGAAAGAGAAATGAACAGTTCAAATTGGAAATGAATGGTTCAGATTTCCTGGACGTTTTCGGGGAAACTTTTCCTGTACTCCAACGCCCGAGGACCAACCCTGTTGTTCCAGATGTTGTTACAGAAACCACTGTTCATCACCTTCATGGGCTTTTCTTCTTTCTGTCTCCTCTTCAACAAATACTTCTCCAGCAAAGCACCAACACAGGACACCATCGAACACCCTTTAGCCTTTTTTGATTCAATCTCCTCCTCTGCTATAGGGAAAACAGCAGAAGAATGAGAAATCTGTTTTACGGGCCGCGACGATCCGCTGAGAAATGGCAATGCCAATACATGCCTGTCAATTACATGACCCAGTGAAGCCAGTTCATATGAATCATACAAAGGGCTTCCACAATCCCATACCTTCATGATTATTCCTTCATCTTTCTCAGTTCCTTCACTGGATCCATCTCTTTGTGCATCCTCTCCATGTGAAATTTTCTTTGATTTTCTCAGGTGATGAGATTAAAGAGAGTTTATGAATTGAATTTGGCACAAATTTTCTGGGTTTCCAAACATAAATTCTCCTAGATTTTATAGTAATATTGAAGGTGGCAAACTTGGACTGTAACTTGTCTTTAATTATATAGGAGGGCAACCTTTTTAATGAGGATATTTAGATTGTTTCAAAGTCCAAATTTGCCCCTCGTTGACACAATTGTTACTTGTCTTTAATTATATAGGAGGGCAACCTTTTTAATGAGGATATTTATCTGGCTCAAAGTCCAAAGTTGCCCCTCATTAACACAATTGTTAAATATAAACCGAGGTGCCTGAATTTGACACTTGTTTAACTCTTCAAAAGCTCGTTTAAAATCGATTCAAATAATAGATACGTCATACGCATAATAAACTCTAATGTTGGACTTACTATTAAATTACTCATATGTTTATTTAATCACGCTTTCGTTTACTTTAGCTTCGTACGGGCAAAGAATAAGTTTTTTTGAGCCCATGCATGGAATAATAGTCGTGCCACCCTTGGCCTTGACTATGTAAGTAGCAGGGATAAAATTGTCTTTTGGTGTTGACAGGTGTCCAATTAATGTTATTAAATATTACTTGCCTAAACCAGAACCCACGAATTTTGTTAAAGAAAATGACAGATTCGCTAAATCTTTACAATTTTCTTTTACTAAAAAAATATTTAATGTGTCTATGATTATATAGCTCTGTTTTGGTAGTTATGTCACCAAAAGAAAAATAGTAGGAACACATTTATGATTAAACACAAAAAGGACAAAAATTAAATGCGAGTACATGATAAGTCAACGTCAAAATACCAAGTACTAAATTGGGGCGTGGGATCCTCTGTCTCACTACTCTGTCCCCATCCCCTGTCCCATACTCTCTTTTCTTGCCACGTGTCCAAAGTTAATCCCAACCATTGAATCAAATAGTCTTACTTCTCCATCGAATTACTCCCTTTGAGCCTACTCTGCTTGGCCGCCGGCCGGCGAATAAGAATACATGCGCTTTATACTCACCCGACTGGCCCTCTCTCTCTTTCCTTCTCTACCACTTTTGTGTTCCCCTCCTCTTCTTCCTTCTTTCTGTCTACAAACCAGATCTCTGAACCCAAAAATTACCCATACATTAAAACTACAATTTTGTGGAGAAAAATTAGAATGGCGGGTTTGTTGTTCCCCTCCTCTTCTTTCCTTCTCTCTGTTTACAAACCAGATCTCTGAACCCAAAAATTACCCATACATTAAAACTACAATTTTGTGGAGAAAAATTAGAATGGTGGGTTTGTAGTTTTGTACTCCTTACAATTCGAAAAAAAAACTGACCAGAAAACCCATTTAGTGAGATTAAAAAACCATTGAAACTGGGAAAAAAAAAACTTTGGAACTCCGATAAGTATGGTGTTTTCTTAGATATTGGTATTCAATCCTTAAAATCATCATACGTGATTCTCATAGATGGTTATATAGTTGTATTTTGCTCAGATTCCGATTAAAGAGATACGAAAAATGGCGGTGAGCAAGGTCGGAAGTGCGAAGTTGGTTAAATGATCAGTGGCGACATACTTTCGCTCCGCATAACCCACAAACTATGATCCTATTATCGGGGGTGGGAAAGAAAGAGGGTGAGGTTGGAGGTTGGGTGAGTATTGGTGGTGCCAATATCATATTTTGCCGGCGGCAAAGGTAAGAAGACGGAGTAATTTTGAAGGAGAAGTGCATAGTGAGAGAGAGGATTTGATTCAATGGCTGAGATTAAACTTGGACAAGTGTCAAGAGAAGAGAGTGTGGGAGAGGATGGGGACAGGAATAAGGGGACAGAGGATCCGGAGCCCTAAATTGGTAGACAGTGAAAAGCTTGCCTTCAAACGGAGAAAATTTTCAGTGTCGAGTGGGTACCACGTGGTACCCGCTCGCGCAATCTGGGCCGTCCATTTCGGTTTTGGACGGCTCAGATTAAAGAGAGAGAAACAGGAGAGAGAGGAGGAGAGAGAGGGTTTCGATCTCGGCCGTCCAATACACTTTTGGACGACCCGGATGCAATGTTCGGGTGCCACGTGGGCTGAGAAATGGCAATGCCAATACATGCCTGTCAATTACATGACCCAGTGAAGCCAGTTCATATGAATCATACAAAGGGCTTCCACAATCCCATACCTTCATGATTATTCCTTCATCTTTCTCTGTTCCTTCATTGGATCCATCTCTTTTGTGCATCCTCTCCATGTGAAATTTTCTTTGATTTTCTCAGGTGATGAGATTAAAGAGAGTTTATGAATTGAATTTGGCACACATTTTCGGGGTTTCCAAACGTAAATTCTCCTAGATTTTATAGTAATATTCAAGGTGGCTAACTTGGACGGTAACTTGTCTTTAATTATAGAGGAGGGCAACCTTTTTAATGAGGATATTTATCTGGTTCAAAGTCCAAAGTTGCCCCTCATTAACACAATTGTTAAATATAAACCGAGGTGCCTGAATTTGACACTTGTTTAACTCTTCAAAAGCTCGTTTAAAATCGATTCAAATAATAGATACGGTCATACGCATAATAAACTCTAATGTTGGACGCTTTCGTTTACTTTAGCTTCGAACGGGCAAAGAATAAGTTTTTTTGAGCCCATGCATGGAAGAATAATAGTCGTGCCACCCATGGCCTTGACTATGTAAGTAGCAGGGATAAAATTGTCTTTTGGTGTTGACAGGTGTCCAATTAATGTCATTAAATATTACTTGCCTAAACCAGAACCCACGAATTTTGTTAAAGAAAATGACAGATTCGCTAAATCTTTACAATTTTCTTTTACTAAAAAAATATTTAATGTGTCTATGATTATATAGCTCTGTTTTGGTAGTTATGTCACCAAAGAAAAATAGTAGGAACACATTTATGATTAAACACAAAAAGGACAAAAATTAAATGCGAGTACATGATAAGTCAACGTCAAAATACCAAGTACTAAATTGGGGCGTGGGATCCTCTGTCTCACTACTCTATCCCCATCCCCTGTCCCATACTCTCTTTTCTTGCCACGTGTCCAAAGTTAATCCCAACCATTGAATCAAATAGTCTTACTTCTCCATCGAATTACTCCCTTTGAGCCTACTCTGCTTGGCCGCCGGCCGGCGAATAAGAATACATGCGCTTTATACTCACCCGACTGGCCCTCTCTCTCTTTCCTTCTCTACCACTTTTGTGTTCCCCTCCTCTTCTTTCCTTCTTTCTGTCTACAAACCAGATCTCTGAACCCAAAAATTACCCATACATTAAAACTACAATTTTGTGGAGAAAAATTAGAATGGCGGGTTTGTTGTTCCCCTCCTCTTCTTTCCTTCTCTCTGTTTACAAACCAGATCTCTGAACCCAAAAATTACCCATACATTAAAACTACAATTTTGTGGAGAAAAATTAGAATGGTGGGTTTGTAGTTTTGTACTCCTTACAATTCGAAAAAAAAAACTGACCAGAAAACCCATTTAGTGAGATTAAAAAACCATTGAAACTGGGAAAAAAAAAACTTTGGAACTCCGATAAGTATGGTGTTTTCTTAGATATTGGTATTCAATCCTTAAAATCATCATACGTGATTCTCATAGATGGTTATATAGTTGTATTTTGCTCAGATTCCGATTAAAGAGATACGAAAAATGGCGGTGAGCAAGGTCGGAAGTGCAAAGTTGGTTAAATGATCAGTGGCGACATACTTTCGCTCCGCATAACCCACAAACTATGATCCTATTATCGGGGGTGGGAAAGAAAGAGGGTGAGGTTGGAGGTTGGGTGAGTATTGGTGGTGCCAGTATCATATTTTGCCGGCGGCAAAGGTAAGAAGACGGAGTAATTTTGAAGGAGAAGTGCATAGTGAGAGAGAGGATTTGATTCAATGGCTGAGATTAAACTTGGACAAGTGTCAAGAGAAGAGAGTGTGGGACAGAGGATGGGGACAGGAATAAGGGGACAGAGGATCCGGAGCCCTAAATTGGTAGACAGTGAAAAGCTTGCCTTCAAACGGAGAAATTTTTCAGTGTCGAGTGGGTACCACGTGGTACCCGCTCGCGCAATCTGGGCCGTCCATTTCGGTTTTGGCGGCTCGGATTAAAGAGAGAGAAACAGGAGAGAGAGGAGGAGAGAGAGGGTTTCGATCTCGCCCAATACACTTTTGGACGACCCGGATGCAATGTTCGGGTGCCACGTGGGCTCGGCCACGTGGTACCCACTCGGTTCCCAAAATTTTTTCCTTCAAACAAGGATGGGCATTTTGTCCACCTCGATTGTTGTTATGGGATACAAATTAATGTGGAGGAATCAAGACCAGAGGTCCATGGAACCAGGTCCCCTGTTTCTTTGTTGCAGGGGGATTTGAGCCGTTGGATCACATATAAATTTTTAAAACACAAAAACAAAATTTACCATTCACCATGCACAGCACCGTGCTCTGCAGCCCCATGGCGTGGCCGCGCTGGCATTTTTTCGACGATTGGAGACGTTCACCGCGTAGACCTCATCGAGTACTACAAGTGTGCCAAAAATACCTGAGTGACTGGACATTTAGCGGTATTTTTAATGAAAATTTAACCTGAGTGACCGTTAGTCTGTTATCCACAGCTATTGAGCTGTAATTAGGCAAAGTTATATATAGTGTTAAAAAGAAGATAAATTTACAATTTTACTTAGGTTTGCCTCATGTTTAGACAATTACAATCGGTTATATACAACAAAAAAACCCATGTAGTATTATATAGAAAAATAATTTTTTTTCTATGAATTATATAGACTCGCTCCTGCAAAATCTTTTGAAAAAAAATTTTGCTCCTGCATTGTGAAATTCCTGGCTCCGTCCCTGATTGTGGGGTCAAGTATATGAAATTAAGTAAAAATTAAAACGTATACATCTACATGTGTATAAATATGAAAGGCGGTGGAATCAACTACCCAACCTGATCTAGGTGTCTGGTCATTTAATTCGTTATAGAGCACTTTTTAAATGATATAAAGCATGCCAGGTCATTTGTTACATATGGACCCGGGGACCTAAATGGTCAGCATGGTTGCCAATCTCCATTTGAGCCGTCCGTTTCGCGCAACGACTCAGATCGCATCAAGCAATAGATGTTTCAATTATGTTCAGGAGAGATGAGATTTGAATTATATATGCGTGAAACGGACGGCTCGAATAGAGTCGGGGGACACATATATAAGAAGGGCTGACAACCAGCAGGGGTGCCGACCCCGTTCAATAGTCTTATTAGCAAATACAAATGTCTGTAATCTGAAGGAGATTAATCTCACTTTTCATTATTACAGGCCCAATTTAAATCCTAACAAAATCCATGTGAATTCGTCGCACAATAGTTGATAGCACCAGGAAAGTTTGAAACCCGAGACTAAGAGGAAACAAACCCCTAACAATTCTTGGCATTGACCATTAGAATAGAGGTATCAAATGGGCTGGGCTGAGATGAGGCCCAATTAAAATCATAACAAAATCCCTATGAATTCGTCCCATGATAGTTGATAGCACTAGAAATGTTTGAAACCCGAGACCAAGAAGAAGCAAACCACTAATAATCCCTAGCATTGACCACCAGAATAGAGGTGTCAAATGGGTTATGTTGGGCCGGCCTATTTAGCTTCGTGCTAACCGTGCCGGCCCGTTTACTGAACCATGCCGTGCCTGTGCTGGCCCATCTCCAATTGAGTTTCGTCGGGAAAAAAATTGTGTAAAAAACAACAAAATTGTGCCAGACCATGCCGTGTCTGGCCCGTCTAAAACCGTGTCTATTCCTGTGCCAGCCGGGTCGTGTCTACACCAGATCATTCCTCAGGTTTGTCACAAATAAGTTCTTGAAATCAGTTGCACAATGGCACTCAAACCAATCTCTGAGCAGAAAGAGTTCACAACATTAGAAAATGTACCGATTAAACACCAAAAAAGCCATCGGATCGAGGAAAAAAACCCCAAAAAAGCCTCTTTATTACCATACATACATAAAACAGGATAGGAATGTACACATAAAGAGCCTAGATACAGCAAGAACATAAAATTAACAAGCAAAAATAACTCAAAACAAACATAGAAAATCAAGAACAGATCAACATATTCAGAAAAAACGACCTGGTTGATTCCAGTGTGGCTATTTCCTCCACGGTTTGATCTTGCCAACAAATTTACAGAAACCACCATGCACCACCACCTTCTTGGCCTTTTCTTCTCTCTCTTCCTTCTCTCTCCTCTTCCACACCAACAAATCACCAAAACAGGGCACCATTGAAGAAGATCCTTTGGCCATTCCTGCTCCCCTCTCCTCCTCTGCTATTGGGAAAACAGAAGAAGAGTGAGAAATCTGTTTCTTCGGCCGCCACGATCCGCTGAGAAACGGCAATGCCAGTACGTGCCTGTCGATTACATGACCCAGTGAAGCCAATTCGTATGAATCGTATAAAGGGCTTCCGCAATCCCACACCTTCATGATTAATCTTTCATCTTTCTCCTCCTCCTCTGTTCCTTCATTGGATCCTTCTCTTTCGTGCATCTCCTCCATGTGAAATTCTTCTTGGGTTTTTCTTGAAGAGAGTTGGCAATTACATGGAATTTTCTGGGTTCCCTAAGACCCTAACACAGATTCTCCTAGATTTTATAAATCAAGGTGGCCAGCTTTGTTGGTAAGTGGTAACTACTCTTTTATTATCGTACTCCTATAACATAAGGAAATTAATTTGTTGTGAAATTCCCAAATCGCCCTCTTTCACAGGGCTATTAATCGTACCAAACTCTATAATTTAAGGTTAAATGAAGGGCCCAAATGGGTACCGACGGTGCACAGACGGCGTGCGGGACCCACTTAAGGGCTCCGCACAAATGATATGAAATGTTTCAAAATTTTGAAATACATTTTTTGAGTGGCCCTGCGAGAAATCAGCTCGAACGGATACCCGCAGCTAGTTGATCCGATGTAACTATTTTTCATTTCAAAAAAATATTTTTTAAATTTTAAACGGTTCAGATCATTAGTGTGGAGCCCTTAAGTGGGCCCCGCATGGCATTTGTGCACCGTTACCCCATTTGGTCGGTACTTGTAGCAGCGCCGTATAATTTCATTCATGTTTCCAAAAACTAAGTCTATGAAACTGGCTTAAGTTGTTTTTTGAGTTAATATATTGAGAGGGATGACCTATCTCGTAAAACACAATAAATCAGTTTTGATAATAAGTCAGGTTTGGGGAACAGATTCTACTCGGATACATTTTGAAAGCTTGATAAGTTTTCAAAGCAAACTTATATAGGATCCAGTTTAATTGCTAGCACTTATAATCTAACTTATTGGTTTAAAGAAAGCTAATGAATGGTGTTTGTTAACAATTATAAATAATTAATTATTTGACTTTTCTTGCTTATTTTACCCAAAAAAAAAAAACTAGATTATTTTAAGCTCTAATTTCAAACTTTTTTTTGTTTATTTTAAGTTATTAAAATATGAATGGACAAAAGGATCCAAACGTAATAAGTTATTCATACTCAAGTTATAAGGATATCTAAACATTTAGTTTATAAAAAGCTATTTTACTGTTTATTCAAGCAAACAAGTTAATTTTTTTTACAACTTACAGAAAAACAATTCTACAACTTATTTTAAATTTTTAAACAAATAATTTAAAAGGCTAACTTATAAGTTCTAGCAAATGGAGCCATAATTTAACACTTTCGAGAAGCTTACATAATGTAAAAATAATATACTCTCAGAGCTTAATTTTTGTTTATATCATGGCTTGGGAGTGAGTCAAATAATTAATGAACAAACCTAGCTTGAATACATATTAGCTCGATTAAGTTCCAACAAAAAAATATGAAAATCTAATTATTTGGCTCATAAGACTCTAAGCTTATGTGATATACAAAGTTTCATATACTCGAGTTTGATCATAATCCCCTATACTTTTTGTTTGTTTCACTTATTTGCTTATTTTGAGTCTAAACGAAGACACAAAATAATTGAAGAAACAGAGATAAAATACTAAATAGACGAGAAAAGCAAGCTAAGAAAATTTTACCAATTAATTACTCAAATGGCATGGGCTCTAAAATTCGTCTGTGAAGAATGGGGATGGGGCCGTCCCTTCGGGGACAACATGTGTGTTGGGCCGATCACGGTCGTCCGTGATCGGTCAGGGACGGCTCAGATCTGTTCGGCGGCATACGGTTCAGATTTGTTTGGACAAGATGATTTGAGTCGTCCATGGCCAATCCTTCCGTGATCGGCCAGTATCCATGCTGTCCCTTCGGGGATAGCACCCCATGTGTTATTGTTAGGGATAAAATTGTCTTTTGGCTTCTACAGGTGTCAAGGACTCAAGTGTCATTAAATAAAACTTGCCTAGATCAGATCACATGTATATAAATTGTAAGAATATTCGTTTGTTAGATAATCGTTTATTAAAAATATAAAAAAATGGGAGTATGATTAGCTTTGCATTCCCAATTATGTCACCGAAACAGAAATAGAAAATTAAAATTAATTCGGCGCATACAAAAGAAGGACAAAATTAAATGCGTTGACTGTTAAGTATACATGATAATTGATGAGGAGTCAAACGTTGTTATACCATAAAAATTTTGTACAACATGACTACATGAGAAACAACGCTTCTATAGGTACCGACCGGCGTCGGGGACTCCGTTGTGGGTCTCAAACGATCAAAATTTTGAATCAACTGGGGTGATTTTGGATCGAGATCATACAACCGTCTGATTGCCTCGATTCTCGCGTAGGCCCACTCGGAATTTGATTTTGAGAAGGATGAACGGTTCGGATTAATCGTTTGGGATCCACAACAGGTTCCCCGACCCCATTTGTACACGGTCTTTACACATGGGGTCTGTACCCCTTGTTTAACCGCATGAACAACCTCGTTTGGTGAAAGAGATGCATATGCTGAACTTCAACGGATGAGATTTACAAAATAAGATAATCAACAAGTAAAGAACATAACGTGAATAATTATACAAGAATGTATACAAGATTTACTTGATTTGTAGATTACGTTCACGAATAATTATTTCATATTAAGTACTTGAACTTCTCCGCTCAATACTTGCGCTCAACACCACAGTAGAATCTTAAATTCAACTCCGACGTAGGGGTGATTAAGTCGTTTTGGCAAAAAAAACTATGAGTGGTTTATTTTTTTGTCCTTATTCAATTTTTTTTTCCGCATTTGATAGTTTTACGTCGATTTTTTGTGGCTCGACGAGAAGAATCTAAATAATATAGAATTAGTAACCAAATTTAAATTTTTGTGAATAAAGACAAAAATAATCCAATTAAACCACAAAATTTGAATTATTTTTGTCTTTAGTAAACTTTTTAAAAATTTTGATCATAATTTTATACTTTTTAGATTCTTGCATCGAGACGAACCAATAAACCATAAAAAAATAGCCGCAAAACTAACAAATGCGAAATTTTTTGAATAAGAACAACAAAAAAAAAACAGTAATATTATCTGACGAATGTGTGAAGTATGAAATACTACTAACATATACGGATGATGAAGAATAATGCACGAGTTATATAAAATGTCTATACCAACCAGAGTATATAACTATGGCCACACGCGGCTACTAAGACTTAGTTTTCCATTTGATTTTAGCAACCCAGTTGCTAAAATCAGGTTGATTTTAGCAAATGAGTTCAGCAGTTGCTAAAATCATGGTATTTCAAATCAAAAAATGATGTGGTTCCGTGTATCGTTTTTCGATTTTTTTCGCACCAAATTAAAGTACTCCTTGTGTACTTTAATTCGGTGTGAAAAATTCAAAAAATAATACACGAAAACACTTTATTTTTTTATTTGAAATACCATGATTTTAGCACCTACTGAACTCATTTGCTAAAATCATGGTCCCAGTTGCTAAAATCAAATTGAAAACTAAGCCTAAGTTTTTCGTTTGATTTTAGCAACCCAGTTGATTTTAGTAAAAATCAACCATGATTTAATCACCCGGTGAACTCATTTGATAAAATCAACCATAAACTCATTTGCTAAAATCAACTGGGTTGCTAAAATCAAACGGAAAACTCAGTCGTCAGTCGGGGCAATGTAGCTTGACTTTTAATTTTCACCAAATGGACGCAATGTAGCTTGACTTTTAATTTTTTTAATTTTTTTTTAATTTTTTTATTTTGTTCCGGAGTTTTATTTCATTTTTTGTGTCAACTTACCTTTGCATTTTTTAGAAAGGATGGCCTACAAAATTGCAACCAGCCCCAATTGGGCCTACTAACCACCAATTATCTTCGATTCACTACGGCCCAAAACCGCTCCTTCGTAGTTCGTACCACCACATCGCACTCGGTGCAAGATAGCAGGAGCAGCTCACTTTACCTCTCTCTCCTGTTCAAAAGAAGAATCCCCCGCCATAGACCTATTTCTCTCTCTCACATTGGAGCCCTGATTATCTGCAGAAGAACGAAGGAAACGAAAAAGCAAAGCGAAGATCAGAAGAATGCCGAGAGAAATAATAACGCTGCAGGTGGGGCAATGCGGGAACCAGATTGGTATGGAGTTTTGGAAGCAACTCTGCCTTGAGCACGGCATCAGCAAAGATGGCATCCTCGAAGATTTCGCTACTCAGGTTCTCTTCCCTCATTTTCACAAAATTTGTATTCGTATGCCTTCGATCTGTTTGGTTGCCGAGAAAATGACAAGAAAAAAAGAACGGGAGTTTCGAATTTTGTATTTGTGTGTTAAGTAGACAGGAAACTACTAGGAGCATCTGAGCGGAGCCAGAAATCTAGAGTTACTTGATCCTAATCGTATTTGGTAATCAATAACTGACTTGTTACTGCTAGAAAATGATTAGAATTAGATTAGTGGTTGACTGCCCTTTGGGAAGCGTTAGTGTACAGAAAAGGACTCGACATTCATGCTCTGGGCACAAAAGTTTGCAAATGTGTATTTGTAATTGGAAATTTTAACTTCCTTCGTGTTCATTGAGTATTATCCACGCTTATTGACTGATAGTTAGTGAAATTCTAGTGTTAATCAAGTGACCCCACTTGACTATATTTAGCTCCGCCCATCTCCCAGCCTTTAGAGCAACTCGAGCCTTGAACCAAACTCAGAACCAATTTTTCACTTAAATTTGAGTAAAAAGCTTGATTTGGGTAGAGGCATTCCAGTCCTCAAACTGATTTTTACTCAAATTTGGCTTTAAAAAAAATCAAAAATAATTTTACTCACCATCAACGCCCATCGTCAACCACTTCTGCCCCCGACCGCCCATTGTCAGCCACCATCACCGTAGACCTATGAAGCGCGGATACGGATACGGATACGCGATACGGATACAGATACGGATACGATACGGTACGGATACGGGGATACGTGATTTTTCTAAAAAGTAGGATACGATACGTGGGGGGATACGTCGAATGTAAAAGTAAATAAAAAATATATTATATATATATAATTTCTAATTCCTAAAAAATGAAATATATGGTATACAAAAGTAAATAAAAAAATATATTATAGATATATAGATATTATAGTTTGACCATGCTTCATTAGATATAGAAAATAAAATATACAGAAGCTGGGGTCTTAAATTGATATAATAACAAATACTACAACATATAAAATGATAGGAACTTAAATTGGGGGGCTTCCAGTGTAATTTAGCTTGTTAGAGGTACAAAACAACACATCACCAGATCTAATTGCAATTTTACCATATATTTATATTTCAAGTAATAACATATTTACCCCCGCGCGTATCCGAAACGTATCCTAGCGTATCCGAAACGTATCCTAGCGTATCCAAAACGTATCCGAATACCAAAAAATAAATTTAAATTCTGGATACTTAAAAAAAACGTATCAGATACATATCCGAGCGTATCTGTATCCGATACGCGTACGATACGTGATACGGAGGCCAAAATAGAGTATCTGTGCTTCATAGCCATAGACCACCACCGCCGCCATAGACCACCGCCGTCTGACCTAACCCTAACCCAGTCGGAGCACACCCAGATCCCGATCCGTTGATTCCGAACCCGAGGCAAGCCAAACTCCACAGAGAGAGAGAGAGAGAGAGAGAGAGAGAGAGAGAGAGATGGTGACTTAAATAGCAGATCTGGACCTTCACCGCTACAACGACCCACCTGCTGCTACGACCTTCACCGCTGCTCGACGACCCACCTGCTTGATGACCCACCTGCTCGACGACCCACCTGCCTCCGCCGACCACCAACGCTTGTTTCCACCACCTCCACTGTCGCTCACCACCACCTGCTGCCACCGCTGACCACTCAAAACTAGCCGTTTGGTATTTGGGTAAGGATTTGGTTCTCCCTTGATTTGGGTAAAAATTTGAGTAAAACTCAATTTGGTATGGGTTTGATGCAAGGACTGGAGGTGGGTTTTGGGGGTTTTTACCCAAATTTTGAATTTGGTTCTGAGTCTGATGCAGGGCTGCAACTGCTCTTACCGCCTTTACTCAAATTTGAGTGAAAGGTTGTGTCTATTTTTCATTTTTGAACAGAAGTTTGTATTAAAAGGTTGATATCAATCATTCCAATTTCCAACCAATAAACCCAAATATAAGCAAAAAATTGAGTACAAGACTTCAATAATGGCATAGGTGTAAATTTCAGAGAGAAAATAGCCTTACATATTTGAGTATAAAATCTCCCTTTTGAGTGAAAACTTGGGTAAAACTCAATTTAGTTTAGGTTTGCGTCAAGGTCGGAGGGACTTTGAAGGTTTTTTTATATATCAGGTCAGGTGTGCCACCTTACTAGCTCCGCAACTAATCCCTTGGGACCAATACCACTGTCCATTAGTTGGGGCCCATTTAAAGTTGAAGCAAATCTCATTGGCCCCATAAGAGCTGATAGCACCTAGGAGGTTTGAGGGTTTGAAATTTAGTTTTGAGGAAAAAAGATGGTTAAGAGATGGAAATGCTTAACTAAATTTCTATTACCATACTGTAATAAGGGTGGACTGCTAGCGATTAACTAATATCATTTTCACATGCTTACTTGTGCACGGTATACATGTATGTATTATTTGACATTGGTAATAATAAGGGACTTTCTCTAATGCAATTCCTTAGAAACCAATATCATGGCATAAATATTTCAGGGAGGTGACAGGAAAGATGTGTTTTTCTATCAAGCTGACGATCAGCACTACATACCACGAGCTTTACTGATTGATTTGGAGCCCAGAGTGATTAATGGCATTCAGAACAGTGAATACAGAAATCTGTACAATCATGAGAATGTATTTCTTTCAGATCATGGTGGGGGTGCAGGAAATAATTGGGCAAGCGGATATCATCAGGTTTGTTGCTCTCTCGTTGTCTAATAAGCTTGCGTGTTACAGTTTCAACTAATGATTATTTTTATTAGAAAGTTGTACTAGTATGTACTTGGCGAAGATTTGATGGGGTTTGTTTCATTAGTTGAGCTTATCTTAATTTGTAGATATCTAGGAGTAAAAATACTAGTATAACTTGAACCTTTTTATTAGCGAAGAGAAGTAATTATACAGGTTACAGGTAAAAGAGTAATCTTTGTGGGGAGGAATGAAAAGATTGCGGATATCTATACATAATATTTTATCAAAAGGGGAAAAACATTTATTTAATAAAGCAATGCTTTCACAGGCATTTAAGCCAAGTTTATGGTGATATCTGACTTATTCCATCATATTTGTTGCACATCATTTGCTTGTAACCTTTAACCTAAAAAGAATGGACGGTTAATAAGAGGGAACCTCGTTTGGTAAGTTTCTCGGATATTCTGGCCATGTGTACTGCAAAATATTCACATGGCCATCAACTAAAACAATGTTTATACTTTTGGACAGACAGTAGAGCACTCTTGGAATTCCTTAAAATGTAGTGAATAAAATCCAAACATTTATATGGCTTTATATCTTTATTTCTAGTTCAAAAGTAGTACATTGTAGGGAAAATTCAAAGTTATCAGGGTTTATCCTTAGAATTAGAAACGTTAGAGAGAAACTAATGTTTAAGGCAATTGGGTAGAGAAAGCATCATCGCTTGTCTGCGCAGATAACTGGATGTATACAAGTGTTTGCTCTTATGTAGATACACAGCAACATGTGTCCATCTACACTTCTACATGTACTTATACCAAATTCACATACGGTCCTTGCTCTGTTTGTGTTCATGCAAAATTGCCTGCAGCAACACTAAAGAGTTACTAGAGCTTGGAACTTTAGGAGGGCTGTAGTTTGGATGGCTTTCTAATGTATCCCTTGGTTCATTCTAAAGTTGAGGAAGCAGAGGTTTTGAAGGAGTAAATTAGTTACAAGTTGAAGGATGGTATTATAAGATCTTTGTTTCAAGTCTGCAAAGCTATCAGTTTCTTTACTTTTTAGATGAGACTTCTGTTTAAGGGTGTTTTCTTCCTTCTGTCTCTTTATTACCTCATGGCTTTCTTATCGTTCGGACTTTAGATGTATTACGACTTTGCGCTTTGTTGTTTAATTGAATCCGGTTTACATGTCAGAGTGCAAAAGTGCCTTGCGATTTATGACTCATTGTGCATGGATTGTTTAAAAAGCGCTGTAACCTGATGCCTATTGCCAATGTGTGGTACCGATTGTTATTATCACAAATGGCATCCCCTTGATATGGGTCTACATCTTCAGCTTGTCGGAACCACATATACCAGTTACCAAAAAGTTACAGCGGTTGTACCTATGAACCAACCCCCTAAAGCGAAATAGGCACAACGAAAGATCTACAAGCTTAACTTCATTACTATATACCTTGTGCTTAGTGTGGTAGTCTAGTCAAGCCAATCTCAAAGTAGTTAAAGTCCCTTTTCTCATTGTCCTGCTGAACATGGTTCTGAGCCCAGTCAGTCGCTTCAATCCTTTATTCGTATTCCGTCCTAACACTGGATGTCTTTAGGAACAGCTAACGACTTCTCATATGGTTTAGAATCTTGATTTGTACTTTTTTTGTGATCTGTGAATACTTATATGTGTCAGACTCAGATGGTGATGTTGCAATTGATCAGGGGAAGGGTGTTGAAGAGGACATAATGGACATGATTGACAGAGAAGCCGATGGTAGCGATAGCCTTGAGGGTTTTGTTTTATGCCATTCAATTGCTGGAGGAACAGGCTCAGGTCTTTCCAACTCCTCTCTAGCATTACATTTTATTCAAGCGTAGAAAAAGTTGGTTAATGCCAGGAAATTCCGTTCTTCGAACTGTAATATTATGAAGTATGTTTCTAGAGCCTGTCCCACCTTGATAAAATAACACCTCCTAAACTAGCATATGAGCCTCGTGGGCCTCTCACTCCTTGCCAATTCATTTTGAGATTGCCAATTCAAAAGTTCCAACTTTCATTGTATGGACATTGGTATTAATTTTTACTGAAAGACAGACCAAAATTCATCCATAACTTACCATATTTGAATGAGATGGTGACAACTTTCCCCTCTGCTTCATTGGCTTACCTGGGTTTTATACTTTCATCGGTACGTTGATGAGAAATGAGCTTGAATAACAGCCTTGAGGGTCTTGATTACTAATAGTACTGATCCGCAATTTGCTGGCTGCCATAGCTCTTGGTATTCATATAATCACGAACATATAATTGCTCAACTTCACAGTTCACTTGTTGAGCAGTTTTTGATGCTTTCTGCTCAATAACTGGCTTGTGGTTTTACGCAGGTATGGGCTCATACCTGTTGGAGGCTCTAAATGATCGTTACAGCAAAAAGCTTGTTCAGACATATAGTGTATTCCCTAATCAGATGGAGACAAGTGATGTGGTCGTCCAGCCTTACAATTCACTTCTGACGCTCAAGCGACTTACACTGAATGCTGATTGCGTTGTTGTCCTCGATAATACTGCACTTAATAGAATTGCTGTTGAGCGACTTCATCTTTCAAATCCTACTTTTGCACAAACAAACTCTTTGGTCTCTACTGTCATGTCAGCAAGCACGACCACATTACGTTATCCTGGATATATGAACAATGACTTAGTTGGCCTTCTTGCCTCTTTAATTCCAACTCCAAGATGCCATTTCCTGATGACTGGATATACACCACTCACAGTGGAACGCCAGGTAAAATGTAGATTATTGTGTTTCCCAGTTCATAGTACTTCTCAGCAAATCATCTGATGGGTGTTAGCACTTGTATAGCACATGAACTAATGTTTTTCTATTACCTGCGCAAAACTTCTTGAGCTTGGATTTTTACATTTTGACGATATTTCATCTTATCTGGGAAGCATTTAGCTTTTCTTTTCTACTAAAGTAACTTAAATTAAATTAAGATTTAATTCTATGCTGGAGGTTGATGTGGTACCTATGTGTACTTCCAATCTTATGGCACCTTATCGATAGCGTTGAAAGTCGGAGATTAGTTGACAGTAAGTATATACATCTGGTTTTAGGTTGCAAAAGCTCAACATTCATCCATTTACACATCTATTTTGCCTACTAGTATGGAATAAATTTTGAGATGTGTGTTCTAACGTGATTGGATTAATTCTTCCATTTGAGATTCAATGTGCTGCTGATGATAAAGAAGTGGCTGCAAATATAAATAGAACTAAAGCAGATTGCTTTTTGTTCATATTTAGTACTCAGTCTAAGCATTTTGGTGTTTCAAGTTCAAAGCCATCCCTTTATGTCACTTGTCTAAGACTCTAAATTTAGAGCTCAATAGTTCAAGTAGTGTAAGCAGCAACCAAATTTTGGAGGGCCTGAAGAGGAAGCCTTTGAGGTTAAGCCAAGAATACATACTTAGACAGAGATGAGATGATGGTTTTTCCATGACAATTTTTTTTATGCAGATGAATCAGGCACTTATGTTGTAGTCTGATGCAGATATATCCTTTCTTGGCAGGTTAATGCAATTCGTAAAACTTCTGTACTTGACGTTATAAAGAGACTTCTACAGGTAAAAGAATTATACCTATATTTTTTTTTTCCCGGCCTATTGCCAGGGAATTGTGGCTGTTGCCAATGCAGCTTCTATGCAAAACTGTGTTAGAATTTCCCAAGGGCTCGAGAAGGGCCCTCTCTCTGTCCACCATAAGTTGCACTTGTAGGCATAAAGCTGGCAAAGGTGAAGGGCCACCTTTTTTACGAAGTACTGGTAGGCATGATTTTGACAGAGGTTTTGGTTTTACAGACAAAGAATATCATGGTTTCCTCTCATGCTCGGACAAAGGAAGCCAGTCAGGCTAAATACATATCGATATTGAATATCATTCAAGGAGAAGTAGACCCTACTCAGGTAATGAAATACCATCACCTTATCATTCCTGAATTTTACCCACTGAAAGATCTGTGCTTTAAGTCCTATCATGTAGGCTTGATCTTGCAAGGATTTGTGAAGAGCTTGATAACTTTAATTTTGATTTGCTACTCACACATCGCATTAACGGGGAGAAGCATTACATTCTGAGAGGCTTTCTGTGCTATTCTAGTGTGAAGTTTGCGGTCTTCTATTAGCCTCTTAGGCTGGAAATGGTCTGATGCGTTATTTCGATGAACTTTATGAACAGTATTCTGATACATGCTGTCCTCAAATCAGGTTCATGAAAGTTTGCAGAGAATACGTGAAAGAAGGCTTGTCAATTTTATTGAATGGGGCCCTGCAAGCATTCAGGTATACCCCTCAAATATTCTATGGGGCTCATTATTTTCCTCTTTCTATGTGAAATATTTGATAACTCTCACTTCTATTGTTGCAGGTTGCTTTGTCTAGAAAATCTCCATATGTTCAGACTGCCCATAGGGTGAGATTTTACTCCTATGAAGTATTTTGGAATTTTTCAGAGGTTTTCTACTCCTGAGAGTTTAGAGGAGGTCTGAACTTCCTTGTTATGTTGGCTTGACGTGGTAAAAATATGCTATGGTTTTCCTTTTATTAGGTCAGTGGGCTAATGCTTGCAAGTCATACAAGTATCCGGCACCTTTTCAGCAAGTGCTTAAGCCAGTATGAGAAGTTGAGAAAGAAGCAAGCCTTTCTTGACAACTATCGGAAGTTCCCAATGTTTGCGGTAAGTTGCCACCCTCGTAATCATGTTTCAGGTCTAGTTTGTCAATGTATTGGTGACCGCTATCATTATTGATTAGTAGTCTGTAGTTTTCCACTCCCACAAATTTTATGTGTAGTTATACATATGATCATAAAACGAAAACTACATAAGAAAAAATCATAGTAACTACTTGCCGCACGTGGTTTACTGGTTATTCTATGTCAATTAGGTGAACTCCAACTACAATTTTCACATGTTCTTATAAGATGTTCATTTTCTGAAGTCCTAAAGTAACACATTTGATTCATTAGCTTGAGTGTTATTATATGGCCTTCTGTAGTCATGCTGTACCGTACTCAATTAATTTCTACTGATTTACCTGGAAAACTAGTGGGCAACTGGAATTGATGTTCAAAACTGCCCCAAGTTTTAAGCAGCAATCCATCTTTCTAATTAGTCAACGACTCAATACCTTGAAGAAGACATTGATGTGGTCCTCTTCAAAAAAACTTGTATTTATTGCATTATGTTGGTCTAATTCACATAAAACTTGGTACACGGACAGGACAATGATCTTTCAGAATTTGATGAATCGAGGGACATAATTGAGAGTTTGGTTGACGAATACAAAGCATGCGAGTCCCCTGATTACATCAAATGGGGAATGGAGGTGAATCCACCTTTGCCTTTTCTTTCTGTTGTCTTCAGTCCTTTCTCAATCTTATTACCGAGTTCCATATATTTATGCAGGATCCGGACCACATTTTGACTGGAGAAGGCAGTGGTACTGGAACAGTGGATCCAAAATTAGGAATGTGAACTAAGCAAGTAGGCTTAACACTTGTTCCTGGTAATCAAGTTGGCTTATTGGTATATACAGAAACTGCGCTTTTGTTGTGAATTGTGCTTGTGTCTTGGTGGATCTTGATTTGGATTACTGTACTTGTAGACTTGTAGTGAGAACTGAAAGCACCCTCTAACATAATTTATACTAACAAAAATCCTTTTGATCCCATGCTTCTTTTACTTTCGACATGACTAAACATCGGTTCCCACTGTTGAAACTAGCTTTGTACTACTTCGTGTTGGGAGAGTGTTTGCTGTTTTGCACTCAGAATGGTGGTTGCATTTTATGCCTGAAGTTGTATCCCAGAGGAAACAGAGTAAAATGGGATAGGTACATTTCTGTTTTGGTTTTTGTTGCCTAGTTAAACATGGTGTGCTATGGAATTTGACATCTTGTCCTTAGTGTACCCGAGGGACTCTTGTTGTATGTATGGTTTTCAAGTACTCTCGATTTGGTAAGTGATACCCATTTTTTCTTTTGATCGGAGAGAAATAATTTCATTTCATGAAAGTCATACGGCACTTACAAATTTCCATCCGAATACAATGAAGAGGGATTACAACCAAATCCTTTAACAAAGATGAATAAACGATAAACGCAGTAAAGGTAGACTAAATGTCTAAATCTAAAACACGAGTCTTATACTCACTTCACACCACCAATAAAGGTCAGTACATATGAAGTTTGCAATGCAGACAATTAGTCCCTTAGGACTAGCAGAGGCCCAAATATAGATAGCAAATAAACTCGATGGAAATTTAGTCCAAGGAATGCTCACAAAGCCAACGCCGACCCGTTCATGATGCGAACACAACATCGGGGAAATACCAATGAGCCATTGCATCATGAACAATGGATGCCACTCCCGGGTGTGCCCCTTTTGTAACGCTGGCATTGGTCACAGTAGGCAAAGACCTCGCAACCATGACGGGCTAATATCATTGCAAGGGTCCAAAAACACAACCAAAGCCAAAAGATTATTAGCCCACCAACCCACTGTATCTGGGAAAACTAGACCGGTACAATCATCAGCTTGAAAGAACAACCGGTAAATAAACAGAAAAAGCAACTAGAAAAACAAAATAAAAAACCCTATCCTATTACCTCGACGCCAGCCACTATCAACCAGATCTATCTGACAAGACACCTAGACAGATGATTCAGGCCCACCGATCATCTGCCGAAAGCCAAAACGCCAGAAGGATGATCACCATAGCCCATCGACACTCGCCAAGCAAATTCGGAGAGTAGATAGATACACCGAAACAGAGAGGAGGGGGAGGGCGGAGAGGGGGGGAGGCAGAGGCAGTGGCGGGACCCCTAGTGAACCCCCCCCCCAGTGGAAACCCTAGCCGGAAACCCTAGCCGCTTGAAACTAGAGAGAGAGAGAGAAGCTCTTTCTGGACCATGAAATATACCTAACATGGTCCATTAAAAAATATTCCTGTCATGTGGTACATAGTCATGCATGTTATGTGGTCCCTTTATGTGATTGAGTAGTTAGTTGTCCATTATGGTGTCCTGTGATGATAGTGTGTGTTACGGTAATGCATGTGGTTGTCTCTCCGGACCGGAACGTGGGAATGCATGTGTAGACCTCATCATGTTTCTGGCATCGCCGGACCACCGATAAATACTCCAATAGTTGGTGGGCCGCGTAATAGGCGACCATTTGACACAGTTCGGGAGAGCACTTTAGTCGGCCGCTGGCGCTTGACAGCGTCTTGACCCCTATCCCACACGCTCAAGCACGACAAGCATTTCAAGCTCCTCCCTTGTCGGGCCCACCCAAGCATGTCTCCCTACAGGATCCGCTTCACGCTTACAATTGATGCAAGCTCTGATATCAACTGTGATGACCCGACTTTTTGACACCTCAAAAATACATGATCTTCCATTCTTCCTAATATCCTTAAAATTATAAAACAAATCACCAAAAATTACAGTAGCCTAAAATCCTCAAAATGACAACAATAATTTCTTTAAATAGTCTCTCAAAACTAATTACTCCCTCCGTCCCAATTTTATAGTCCCAGTTGACAATTTTTGTCGTCCAAAAAATATTGTCCCACTTCAAAACTAAATGGGTAATTGTTAAGGAATTTCCTCTTTTACCCTTATATTTTGAAGTTAAAAGTAATAAAAAAAGTGAGAAGTTGTGATGATTGAAGGGTAAAACAAGAAAAAATATGTTTTCAAAAATACAATGATTATGTCCCCTTATTAAGTTGGAATCCCTAAAAAGAACTATAAAATTGGGACGAATGGAGTATTTGAATACTCCGATTCTTGCCGCCACTTACTTGTTTTTCACCTGGAAAATAAATGAGGCCGGATAGTATTTGCAATTCGAAGACAATAAACATTGTTCCAAATAACGGCGTGCTCAATGAATGAGGCCGGGTAGTATTTGCCGTTCTCCAATCAGATAGGTCCAGGAAAGTAGTGGTAGTCCCAGATAAGATAAAAGCTGGCACATGTACTAGTTGTCGTGGATGAACCTAAAGAAGTTTTTGTTGCTGCCACCAATCAATAATTTCCACCACCATAGACAATGCCAATGCCATGCCACCATGATAGCAAACAAATCTCAGCAAAATTAGTTCTATCAAAATGCTATTTCAAATATGGCCCTCCATATTTATGGACCCTCCTTTTCCCCCTTCCAGTCGACCCCTAGGTGTTTGTTTCCTCTTGAGGTTTAATGTTTCAAATCTCTCATGTCTTATGAATTTCTTTAGGGTTAGTTCATAAGAAATTTTGCTTTGATTTTAAGTGGGGCACCCTAGTGGACGGTGGGATTTGACCCTAAGATTATTGAGATGCGTGCAAGTTGGTTTAGACACCTCAATTATCAAAAGAAATGAAATAAAGCGCAAGGGTATGGCCTAGTTGTCACGGCTTTGGGATGTTGAAGTATGGTCTCACCTCGGGTTTCAGGTTCAAAACCCCTTAGGTGCTATCAATTGTTTTGGGGCCAATCCACATAGATCTTTTCTCCGGCTTTAAATGAGGCTCCCCCTTATGGAAGGTGAGATTGGTCCCCGACTCCCCGCAATGTTAGCCAAGATGTGTGCTAGCAGGTCCTACTGTTAGAGCATCTGTAGTACACTACCTAAAAATGTTTGCTAAAATGTACACCTAAGCACATGTGGGATCCTATTTTGTGTGCTAAGAATTTAGCTATGGAGAAATGCACTTTAATGGGGCTCCGTAAAAATGTTCATTATCTTTAAGAGTGGGACCCTGAGGTTCTTCCTTATATTCACATTTGGGTTCCACCTGGCAACGGAAACATTTTTAAATTTTGAACTCAACAGTAGCGCTTGGTCCCACAAAATTCTCCTCTTCGTCCCTTCTCTCTATCTCTCTCCTCTTTCTCTCCCCAAAATTAGGTAGTCACTTAGAGCATCTCTAGTACACTAACTAAAAAATGTTTGCTAAAGTGTACACCTAAGCACATGTGGGACCTTATTTTGTATGCTAAGAACTTAGTTAGCTAACTAAGGAGAAATGTACTTTAATGGGGCTCCCTAAAAATGTTCATTATCTTTTAGAGTGAGACCTATTTAAGTGGTGAGGGGTGCCAAGTGGTCCCACAAAATTCTCCTCTCCTTCCCTTCTCTCTATCTCTCTCCTATTTCTCTCTCCTTAAGTCACTCCTCAAATTTAGATAGTCACTTAGGGCACTTTAGGTGGTGGGGTCACCTGGGATTTTTTGAGCCAATTTTTTCTCACTAGAGACCATTTTTTGAGGTTTTTCTTAGCTAACTAGTTAGTGCAATTTAGGTAGTGATTTTAGGTAGTGAAGGGTGTCACCTATGATTTTAAGGAGAGAGACCCTTTTTTGAGTTTTTCTTAGCTAACTAGTTAGAGCACTTTAAGGAACTCTTTTAGGTAGTGCACTAGAGATGACCTTATGCATGCAAATTTATGGGTTGATTTAAACCGAGTTCTTGTTTTTAGCACAAATTATTAAAAGCCAATTTTTCATAAAAGTGCTCAAAGTTAATTGCTAAAAGCTAATTTGTTTTCTATTAATAAAAGTTCAATTGCTGAAAGCTGAATTTCTCCCACTTACTTCTTTTGCTATAAGCAAATTGCTAAAATCAAATAAATCCCAAGGGGTTGACTTAGTGGTCAAGATTTGAGACTTAGGGTTTGCTCCCTAAAGTCTCGGAGTTCAAACCTCTTAGGTCTTTATCATTTCTTTTGGGGATTTTTACTCTACCTTTAAATGGGTGTGAAAGGTGAAATTGGTTTAAAAGGATTAGTTAAGGTGTGCGAAAAGGGCGAACACCGATTATCATAAAGAGAAAAATCAAATAAAAACGAAAAAATAAATCTGGTTACTTTTTAGCCAAAATACACCTAAAAGTGCATCACATGGCTAAAGTAAAATGGGGACGGCGGCACATGGCTTGGTTAAACCAACAATCATACTAGTCCCTAAGTGGGTCCCTGTCCAATTTCGTTAAAAGAGCCTCGCCGGCCCTCCATTTCGCAAATCCAAAACCCATTCCTGCCGTAAATAGCAATTTTGCACATTCATTACTCATTTACTCCCCGCTCTCTCTCTCTGGATTTTCTCGTTTCTCATATTCTCTGTTCCGTGCGTTAGAGAGACAGAGAATGCCGGTGCCTAGGGTTTTCGTCGGAGTTCTAACCGTCTTTGCAATTGTCGTTGCCGTGTTTTCGCGTTCAGCGGAGGCCGAGCATATGGCCCCAGCCCCTGCCCCTGTTAGCGATGGTAATTTTCTCTCCTTTGTAAATACGCTATACGATATGCGACGCGAATGCTGTATATATTTTAAGTGCGGGCAACAAGAAAGAATGTATATTCGAACGGAAAACTGTCAGATCTGATGTTTATTCGTCGTGTTTATTGGTCCTTCTGTGTGAATTATTGTTGTGGTTGATTTCTTGTGACGATGGAAGGCTTTTACTTGCTTATTTATTTTTATTTTTTTTATTGTATTTAGTTCTTTGTGGATTTGATGTCCAATCATATGTATAAAAATTGCATTGATATCTGGGGGCATGCATTGATTTTCTTGAATGTGTATTGATATTCGTGCTTATGTGTATTAAAATTCTACTTATTAGAATTATGTGCTTATTAGGTGGTGGTGAACTAGACCCATATAAAAATACTTGTCATCATAATTTGTTTTTCCTCGTGCCTATTTAGCTGTCTAGAAAGATTTCCCCCGGGGGAGGGCGGAGCTACATAAGGGCCAGGGACCAGGGATGGCCCTTCCTATTTTGGAGTATATTTTGCATATTTTTTTATAGACATTCTTTAAAAAATTATAAAATTTTGACCATAATTAAAATATATGAACAATTTTCATTCCAACGACACTAAATTATGGTGAATTATACCGTGCGATAATGATATTGTGTTCATCGAATGATATAATAACTACAATACCCGAGATTAATTTTTCAATTTAAGAAAATCGTCCCATAAAAACTCGAATGACACTGGATTTAGTCATGAAAAAATCTTCAAACCCAATTTTTTTATGGTAAGACATGTCTCACATTGGTTAATTACCACTTCAAAATTGGCTCAGGCGGAAAAGTCCCTCCACCTCCGGAGACAAAAGTGTTGACTTTGGAGTATTTTTAATTTTTTAGCTATTCGTTGACTTGGACTTTGGGCTATTTTGAGCAAGCGACTCTTTTTGACTGTTTCTTTATCGCCATTGTTTGTGTCAAAATGTGGACCTAGTTTAATTGCGGTCCCGAATGAATTATTGGTTTAGCTCGTTTGGTGCGAAAGGTATTAAAGCCCCCTTTGAACTGCAAGAAAGGGTGGGAAAAGAAAACAAAAAAAATTCTCACTTGTTTGGATAAAGGAGGTGATACATGGTGAGAACTGAGAGGAACTTGTGAGTTTTTACTGGTCGATTTTTGTTTCTCGCCAAATCTCATCATTTTGGTGCGATTAGATGAGAAACCCCATCCTTTCTTTCCTTCTTCTCACAAAGGGACTGTTGAGTTGAATGCTTTAATATTTATATTTTGGCAAGCCTGGAAAGTTAGTGTTGAAAACAATATCCCTTGTCAATTGGATATCATATTCTTCTGACCTACCCAAGGGTTAGTACAGTTGGTTGGTGGGTTTGCTCTCCACATAATTAATCAGGGTTCGATTCTTGAAATCAAGCCGCAAGAAAGTAATTTCTTGTGGATCCTCTAGTCCCGGCACCTGCCTTTAAGCAGACCGAGGAGGAAATTAGTTGAGGTACGTGTAAGCTAGTCTAGACACCATATGTGTGTGTGCACACACGCTTCTATACTCATGTATGACTACTTTTTTCCATCATAGTAGTATGTGTTTCTGTTGCTCTCAGTGGGGGTGGTTCTTGGGATGTTCCCCACTAGACAGACTCCATTGTTTTTCCTTCTGTGTTTTCTCTCAGCACTCTATTTTTTTGCTGATTTACATGTTATTTATCTCTTGCAGGCACTTCTATTGACCAGGGTATTGCTTATGCCTTGATGGTTGTGGCCCTAGTTCTCACATACCTCATTCATCCATTGGATGCCTCTTCCTACAATTTCTTCTGAGTTTGTTTCTAGGGCTAAATTGGATTAGAGAAGGGATGGGGAATGGGATTTGGTAGCATTAGGGATCGCGTGCATTTGCTCTTTTGGAGAATCTAATTCAAGTTGTACTGTTATCGCCGGTGATGACTAGTCCCTTGTTTCATCTTTCATTTGTGATTGTTCTAGATATTCTTTTGCTGCAACATCTCTGATTTTGCAGTTTCCTTTCTCTTGTGATTAATTCATCTTTTAGTTTTAAATTGCCGTTCGGTCTTCAATGTTCAGCTTTGTGTGGTTTATGGGCAGTCAACTATATAGTCACAACGGTTTATTGAGCTCAAGCCACTTAAAAGGAGAAGAAAATTTGGATTAATCCTTTTAACTTTCTGGTGCATACAAGAACTCTCATTTACAGCAAGCTTTTGGTAAGATGAGCTTTTTTGTCCTGAGAGACTTGGGGGTTTGCTCCCTCGGAATGTCTCAAGTTTGATGCCTTTAGATGTTATAAACTCGCTTGAAATCAGTTCATACTTCCTGTCAGAGGTGACGGGATACCATACTTGCACTCCCATTTTGTGTACCGAAAAAAAACTGTGCTCTTAGCTTATAAATGAGGCCATTGCTAGTGGACCAGTCCATACAGTGAAAAATTAGCTCCAAGGATCCCTATCATTCTTTTCCTCCAAACTCAAGATCAACAGAGTCTCGATATCAACAGCACAAGCCATGCAAATTTAGGAGGGAGTAGTTTACAAACTACCTGCAATCATTTCAATTGTTGTAGGCTTATTGTAGCAAACATTAACAAATCATCCAAGCCATATTTTACAAGATTACATCAATAATTATCCATAGTTTCACAAATCAAATTCAATGCAAACAATCCGAAGGACCATCTTTGTTTTCTCTGGGCATTACCACGTAGATCCAGTCTACACGTTTCCATTACAGAGAAATTAAACAAAGCAAACTTCATGTCTACATAATTAGAAAACTTCATTGACGAAGTACACTAGCCCATGGCGTACTTCTGGGTCCAGCTCCGTGCAGTTGCCTCATACTTGGCCTTATCCGTCTTGTACATGTGAGCAATCTCCGGCACTAGGGGATCATCAGGGTTTGGATCCGTCAACAATGAACAGATTGACAGCAACACCTGAAAATGGAAACAGAAACCCTTTCCACCGATTTAAGTAGCAGCACCGATGGAATTATAATCCTAGAGGAAGGAGAAAATAAAAAACAATAGTGTTCCGCCAACAAAGTCAAATAAATGAAACGCCAATCTGATTTTATATTCAGTTACTGCATGATTTCAAACTAAAATACCAACCTCTATGAGGCTTTCTGTTACTTGCATTCAAGATTATGAACTAGCAGATTGCATTAAAGCTATAAGTTAAAGAACCTTGGAGATAGTGAGGGCTGGGCTCCACTGCTCCTTTAAGATATCGAGGCAAATACTGCCATTGCTGTTTATATTCGGGTGAAAAACCTTTGTCCTGAATGCAACCTGCAAAAATGTTCAACCAAAGTAGGGAGGTTAAAACAAACTGAACCGCCGTGTGGCCCTTTGCATTTTGATTTGAACAGCTTAAGTGTGCTAAACATTGTTGTTAAACTTCTACGACACGGGATACATATCCTACGATTCGTTTCGTCTCCTTAGAAAAGTGATTCGTATCACATCCCGTATCCTTTTTGTATAGAAATCCTATGATACGAAAGTGTATCCTACGATATATATGCGTATCCCAATGCAATGTGTATCCTACGATTACTTAATGAAATAAATTCAAACATTATTGTAAGAAGTGGAGCCTCCAACGCATTAACATAAGTCATTTGAGTGACATTTAAACCATTTGCAAGATATCCAACCTCATTGTAGGGCTTGAATAGAAGAAGAAAAACCATACTTTGATCGTGTTTAGGGAGAATATTATTAAGAATTTTCTTTTCTGTCCCTAACTGAGGTACATGAAACCTCAATTTGATAAATCCCAATTGAGAGATTTGAAATTTTGCAACTTAAAAAGTAATTTGTTGTTATTAGGTATAAATACTTGTTAATTGTATACTAATTATAGTTAACATATCTTACGATACGTGATACGTATTCCGATACAATTAATAAAATAAGAAAAAAAATACACGATAAGTATCCCAATTTCAAAACATTGGTGCTAAATAAGGTACGGGTGGATCACCAGGCTTCAGACCTTCCTGAATGCTCAAACTTAGGATGCAAGGGATCAAAGTAAGGAGTTGAGAAAGGATAAGTGGACAAATATAGAAATGAATCACACAACATTAGTTTTGTTAATTACAAATATAACCTTTTTTTTCCTTCCTGAAGGGAATTACAAATGTACTTGAAATTCAATCGAAATTGGGAGCAAAAATAACTTTCAAACAAAAGGAGATATTGCCCAGGTGAAGGTCAAGTTGTTTTATCCTAATCTAGCTAATTTAGTACATTTGGAGACTCCTAGAGGCTAGAACACTGTAAAGGGCGACCACAAAGCATGCGGTTCCCCTCCTCGTCCTTTCTATTTGCAATTTGACATTTCTCTACCAAGGCAAATTCCATCTTGTACAGAAGTGAGACCAAAACTGCTCTTACTCCAAAACAACTGGTGAGACAGAGTGCTGCCTTTACAATACATGACAGATTAAGGTTGATTCCACCGTGCATTTGAGTAGTTCTTGAAAAATTAAAAGGATACTAGTGTGCAATAAAACTATCCCAGAGTATGCTAGCTAGAGGTTCCTAACATAGCTAGTTGAGTACGGATTGGAGTCCACTGGTCAGGAAGAGTTTGTGAGCTGCATGTGTTTGTCCACAGCGTCCTTTACACTTGAACTAGGCTTGGAATCTATGATGCACGGACACGGACACGGGAATTCTAAAAAAAAGGGGATACGGACACAGCGGGGGACACGCCACGTGTATATTTATGTATATATATAAATATATAAAAAAAAATTATGAAAAGGCAAACAAAGTAGCATTGCGAGAAGGACAAATGATTACTGAAACATAAACCTAAATAATACAGTTACCATCAACAAGAAAAGATTATCTCATGAGTCGGAGTAGAAGAATCAACAAAAGCACTCCAGATACATAGAAATTACTGAAACATAAACCTACTGCATTTAAGATTGAGTTTCAGTTCCACAAGGAAGGAGAAAATACTACCAATTGTTGCATGATATAGAGAGAAGAGAGAGAGAGAGAGAGAGAGAGAGAGAGAGAGACGATCCACCTTCCAGCAGCGTCGTCTGCCTCTTCTGGAGATCTAGGGTTCCAAACTTCAAAACCAAGTCGATTTGTCAACTGATGATGAAGTGGGAGATATTCATTTAGTGTAAAATTACAGTTCTATTCCTAAACTTTTGGCTAATTATGATTTTACCCCAGAAAAAATTAAAAAAATTTCATTTTGACCCCTGCCGTGTCCCCAACCATGTCCCCTTCCACGTGGCGTGTCCAGACACGTGTCCCGCCGTGTCTTGACACTGCGATACAGTTACCCCTAGAGGCCTCAATGCTTCATAGCTCGGAATTAAAACAAGCTACTCAAAACAGTAATGCTACTCACCACTACGCTTCAAATTCTCATCCCATATGAAACAACACCACCAAATAACCCAAAAAATGAAAGAAAGATGAAACAACCCACATAACATAGAAAATAACAACCACTGAAATATGCGTGACAAACAGGAAGTATGATTGCAGTCAGTAACACCGAGGACTCTGACATAAACGACCGAGTACCAACCTTCAATCAAGGAGTCCTAATGAGAGAAGATCCACTTCCAGATATCCAATAAGATACAACACACTTAACAAAATTCCCAAAAGGCCAAAAATTAACAAGCATCAATTGAAGAGAATTCTAGGAAGTATGACATTGCATGGGAAAACATTAAAGCACCTCAGCACCTACAAGGCTACAACACAAAAATTTGAAATGGGAATTGTAACCATACCTTAGGAGGTTTAAAAGGATAATCAGGAGGAAAATGAATGGTGACAAGAAAAACTCCGCCTGCATATGGACTATCAGCGGGACCCATAATTGTTGCTTGCCAATGAAACATGTCTTCAGCAACAGGGCCTACCAAAATACAATATCCCTGTAAAAAATCTTCACTACAAACCGTTCTAAAGAGAAGGTAGTAGAAGTACAAGACTCCCTGATATCACGTTGCAATGCAAAGATAATTAGTGCAACTCTGCATGCAGATGCACATACCCTTGTATAGTAGTAAGGTGTATGTGTTGACCAAATGCATACGTTTTTGGATGCCAAATTGGCGACTATCAATGAATTTTTTTTACCACAAAAGCTGGGACAGACTCAGAAATTATTTTCCTGCACCAAGGCAAGTGTAGAAATAGCATAAGCATGGCTTTGGAAAAAGATAGTTTCTTACATAGATTGCGGACATGAAAACTATAAGCGCAAAAATCGATATATTCTATCTATATAATTCAAACTACTACTTATCTCAATTGTGTCATAATTGATTAACCCACCATCTCAAGGACTGGTTAACATAATTCATGTACATAATGAAATTCTAACTTCGTGATTCTAACAAGAGAACAAGATGTGTAATAACAAATACTATAGATATGTCAACCTCACAGGAATTGCACAAAATCACACCAAACATGGATTGCACTTTCCTATTTCACCCACCTCCTATCATTTTAAGGGCCCCATTATCACCTTTTTGACAGCTAATTTTCATAAAAAAATATGAAAAAAATGGTTGCTCTGAGATTTTGGTACTTCTCATCCATAACATTTACTCTCTTTTTTCATCCTAATTGTAGCTTGCTACTATGCATTCTCTTACTCCAACTTAACCAGATGCTCAAATATTCTCCAAAATTATAGGTTCAAGTTAACTTCTCTTCTTGTTTTGTCACTTAAAATTATGGTTCGTAACAGTTGCAGCAGGAACTACTGAGTCTGTACTAGTAGTGCACAATACCCACCATTAGATTCCTTGGGCAAGGATTCCGTAGCATGTTAAGGTTGGGTTACAATGGATTGAAGAGAGGAGTCACCCTTTCTCTCTTTTTTACACTCTCACTTCTGAGAATACCTCAGCTTTCCTTGTCCCACCACACATGCCTCTTATGTTAAATTGTCACGCTAATTTATTTAGAACCGCTATTGCCAATAACATCAATGACGAGCGACAGTAATGTAATACCATCTTAAATACCACATTACATATAACCCCCAGATATACTAAGCACAATCACACATAAACATGTGATCTTACTACATGCTTAATAAAACACCAAAGGAAAGATTTTCTTAATCATGCCGGATCCAATATAGTCATATATAAACCCACAATTACAACAAACTACTACCCAAAATAAATTGTCCGGTCCGCAAAACAAGAACCTAGAAAAATATATTTCTATCAAGAAAAGATTCACACTTTTGATAAATTAAAAGATCTCTTTGATATTTAGTACTATCGAAAAAAGTTTGGATTTTTTCCCGACAAAAAATTGCATAACTTGCAAGTTTCCGTTTTGCAGACCGAACAATCTTTTTGGTACAAAGGTTAGTACTAATTTAATTACTCCTAAAAGTGCCTAAACACAGAAGTATGACATTTTCTTAGAGATCTAAGCTGAAAAATCAAGAAAAATGAGTCAAAGCAACAAAGTGAACACAAGCAGAGACCACAACAAAGATGTCCCATCCATATCTCGAGTATGTAAATATTTTAAGTACCAGCACTGCAAGAGGTGGGAGGATCCTTCTGGAGATCCTTGAGCTCCTTCAAGATCCGTTTGGATGCCATTTCTCAACAAGCACAAGGAGATCTGCAGTAGAAAACAGAGATATACGTACAGGGATTTTGTAAAGATACTATTAGATACAGAGAGAGATAAATATTTGGAGGAAACGCAAAAAAATGAGTGAATTGATGATGATAAGGGAAAGAAGAAAAAGGGGTTTCAAGTAAGAACAGGAAGAGCTGACCTGAGAGGATTGAATTGATGATATGGTACTTTTTCACTTGTGTGGAATTCAATTTAGGAGGGCTGGCTCTGTGCAGTGCCTTCTCTCCTTTCTTGATTTTCTTCTTCCAAGACTTCCCCTCTGATAAACTCCCCACGGAGTAATTAGTGTTTCAAAACTTTTTATCGCGGCTACGAAAGTATTTTTAATATTTTCAGTATTTTTTTTTTTGTAATATTACTTGTTTTTCAAATACTGAAAATAAAAGTCATCTCTCCTAAAGAAGTGGGCTCAATAGTATAGTAGGAGTAGTATTTTTTGAAAAAGAATTGTCCTTTTATCATTTCGGTGAAAACAAAAAATTAACTGAAAACCCGGCTTTAATGTGCGTCTTTAAAATAAAATAAAATTCACATATTTGTATGCAACTGTAACAAAATATATAATAAAACTCAAACAAATATATGAGAAATATGGGCCCTTAAAATACAAAGTCGAGGTAGCACTTAATAATTTTTCCTTTCTCGCAAGAAAATTTTATTTACCTTGACCATTATTACAACAAGGAAAATTATTAGAGCATTTCCAGCCTTACCCTTTTTTTCTCCCCAATTTGAGTCAAATTTTGAGTAGACACCCAATTTTGGTAGTAGCATCTCCAATGGCAAATCTCATTTTTTACCCAAAATTATTACTAGTTTTAAAACATCCGATGGTATACATGTAAATAGGAGGGGAGCGACCCTTCTCCGTCATTGTTGATAACCCTAACCTCTCAAGGTCTCGGAGCATCTCCAACCCATTCATTTTCCTTCAAAATGAAGAACCGAATTGACATTTCAAGGGGAGATTTTGTAATTTATGTCCATTTTTGTTCAAAATGTTGTACTTTTTGAAGGGACTCATCCTTCTTTTTGAAGAATTGGTTCTTCAAAATTATTTTGGTTCTTCAAACCAAAAGTAGATTTGACAAAAAGGAGGATGGATTCCTCCAAAAAGTACAACTTTTTGAAGAAAATGTGGTATAAATTACAAAATCTTCCCTTGATATGTCGATTCGGTTCTTCATTTTGAAGGAAAATGAGTGGGTTGGAGATGCTCAATGAAGCTGCCACATACCTCGTGGAATCTCACCTTCGTTTTTTGTTTTTGGATCCAAGACAATTCCATTCAAATAAAGTCCCAAAGGCAGTACATATTTCATTAAAAAGATACAAGATTGAACCAAAACTAACAAAATCTAGACGAGAACACGTACACTAGTATGCTCAGTGGCACCTTTGCCAAAGGCAAACCAACAACTTAATGTTGTGCAAAGAACCAGTCCACAATTTGAAAGTAGAAATCCTGAAAGATAACAGCTCAAACCCTACCACTAAGCAAGCTCTTCTCTATTGAACTGTGTTGCTTACCAACACCACTCTCTGCTCCTATGATTAGATCAGCGCTCTGCTCATAGGGTTCCTACCCCTCTGCTCACGCACAGCTCTCTCCACTGCTTTGTTCTTGCATCAATGGTAGAAAGTAATTAACTTATAAGGTGGAGAGAGCCGCTGAGAAAATAGGTAGGAGCTTGGGTTGTCCCCAATTTGGGTCAAGAAATGGGCAAAACTCAAAATGGGTAAAAAAAGGATCATGAATTGGTGATGAGATTTTTATTTAAATTTTAAATTTGGGTCTTAAAATGGGTCAAGATTGAAAATGCTCTTAAGTGTTCTCCAAAAAACATGTGATATTGTCTCATGGTATTTTCTGCAAATAATATGGATTATTATTTATGTATATCTGTATTAGTATCGTATTATCATGTTCTACTTATTAAATTTGTCGCTACATAAATGGCCGAAGCACTACGTAATAAACCACGCTACATAATAACCAGTGGAAATATTGAATAATTAAATAATAAATAAAAGTATACTGTCTTGGGAGTGGATCCTCTCCTATGGTTGAAAATGACCCAACAATTTTGTGGGGCTACAAATTCTATTTTTTAAGCTTGCTTTGATGATTAAAATCATCTCTCTCAAAGCTCATCCTCATCGAGATGTCAATCATGTAAAAAAAATATCTTATCAATTCAATTTTATTAAATAATGTGCTCAAGCGAATTGAATTGAGACCCATTTAGCTAAACACTAATGTATTGTAATAATGTGTGTCTCATTTATTCGATCAACATAATGTAGGTATTTTTAGGACCAAGCTTCTCTACTATCCAACGGTAGAGAAGCCTCTAAAATCCAATTTCGGTTCATCTCGACAATTAATGGTTCACTTTTACAAAAAAAATACTTATTAAGGTACATGTGTTACCTGTAAAATAGTTTTAACAATTCTGAACCGTTTAAAACACTTTTTAATGACTATCCTCTTAGATTGCAAATGAGTTGGATTATATTTTTAATACAGGAAAATTTTATAACACCTCCCAAACTTTAACCTTAATGTCTAATCGACACTCGAAAGACAAAATATAATCCTACGAGTGCAATTTTGTTCACCCTCCTTAAAAGAGGGTGAACAAAACCCTCTCTCTTATTGGTTGAAACATGTGGATCCCATAACAAAGTGATGTCATGCTTACCAAAAAGTGTATTACAGAAGTAAACATGACATCATTTTGTGGTGGGACCCACACCAATTCAACCAATAAGAGAGAGGGTTTTGTTCACCCTTTTTTAAGGAGGGTGAACAAAATTGCTCTCTAATCCTACACATGTTTATCTCCATTTTATGTCCAAATATGGCACATTGTAGCTGATTTTGAGACACACAAAAAGAGTCTTAAATCACTCCAATCCAAAGATAAACATACAGGACATCCACATCAATCTAGTGAAAGGTTTTCATCTACTTGTCCAAAGCCTCTTCAAGGGTCCATAAAAATTTGCTCATTTAAGTTACACAACCCAGAACTATAGGTACAGTGCCAGCCCTAATCTACATTATTTTAGTTACACATCAACCTCATGGCACTCTGGATCTACTAAAACACACCTCAGTTCTGCCAAGAGAGAGCTACATCACAATTAACAATCAGTTTTCTCCTTCTTAATTCCTATCTTTTCATTATGTTCGTCTATTACCGTTAGCGGTGATTTTGGGCTTGTTATTACGCCAAAATCACACGATTAGGCTTAAAATTTATAAATGAGGAGTTGCCACTCCTCAATTAGCTAGCGGCGACAGCATCAGCCCTCGGACTGGCATCCAGAAGCTGCCGCAGCTTTGCACCGGAGTTTGACTTGGTACTCTGGTACATTTGATCACCCTCTTCTTCGCTTCGATCAATGGATCCGGAATTGTTGACTCTGGCCAAAAGGTTCGCTGTATTTACAGGGATCCTGTTATCATCTATTTTGGTTAATATTACCAGTTCTGTTTGTCCTCCTTGTGCGTCTTTCAGTTTCTCCTGAGATCAAAAGCAGTTTTATGAGCTCCCAATAAGGTGAAAAGACAAGTTGATTGCCAGCAATAAATCGAGTAAGTTGTATTCGAACGATGCTTTTCTGGATAATTTATATAGGGAAAGGGAAGTGAAAAGAAGCCAAAGAGAATAAAATTCAGCTTTTCATCTTCTTATGTTTTCCTGTCCCTACATGACTCCCACTTCCGGATTCAAACACGACTATGATTACGATATCAAATGAGGATATACCAGTAATGAAGTATTTTCAAGCTTCAGTTTCGCCGAACTCTCAGCTAGCCGATTGATTTCTGACTTGAGTGTCGTATTCTCAGCTGTCAGGGATTCAACTTTTATAGCAAGTTCTTCAGTCTCGCTCTGCACAAGGAAAATCAAGCAAGTAAACAAAGTGAAAAAGCATTATCCACAATCACATGAATCATAGTGTATAAACTATAAACCATTTGTTACCAGGAAGAAAAAAAAGAATTGAGGTTGCGTTTCGATAATAGATACATGAATACATTTGTCGATGAAAGAGAAACATAAGAAGATAATGAAGTTCAGAAACTAAAGAAAGATATTTAGTTTCCAAACTTCATTATCTTTAGTTTCACAAACATTTCCATGCTTTTCGGTAACTACTTCAATATCTATGCACAAGCTCATATATTGATTGATTCCCAATTTTCAATATAACCATACCTGCTTCCTCAATCTGGACCTTCTTGCAGATTCACGATTAGACTGTTTCCTTCTTTCTCGTTTCAACTCCCGCTCATTCTGTGTAGAAGATCAACAATAGAAAAAAAATAACAGTGGTAAGATTTAATATAACAATCCCCAGGACACCATCATGCAATCCCACCCTGAAGCATAGATCCATGGAATGGCGTGAAGCCATTCAAACTCTTTGTTCTTAGTGTCAAAGAAACAATTATTGGCAAGTGGCAACACAAATTTCCAGTAAGCCCATGTCCAAATATGTGTTATGGAAAAGACCAATCAGAACTAAAGAAAAAAAAAAGGAGATGAACCTAAGTTGCCAGCACCTGTAACCACGCTTCTGTTGCATTTGGGAGATCCAATGCCATGGTAGCTCCCACATTGACACCAATTGCTGCTGCAACTGGACTGTTCTGGGTTTCAGTCTTCCCTTCTTCTCCACCTGTTGGTACACAATCCAAGGAAAAGATAAATGCATTTAGAATAAAAACACACAATACTTCCCAAACAGGAAACATTCCTTCTTCATTTTATCTCTCTCATTCTGGATGGTTCAATATTGTTCATTTCTAAAGGGCAAAAAATTGACGGGAAAGACTTCAGGTACAGAAAATTCAAAGGTTCCATGTAATAGGCATTAGCATATTGTTCCCCAGATATCTAGCGTTGGATTTTCATCCATTTACTAAGTAGACAATTCGACAATCCTTACAAGACGAATGCTACGAGATACCCAGAAAAGCGCGTGCACACACAAGGTCCTGACTGGTGAATACAGCTCCTAGAATTATGAAAACTTTTACCTTTCAATCGCACAGAGATCAAATTTTACGTGGTTTCGCAACTACCTATGTCCACCGGCAGCTAATTTCAATATGGGAGAAGAGTTTACAGTCCCTCAAACCCCAAAACCCCAATTCCTTAACTATCTATCTCTGTGATGATTTACAATTGCAACGAGTGCATCTAATTATAGGACAGAGTAGAGGATCACAAGATGATCCAGCACGTTTTGCATGCAATGGGGAATTATAAGATGCTTGCAAAGACAACTGTGGAGGCTTTACTTCTGCTCTTTGAATTTGAGTCACCTTGATTTTCATAGGATGGAAATCTCTAACCGCAACAACGGCAATAGATACATCATGATGACCCACACATGAATTATCAAATATGCCATTTCTTACGAGCAATGGAGCCAAGAAGATAATCCTTCGCAAGAAGTAGTACCCTCAGGCAGAGTTCTAGACAGGCTACAAATCCATTAAACTTTTTGGGAGTGAAAATCATAGATCGAATCAATAGTACTTTCGAGAATTCGTAGATGTGATTACCTGGGTATCACAGACATATAAATACCTTTTGTGTAAACACGGCCACATACAGGTATACTATCACATAAAGGGTATCATGGATCACGACAGATTTTGTAATTTCCCATATTGTTCAATGGCAGCTCAGTAATGATTATTTAAGCAACTTTTTTTTAGAAATGTGTTAACCAAAATCAAACAATACTTGAGTTCAACTTGTGTTCAGCATTGAGAACTCCCACCACTTTCCCAAACATTCTTCACATGACATGGATAGGTCAATTATGCAACACTTTCCGCATCTTACCCTAACCGTAGAGTTCATAAAAACCGAATGCCAATCTTCATTTTTCCTCTTTTAATAGCATTGCCAGTTTCTCTCTCTGAAAGTGGTCAGGATTGGATTGAATGCTGCTGGGAAATGATGCAACAAAAACCAAAAAACAATAAAAATAGAATATATAGCTTTGGGAGCCTCAGCATTTCCTTCTCCGGAATTTTATATGATTTAGCAAACTATGGACACACATCGCATATGCCAAGAATCCTAACATAAGCAGCATGGACACTTTTTAGGGGTAGCAGTGCACTGCATGGTTAAAGCTGGAGCTGTCTCTGAACCATTCCAGCCCCGCCCATTTGAGCCGTTGTGAGCCAGGCTTGCACTTTTACCCGACGTGGGAAGCAGCATCTGTTGATGAATGGTTATACAATGGCTATCCTTATGAGCTGGAATATGTCCTTAGTTATGTGAATCTCTTCTGTGCGTCTTCGCTAGGACAGCGCGCTCATCCCTTGCTTGGTTCTTCCGTGAGGGGAGGGTAATAAATAATAATTCTCTAATTCAGATCGACAATCCTACTTTAAAGGACACCTATGCCTTCAAATTCAAAGAAAGGTCTTATCCACTGACCAGTAGTGGCGTAGCCAGGAATTTATAGAAGGTGGGCACAAACTAACACGTGTTTTTCTTCGGAAAAAAACACCCACAATAATCTATTTTCTTTTTAAGAATCTAAAACACATAATTAATTTTTGTTTGTCCAATTTCTTCAAGATCCTTGTTTAAAAAGTGTTTTACTTTCACATTATCTTAAAGTAGCTATGAAGAGAAAAAAAATCAATAAAATCATATGAATAAAAACAAAAATTTATAATTTTCATAATCATTTTCATGTGTAAAATAAGTAAATTTTCATAATAAATTAAAGAAGAGAGAAACAAAGGACATGGTGAACAAAGACTCATTTGACTTACATTTTGAGACGAGATATAATTACGATTGTGTACACACATGGTCGTTTGGATGTTAAAGTTGAGTGAATGAAGGGTTATGAGTAGTAGTTATTATTTAGTGGTTTTGGAGCACTATCAAAGTTGTTCCCTAAAATTGTTCTTCATCGCATATTAAGGTGAAAATCATATACTTGAATTGAGCCTCATGACATAAATACGTGTGATGGAGTAGAGTGTTAAGAAACTATATAACGTGTTGTAGAATCACCAATTATTTACTATTTATAAAATTGATCAACGATATTACTTGAAACTGTAAAAAAAAAAAAAAAAAATTTACTCCCAAAACCAGTGTGGGCCTGTGCCCACACTACACTGGGCTCCATTTCCCTCCACCACTGCTGACCAGGTCGCCCCCCATCATCCACACTAGCATGAGAAGCTGGATGTTGCTCATTTTCTATTTTGCCTTCTATATATGGTTATTTGACATAACTTATTATCTCTGTTCTAAGTCATTCTTACTTAAGTGTAATGTAATCATGTCCATTCTTACTACTGACTGTGCCCATGTTCTCCTTCCTACTAGGAAATGGCAACCTAGGAAAATTGTGTTGTTATCAAGATATTACTTGTTCAAAAATGGATCTTACCAACAGCTGTTCCCTCGCGGCTTCTTTTCCTACCATTTTGACCCCCCTACAAAAGATGAGAGACAGCTAAGAATTGCAACTCTTTCACGAATCACAACAATGTACACAAACAACTCAAACAGTATGATAACGCTAGCTGGGCACAAAGAAATGTTAAGCAAAGAGACAACTCTTACCCTCGCTGTATTTCCATTACTTCTATCGCTTGAACCTTCCGTCTCCTCGCTGTTACATTACCATAAAATTCAGAAATTAACCTTCCCATTGGAGGTCTAACAGGGGGAATCTATGCATGCAGACATTATCGGGAACGATAAAGAAGGTGACGTCCTGACTAGTAAAGTGTACTCAATTGCTCTCAAACTGCAACAAGAAGGCATTTCATAGAATGACCAACCTCTGAGAATGAGAATTGTTAGCTCCTCCTCCAGCACTATCGGTGCTATTTCCATTGCCTATTGACATTGCTAGTCCGTCAAACCCTTTCAACTTCTTCAAATCAGTATTTCCTGATGACTTGGAAGGTGTTTCCATGCTTGGCGTGGCAGCCTGCATTCCGACTCGCAATAAGCCCAAATTCCATCCAGTGCAAGTCATACAAGAAATACAATAGTTCCTTGACCCTCACTATTGTCCTCTCCATTTCTACAGTCAAATTATTGACAAGGACAAAAGGCGGCTGGAAAGTTGGATGCTTTGATAACTAATGAAAGATGAAATGGTTGTTCATGGGATAATGAACCGCAGAAGTTTGGAAAAACAAGGACACCCCTACAAGGTTTCAATCTGATGTCCTAACTATGGTTGCATTCTATACTCAAAACATCAATTATTAGAAGGGGGGTAAGAATGTTTGATTGACAGCCACATTTGTCATGAAGAAACTGAACATCCCAGGGATGTGCCTAATTGTCAATGTACACTTCACTGTTGGTAAAATTCAGGAAGCTCACCACTGAAGTAACACATTTTGTACTCAGGAGCACCCCATGAACTCAACTACAAAACATTCTAAGATCAACCCATTCTATTCTGATACTGAGAAATACAGAGAAAGCTGACTTACAAGAGGAACTCCAGGATGTGCATAAACACCACCGTGTGCATAGAGTGCCCCGTAAGGCGGCCCATATGGTGGCATCATAGGCTGCCAGAACAGAGAGTTAAAGTTACCATCTCTAGACAGTGTAATAAATTTTCGCCTTAGCTTACATGACTTATGACTGGACCATACCTGTGGTGGTCCCCACATGTAAGGGTGAGGAGCTTGGCCAGGTGCAATGGGTGAGTTGAAATATGGTGGTACAGCAACTCTGGGGCCATAATATGCCTGAAGGTATGAAAAACAATTTCTCATCACTCTGTAACCATAGATTTCTGGAAATGATGACTAGAACGTTTCTCTAAGATAATAAGTTGAGGAGTTGTAATTATGTATTCGGTAAGGGCATGAATAAATTGGAACCTGCATGGCTGCCCAATCAGGATAGACATGGATGTTGGCTTGATCCTGTCAAATACAAAAAGAATGACCAATATTCAGTAAACAACAACCAAGTAATGCATTGGTTGTAAGAAATTGGAAAGACGATAAGGGAAAAACACCTGTTCCAGATGTCTTACCCAACAATTATGGAAGTCCCATAAATTTTCCAAAAGAATTTAGAATCCTTAACTTACCGTTGGGGGTGAAGATGTTTTCTCAGGCTTAGAAGGTTTTGTCTCCTCAGTACTACCCATGGTGAAGCACCAAACTGGACCTGATAACTGATTCTGAGATAACAAAAAAAAATATCATTTCACAGTCGCCTCTACATAATGGTTTTGAACAATGACAAAGAAGAATATATCCAAAAAAGAGATTGCATCATTCAAATATTATATTGCTTCGTAACAATACACTCGTCACAAAAAATGAGTAAGAGGATTAACAACTCCTGATTCAGTTCTGCAAATCAAGTTCCTAATGGCTAGGAGCCCAACATTCTGTAAGTTCCTCAGGTTTGCTAACTCTGCAAACATGGCAAACCAGTGCACCTGCTAAATCCAACACCCTAATGATCTGGACCAGCATAACATCATCCATATCTATGCACCCTCACCTAAACAAATACACGAACATGCATCCATGGGCAAAAGCGCATCTGAGCCACATTGGTGCGTGATTTGGCCGGAGCTTAACTAGTTCAAGTTCTAGACCAAGAGTTTCCTAACACAATTTCACATTAGTGGCAAAGAAATAGTTAACACTAGCAGAAGCCTTATAAACTACTTTCAGAGTTGTGCACAGTGAAGTATCCTGCCTGAAACAGAACAAAACGGATGCTACTATACCTGGACTATCATTCACAAACCGAGCATACTTACTGAAGCTTATTAGATCCTCCGAGTTAAAATTTTCACAGCAGTTCAAGTTCTAAGACTATAAATACCAACCAACAATTTGTGAACTATTTAATTTTTTTTGTCTACAACCCATTCATTCAACAAATAAGGAGATCCCACAACATGTTCAGGGGGTGTTCCACTAAGGGTGTTTTAAAAATAAGTTGTCTTTTCACGGCTTTTTATGTGATGTATTGTGAGAGAATGACCTGTCTTGTTTTTTAAATAAGCTGGCATTTTGTTAGTGGTGCCTCAATGTATTAGCTAACAAAGCCAAGAGATTAGCAAGTGATTTTTAGCTACGCAGACATAAGCAAGCAATTAACATTTACCCAAAAAAAAAGCAAGCAATTAACAATAAAATAAACATATAAAAAATGTAGTACTAGTTTCAGACACTCAGATTTGAACCAAAAAGAATAATTACAGAACATGTTATTTACCAGGTGCTCAAAAATATAATACTAACAGCTATAAACAGATCATGAAAATAATTTGTTATACACATAAAGAGAAGGATACAAACACACATAACAAGATTTTTATACCCCAAAAAACAATACATAACATCATAACATGATCCAAATTACTGTGCTATATCCTGAGCCAATTAGAAATATAATATAACAAGATTTAGACATAACGGGGATATTATTGTCTTTCCCCATCCGAGTAAGATGTAAAGAATATATAAAGGACAATTATATGATGGAGTAGTCTGTTCAACATAAACTAGAGATAAATGACTAAACTGCCCTCATTAGTAGTCTAAATTTTCCATGACTTCTTCCCTTCTCTTGTTACTTTGATCTCTCTCTCTAGCCGATAGATTTGTATACACAAACAGTTTTTTTTTGATAACTGGGTGGTCCGGGTTCAACTCTTCTTAACTTCTTGGGGTCACCTGCACAAGATCTCATGGTTCTCATGGGTTATTGGCTTTGCCCGGTCTATGTGTGTAGCGGGCGTACATAGACCTGGGATTAGTCGAGGTGCGCGTCCTTAACAATTGTGTAACAATTTTCCACGACAGGAAGGAATCACTAGAAAGCTGGAATTCAAATCGAATCATCAACTAAAAGATAGTCAAATTCCAACTCCAGATAACAGAAATAAACATAAATTCCAAAGATCAACATAAGAATCACCTCCGAACATCCAAATTTCACACACCAAAATCCTACACTGAACCACAATAATCCAACAAATCCAAAACAAAACTCGAATTCAACGTACCTTCAAGTCTCCAATTCGTAAAAGCTCAGAAACAAAAAAGGAAAAAGTCTCAAGTAAAAAGCTCCGTCAATTGCAATTGTGGAAAGGGAAAAATATATATCACTGATATTTTCTCTCACTAGCTGCTGCAATTCTGCATTCACTTTCTCTCTCTAGTTTCTGTCACTAGAAAACCTGAGAGAGGAAGGGAGGGAAGAGTTTTATGAAGAGAGTGTTAGAGAGAGAGAGAGAGAACGAGAGGGGGACGCCAAGGGGGAAGATCCACGTCACGGTACACGTGTTCGTATGAGATGAGAGTACGTGTGGTTTATATAAAGGAGCCCTGGTTGTGTATTGGGATTGGGCCTGTGGTGGGCTGTTGAGTTGGCCCATCGATAATAGCGTTGGTCCAATTGTTTTGAAGTATTTAATTCAACATTCTGGGATGCCGTACACGTGGCTCAATTTGGGTCGACGTGTAATGACGTGGCTTATTTTATGAAGAATTAAGTGGAATGGATAGGTCCCTTGGAATCCGCCGTGGGCCAGTCAGCAACGACTTAAACATTGGGGAAGGATCCCATTGAATTAAATTATAGGTCTACTATAGTTAACCAAGATTAGTTAATGATCTTTGAAAAAACATCAACGATGTGCGAAAAGTTAATGATCTTTGAAAACATCAACGATGTGCGAAAAGTCATTACGGACAAGTTGTTTTTATTTTTAACTTTTTGCCTTTTATTTATTTGGCTGGAAATTAAACTCGTTTCTTACATAAAGTAAACCTTTTTAACAAAAATCAGTTCGACTCATTCTTATATAAACCGAGTCAACGTAATTTAAAAATTTCTTAACGAAGCCTTTTAAACGAAGTTTCGTTTCGTTTATAAACGAGCCTAAAAACGCTGAAGAAATTAGTTCTTTGAAAATGTAGAAATTTGGTTCGTTTATAGCGCTTAGAAATTACAAAATGTATTCTTTGAAAAATGTGTTTTGATTTTTGACATTAGAGGAGAAGCCAAAGTATGGTGGGATGAGCTTTTTGACTTAGGTTTTAATTTTTTATTATGGTTAACAAAAAGACTTTAAAATGTAAAAGTCATTTTATGAGATTTTCATAAAATCCTCCTAAAATCTATATGAAAACTACTACATTTTAAAAAAAATAATTTCTTCATTTTATCACTCCATAAAATTCAAAATGAGATTTTTCATCTAAAAAAAAAACTAAAAAAAATGAAATTGGAGAACAAGGCCTTATCATTTTTAATTTTCTTATTTTGGTTAACAAAAAGACTTAAAAATGTATTCCGCACACTGTTTTGCCTACATTTCTTCCAAACAGTCTACTAGATTCAAAATTGATTTTGACCATGATCTAAAAATCCAAAAAACTAAAAAGTTAAAAATGAAAAATTGAAAATGAGCCTCCCAAACACCTCTGTAGTACTATTGCGCTTCTGCAATTTTAAAACTCGTTTTGATCATTTGATGCACACATCATCTAGCTTAGCTGGATCTTGCCTCTTTTGGTGATCATCACAAAATAAGCGCAGCACTCAACCTCCGCCTATTTCGAATTGCCTCGAGGGGCAGACAATATTTACAAGGGATTATTACCTCTAGGTCTAGAAAAAAGATGTCTAATTACAATTACGGTAAGTCATTTTTTTTAATTACCAATAAGGTAAGTCACTTTTTTTAATTACCAATAAGGTAAGTCACTTTTTTTTGGAGTTTAGATTTAGAGTGCACTTTCCTATTATAGGGTTTTAGTGGTTTAGGCATTTTCATAGAGTACCCTAGGATTTTAGGCATTTTCATAGGGTACCCTAGTCGTAGGATACCCTAGTCATAGGGGTACCATAGAGTTTAGGTTTAGGGTGCACTTTCTTATTATAAGGTTTTAGTGGTTTAGGCACTTTCATAGAGTACCCTAGGATTTGAGGCACTTTCATAGAGTACCCTAGAGTTTAGGTTTAGGGTGCACTTTCCTATTATAGGGTTTTAGTGGTTTAGGCACTCCTGAGGATTTCAGGCACTTTCATAGAACCACTTAGTCGTAGAGTGCACCTTGCAAGGTGCCCTAGAGTTTTAGGTTTATGGTGCACTTTTCTATTATAGGGTTTTAGTGGTTTAGGCATAAGGAGGGTCACCCTCCTTATGCCCCTTTTTACTCTGATCAGGCGGGGCGGGGCGGGGTGATTTTTATTCTCTTATGACCCTTACTCTGATGATCAGAGTAAGGGTCACCCTCCTTATGCCCCTTTTTTTATCCCTTATCCAAACTATGGATTTAATCACTCATTCTTAAAAGTCACATCAATGTGGGTTCACCTTTCTTATTTAATCCCTCTGACTATTTTATCTCCCCTTACTATTTACTCCCTCCAAAACCAATACCCCATCCAAACGGGTCGTTAGGGTGTTGAAGTGCCCACCAAAGCTTCAATGCCTCTACCCGGACCGCCGCGGTGTCATCCTAGTTTGCCCTGCCCTGTTGCCACCATAGTTTGATCGGTCAGTCTTGCATATATGGCTTACACAATATCCAATGAACATTTCACATTCATAAAAATATTAGTCAAACATCAAATACATGGTTCCATTGTACATATCAAAGTCATAATCTTCTTGTTTTGTCTTTTTCTTTTTACATGTGTGGTTTGATTGACAAAGCAAGTTCATACCTGTGCTTAATGTCATGCCAAAGACAAAATTCCGTACAGGGTTTATGTCATTTTTCACACCAACCGTGGTCTTGCTCTCTGAGTTTTCAAACCTAAACAAGAAGACTAAATTCCAAAATGAATTTCGATAATTTTCGTACAGGGTTTATATGAAGGTCGGAATAAAGAACAAATTTTGGGTACCGAATGGGTACCACGTGGCCGAGCCTACGTGGTACCCGAACGTTGTATCCGGACTGTCCCAAAAGTAATTGAACGATGAGATCAAAATCCTCTCTCTCTCTCTCTCCATAATCCGGACAGTCTAAAACGACATGGACGGCCTAGATCGCGCGAGCGGATACCACGTGTTACCCACTCGGCATGGAAAATTTGCATAAAGTTGGGGAAGATGCCATTTATTGTAAAAGTCATGCTCATATATTTATGATAAATTTGACTCATGCATCCTTTGTAATCTCACATCACTATCTTATTAGATATTGCATTAAAAACCAGACGTGGGACAGTTACTTATAATTTCAATGGAAGTTATTGGAAAAACTTCATAAACAATAACTCAAGTTCTCTCCATGCATAAAATGCCGGGCAGTGCCAGAAAAAATGCAATAACATAATCTATATAAAATACTAAATGGGTGAACATGTAAACAATAAATTAAAAGAAGCAAAAATCAATTAAGGAAAATGCTAATAATAATCCATTGGGTTGTGAATAAGAGGGAAAAAGGGCAAAAAAACACAATTTTCAATGTGTTAAAATGTCTTGAAAGTGTTTAAGGGAGGCGGGGGGACCTGCTGTGCAAAAAATGCACTGCATGGTGCTAGGTAAGCCAAACGGGGCCGTTTTGGCACAGCCTAAATGGTTTCTAAAATGCAATCTTGTGGGACCCACTTTCGGGTCCCACGCAAACGATCCGAACCGTTAAATAATTTAAAAATAATTATTTGAGTGGTTTTGAAAAAAAATCAGGCCCATTGGATATTTTTACGTAATTGATCTAAATCGTTTGATTTTAATTCAGAATTCAGGATCCTGTAGTTTGAAAGAATCTTCAAGAAAAGTTATACAATTTTGAGCTCAGTAACCCATTGATCTGAACCATAGGTGTTGTAGGGCTTGTTAAGAAGAGCATCCAGTAAAAAAATTATCTTGATCGGACATCGCTAGGTATAAAAAAAAAGCTCATATTTTTAGTTTTTTGATACCTATCGATGTCCGAACGGGATAATTTTTTTACTGGAAGCTCTCCTCAACGAGCCCTACAATACCTGTAACGCCCCCAAAATTTGGGTTTGTTAATAAAGAATACATAAATAATTTGACATTCAAGACATAAGAACAATTTTGTTCATACTCACCTTTATTCACACTAGGTGAGGCTGGTGGATTATGCTTCTTGATGATTGAAAGCTTTCATTTTTTTTAACTGAAATTGTTATGAAATTATGCAGAAATCAATTTGCATAAATTAATTTGCTAAAAGGCCATGTAAAATCAAGCTCAGTCGAATATCGTAATAAAAGAGAATCTTAAGGGGAGAGTGAAAAAAATTGCTCCCATCCAAACAAAATTGCTCCCATCATGTGTGAAGCCTAAAGGTAATAACGAGAAAGTGGAGGGTTATTCGAGTAATTATCAACTAGGTACAACTTCTTCCGACGTGGAGAGCACTATCAAACATGACGCTTCATCTTTGACTTGCCTAGCCCAATCTCAACCGTCCAATGTTTGATGCTGAATCACCATGCTTTTTCCGCGTCTCCTCAGATATTACCGCGTGTAGGCTTAGGGAAAGCAAAAAGTGAATGGAGTAGTAATAAATAGGATAAAAATCGATCATCTCAACACTTTTCTTTCCCGAAAACCCTTACAAGGGAACCAAGGGTTATAGTCGTACAAACGGCATGTAGGGCCCTCTTAGGAGTCCATTCGAACCGTTTAAAAATTTTAAATATTTTTTTGAGTGGGTTCGCGTTAAATCAGCTCAAATGAATATATCCAATTAGTTAGATCCGAATACCCATTTTTCATTCAAATTACAAATATTTTGTACGTGACCCCTGAGAGGACCTTGCATACCGTCTGTACTCCATCCGTACCAATGTTGTTGGTGCCTCTAGTAGAGTTTTTTTTTGGATTCCTCTCTTAAACGAACAATATGATGTGAATATTTGAACCCGATCTAGTAAAAATTTAGAAATAAAAAACAACCAATCATGCTAAAAAGTTCCAAAAAGTTATGTCAAACTCACTCATTTATAAATTTAACTCTACCAATGGAGTAGTTATTAGGTAGTCTTGGGGCACCGCGTGAACTGCCATGTAGTAACCCAACAGTCCGACACTCTTTTCCATCACCTAGTTTCGAGCATAATTTCTACTTTTATGATTTCTCTCATTGAGACAAACAAATAATCCAAAAAACTTTAACGCAAAATTAACAAATGAAACAATTAACTGGCTTATTAAGCCAAATCAGGCCTTAAGCCAAAATGAGACTTATTTTGTTTTGACCTAAATATTTACACCCCAAATTAGTTCTCATAAATGGAACTTTACCTCTATGGTTTTTATTGGCAAATAATTTGTGATCATAAAAGCTACTCTTAACATATATTCCGGCGACTTCTTTTCCCCTGTATTTTTTATTTTTTATTTTTTTTTGCTGTTTTTTTTTTTCCGGTTTTGGTAGGTTGTATTAGAGTTTGTTTTGGTTGGGTTGAATGGATATTCTATAAAATAAAATTAAAAAATATCTTCCATTGATGCGTTTGGTGCGAAATTTTTTATTTTTTGATCATGGATTGGAATGTGATCGCTTAGTTTTCGTTTCATCGCAATAAATGTTTGGGGCACAAATGAAATTTCATAAATATAAATATAAATATGTTAGGAATCGTCCGGTGTTCATGAACCACATTAACTATTAGATTTTCGTCGTAGACCGACTATAAGATCAACCATATTATACAATTAAGAAAGTGAAAAGAAAACACAATAATTTGTTCAGCATTGTGTTAAAAATGCTGAGATTACATCGCTTGGTTGTAATCAGGTAGATTACTAGTATTTTTTATAATTAGATGTCCGGGCCAGTTTTCATGTACCTCGATTAATTCTGGTCTTTGTATAAATTGATCTCAAAAGAGTTGATAGCATTCGAAATTTTGAAGCTTAGGTTTTAGGAGGATCAAACTCCTAAGTTTCAAGCATTGAAAAATGAATCAAAAATGTCAAATTGACATGATTTGCAAGTTATGGGGCTTCTTTTATCTGACATGTTGAAACCGATCATCTAACAAGCGGCCACGTGGGGTCTGACGTGATCGACTTAGGTCCACGTCATAGCGTGATCTGGTACGTTGGATAGCAGTGGTTGATGGACGGCGACGCGTGATTCACGGCGGAGAGAGAAAAGCGACGCGTGATCAAGAGGTGTTCTGACGTGGTGGTCATTTACGCCCGCATGGGCCCCGCATCGGCTACAGACAAGGGTGACGTGTCCGACACAGCACATGGGTTCACCACACCACGCCCCAAAAGGCCCTTGTGGGACCCGGTTGACGTGGACCTCAAGCGAATGTTGAGATCGGATCTGGATTTTTTCCCCGCAGAGGGAATCTGATGATCTGTAAGCATTTTCTATCAGAAGCTGACGTGGTCTTAGACGAGGAAACAAATGGGGAGACTTTTATATTAGTCTAATCTGATGGAATAAAATACAGAGATAGTGATTCATATTGGGGATGCCTATCACCCTGGGGAGGGGGATCCTGTAGCCTGTAGTGAGGCGCATGAGTCGTTGATTTGACAATCGACGGTTTAGATTTTATATCGATAATGGATGACTTGAATTTTGCAAGTGTGCCAAGATAAAATCTGAACTGTTGATTGCGCGATTAACGGCTTGAATGTAACACTACAGATTGTAGTGCGACAAAATCTCCAAATCAATCACCCTCAATCACCCTGGTGTAGCACTCCGGATAATATATGTGAACTACTTATACTCGATGTTCAACTCTTTAACATAAGATATTGGATATAGATGGTGGATATCATATAGTAAGTATTATATGTTTGTGACAGTGACCGTATATAACAGACTGGGAGAGATCGATGCCCCTCCCCCACGGCACGCCCTGTCCATGTCATCCCCAAAACGATGTCGTTTCAGGGGTTTTGAAGGGGACCCTGAGTGTGTTGCTAAAGCCCCAATTGACACTCAATTCATTTTGATTTTTTTGGGCAAATTTTGCTAAAAGCCCCAATTGACACTCAATTCATTTTTGATATTTTTTGGGCAAATTTCGGTTCTCATAAAAATGATTCGAACTACTCATTATTTTTTAAATGTTTTTTTTATGGGTTCCTGCCAAAAATTAGCACAATCCAACATCGCTAAGGGTTGTTTCAGAATTAGTATGCTAAAGCTCCGTTTGGCATTGGAAACACTCAATTGATTTACTAATTTTCTAGGACCCATTTCGAGTCCCACAAATATCTATATTCAAATCACTCGTTATTCTTAAAATGTCTTTTTACAGGTTCCTGCAAAAAATCAGCTCGAGTCGATATCGGTAGGAGCTTTTTCAGAATTTGTAGGGGTGATCAGGACTCGATGAGCCCAAAAAAATTAATAAATTGATTAAGTGTCAAAACAAGACTTTAGAAACACACTTAAGGATCCCCTCAATACCCCAAAACTAAATCATTTTGGGGAGATGGTAGGGCCTGTCGCGGGGGAGCCCCCGAATCTGATATAATAATAGCACCCCCTCCTCTCTCTTTATTATATCCGGCTTGTTAATTATGAAAATGCAATTGTCCAGTTATAATATCATATATTACAAATGCAAATATATATCACAAAATGTCCAAGGTATATAAGAAAATGAGGCAAGGTTTAAAGAAAAATGAGGTATACTATGAAATTATATGAGAACTTGGTATTGAACTTTAAAGAGGTGGTCTTATTTTTATTTACACGTGACGGAATTGCCAATTGTTAGGACGCACTGTTTTTATAGTATGGTTCACGTGACATTAAGTGTGTGGATGTTAAAAACTTCAATTAGGCTTGGTTTTCCATTTGCTAAAATGGAGATTTGCTAAAATCAAGTGGGTGATTTTAGCAAATGAAGTGAGGAGGTGATTTTAGCACCAATGAATCTGGACAATTATCTTTTGGGTTACAGTTTTTCAAAAGATTTTAGCACCCAGTTGCTAAAATCACCATATTTCAAATAAAAAAATGAAGTGGTTCCGTGTATCGTTTTTCAATTTTTTTCGCACCAAATTAAAGAACTCCTCAAGTACTTTAATTTGGTGCGAAAAAAATCGAAAAACGATACATGAAACCACTTCATTTTTTGATTTGAAATATGGTGATTTTAGCAACTGGGTGCTAAAATCTTTTGGAAAACTGGGCCGCCTTAGTCGTTCACCTTTGCAGATTCGGAATTAATTACTAGTATTCCTCTAAGAAGTCTAAATGAGCCTTTGAAATGATTCAAAAGGTAATTCCAATTTTCAAGAGAGTTAGAAATGCAATTATTTGTTTAATTCTCACTATCCCAAGGGGACTCATTAAATTCGTGTAGTGAGCTTCCTCCGCTGTCCGATCGGCGATCAGCGTTCCGAATAAATTAGAATTGAAGTAAATGTGTTTTCTCTCTTGTGTAATTAGCAGACATTTAGGCCTTAGTCATCCATTGCTAGGCCTATTAAACTCGATTCATCATTCTTGGCCATGAATCACCGCCTTTGGCTAAATTTGTCAAATTTGGGTGTAAACAAAATGTAAAAATACTTTTTTTTAAGTGTAAGATGATTAAGACCGTTGATCGCCGATCGAATGGTCGAGGAAGCTCACTACACGAATGTAGTGAGCCCCTCACTACAGGGTCCCGGATCCATCACAACATGGCTTCTCAACTTGCCTTTTCAAATAAGCATTGTGGGTCAATTGTTGTTGAAGGAGATTCGGCTCAAATTGTGCAGGCCTTGAAAGCTTCGGATAAATCTTTTGCGGACTGTAACTCGGTGATTTTGGATTGCTTGCAACTTGCTTCTTCCTTTTTGTCTTGCAACTTTATTCATGTTAAACGTCATTGTAATAAGGCAGCCCATTCGTTGGCCAAGAAAGTCTTATTGGGTGTTAAAGTAGAGCTTTGGGAGGGTCCTGTCCCCCAATGGCTTGTTAATCTTGTCTCCTAGGAGGTTCGCTTTTCGGACCCGATCTCTACTTAATAAAATTCCTATTTCCGTGAAAAAAAAAAAAAACTTGCCTTTCCTTTTCTTTTTCGTTTTTTGAACTTGCCTTTTCTTAAGATTAGAAAAAACTAAAAAGATAAACCACATATTTATTAACTAATTTCCTCATATACCAAACAAAAAGATCAATATTATTCTTTGGAAAATGCTAACGTGTTCCCAATAAATACACGTTAAGATTGAAAAAATGTATTGAAATGTGTGAAAAATGTATAAAGATATGTGAAAATGTATTAAAAAGTGTAAAATGTATATTAGAGTGTGTGTTATTTTTGTTCGTTTGTATGCTTATTGTATACCTATTGGGCACACGTTAGCAAGACCCTTATTCTTTTGCCGTCTTCTTTGAAACTTTTGCGATGAATTGTTCAATCCGATTTCACATGCATTGAGTGGGCCCCCAGTTAGGAAATCGTCAACTACAGTCCCGAGCACCACACGCCTCTTTTCCATTCAAAGTTGAGCCATAGAAGTAGGTCCAGTCTAGTGTCCAGTTTATTTTGGTCTAGTCCAGTCCAGTTTTGAACATTTTTGAGCTCCTACCGATTTCATTTTGTAGAGCTTGTTATTCACCTAATTTTTAGATTGATCAAACATTGATAGGTTCATGACTAAAATAAATTTGTACAAGGAAAATGGATTGACAAAACAATTTGAAACTTAAATTGTCCATTTTTTCCCTTTTACGAATCTGTTTTGTTCATGTATACATCGATGTTTAGTAAATCTGATTTCTTACTCAAACAACACACTCGATGGAGCAGAATTTGCATACGGAGAGGGTAGAGATACATGGTGCCCAACACCCCATCCAAACATATTTTGGATGATGAGCTCTATAAAATGAACAATTATGATCATTAGGCACCACATCCAAACCGTTCAAACATGTTTTGGACGATGAACTCTATAAAATGAACAATCTGATTATTGTTGAGCCTGAGAGCAGTCCACAAAAGCCCAAAACTAGATCGAACTGGACGGAAAAAAACTGAATAGGAGATTGGTCCATAAAACTATAGATACGTTCCAATGAAGCTTGTACAAGTAGAATACCGATGCCATCGTGGGGGCCTATTTTGAGGTATCACAAGAAAGCCGTTCAGTAATTTCAAAATAATATTTTGAGTGGTTCTGCAAAAAATCTTGTTGATTGAATAACTGTAAATACTTCATTATATCGTATATTTTTTCATTAGTGATTCAACTTTTCATTCAGATTTAGGATCCTGAATCAAATTCTTATGTTCATTCGTTCGAGTTTATGTTTTACGAGACTATAATTTTTAATGATTTATTTATTTATTAGACAGTTACATTCACACGCCTGTTATCCCTTTCAAAATTAAGTAGGACGTCTTAGGTCCAAATTCAGTCATTTTGGTTGAATATTAGGCGAGATCGACCCAGCTAGGGTGACTGGTTAAGCCCAATCCTAATTCGCCGTTCAAAGTCTCGTTTCGGATTTGGCCCGAACACATACCCAAGTACCCAACCCAATTTAAAGATTCTTAATTAGGCGTGGCCTTTACTTAGTCGGATCAGCAATGATGGGTTTCCCAATGGGCAGAGCCCATCCCCTACTTATGAGCAATTTTTGGGTGCCGGACGGGCACACGTGGCCGTGCCTGAATACCAATTTAGGCCTCCAAAATACTTTTGGACGGTTTGGATTTAAGAGAGAAAAAGAGGAGAGAGAGGGAAGAAATTTAAGCCGTTCAAAACATTTTTAGACGCTCGGATTGGGTGCTCGGGCATGGCCACGTGATGCCCATCCGGCACCCAAATTTTTTTCACTACTTATAAACTCATTTGATTGCTTTTCTTTAATAGAAATGGATTCATCGCTTTCTTATTTCTTTAGCCGGAAGAGATCCTGAACTCATTTGATTCATGTTATCATTATTTATTCTGTTTGATATAGGGTGTGTTTGGAACTTGAGGAAAGTAAGAGAAAAGAAAGAAAAATTAAAATTTTCCCTCATCTTGTTTGGTTTGGAGAGAAAGAAGAGAGAGAATAAAAAATCTAAGTATTGTGAATAGTGAAGTTTTCTTCCACTTTTCTCTCACTTTCCTCTCATTTTATTTTCTTTCACTTTCTCTTCTCTTCCACATGTTCCAAACAAACCCTTAGTCTTTTACATTAAGCTTTTTATTTTTTGAATAATTCGAAGTGTATAGACCAACTTGCATGCAACCAGGGGCGGAGCCAAAATTTTTGAATAAGCCAATTTTTTTTTCTATTTGCTCATACAAAAAAATAACTAAATTAAGAGGTCAACTATAACGTAGACATACAGTGATACATGCGTTTTTGCTTTATAATTGGTCCCAATGACTTATTATATTCAAAAATAATAAATGATAGTCTCATTTGTAATACTATCAATTCTCGAAAAACAAAAAAAAACTTGAGAATTCTATGTATTTAAGCAAATTGGGGCAATTTATGGAATTTTTACGCCTCCTGTATGCACCTGAACTAGGTCCTATAGATCAATCACCAATCCATCGGTGGGAGCAGGGGTGGAGCTACATAGGGGCCAGGGTTTGCCCCTCTCCAATTTCTTATTTTTGAGTATATTTTTGCATTTTTTTTTTGTATTTTTAAAAAAAATTATACAATTTCAAAATTTAATTTAAAATAAAAACAATTTTCATTTCGAGAACACTAAATTATGGTGAATAATATCGTGTGATAATGATACAAAAGTACTCAAAAATTTCTTCTGGTCTCCCTCGACTTCGATTTCTGGCTGTGCTATTATGTCGGTGTAATTAGGCTTTTGAAAAGATTTAGATTATTCTTACTCAGAAAACTGTAGATTTCTTACCTCTTCTAATTTCACAGTGTTTTACTTTGTCATGTCTTTCCTCTGATAAGTGTTGGATACCTCCATACATATAGACAAGGCATGTGTATCTATTTCTGCATATACTCCCAACACTTGCGAAGAACAAGTTCATTCCCAAACGGATACTCCGCCGTGGAAAATGAACTCCGCCACGACATTCCGGCGAGTCATGGTGGCCTGGATGGTGTTTATGGCCGTTTCAGGGCGGCGGCTAGGCGATTGCAAGTGTGCTTTCGAGGCTATTTTCAACTTCGGCGATTCGAATTCAGACACCGGCGGGTTTTACGCGGCTTTTCCGTCGGAGTCTTTGCCGTACGGCATGACATACTTCAAGAAACCGGTTGGCAGGGCTACTGATGGGAGGCTCATGATTGATTTCTTAGGTAAACATTTTCGATTTAATTTCCATATCATAAACTTGATTTTTATTTTATTTTTATTTTTGTTGCTTTTGAGCGTTTTTATGCATCCTGCATATATGATAGTATATCAATCAATTCTATATCAGGTCCAATTTCTCTATTTCGACTTCATGTTCAGTTGAAACAGGGACACTTTCTTGCATTTTCTTTGCAACCAAACAGGTTATGAATGCTTATCATAACCAAACAGATTTTTTTGTTTGTTTGTATGTCTGTGTTGCTGAAATGGCTTACACGTTTTGCTTCATTTGTCTTGGAGTGCCCTTCCCGTAGCGGATTCAAAATTTTACATATATAGGAAATGTACTACTTCGCCCCATTTTGTTAGTCCTTCGTTGAAATAACTTTTTAAGAGAACGTAAATATTCCCTTGTACTTTATGTTAAATTTCCAATTTCGTCCCTTGGTGGGATGTTTTTGGATTGGAATTATAACTTATTTAAAGTAAAAGAAAAAAGCGGGGCAAAATGGGAATGTGTAATTACTATATTAGAAACTTTTTAAATTGACAATCATTTTTGGGACATTCCAAAATAGAGTAGTTGACCATCTTTGCGGGACAGAGGAAGTATTATTTAAAGAAAATCATAAATAGAAGTTATTTCAGTCGTATTTTGTGGTCGGTGTTCTATTTTGGGTCGTCTTTTAAATAAATGAACTTACAAAAAAACCTTTATGGAGTAGTTGATTGCTATAATATTTGTAGGTGCCCATATAGGTAGCTTCAATTTATGATGAACGGGAAGATGTGTGCTAGGAGAAAGAGGTGGTGTCTATCGGATCCGGGGTGCTGTAGGGGACTCCCGCTTACAGTTCTGTAGGGCGTCATCGGAGACTATTTGAAGTATTTTTAACGGTCCAAATTTACTTCAGGTAAAATAAGTATTTTATACTATGTAAGATAATGTATGAAATCTAGACCTTTAAAAATACATCCGACAGTGCAGATGACACATTACAACGCTATAGGGCGCTTCCGCCCTACAACACCCCGGGTTCGGTGTATAACACTCTAATTAAAAGATTGAAATTTAGCGTGTGGAGTTGGATATTTGAAAGTTTAGAATTCATCTTAATCATCTCAACATATTTTAAACTTTGTTTTGTTGCATAATTCATCTCATGGTTATCAACACATGCGTAAATATTACTAGTTATTATAGTAGAGTTCATCTTTGATTATGACATTTGATATCAATTGGTGAGGCTGATAAAATTCAAAATCCGGGGAGGCGCTGTGCGGTAGGTATTGTGCGCCATGTTGTGCGGCAAAACTACGTCGTTTTGCTTATTTTCTTATTATATCCAAGGGTCCTGTTTGGAGAGTTAAGTGTAGAGTTTAATTTTAAGGGATTTAGGCTTTTTGGGGTAGGGTACAGTGGGTTTAGGCACTTGGATTTTAGGCACTTTGGGTTTAGGCACTTCGGTTTAGGATTTAGGCACTTCGGTTTAGGGTTTAGGCACTTTGGGTTTAGGCACTTTGTAATGGTTTTTTCTTCCTCCAAATAAGACACTTGGAAGCTTTGGAAGTATGCACAAAAATCAAGCAAAATGACGTAGTTTTGCCGCACAACACGGCGCACAACACCTACCGCATAGCACCCACCCCGGATCCTAAAATTCAAGTGTTATGTACGTAGATGAGTGTTGAGTGGAGAAATTCTTCAGTGCCGAGCGAGCACAGTCCTACGTGGTGCCCGAGTGCACATCTCAGCGGTCGAAAAGTGTTTTTGACGGCCCAAATATTAAAGAGAAAAAGAGGAGAGAGAGTGGGAGAAATTTGGTCCGTTCAAAATACCTTTGGATGACTGAGATTGCATTAGGCACCAGGTGGCCGTGCCCACCCGACACTTAATTATTTTTTATTAATTGGTATAAAAATTGGTATAAAATCCAAAGAAAAAAGGGAAAGTAGAGGAGATGAGATATCAATGTAAGATTCGAGTGGAAAGTGTTGTTTCCTTCCTCTCATAAGTAAAAATTCTTGGCAATCAAAAGTACCCATAATTGAAAGTTTGTTTGGTCTCCTCAAGACAAAAAGGCCTAGCTGGAAAAGTAGGCTACGAATTTTGTTTGTTCACGGAGAAAAACTTGGGAGAATTTCGGCCGTTAAAAAAAAAACAAAAAAAAAACTTAAAAGTTAATTTAACGGCCCATATTTCTCCCTTCATCTCTCATCTCTCTCCCTTAAAATCCGAATCATCCAAAACATGTTTAGATGGTGAAAGGGAAGGCGTCTTGTGTAGCGGTCACTGATATCAGGATGGAGTCAAGAAGGGGAAGTGGTGGCCGACCGTCGGATCGAGATTAATGGTCCCGATAAATTAGTTAAAGTAAATGTAAAAATTTTTTTTAAAGTATAAGATTATATCCAAACCGTTGAGGGAGATCGGACGGCCGAGAGAGCATCCTACACGCATGTAGATGATCCACTCAAGACCTAAGCCCCGGATCCGGTGAAAGGTTGTTGATGGATAATTCAAATGTTCACCACAAAAATAAATTAGTGTTAATTTGAACGTACAAGGATAACAATTATGCGAAAATAAATTTGAATTCCGAATTATATACACTTGAGTACTCCAAAACCATTTGGACGTAAGCGAGAGACGAGTGATATTGGTCATACCCAGTTTTTCTAGGGTTGTTTAATGGATATTTCAACTGTTCAAACTAAAAATAAATTAATGTTAATTTGAAACAAGGATTTCAATTATGCGAATCATCTTTTGTTGGATGTGGTTTTGATAGTAATGTACTCCATAATCTTTAGTGTTTGACGTATTATATTAAAAATAAATCACTAAAGACGAAAAAAATACCAGATGCAAAAATACCAAACATTTGGTATTTTTGTCAAAACCACAACCCTCTCATGTGTATTTTTTCAAAACTTCTCTGTTGTTGTTTTTTTCAAAACTTACACATTTTCATAGTTTTTGATTCCTCTCATTGAGATAAAGAACTAAAAATTATAAAAATGCAAAAATACCAAACATATGAAAATTTTTGTCAAAACTTTCGTCTACAAAAAAAATTAAAATACAAAAAAATTTCATTAGAAATTTAGCCCAATCACCATAAATTAAATTAGCCTTGTGTTTTATTATTGGCAGCACAAGCTCTAGGGTTTCCAATTTTGAGCCCATATTTGCAATCAATTGAGTCTGATTACAGACATGGAGCCAACTTTGCAACATTGGCATCCACAGTGCTGCTGCCAAAGACTTCCTTGTTTGTCACTGGGGTCAGCCCTTTTTCTCTGGCCATTCAGCTCAACCAAATGAAGCAATTCAAGTCCAAAGTTGATGAATCTTACACCAAAGGTAATCCTCAAAATGATTATTTCCTTTTAATTTAGAACTCAAAACAGATCTGTCAAGACCGTGTTTGGATTTTGAATTCGGTTGTTTACTTCGAAGAGAAATCAGAAAAGCAAAAGAAAAACAAATAAAGGAATTGGGTAGTGATTTTCAGACTCCTTTTTCTACTATCCACGCTCCCTTTGTTTTCTTTATTCAATTAAATTTACATTACTACCGTATTACTGGTTAGCTTTTTCACACATGAATAAGATCCATCAAGAGTCCAAGACCATGTTTGGATCTTGAATTCGTTGTTGACTTCGAAGAGAAATCCGGAGAGGAAAAGAAAACGAGAAATGAATTGGGTAGTCATTTCTGTGCTCCTCTTTCTACCATCCGCGCTCCCTTTTCTTTTCTTTATTCAATTAAGTTTACAAGACTACCCTTTTACTACTGATTAATTTTTTCACCCTTGAAGGGGAAATATGGTAAATTTTCATGAGTAAGGACCACTGAAAAAGATTGCAGATGGTGAAACAAGGAATGCGAAATCAACTCTCTTAAAAATCTCTTTTTTTTCTCATAAATTCAAGATCCAAACAAAGTCTTATGTGTCTTGTTATTGAGTAATCTACATAAAAATTACTGAAAATATTTTTTGCTTTTGTAATGTAAAATAACTTAGATTCTTGATTTCAGGATCAAGCAAACTTCCTCCACCAGATATATTTGGGAAATCAATGTATACATTTTATATTGGTCAGAATGACTTCACTGGAAACTTGCCTTTTATTGGTATGGAAGGAGTGAAGCAGTATCTTCCTCAGGTGGTTGCCCAAATTGCAGGCACCATTAAGGTGAGTGATTCCACACCCCAATTTTAAGCCAAAAACTTCTTGGAGTTTTGCTATAAAAATCACCTGAACACATCAAGGTCCTATTTTTTGTTTTCAAAATATGATCAATCCTATATATACACGTCGTACATTGTGTGACTACGCGTAGAAGAAGAACTAATTAATGAAAAATATGACCGGTGTTAAAGTATCGTATACGAAGGAGTAATGATAGACAAATGGAATCCTTCACCGAAGGATGTCGCTAGCCTTCTGCACCCGCTCACATTTCAAATGACCCATTTGGATATTGCTACATATTTTTATTTTCGAAGAATATTGCTACATACCCAGAAAAACTGTTAGAAAACCTACACAGAATAAACAAAGCGCGGCACAATTTCAATATCTCACGCCACTACATCATCCCTAACTTTTCTGTGCAATTTCTTTGCACTTCTACATGGCTCTATCTTTTCCGTTTTTATAAGTATCAACGATATATATATAAATGGCGTTTTTGGGATGTCAAGGAGCTATACGGGTTAGGCGGACGGACTTTTCTGGTACTGAATCTTGCTCCGGTGGGTTGCTACCCCGCATTTCTGGTGAAGCTTCCACACAACAACTCCGATCTTGACCCATTTGGATGCATGATTTCCTACAACAATGCAGTGGTGGAGTACAACAACATGCTCAAGGCAGCTTTGGCCCAAACTAGACAAGCAATTCCGGATGCTTCTCTCATATATGTGGACACTCATGCTGTGTTGTTAGACCTCTTCCAGCACCCCACATCTCACGGTACGATCCCAACAAACCATGCATATTTGGAACTAATAGGTAGCTGTTTAGCGTATCGACAATTACGGGTTTAAGAGGTTGTCATATGATTCTGAAATACCTTAATTAACAAAACATTGTGGTTATCTCAAATTGTAACATTAACTCTGGATTTCCTCGCAAAATTAGTGGTACCATGATTTTATAGTAGTTGAAGACTGCATGGAGGGGGACTGGCAGAACTATCACATTGTAAACAGTTGATTTGGAATTTCACATGAAAGGGTTGTTCATAGATGAAGAGTTTCCCAGAAAAAGCCCAGGAAAGAGAAATGAACGATGCAGTGAATCTGAACCGTTCATTTCTCTTTACTGGACATTTTCGGAAAAACTTTTCATGTATCATAACATTTTTTTATTTCACGTTCCAAAAAGCATCAAAATTAACCGTTCTCAGAATTAACTTTTACGCTGCATGCATACAGAATTTAATCTCCCAATGATTATGGAACAGGGTTGAAGTACGGAACCAGAGCGTGTTGCGGATACGGGGAAGCTGCCTACAATTTTGATCCAAATGTGTACTGTGGAAACACCAAGGTTATCAATGGGAGCACTCTCACAGCCACAGCTTGTGGTGATCCCTACAACTATGTGAGCTGGGATGGAATAGATGCCACTGAAGGCAAACAGCCACACATGTGAGCTCAAACTATGTGACTCACATGCTGAAGCTGCCATTCTCAATGGCTCTTTCTTTGATCCTCCCTTTCCCCTCCACCAGCTTTGTGACCTTGATAGGCTGTTTTCCATTCAGATTTAATCTCTGTTTGTCTGTTGCTGAAATTTAAATAATCTTTTTTTCACCCTCTCAGTTTAAATAAGTTTTTCACCAAACTCTCCCAAGGTGCTGTTTGTCAACATATTTAGGAAGGTTCAAATTTTTTTAAGGAGCCTGATGTTTAACTCAAGAATTCAAAACTTTAACTCAAAAGTTAAAGAGAGAGCCACATCCCTTATCATAGATACTCTCGTAAAACTTGTTTTGAAAAAAAAAACCACCAGAGTGTATGTAGATCGGCTTCAACTAATTATCCATTTAAAACTTCCATATATTTTGGCAATCAATCGAAATAATGAAGACCAACAGAGCAAGACTAGAGCATTATGGAGGGTGAGCTCATCCACCTTTTTTCCTCGGCAAATGAAATTTTATTAATCTCTAAAAATGGAACAAAGATTAAAGGAAAAGAGGACAAATAAAGAGCTATCCGAGACCCAAAGAAGACGTTGGCAAGATAGCAACAATGGCAAGATAGCAACAAAGAAAAGAGAACACCACACGCGCAACCATGCACAAGAAGGACCAAAAAACTACCACCCGAGCCAAACAAAAGCACCCATACACCAAAAACTTAGAAAGAAACAAGGCAAACCCCAAAAGCCTTGAACTCCAGCACCAAGCAAACAACCCATTAAGATCCCGGCAAGGCACACCACGAAACCCCGGAAAACACAGCATCCAACCGCACAAAAGAAAAGCCTCAAAACTCCAACACCAAGCAAACTACAACCAAAACAAAAGCAAACCCAAGCATAGAAGCAACCAAAACAAAAGCCCCTCCTAAAATTGAGCACCGGAAAGTGATGTATTAAAATACCACGAGAACTGGCTACCAACCACCGGCGGCTCCACAACGAGCCTTGGGTATTCATATGACCACCCTTAACTTGCATTCTCATGTAGGGAATTAGTAAAATTTAAGTTCACCTTACTATTTTGAACACCCAAACCACTGGCTTAAACATTTAGCGTAAAAAGTTGCACATGTAGCCAATAGGATGGAGCCATTTGTGAAAATTTTGCACATGTAGCCAATAGGATGGAGCCATTTGTGAATAATTTTAGCACATGTAGCTAACAGGAGCCATTTGTGAATAATTTTAGCAATTTTGTTACAGGTCAATCTAAAATTAACATTGTGAATCCGTTCCTTTTGGATTCTCTACTGCTAACCTCGATAGGATTCATTATCCCGTCCCGAAGGTGTCGGGTCTGCTTAGGCAGGTGTGTCTACAAGTCGGTGGCCCTTGAAAGCCTAACCAAGCCGCACTTATTTCAATTGTTAGTAGTTTTGGTGCATTCCTGTTTATTGATGTAATCGTTGCCGGATGACGTTTGTTATGAATTGACTTGACATGTTCAAAAAAAAAAAAAACTTGACTCATTGTCTTGATTTTTATTTGTTTCGATTGGCACCTTACCAAAGTACTTAGTAAATTGTTCAATGATTACGTAATTCTTGAACATCCTAGTACAAATTCCAGAAGCCACCACTGCTACCACTGCTACCAACGACAGGTATTGAACCCTAGATTCCTGGCACAATCATTCTTAAATGGGTCTTTAGTGTCGATACAGTTCGATAAGACTATAAACTAAGGGGTTTCGAATAGAATATTGCATGTGGACCACAACAGCTTATATGCATTTGTTGTGAACGAGGCATAGTTTAAGGGATTTAATACAACAAACCCTAAAACTATCCATAACAAAAATGCTAAAGCCCTAAGCGACAGCACAGAAGATTTCCATTTGAAAACCATATCAAACTATCCATGAGTACCGGCGGGCAAGATCAAACTATCAGAGCCAGCTTACGCACGCCTCGACTAATTTTTGAGGAACCAATCCCACCGTCCACTAGCGGAGGTATAGATTCAAACACTATCCGTATGATCAGGAATAAAAACAATAACCAAAAGCAGCCCTAAACCTAAACTGGAACAACAGGACAGAACCTTCACAAACCTACTAAACAATCAAAATCAGTAGCAATCTGCAAATCATATAAACTTTTCATTAATCAAGTAAGTCACAAAACTCATACAGATGCATAGATTCGAACCTTACACACAAAAATCTGTAGAACTACTCTAGTACTCCAAAATTTCACCAAAGAGAGGTATAAATCCAGACAAAACACCATGACAGAGTAAACAAACCTTATGGCACCCCGTATTTGGTCATTATCAATGTCCTTGAACTCCATAGCCATCACAAAGTTCATAACGAAAACCACAAAATTGGAATGCAAAAGGACGACTATTTGAAAAGCAGAGCATTATTATTTTTACCTAAAAAGTGATCAATTTAGCAAAAAAATCAAAACAAAATCAGACATGAATTAAGCTGTAACAGCAAGACACAAAATCATCACCAACTTACTAATCAAACAACCAGAACAAATCTGCAGATTACAAACTTCATAAATAAATTAAAAGAAACACTGATTACCTTGTTTGCCTGGGCAACAACAAAAGGCTAAACAAACAATATTACTGCATCCAACCCGTCAACTGGTGAAAACTTAACACAGAAACAACCTCAGTCATACACCTGTGTACACTATAAAGATTCCAAATCTTACATGTAAACATCTTATAATAAAACAATAATCAAACCATGAGTGAGTTGTAAATTAAACGAATAGTGCGTGAAACCTTCCAAAACCCTAGATTTAGTCGATATCCTCATCCCATAACTCGATATAATTGGAAAATAGAACAATATGTCATTGAAACAAATTGATCAAGTAGCAAAACTTGAAGAGTTAAGACACAAATCCCCACTCGCATGTCACATATCTGTGCACAGATTCAAACCATTCATGTAAATATTACTAGTAAAACAAAACCGAAATCAAACCCACAAAGAGCTATGTAATATAACGGAAAGACAGCGTAAACCTTCCAGAACCCTAGTTTTGTCGACATCCTCGTCATCGAACTCGATATACTAATCAGTAATCATCAGAAACAAGTTTTTAAATACCAACCATAACATATCGTATCGGTCAATGACTCAATGCGCAACGATTTTTGAGGTTTCTGATACCATTACACCCCAATAAACCAGTGAGATGGAAAATCTCATTAGTACCGGCTGGTTTTCATTACATATCAGTCTGTTTCCAATTCACGGCAATAACGGTCGATACTCTGACCAGGTAATTTAGGCATCCCGTTACGTATCATTTGATACTCCCGATACCGTATTCCCGTGGTGGTCCCGACATAAAACATTGATCACAAACTTCTCAATAAAAGCCGCAACTTACATTTTTGGTTGGGCAACAATGGAAAACTAGACAACATTATCGCATAACGTCCATCAAATGGCGTAAACTTTAAGGAAGCAAATCAACATTCCAAGATTCCAATCCTTAAACATCTAAAGATCAATATAATCATCCCGAAATCAAACCAACAGCTAGATATAAAAAACCAAAATCAACAAAGCAATAGCGAGAGAGCACAAGTAAATAAACCTTTCCAGAACCCTAGATCTTATCAATATCCGCGTCCTCAAACTCGATATAATCATCCTCACCGCCATCGCTCCCACCACCGTCCAAATCATTAACCTCATTGAGCCTCGTGTTATCCGGCAACTCACCGTACGCCTTCAACAACCTAGCCTCATCGGACATGTATTTGAGTATAACGTCGGCCTTGTCGTCCTGGTAATCCCTCAGCCCGACGAGTACGATGTCTCCTGCCGCGATCCAGACCTTCTTGTGCATCTTGCCTCGGATGTGGCACAGCCGCTTCGTGCCGTCGATGCACGTGGCCTCGCATCGGCCGTTACCGAGCATGCGCTGGACCTGGGCGTATTCCTGCCCGTCTTCTTTGAATACCAGCTCGCGCTTCTCGTCGTCCGCCTCGTTTTTGCCTCTCTTCCTGTTCTTGCCTCCCTTTCCCTTGTTCTTCGGCATGGTGAAAACCCTAGATCAGACGGATTCTTGCTCTCTGGAAGGGACAAAGTATTAACCGTACCTCTGGTGAAACCCTAGAAACGTTCTCTCTTTGGTTATCGGGGTGTGTGTCCGTAGACCGTGTGCGTTCATGGATTCCTATCGAGCTTTTATAATGTTTTCTCTTTGGGGAAATTACACCAACCTTCCTTGAGGTTTCAAATGAACCATCGAGACCCTTAGGCTCTGTTTGGAAGTTGTGGAAGAGAAGAGAAAGAGAAGAGAAAATAAAAAAAGGAGAAATGGGAAAGAAATGGGGAAGAAACTTGTTATTTTCTTTTGTTTGGTTTGTGAAAAATTAGAGGAAAATTTGCACTCATGGGAGAGAGAAGGAGAGAAAAAAAGTAGTTAATTTTCTCTTCTTTTTCCTTTCTCTTCCTTTTCCTTTCTCTTTCTATTTGGAAACCAAACAAATGAGAGAAATTTTTTTAAATTTTCTCTTCTTTTCCACTTCTTTCCTCAACTTCCAAACATAGCCTTAACGACTCAGGGGAGTTGTTAAGAGAGGTTTGTTTTAAAATGATGAGACTGTCTCAGTTTTTTGGGGAAAAAAACTAGTTAGTGAAACACTCCCTTAATTGTTAGACGGATAGAGTTTTAGTGGATAAAAAAGAATAGTGAATAAGAGGTGAATATGTTATAAGCGGGATTAGTTAAGGAGGGAGGATTAGCTTATGCTTGTTTTGTGTAGTAAGTTTATATGGGTGGATAATGTGTTAAATTACGTTGTTGTCCCCATTAAATGTTTTTTTTATCAAGAATACAAAATCGTTTAAAAGGCAATTTGGTCTTTTTTCACTAGGATAAGCTAATCCTAGGGGTGGAGGTGGTGTTAGGGCATCCACAGTGGGCTCTTAAAATGGGTCCTAGGTAAGACTCCTAAAATTTAGCAAGCCATTTAATCAATTACGGTCTTTAATGAGCTCCCAATACAAGCTACTAACGGTGGCTCCTAAGCATTGCTCCTAAACCATTAGCTAAATTTAGGTAGCTTTGTAGCTAGCTCCAAGTAGGAACCAAGCCCTTTTAATTTTTTTAATATGAAATTTTCAAAAGATAAATGATTTTATTTGAAAATAGAGAATGCTCTTGCTAGCCCATTGAATGCATATATGCTCTCTAAATTTAACAAGCTCTAGGAGTGAAAAATTGGGAACCTGAGGGGGTGTTGTGCATCCCCATGCACAACACCGTGTCGCCGTCGCGCCGGCATTTTTTTGACGATCGGAGACGTTCACCGTGTAGATCTCGTTGAATACTACAAGTGTGCCAAAAATCAACTTGATCAGATAACTTTTAGTGCCTCATCGGAACACAAATAACATAAAAAAGTGGTTTTTATCCAGTGTTTGTGTCCATTTGTGTTCCATTTGTTTTCAAAGTATTTGTGTTTCGATAACCTACTTAAAGATATCCGATCAAGTTAATTTTTTGCATACTTGTAGTACTCGACGAGGTCGGTGAACGTCTCCGATCGTTGAAAAATGCCGGCGCGGCAGCGCCACGGGGCTGCACAACACGGTGTTATGTGTACACCTTAAGAGTTAAATACTTTAGGCTTATGTGTACACCTTAAGAGTTAACTTATGAGCTATTTTTAGAGAGCTCATTGTGAATGCCCTTAATACCCTAGGAGGGAGATAAGCTCTTCTCCCCTCCTTTATGCCCCTTCCTTCTCCTATTAACAAACATTTCCTTTCTTATCTCATTCTCTCTGTTATCCCCCTCCCTTGTACCCCAAACAAATAGGCCCTTAAGTATTGGAAATTACTCTCCTCTCCCTGAGGTTAATGTGAACATAACACCTAAGTCACTCTTAGGGGTGCATCCGCTAAGAAGGAAAAAAATTGTATATATATAATACGTTTCTTTTAAAGTGTTAATATGCATATATTCCATGGTTTTCATAAAATTATTCTCTTTCCGTCTCACAATGATAGTCTGGTTTGTAAAACGATAAGTAAAAATAATGCATTTTTTCATGAAAAAATCTATTTTTTTTTAGCAATTTACTAGATATCAATGACTTCTTTTAATTCATAAAAAAATTGAAAAAAACGTATTACTTTTAATTTATTGTTTTGCAAACCGAACTATCATTCTGCGCCCAATTGACCTAGTACCTCTTAGTCTAATCACATGGCTCAAAAGGTTAATCTCAAGTTCTACAATAACTAGTCTGGCTGCCTTATATACTATTTATCCTCTACTTTCCCCACCGATGTGGGATGTCATAGTGAACTCTAAATTGTAATGTCTTTCAAAAGAGAAAAAATAAGACAAATTATTTTTGGGTACTCTTTTAAAAAATAAACAGGTAGGTTAGACGAGTTTGAGAAATAAAATTTTAATAGGATAAGACTTAGGAATATAAATTGAAGCCCGTTTATTAAATGGAAGGAAGATTTGGCCTTCGGTAATTTTGTAGATATGTATGCATGCTTATAAATAAATGCGTAACATTCTGTCATTCTCACCATATCATGAGAGAAACATAACTCGGAGATATTTTGGGCTCTTGAATGATCAATACCGTGCTGAAGACTAACAAAAGGACCAACATTTATTATTTTATTTTTTTGTCATTCGTCATTTTTAATCTATTACACGGGGAGAGGAGAATGAAACTCGATCCCGAAATGTAGCTTTGTAAAGGAGCTCACCAGCGATAACCTGAAATGGTGAAGCAAAGTTCAGGGTAATGAAAATGGGATTTTGGGAAGAATCCCAAAAAAATCCCAAATTTATATCTTCGGATTCAACAAATTGAACTGCTACAGAGGACAGGGAGAGAGTGAATGCTACAGAGGACAGGGAGAGAGTTCTGTCACAAGGGCCGTGGAATCCCTTTGGAGGAGATTGATCTCCATACTGTGCCGATATAGATACAGATCCATGGGTTAACGTTGGACCGCATGACCCGTGCTAATGCCACAGGAATTGGACAAGCCATTGGTCCTTTGCTTACAGTTGAATTTTGCCTTGACGGAGTCTGCTCTACCAAGTATTGAGATGGAGTCTGCTCTGTAACTTTTAATCTAGTCCTCAATCCCCTAATATGTTACGAGTTATATAATTATACATATAAAGGGCATTTTAGGGTTTATTTGAACCAAGCCCCCATATTTTTCAATAGGAATATCAAAAAATATGAAAATAGATTTTGTTTGATAGCTATCGATGGGTTTTATTATAAAAAGTTTTCAAAAACATGATAAACATTTTTCAATAGGAATATCAAAAAATATGAAAATAGATTTTGTTTGATAGCTATCGATGGGTTTTATTATAATTTTTTTTCAAAAACATGATAAACACTACTATTGATTAAAAGATACAGTATTAGCGATTGAAAAATGATATGAACATAAAAAGACAAACAAATTGGGACGAAGAGAGAGTATGTATGAGTCAGGGTTGTCACTTTAATTGGGAATTTGAACACTCCCCCTTCCTAAATAATAGTACACTTCGAAAAGATTTGCAATTTTCGGATCAAGAAATAAAATGCTCCCGAGCATAATTTTTTAACTTTCTTGATCCGAAAATTAAAAGCCTTTTTGTAGTGGACTACTTATTTAAGAAGGGAGGGGGAGTATTTTTTTTATATTTTATTTTAAAAGGAAGACGGTAAAGACAGAAGATGCCCTCATAGTAGAGTCAGATACCCAAAGCCATCTTCTAGGAGTAATAGTTCTGAAGATTGAGAAATCTGGCAAGAATTCCAGGAAAACTATGCACTCTACGACTGGAAGTCCTTTCCCACTTCCCCACCAAGAATTGTGCCCCAACCAAACAGCTTTGTAAAGCTGATTTCCAAGTAGGGGTGCTTATTGGGCGAAACAAGCCGAACTCAAGCTGGGCTTAAACTTTTTTTACCCTTGTTCAAGCTTGGCTTGAGCTTGGAAATTTTGAGGATTAAGTGTTCATGCTCGGCTTACATTTGGACTTTTGTGATCGTGATAGACTTGACTTGGCTTGTGAGATGTGCCAGTTGATCGAGCTTTCTAGGACTAAGCCTTAGGAATTGTACCGTGGAGGATCTTAGAGGATTTGGTGAAGCCCTACCTTTCCATTACTCACTGAAGAAAATTTACACTCGGATACACAAGAGAGTAGGGAACGTAGTCGGCAAAAGTTGTAAAGAAAGAAAAGTCAGATTTTATATACGTTCACAAGCCTATCGAGCCAAACACCCATATGCTCGAGTTTGGCTTAAATTTACAAACAAACAATTAAAAATGATTGAACTTGGCTTGTATCTTTTGTGAACAAGGTTAGATGAGCCCAAAGTAGAGCTTGACCTTCTATATGGGGAACCAGATCACCTGTTCCCAAATCTCCCTGTTGCAGGGGGGGTTTGGGCCGTTGGATCGCACATAAATTTAACACAAAAATAATATTCATCATCCAACGGCCCAAACCCCTCTGCAACATAGGAACATGGGGTATTTGGAAACAGGTGATCGGGTACCTCTATATGGGCCAAGGAGAGACACCAAAAGTACGAGTACCATATTCTGCCAAGCATAAATAGTAAGATTGCTATCAATATAAGAGTTCTGAAAATGAATATGAAAAGCGGCTTTGGATTATTCCATACAAGAGCCAATTTATTTATGTCCAAAATTCCATTTTCCATACAGCAACAAGATGAGAAGGAAACCCTTCTTGTCAGGGCAATCCATTCCCAATTTTCCCTTGCTAGTAGTATCAGAGCACAGTTTGATTCATGAAATAGGAGCAACATTGACATCTGAACTAGAAAAAGTTTAGTGCTAGCACCTACATATTACCTTTGAATTGTTTTTGGATTATGGATTTGTGGAAGGATTGTCGAGGGAAAGGAAAATAGCGGCAAACCCAAAAAAAAAAATTGACATTTTCGCTTCGTTATCGGGTTATTTTCCAATTCCCTCCACAATCCTCAAAAATCCATTGTCCAAACATAGCCTACCGGCTATTCTGAAGCCAAAGGTAAAGAAGGTTAGTAGCCCTACACAAGAAGGAAAGTCGAGGGAAAGCTTTAGGGTTTATCCCTGCCTGATAGTAAGCTCAGCTCTGAGATGGAGAGTGCCATTGATGAAGTAAAGACTATCTTCAGCCATGAATGACGTCCACGGTATAGCAAACAAGTTGCGGTACCCAACAGCTTTCCCACCGGTGAAAGTGTAATTGCCTTTGTATTTGCTCAGGTAATCCTCCGTCGGTTTTGACCTAGCCGCAAACTCATAGTCAACGGCAAAACTAACGGACCCCTTTTCCTGCATCCCGAGAAACAACCCAAAACAGTGGAAAGAGGTCTGCTGGTCCACATTGCAATGTGCCGACAGGAAAAACCCTTGTCCACCCAAGTGGAACGCCTGGGAATAGACTCGTCCGCACGGGAACAAATTCGCACACTCCTCCCGCTTAAGGTCGAGGTAAACCACGCACTGTTGTCGCGGGAGTTCGAACTCGATCACCTTAATGGGTCGGTATTTGTAGGCCCGTTCGACGAACCGCTTGTTTGTGGGGGACTCTTCCGCAGCCAGGGCTCGCTGTCGGTGTGGGGCTTCCGCCTTGAAAAATAGAGATTCTAGGACAACCTTGGATGCAAGCTCATGGTCGAAATCGGTGCACGTTAAGACCTTCTTGAGTTTTCGGCAAGTCATGTAAGGGAAGCGGATGTAACGACCAAGGCGGGAGCCCAGGATATCTCGACGCTCCTCCAGTTTTGGGTAGTGGGCCCGGGCCCACTTCAAGACGAAGTCGTACACTGTGTCTTCTGATGCCACTTGAAGATCATCACTGGATAAAATCGCCTCAATCCCAGCAAGGGGCAATGCCATAACTTCATCTTGGAACCTTGGCCAAAGGTACAAAAACTCGTCAAAAGCTGTGTATCAAACAGCATAAAGCCAAACACTGCTTATAAATTTATAATGAAGAACATTCCAAGCTTATTTCAACTGATTACCGAAAAAAAAGGGTTAAATTACACTTTATCTAGACATATAGAACAGGTATTGATTCCCCTTCACAACCGCAAAACAGTCCCTTTCCTTTTTTGTTTAGGCAGCCTTAACCCTATTCCGAATCTGTCCCACATCAATTTGGTATCAGAGTGAAAGTAGCATCTGGCAGACCGTTTCGAGGAAGATTAACCGAGTTCCAGCGTGACAATTCTTTTTAAGATAGTAACAACCAGATAGTTTCAGACTTTCAGTTATCGGTTGAGACCTGTTTTTAAATGGATTTTACCTCATAAAATCTAGTTTTGATAAAATCTAACATTCTCAACGGATTTTAGCAAAACTAGATTTTATCAACACTAGATTTTATCTCACAAAATCATTTACAAAACACCTTTATCAACCGTAGATTTAATCCATTGGGAAAACAATGTCATTTTATCACACCTCTAAACAAAACTACATTTTATCAAAATTAGATTTTATCTCATAAAATCTATTCAAGAACAAGGCCTGAATTCTTTCAAATCAGGAGAAGGTGATAAATAATCTGATTGTGAAGGGTAAAACAAGTTCGATTGATGAATCAAAAACCACCCAAGGATCACCAAGATTGAAAAATATTGCTTCTTCAAACATATAAAATCATGACCAGATTTTCAAGAATGAAAAGGCTCATATCGGTTAGTCAAAAGAACCCCAACAATCTCCCATATTGCTCCTGAAGAGCCTCTTAATATTTCATGTGTTGTTGCTGTGGGAGAATCAAGGGAACCGGTTGCTGGTCCTGCATCTAAAAAGTGCTCGACACATGAGTTGTCTAGTGAGTCAACAGCGTCAACGACGGCTATTGAAGAGGTTAGTATTGAAACTACAGAACATGTCGGTTCTTGTGCTAAGAAGTCTGTTGAATTAGAGGAACCAGCAGCAGGTCTTGAGCCAAAACAGTCTTTGGAGGTTGCAAAGTTGTTGCAAGATGTGGTCCCAACAATCTCATCTAATGAGCCCCCACCAAAGAATAACATCAAGCACGCTCTAGATTCTATACAAGTTCCACAATTGCTTAACCCAGCACAAGATAAAAATCAGGAGTATTACATGCGAGCACAGTGACAAGTTCCTATTTCATTAAGGAGTTGATATGCAAGATGGCATTATGCTGGGCAAAAAGGCTATGCATGTGGAATCCAAGATTATTGAAGTGCAACGAACTATTCAAATCGAGAAAGAACAAAGCATAGTGAAGTTGAATAATCTTTAGAATGCATAGGAACTTCGAAGCCCAAGATGTGGTTCAATTCACAGATGTCTTTTGATATGCCAAGTGATTTTGTCATTCCAATTAAATTCCATGGCATGGAGGCAAATCAGTCATTGTCCTTTTTGCTACCCCAAACAAAGAAGGAAAGGTATTTTGATATTGAATATCTTGGTACCGAAGCATGGTGGGAAATTTGGAGCACATGCATTCTCATAATAAGACACTTCAAAACTCGAGGTCAAGTTTTCTCCAACCAAGGGAGAATGATGTGGTCCATACGAAGAGGTCACACGGGTATTTCGATAATTTCGTATGGCCGGAAGTTATGGCCCTTCTGGACTGGAAAGTAGTCCACTGGCCACTAAATGAACCTACTTGGGATATTGATTAGGCCTGCATAAGTTTAAAGGCTTTGTGACTTTTCATCTCGTTGATCTTCTAGAACATTTAAAGTCCTTGTGACCTTCCAACTCTTATAAAAATTCTTGATGCTTTAAGCTTTTACGATCGTGTCATGCTAAAGAGGTCTTAGGTGTGATGCCTTGTTGGTAAACTAGGTGTGAGGCCTAGATCTATCTTTGCCTTCTTATCCTCTTTCCGTTCACTGTTCACAACAACAAAACAGTTCCTTTCCATTGTGTTTAGGCAGCCTTAACGCTATTGCGAATCTGTCCTACACCATTTTCGCATGTATTCAGTATGTTTGCTACAGCTACCAGAACGAGATTTAAACAGTTTGCAGACCTGAGTTCAAAATGTACCAATTTTCGAGTTAACTACGAGGGTGTGGGGGGTGATTCCGGGTGGTTCTTCCTCGACGTAAGGTGAAGCTCCTTCCTCTTGTTGAACCTACAACTAGTGAACAACTGGTTAGTGCCACCCGGCCTCTTGCCTGAGGGCACTCTGGCGGTCACGTTAGTGAATGGAGAGAGAGCACACAACTTGACAAGAGTTTTCAGATCTAAGAGTGTGTACCTTCCTAGGGTTTTATCCCTTGGTATTTATAGGCATGGATGTACTTGCTTTCCAAGTCTCCCGTGCTCGGCACGAGCGCATGACGTCACCAGTAACCGCTTCGGTCACGTGACATGTCCAATGGTGCTCTGCCACGTCTACGTTCTAGAAGGTTCCGGAAGCTTCCGACATGTGCCACATAGCACCTCCCATGTGCTCAAGTAACCTCCTAATGGCTTTCCAAAATTTAGCTCATGGATCGGGCCCTTAGGTCCGAACCAAAACCACTAGTTGGATAATCGTTATTACTTCCTGGGTTCACATGGAACGGTCTAGCCAGTTCATTCGACCCTTTGCCGTTTGGCCTAAGAGGTCTTGATACTTGATCCCAACAATTGAGTGACTCTTTGATCTTTGGTCCAAAGGATGCTTAGCCCATCCAAGATTCCCCCTGATCCAATGGACTACACATAACGTAGTGGGCTTTCGTTTGGACCATCAAGTATGTGGGCTGGCAATTGTCTTGTTCGCCCAACCCCGATTAGTTGGCCTATGGTCCGACTCATGAGATATTCGGCCCACTACAATAGCCCGTCAGCTTCTCTTCTCTGCTCCCTGGAAGGAACAAGGACTTGACCTAAATGGAAGGCCGAACCTTACAATATTAAAGAGTGAATCGCAAAATTCTCACATGATCCTCAACTAGTCGACTAGATCTAACCATCCTTAAAAACTGGAGGTCCTTGTTTCTTTAATACTAAACCGTCCTCTCAAAGATCGAACGGTCCTCATTCATACTTATCCACTTCCACGTGCCAACCTCGGGTTACACAGGGAACATGATAAGACGTATCGTACAACAATCCACCCGGGACTCTGAATCATTGCCACCACGTGTCACAGCATCTATGCATTTTCCGTTTCGAATTCGGGTGGTGACGTCTCGTTTCCCGCGCCATCACGTTTCATTCGCTCCCCACCCCTCCCCTTATAAACAGAGAACACTTTTCAACACTAGGGAGTGGAGTTTGGGTGGGATATTAGCACTGGAAGAGAGAGGGAAAGCCGCTGCTTAACCCACTATTGCAGAGTTGAGCAGGAAGAAAAAGAAGGGATTTTTATCATCTACATTTCATCAATGAAGGATTTGTCTCAAAGGTCATCTTTGCCATCACCACCCGTGGAGGAAGACTGGAAGGAAAGAAGAAATGAATTAAAAAACAATTGGATGAAACTACACAAATTGAGAAAAAGAACGAACTAGAGACTCTCTTTAAAGAATACGATTATGTTTATGAGAAGTGCACTAACTTCCGGCGTGAAAACCAACCACAAATTATCCCTGCCGCTAGAAATGAGATCTGAGATTTAGCCTCATTGTTGTACTGTGGCTCCCTTTTCAATGTATCTTCTAGGGATGAGTGGACAACTTTAAAAAAGTCCACAAACAAGGAAAGGAGGAAGTTTCAAGAACTAAGCAAGGAAACAGAGAAGATTGAGTTTAGTTTGATAGGAAAAATATCAAGGGAAACAGTACCCTTTAAGTAGTCCCAAAGATACTCATGCTTTGAGATTGCGTACATGCACGACAACGTTGAGTGACAAGTCACTCGAGTCCCCGTAATATGCTGATCTAAGGAAGCTTATCCACAATATTGATAAGTCAGATTACATGGGTAATATTGCAAGCAAAAAAATATCAAGAGAATCAAGCAAGAAGAAGTAGTGGCTTGGAGATACCCTCCAACATTGGATTGATGAGAATGGAAAGAAAGCAAAAATAAAATTAACCTTCACAACAGCCGAATAGGAGTTTGAAGGACCAAGTCTCAGCAATGTTGGAAGATATATCATCCAGAGTATGATGAAGAAGATAATACAATTACATCAACAAGGTAGAGCACTCTACGGTTTGAATACTGTCACCATCTTCGTAGATGACAAGTATGATGTCAAATTTGATGAAAACCAATATCGGGAGGCCTCATAGAAGAATAAGAAGGAAGACTGTGTTGCTTTGAAAAGCATTATTAAGGCAATTTTGAGAGACAATGACAACATCCCAGAGGATGTGAGTCACTTACTACACTTGCTCAACAGTTATTCCAGTGACAAACACAACCTCATCTTCAACTACTCATGTCTTTGGACTCCCATTGAGATGATAAACAACATCTTTTTGTTTCGATTGGTGTAGGATACTTGTCCCGAAGATGCTGCAAGAATTAAGCGTGTTGTTGTTGAAATAGATGAAAGAGCAAAAGGATTGGAAATATTACATATGCCAGAATCCGGCATACAAGAGAGCTTTTGACGCTTGGATAGAGGAGGCAAAATAAAAACGTTGATCAGTTTACAGAAGTGTTCTTGAGCTCTAGAAAATGAGTTGTATTTAATGTTCCCACATTTCTTTACATCCCATATTTCTTGGAGAAGACAAAACCGAAGACTTTATAATAGATATTTACAAAAGCGATTCTTGAGCCTGGTCAGTTTCAATTACTCAAGACTCTACCCAATGGTATCATAGGACGAGTAGGCTTAGGGACCCCTGTTGGAGAGCATATTAGAGTTGTACTACTCTTTTTGGTCTTGGTCTTTCATGATGGTCTCTGTAGTGGGCCGAATCCGACAATGTTACAGGTCGTTTTGATGGATGAGGCCCGGATGTGTTAAGCCTTCATGGGCCGCCAATCCAAGCCCAGGTAGAGATAAAGTCTAGAAAGCCCACATAGCGGTTTTGGCTGAGCTATGTGGGCCGAGAGTTTAGTCTAGCCCATGAGGGGACACGGAATGTCTTTTAAGGAGAGTCTTGGTTGGTGGTTTTGGTTCGGGCCGATGAGCCCACCCGTGGGACGGTTTAAGTAAGAAGGGCCAACCTAAGGAAGATCCACTGGCAACCACGCCCCACAATTAGGAACATCTTCGGGAGGACAAGTACCAACACCAATCGAAACAACAAGATGTTGCTTATCATCTCAATGGGAGTCCAAAGACATGACTGGTTGGAGATGAGGTTGTGCTTGTCACTGGAATAACTGTCGAGCAAGTGTAGTACTTGACTCACATCCTTTCGGGATGTTGTCATTATCTCCCAAAATTGCCTTAATAATGCTTTCAAAGCAACACGGTCTTCCTTCTTATTCTTCTGCGAGGCCTCCCGATATTGGTTTTCACCAAGTTTGACATCATACTTGCCATCTACGAAGATGGTGACAGTATTTAAACCGCAGTGTGCTCTACCTTGTTGATGTAACTGTATTATCTTCTTCATCATATCCCGGATGATATATCTTCCAACATTGCTAAGCCTTGGTCCTTCAAACTCCTGTTCAGCTATTGTGAAGGTTAATTTTACTGTTGCTTGCTTTCCATTCTCATCAATCCAATGTTGCAAAGTATCTCCAAGTCACTGCTTCTTCTTGCTTGGTTCTCCTGATACTTTGTTGCTTGCAATATTACTCATGTAATCTGACTTATCAATTCCATGGACAAACTTCCTTAGATCAACATATTCCGGGGTCTCGAGTGACATGTCACTCAACGTTGTCGTGCATGTCCGCAATCTCAAAGCATGAGTATATTTGGGACTACTTAAAAGGATACTGTTTCGCTCGAGATTTTTTCTATCAAAACTAAACTCAATCTTCTCTGTTTCCTTGCTTAGTTCTTGAAACTTCCTCCTTTCCTTGTTTGTGGACTTGTTTGAGACTGTCCAATCATCCCTAGAAGATACATCAAAAAGGGAGCAACAGTACAACAATGAGGCTACATCTTGTATTTCATTTCTAGTGGCGGGAATAATTTATGGTTGGTTTTCACGCCGGATGTCAATGCACTTCTCATAAACATAATCGTATTCTTTCAAGAGCGTCTCGAGTTTGTTCCTTTTCTCAATTTGTGTAGTTACAACCAATTCTTTCTTTAACCCATTTTTTCTTTCCTCCCGATCTTCCTCCACCGGTGGTGGTGGCAAAGATGACCCTTGAGACAAATCCTCCATTAATGAAATGTAGATGTTGAAGATACCTTCTTTTTCTTCCTACCCAACTCAGTGGTTAAGCAGCGGCTCTCCCTTTCTCTTTCAGTCCTAATATCCCACCCAAACTGCACTCCCTAGTGTTCAAAAGTGTTCTCTCCCTTTTTATCCCCTATTTATAAGGAGAGGGGTACGGGGAGAATAAAACGTGATGGCGTGGGAAACAAGACATCCCCACCCGAATTCAAAACAAAAAATGTACGGAGGCGTGCGACACGTGGTGGCAACCATTCAGAGTCCCGCGTGGGTTGTTGTACGATACGTCCTACCATGTCGCCCAGGGTAACCTGAGGTTGACAAGTGGAAGTGGATAAGTACGAATGAGGACCATCTGAGGACCTCCAGTTTTTTTAGGATGGTTCACTCCAGTCGATCAGTTGAGGATCACGTGAGTGTTGTGATTTGGTCTTTAATATTGTAAGGTTCGGCCTTCCATTTAAGTCAACTCCTCGTTCCTTCTAGGGAGCCGAGAAGTTGAGGGGCTATTGTAGTGGGCCGAATATCTCATGAGTTAGACCAGAGGCCAACTGACTGGGGCCGGGTGAACAAGCGAACGTATTTGGGCCGAACGAAAGCCCACTACGTTTCATGTAGCCCATTGGATTAGGGGGAATCTTGGATGGACCGAAGGTCAGAGAGTCACCCAATCATTGGGATCAAGTATCAAGACCTCTTGGGCCAAACGGTAAAGGGCCGAATGAACTGGCAAGACCGTTCCGCGAGAACCCAGGACATAGTAATGGTTATCCGGGTAGTGGTTTCGGTTCGGACCTAAGGGCCGATCCACGAGCCAACCCGGGAAGGCCGTTAGGAGGTTACCCAAGCACATGGGAGGTGTTATGTGGCACACGCCGGAAGCTTCCGGAACCTTCTAGGAGGCAGACGTGGCAAAGCACAATTGGACGTGTCATGTGACCAAAGCGAGAACATCCTATGTCGATGCTGCCCCTTCAACTAGCACTCCCATTAACGAAAAATCTTACTGGTGATATCCTAGCATGTAGAGAAGGAGAACATAAACTTTCTAAATGATGTTCTCTAATATCCAACAACCAAAAGGAGCTTACAAAGACCCTCACTTAACCAAAAATGAAAATAATAGAGCGTGGACAACTTGAGTTTGTGTAAAGGAATCTCCTACAAAATCCATCAACAGAGGAATCTGATGAGGCCAAAAATCTCAAGAGCAAGGAAGAATGTTTGACATTATATTAGCTAAGCACAACTAATCAACCTGCACACCAAATGAAAATAGCAACATTCCAATTTCAAAGAAAAAAAGGGACAACAATTGAGAAACTAAAACAAAAGACACTCTTCCACAAAAATATCAGTACAGAAGTTCAGAAGGGAAAAGAGATTAGGAATCTGAAGCCAGGAGAAAAGAGGTGTACTTGGTTATATCTTTATAACGGGCAGCAAGGAACTGCTTTGCTGCATCTGTCAAAGGTTGAACGGCTTCAGCCATTAAGACACCGGAAGGAAGTTCAAGATAAAGCAATGCAGACTCAGGTGTCATGGGCAAATTGCGTAACAGTCGGCTGCAATATCTCATGCATGAAGCAACCTCAAACTTGTCTGCAGCCATCAGCACATCCAGCAAAGCAGGAGCAGTAGTTGTAGATAAGGTGTTGCTATACATAAAATTCAGGAGCTCCATTAGGGCAGCTTCCTCTGTTCCATGAGGGGAAAAAGAGAGTTATTTAAGGTAGCAAAAAATATTACCATGTCCGTTCTATTCTTACAAATTATTGAAACAAAAGGAATTTTTCAAAAGGGACTAGAATGACCTGAAACATAGTCAACTACCATATCAGACAATAAGGAAACAAAGCTTTGGTATGTGGGTGGCATTCATTAAATAACACCATTTTACAACATGTGCTCGTATTCGTCACACAAAAAGGAAAGGCAGACATAGAATAATCATGATTACCATTACAGAAACTAGGATTACTAAACAAAGAAAGATGCTTGAAATTAAACCATACCAGAGGCATTGATCCGTAAGGTTACATGTCTCTGCTCTGATTCCCTCATCCCATTTGAGAAGAGCTACATACAAAGACGGAAAAAAAATTGGATATAGACATCACCCAGCATAGCAACTAATGACTACATCAGGAAAGAAAATAAATTATGGGCCAAGTACTGATCCTTACTTTATAGAAAAATGGACTTTTAGCTGCTAATATTGGAGAGCTGATGTGTAAAGTTTTAACTCGCAGAACAGAACCATCCATGCTCCAGTTTGAGTCATTACTATTGGCACCTTCATCTCCTACAAAAGAAATAAAACAAAGAGTTGGAAATTTGCAGCACGATGGAGTTACAGACAACATAACAAGAGTTGGCTACAGCAGCAATAAAATTAAACTACACTTACGGAACCATTGGTTGCCGCAAACCAAAATTTCACCTAATGTAATCCACAAAGAAAAGTAACATAAATTCCATCCCACGGCAATGTGGCGATAATCCAACAGCAGCAGCACCTTTCAAACTAAAATGGTGCCTGTAAACCACTTTTCTATAACACCAGACTTCTTCAGCTGGGAACTTTTCATGTTACGAACTATCTTGGCCGCCAACTATAAAAGGGTTAGGCCTTCTTTCGGAAATCACAGGCACATTGCATATTACCTCTCTCATGCTGCATCTTTTTATTCATTTCCACTTCGATGGCATCAACACCACCATATCAGGATTGAAAAGTAAAAAAGGAGCCAAGCTATTCTGTGCCTACCAAATCCACATTTTTTAGAATCATGTTGTGTTAAAGCATCCAACTCAAAACCAATTGGCAATGAGTGGAGAGGCCGCCCAGGCTCATATAATAGCTTTGGAGGTTATAATTAACCGATGTGGGACAAGCTCTAACACTCCCCCTCATGTGCGACCCCTAACTCGCATGTGGAGAGATAAATAACGATTCAACACAAACGACAACTATGAACCATCAACGACAAACTAAGAGGGAACCAACCATCAACAATATAGTCTTGTCCAAAAGCCTTCGAAAGCCTATCTCTGATACCATGTTAAAGCATCCAACTCGAAACCAATTGGCAATGAGTTGAGAGGCCGCCTAGGCTCATATACTAGCTTTAGAGGTTATAATTAACCGATGTGGGACAAGCTCTAACATGCTGCATTTGGATAGCATGGCTGGGTCCGAGGTTTATACTGTTGCAGAAGCTGAATCGAAGGGGAAGGTAAGGCAGTTCGTTCATGTTGGGTGCATGATCAACACAAATAGAAAGCATGAGAATGCTGTTAACGGACTGCTTCGACTTACATACAAGCGGTGGTATTGGCACTATAAGCCCTATATGGGCCATGCCCCCTTTCTACTATTACCTTGCTCTATTTTAGATCCTTCAGTCTAAACATGAAAATCAGCCTTTCTACGAACCAGGTTTATATGACACCTTTCCCCAGAAGTTTGAATGTATGACACCTAACTGGCCCAGAAGAGTTGCCAGTGGGAATTATTTAACTAAATATCTAGCCTCTACTATTTTCCAAAGCTTCAAAAATTGATATTAGTATTCTAGTAATAGTTGAAGATGTGCCGATCAAAAAAAAAAAAGTTGAAGATGGATTGTTGGCCATAATATGAAAGATTGAAATCCCGTGAAATTGGCCTGATGCCCTGAGTTATAAAGCAATGAAACGTAAAAAGAAAAGAAAAATGCAACTTGACTTAAAGAAGTTCAACCACCTGAAGGCAATTCTTCAATCATTGCAACAGCTTCTTCATCTTCATTTTCACAGCCCAGACAATCATCAGTGTCAGGCTGGTTACAACTCAAAATCTGCTCCTCAGCGCATCCAGCAGTATCCAAAGCTGCAAACAATTGCCCTATGCAGTTAACATTGATGAAATTACCAAAGGATGGCGCAAAAGTAGTACATTTAGCGTAGATAGTACATATAGCTCCCACAACCGAAGAATCCATCCAAGAGAGAGTTCTCTCAATCACATTAAGGAATCTGAAACACAAGCCACTGTAACATACTGCAACCATCCATCAGGTCTCAAGCAAGGACCACTCAACTTTATCAACTCTGCTTGGCATTAGATCATTACTTTCCAATCATTTATAAGGGTCCAAACACGTAAAGAATTACCATATTAAAACACGTCGTCCAATGTTAGAGAATAAAGATCAAGGAAAAGCCATAAGTGTCACTCAAGTATCACAAACAAAAAACTATGAAAAATAAAATACACATTGCACAGAGGCACAGATTAACACAGCCCAACATGCTTCACACATGCACTCGCGCACGCACACAACTTCCCACGGATTTGCATTCTTCTGTCATTGTGTTCATTTGATTTCACTATGTTGATACAAAATACAATGCACAACAGCCCACGAAGGCGTGAACCTCCCCGCTCGTGGCATGTGACTCTAGACATAGGTAAATAATAGTTTCGGAGGTCTGAAATCCCATTATGTGACGGCCATTGAATGTTTTCTAGAATAGCAGGCAATCTGTTACAAACTACAGCATCACTTCTTCCCATGACTTTAGGGAAGATTTTATGTAAAAATCTTACCTTCAAAGAAATGAAAAGAGGTCAAACATTTTAATTTGCAGAAAATACCCCAAACTAGAATTCCAAAACAAAGACAGAGAAATCAACTTGAGGAGAACAGAAGTGGAATTGAAAAAAAGCCAAGAGAGCACAGCTCCTTAAGAACGTGCATTAGTAAGTTATGATTCACATACATTTGCCTTGTCTCATTGAAAGAAAACAATGAAGTAGGTGCTAATAGTAGTCATATTTGTTGAACACCGGGTAAGTGATGCAGAGAGAATACATTACTGACAACCATAAAGTAGGTGCTAATAAATTATGTTTTTGGCTCTTAGAAACAACCCCCACCCATTCTAATACACAACAAATTACCGATAACTATATGATGTATGATAGGCAACTAATGGACAATCAGTCCAGCGGCATAAGCTGCATAACAAATTTCCCCATCTGTGACATTGTGCTTTTGGTTCTCAGAAACCCACCCACCCACCCATTCTAATACACATGGTCTTCATTGGTCCTTTGCTTTAAGGGAAAAGGCTGTCATAGATAAGAATAGCAGTAGTGATTTTTATAATTGTCCTTGTGTTGCAGAGGGAACTGCAAGTAAAAAATATATGGTGTATAACATGCAACACGTTTTCAGGTAGTCTAGCACCACAAAGGCTTGCCTTGTGTGTGACCTGTTTTCAACTCTTTAAACGCCCATAGAAGTGCAACATCTTCCCACATGAGTGCATGTGCCAGTTATTGGATGATTCACAATGCCTTAACTAGACACAAAGTTAATTATTGACCTAGAAGAGATTTGTTTACGAGTCATGCATTTAATTTCTTTTTTAATTGACATACGCGGATACACTACGGTGCGATCCGCGGAGCCAACCGGGAAAATTGTGCGACTTAGGTTCCAACATCACAAAATCTACCTTTCTTCATCGACAACACACTAATCTTCATCTTCTAACGAGTAGTCAATTGCCATTTCAATGATTTCATGTCTGATCTGAAAAACAAACACTTGAACATAGGCGACAAATACATAAACAGCATGCTTCAGAGCCTTCAGATTCCAGCAAACTTACAATACCTACCTAATCATTTCATAAATGATCCTTTCATAGATGACCGCCAACAACCACAGCTACACGCTTAATACATACTCTAATACACAAATTCCTAAACAAATTCCTCAGCAACAGAACTGATTTATGAAGTGCACAAAATTCCAATCCACAAAAGGCAACAACGATAACAAAACACTAAACCTTCTTTTTCCATTTAAGAATTTGCCAATTCATGTCTCATCTGCAAAACAATACATAAATGATAAAACACACGCACATAGGCTAAAGATACATAAACACACTTCAGAGCCTTCAAATTTTAGAAATTTACGATTCCTATAGTATCATTCCATACACGATTGTGAACCACAGATATCTATTCTATTTATAAAGGAAGAGACTGCACCCCTTTCTGCCGGTAGCTCTTTTGGTTTCCCAAAGATAGCAGTAGCTGGGACGAAGCCCGCTTTCTTCGCTCCGCAAATGAGAGAAAGTCAAGAGGAAAAAACACGTTCTTTCTTTGCGAGATCCGAAAGTGGAGAACGCATAGCATTCTATGGGCACATGGGATCAAACGTAGAGCACACCACTTTAGTGTGAAGACTCAAAATTGAGGGACTCACATTTTCAATTTCCAAAATTACCCGTAGTATTTACTTCTAGAATCAGATAGCTATAAGGGGCAGTGCGACATTTCAAGAAAAAACAACTGCTCCATGCAGTTACAAAACCTGCAGCAGGTTTCCACCCCTTCCTTCGTTTCCACAGAGATGGCTGAGTAATTACCGCAAAAAGGCAAACTGAGATGAAGCTTTGGTTTGTGCATAAAGTCAAAGATGATAAAATCAAAGACACACCAGATGCTCTACCATGAAAAAGTGAGTTTCATTTGCTCTTTTATTTCTCTGTGAAAAAGTAAAATTTGATTTCTCATTTCGGTATAGAAGTTGAAGTTTGATTTTCTCCCTTCGTTCTCCCTTTCTATATCTTTTGTTTCCAATTGCACACGCATCCTGTGTGCTCCGACCTCTTGTACCAATAAAACACGCGTAAATAACACACAGAGACTGACAAACAAACGTATAAACACATAAAACACACAAACATAGGCGAAAGATACATTAAAAAACATGCTTCAGAGCCTTCAGATTCTAGAAATTCCAACAATTACATAAATAATCATTCCACGTACGATCGTGAACCCCCACAGATAAACAGATAATATACGCCTAAATACACAGAGAGACGAAAAAATACACAAGAAGCGGCAATTACCGTTATCTTTCTTGACATCTTCCCTCCTGCGCTTTCGATGCCTGGCCCAATCGGCGAGGCTGTGACACCCCTCTCCGTCGGACCGGGTATCAGGCGAATCGGCCATGATCTCGATCCGGAGAACCCGATCGGAGAAGTTACTATCGTTGAAGGCAAACCCGAAGTCGCCGTCGCGACCGCTGTTTGACATGTAATCGGAGTCCATCCCTGTGCTCGGATCGAACAGGTCCAAATTCTTCTCTCTCATCCTCCCTCTCACTCTAGAAGAAGACGAACAAAGAAATGTATGGCACCTGGCGTTAGAACTCGATATGAGAGAGAGAGAATCTGGAAAATCCAGGTAAGATAGGGAGAAAACTATGGCTTTGGTGGTATTTATTTATGTGTTAATAATTAGACCAAAGGGAGAATCTGGAAAATCCAGGTAAAATAGGGGAGAAACCTGCCTGATTTTGACCGTTTGGTTGATTTTCGTTGTAAATGGATCCTTACGTACGCGTTTGGAATTAGAGGAGACGAGAAGAATTTGGGTGTGGGTGCAGGTGCTATGTAGTAGTACCGAACGCATATCTCGACCGTCCAAAAATATTTTGAATGATAATTTTAAATTAACTCTTTTATTAAATATTTAATTTAAAATCCGAACCATTAATTACTTAGATGGACAGATGTGATAGCGCGTTTTGAGTATCACGTCAGACGACACGTGGTACCCTACACACATCCATATTCTTCTAGGAGGTGAGAGTCTTGATCTTAACCATTCATTTTCTGTGATCAATGGGCGGATAAATTGTCGCGGAAAGAAATTAAATTTATCGGACAATAATTATTTGGATTTTAATACTTTTGGAGGTAATATATGGCAAATACGATTTGTGAAAGAGATTAAATTACTTACACCAGCAGTGTAAATTATGGCTTTTCTGCCACCATAATTATCGGTCTCACTCTACATTTGTTGTTAATCTGAACTGTTCCTCATGTAAAACCCGCGGAGTGATACATTCTTTCAAAAAATCACCTTCATCACTTTTCTTACAAAGACAATTCCTTTTTTTGTCTTGTAGTGTATTTCTATGAGTAATTTTTTCACTTAAAAACAAAAAGAAAGTGCATTTATAAAAAAAATGGGGCGTGAAAATTATAACTAACCCTTATTTATTTTCAAGGATGTTTTGGCTGTTTACAGGACCTCCAATGCGACTAAAGGCCTCCTTTGGGTAAAAAAACCATTGTGGTTTATTTTTCGTCTTTATTCACAAAACTTTAAGTTTGACTAATAATTTTATACTTTTTAGATTTCTCTCGTAGAGAGGAGCCAAGAAACCACAACAAATCGACCGAAAACTAACAAATGCAAAAAAAAATTGAATAAGGACAAAACCAAAAAAACCAAAAAACCACCAAAAAACCAGTTTTTTCAATTCACCCAAAGAAGGCCTAAGGTTCCCTTTTGGACTAACTTTTGAATGTCTTTTTATTGTTTTCTCTCAATTTTTATGAATTTTGCTTGAAATTTTACGGATTAATTGTTCGTCTTTGATTACAAAGATCTAAAAAGTATGCATTTTATGGCTAAAAAATCCCCCTAAAATTCACTAAAGACACTTTTTTTTTTTGTTTTGAAAAAGTAGTTTTTGACTATTTTTAGTGTCTTAGCATCGTATTATATTGACTTTTTTTTTTAAACTTTGATGTATATTTTTACATTTCTTTTATATCTTTTGATAGAGGACCGATTTTTAGTGTTTACACATCTCTTATTTTTTTTAATGATAACGTTGTAGACACAAATCAAGAATATCAAATCATCAAATTAATCAAAGGCTAGTCACCCAGGAAGGGTAACCTTTAATGATATTGTTGTTTGGGATAATTTCAATAATTGAAAAGGAAAGTGATGTAGGTTAAAAGTGGAATGCGTGATCTTTGATTTCCCGAATATTAGAGGTGGCATATAGGTGGGTTGGGTTGAGTTTAAGTGGGTTGGTGTGGGTTATGAGTTAAATATTGGTGGGTTGGTGTGGGTTATGAGTTAAATATTGGTGGGTTGAATATGGGTTGAAAGTGAATAGGTTGAATATGGGCAAGTCAAATATGGATCAAGCAAAATCCAACCCGACCCGACCCAACCCAAATTTTTATTCTTTTTTAAAGGTAATGCGTTGTTTAAGATCTCACCTCAAAATAAATTCCACTGGAAAAGGGATTCTATCAATAAGAAAGTCACAACCAAAAATTCTGCAAATCAGACACGAATTGATCCTCCAGTAAAAAATTTCCTAAAATTTCGGGCAAGGAAATACTGAAATGAGTTTTTTTTTTAATTTTATTTTATCCCCAATGAAAAGCATATCACTCATCTACCTTTTTGTAATTTCTTTGGGATCAAAAAATAAATTACTTATGTACATAATTTCTTTTTTTTATCGAATTAATTAAATTACTAATAGAGATCCTTAATTGAATACAAATTTTTTAAAAATATCTTTTAGTATTCTACATTTTTGGCTTGTTGAGTGTTTTTGCAATATCCTTCGGATCAAAATATAAAGTACTTTCTTGCATAATTTTTATTTTATTTTTTGCACCAAATTAAACTACTAACAGAGATGTTTAATTTGATACAAAAAAATTTGAAAAACTATATACTTTAATATTTTACATTATTAGCTTGTTAAGTTGCTTTACAATATCACTCGGATCGAAAAATAAAGTACTTTAGCGACTGACTGTCGTTGAAAGATTGTATCCACATTGGCAAATACCGATAATGAAAAGATCAACGCAAAATTTGTCATTTTTTAAAAAAAATTTGTGACACGAAAATGAGAAGATTATATTAATGAACGCCCAACGGCACTTACAAAAACGGAATTCATTACAAATATCTTGGACAAAGCCAAACTAATCATCTTAATAGAGAACAAGAAACGAAGAAGGCAATCGATGTGTTTCACCCTAACCCAGACATGACCTGACGCAAACAGCGGCACTTACAAGATTTTCAGATTACATTTTTTAATTATTGAGCAATTAGATTTCCAGACTCAGATTAAAATTTAGAGAAATCAGAAAGTTTTTTGATGATGAAGAGCAATTAGAGAATCGAAAAGATTTTTCCACAAAATTTGTCATCTGCGAATTATTGAGCAAATATTGACATGATGATGACCAGCAATTAGAGAATTGAAAAGATTTTTCCACAAAATTTGTCATCTTTGAATTACTGAGCAAAGATTGACCAAGTCGGATTGGACCCTTTTGATGTGGGACCTTGTGATGATGTGGCGACATCTGGTGGGTCACTTGTGGGACCTCTTCGAGGAAGATCAATGGTCGCCACAAGAACGATGGTCGTGATGCTGCCATGAAAAGAAAAATACGACTTTTTAATTTTTTTGGTTCAACCTATTTTGAACCCATTTTCAACCCATGCAAACCCATATATTTATGGGTTAATGTGGGTGAACCCATATATGACCCACATTATAATATGGGCAAGTTTGGTTGGATTTTAGGTGGGCAAGTTGGGTTGGGTTCATGGGTTGGGTTAGAATTTGCCACCTCTACCGAATACGATTAATCACCTCGCGGTTTCTATATTTGTTCAACAAGATGATATTTCCGCTTGGTGGTTAGATGGAAGTTTAGTTTGCTTACAGTGTCACAGTCATCCCATGCGTTTATAGATAATTCTCGTTTTGATTTTGTAGGGTTCTTTTTTGGCTTAACTTCATTTTGTGGTAGAAATACCAAAGCAAAAGGAATTTCCACAAAAAGTAAGATATTGTTGAATAGTTGGAGTTGGAGACGGCACGGCAAAATTTAGCACCAATGCTAGAGACATATGCATCAATGTATACGTTCATTTTTACAGTCATCTCGTAAGTGATGGTAGGATCTACAACATTGTTTAGAGGCCCATTTATCACTTGTAAGAGGGGGATGTAAAATTGATAGTACGCTTAAATTTGAGAAGTAATGCAGAATTCAAAATTGATGTACATTTTAAAATTTAAGGCGTGATTGGAACTTAAGGGAAGATGTGGAAATGAAAGAGAAAAAGAGAGAATAAAAGAGGGAAAAAGTGAGTATTTTACTACTGTACTATTTTATTTTGTTTACAAAGAAAAAGGAAGGAAAGGAAAGGAAAGGGAAAATAACTCTTTTCTCTTTGGTTTCAACTTTCAAGAGAAAGTCAAGAAGAAAAATACTACTAAAGAATGCATTGGTTATAAGGAAAATGCAAGCGCTTATTTTCGCTTCCTTTTCTTTTTAATGCCAACTTGAAGAAATCACACATCCCTAGCCTTTTCTCATGCTTCTTTTCTCTATTTAATTTTGCTTTCTTTTCTACTCCTTTCCTCAAATTCCGAACACATCCCTAGCCTTTCTAAATTCATAAGTAAAAACTGCAAACAAAGAAACATTACAAGTTTAACTTCTTTTCGATATACGTTTAATGAAGCTGAGTTTTCCGTTTGATTTTAACAACTCATTTGCTAAAATCAGGGTTGATTTTAGCAACTGAGTTACTAAATTTTTTTGGAAAACTAGTAGAAGGAAAAGACATATGCTGGCATTTAAAGGTGGTGGTGTTCAATTTTGTTTTACTAGAAATACACTTTTCATGATTTTTTGATTACTTAAATATCTGACCAAGCTTGCGTGCACCTTGACTCAAGACTCAATCTCACTGTTCACTTGCTGGAAGCCCAATTAAAGCTGAAATAAAACTCCGTATGAACTAGTCATAAAGGAGTTGATAGCATCAGCGAGGTTTCGATCTCTGAGATTCTAGAAAGGAGCAAGTCTCAGGTCTTGACCACCAAGCCATCCCTTATGTAGGGTCAATACTTTTTTTCTTGAGCTATAAATTGCGGGAAGCCCAACTAAAGTTGAAATAAAACTCTGTATGAACTAGCCCTAAAGGAATTGATAGCATCAGCGAGGGTTTGAACTTTGAGATTTTCGAAAAGAGCACAAGTCTAAGGTCTTGACCACCAGGCCACCCCTTATATAGGGTTAATACTTTTTCCTTGAATTAAATACACGCATCTACAAATTGAAATATCTAATGTACCTCGTGAAGAAATTTTCTTTGCTATCATCCACAAATTCGGTGCCAAACAATGGGCAGAAAGTCACCAAAACTATACGGTCAACTGTGACGAGGAGGAATACAGATCGTATACTTTTTCAAATGTCGGTTTATCTACTTTTCCAGTTTTCCTCGATCAATCAAATGACGACCAATTGTTTGGCTGCTACTACAAATCATGGAACTTATTTCTTCAATTAATGTATTGAAAAAAGAATTTAAAAACCAAATGAAACAATACAGATTCGTGCGTTGATTAGAAATGTTAATTAACCACCTAGAACCTTCATGAAAGTTCAAGTAGAGAGAAGGAACCCCCGAAGTTTTTTTTGTCTTTAAGCTACAGACAAAAGCCAAATTGTTTCTGCTATGTCTTTTTTAGTTAATATATGTAAAGAGAATGACGGGACTTGAAATCCGTGAAAACATGTGCTTCGAACAATTAAGACAAAAATGCCCAAAAAACCAATGAAGGGAGTGGCCGATGTTGGATTATTTTGAGAGAATAACCTACAAATTTGAACTCTTAATAGGCAATAATCAAGAACTTGATGTAACGATTTTGGTTTTTCATATTTGATAGGACAAGTCATTCTACTCATATTCATCAACTAAAAAAACTCAAGAAGCCAAGCTTAAAGGAACGGTGCCTAAGAAGTAAGAACGGATAGGTTAAATCTTAACATTTACATTCTTGTTTGTTAAATTTCATTCCTAGAAGTTGTAACATGTTGTACCCAAGCATGTCATATCTATATATCTTCCCTAAACTTGGTTTGGAGACTTTCCAAATTGGATTCAACAAGAGGTCTTGTTGGATGTTCATTTGATGCAAGAGAAATGCTAAGTGCGCGCCCATAATTCTTACTCATAAATTATCCAGAAAAGTGAAATAAGTGGCTCAGATGTACTCCCAAGTGAATCTGAGCCACTCATCTTCCCTTTTCTGGGTAATTTCTAGATAAGGATTCTGGGTATGTAGCAGCACTTTTGATGCAATGAGACAGTAAGAAATAAAGTCTATCGATTGACAAAAAAGAAAAGAAAGTGTTGGGATATTTATGCGCTTATTTGATTTAATTGAATAAGTCAATTTTGATAATAAGTTAGTTTTGTAGAATAGACTCTAATAAGTTTACATGGGTTGAAGTACCAATTAGTGTTAGGTAACATTTGATAATTATTACAGTTCTTAAAAACTCCAATCAAGGCCATTTGAAACATAGGACGAAGTTAAAAATCAATTCCATCAACTGGGACAAGAATCTGGGCCTACTATTGCCCTGACAGAGACTTTCCCTCTCCAAAAATTAGATCCACCTAGGGTTTTCTTCCCTCTTTTGTCGGCTCTTTCCTCCGGCTTTCTTCTTCTTCTTCTTCTTCTTCCTCTTCCTCTTCTTTGCTTCTTCCTCCTTCCTCTCACTCCTCTCTTTCAATATGTTTTCTTTTGGGGATGGGGCTGCCGCCTCCGCGCCCCACCCCCCACCAGTTTCCTTCCTCTACCGTCCATCCATTTTCAACCCCTAGCCACTCTCCTCCTCCGCCACCAGCCTCCTCATCTACCCTCCTCCACCACCACCATTAACCATCACCCACCATTTTTAGCACCTCTTTCCAGCCTCTACCCACTGTATTCTACCATCTCCGACCTAGCCCACCTTCTTTGCCATCTGGTTCAGCCCACCTTCTTCGCCATCTAGTTTGGTTAAAGAGGATTCTGACTTCGGTTTGAATCTGGATGGTTTTGGCCCCCTCCGATGCAATAAGCTCTCAGATCTGTAGGCGGTCGGATTTTGGAGCTCGGTTCTCAACCCGGAGAAGCAGTTTTTTGGTCAACTCGGTTCAACTCAGTGCTTCTGATCTGACTCGTTGGGTAACTCAGTGAGGTGACTCGGTTTGCATCCGTGTGTCTGAGTCCAGAGTTAGCTGGATTTTTTTACTTTGTTTTAGGGTATTGGTTTGTGTTTTAAAGGATTGAGTCGGGTACCTGTTGGGTTCTCTATTGCTAACATTTTGATAGGATTCATCATTCCATCCCGAAGGTGTTGGGTCTGCTTCGGCAGGTGTGTCTAAGAGCTAGTGGCATTGTATGCCGAGCGAAGGCCGTGCTCATATCAACTGTTAGTGGTTTTGGTTTCACTCCTGTCTTTGAATATAATCGTTGCCGGATGACATTTATAATGGAATTCTTGACTTTATTTCAAAAAAAGAAACACATGACAAAACCTTGAAGCCTTATTTTGCTCCGTATAGCCAAAATGGCAATGACATTGTATCATACAAAGCTAGAGAAGCGATAGTTCAATCGACTAGATAAAAATCATAACTCTATCGAAGGAGTCCATCTCCAATACGTAAAAGTGGTATTGGGATACGGTATGCAAATTTGGCCCTCACCCGTTAGATTTGCATCTACGATCTAGGCCATTAATTTCGAAGCACAGCAACCGACTGCAACTGGTAGACCCTAATCTCTCTCTCTCTCCCCCTATATTTTCGGATCCGGATCTTCTATGAGGATTTCTCTGTGAGGATCTTGTGAGGGTTTTGTTGTGGGCTTGACAACACACAATAAAGGAGATCTAATGGCTCACAACTCCTTTCCTTTTGTTTCTAGTACTTCCCGGATTTATTCTTTTGCCAATTTTCAATTGTCTTAATTTTTTTTCCCTTTATTCATTTTTTCCCAAATTGTTAGATTCTCTGTTACCTCAATTTTTTCTTCTTTAATTTTTTTCAATTGACTTAAAGAATCACAATGGAAACTCAATTTTTTTCAAAGGATAAAAATCTGTCCGTTGGATTTATTTTTTTGAAGAACAAATAACAATAAATATTATATATTAACCTTTGATAAAGGTACAAAGATCAAATCTTCGCTAATTACAACTAATACTACTGACTTTCGCCTACCAAAAAGGATAATTTTAATCCAAAATTATCCAAATTACATCTTTCATGAGAAATTTTTCATTAAAAATAAGCATCGATAGATTTTGAGTTTTCTAAGAATTATTTGTTTTTTAGACTAAATTTATATACTACTATGAAAATCAATTTTCAACTTATAGCAAACACGGTCAATTTGGCAGCAGTTTAAGAAAACAAGAAACAAGGGAGTTGTGACTCCTTTTTGATGTATTGTCAAACCCACAACAAAACCTTCACAAGATCCTCACAGAGAAATACTCATAGAAGATCCGGATCCTATATTTCCATGCTTATAGCTACAACGGATCAGAGCTGAATAACCGATCACCACTGATAAAGAATAATCTTTCTTAAATCACTTTCGGTTGGCGGGCTTTCAAGCATTGGAAATACACCGAAGTTGAAAATGACATACTAGCTTTCTATCATAAATCAATACATTCAATTATATTTCTTTTAATTTCAGCACTTTTTCTTGAATTAATTAAAACACTAGCTAATTTATGAGGTTCGACATCCGCACTTTTCTCTATTCTAATAAATTTTCAGATTATTCGATGCGCGTTATTAGAGCGATCAATAATCTAACATTGCAATTTGATTTTGGTTAAAATTATATGGGAAACTTTGAAACCCCCAAAAATAACAGCTAGAAAAACAACTAACAACAATGGAAAATGGTAAAATGCACAAAATTTCAAATCAAAGGCCAGAAGAAATCAACAGCTAACTGCTATTCTAATTTCCAATTTCTATTTATCTGGTAACCTATTTTCAGATTCAACAATGTTAGGATACATGAAAAGTTTCTCCGAAAACGTCCAAATTCTCTTTCTTGTGAATCTGAACCGTTTCATTTATCTTTTCTAGACGTTTTTGGAGAAACTCTTTTTTTACCCTGTCATTCCTTTTTCAGATTTCCTCAAGCAGATCAAAATTGTACAGTCAAACAACACCACCACAAGAGTCCATTTACCAGGACGATCTCGACCGTCCATCCATCAGGCTGTCCCCACAAATGCTGATGCAAAATTTGATCTCAACCGTTGATCAAACAAACTCATCAGTTCTCCTTATGCAGTTGGGAACCCGCCAAAAACCGGAGGTTGTGATCGCACGGCCTCAAATGAGCCTTCACCAAACCGCAGAGCAATCCTCCACCGTCCGTTGCCAAACCTCCTTTCCCCGCCTTCTTCTCTCCCCTCTCCCAGTTCCACTCCTTCAACGCCGTCGAAGCCGTCGACGACGAAGACGACGTCGTCGATTCCCCTCCGTCAGAAAAATCACACGACTCACCGTCGCTCTTCTCCGATCCTTTCTTCCGCGTGCGGCGGCGACTCTTTTCCATGAGATCTCGAAAGCAAATCGCCGGCGACGAACCAGCAACAGCTTTGAACTCCAACCCGTCCAGAACAGTAACAGCGATGTTGAGCACTCCCTGAAAACGGCCGGAGGGACGGCGTACGTGGACGGCGGTGAACGCCGGAGAGTCAATACCGATGCCGGATGCGGCGGAGGAGAGGTGGCTGTTGAGGAGGAAACGGACGGTGCCAATGAGAGGGTCGTTGATGAAACCGACGGCGTAGATCTCGACGGAGACGGCGGAGGTTTCGCCGTTGAGGAATCTGGAGCTGACTCGGAAGAGGAACTTCTCGTTCCACGTAGGGTTTTCGGCGCCGATTGTGTCGGTTCGGGTTCGGAGCTTGAATGCCGGGTCGACCCATGCGATGGCGTACGTCTGTAATCGGCGGAGGTTAGCGGTGGGTGGTTTGAGGCCTTGGGCGGAGATCAAGTTGATCTCTAGAAGGTGAGTTTCCTTCTCCATTTTCTTGAATTTCTTTATCTCTGGTTATTGAACTGAGCGGCTGAGATTGAAATCAAGAATCGAGAAAGGAAGAACGAGACATTGCAGAGAGAGAGAGAGAAGATTTTCAGAGGTTTTTCTCTCTCCTCCGTCTTCAACAGTAGTTGACGGAGTGGTTTCTGTTTCTCTCTCTTCTGTATTGTTATTGATCCTGTTTCTTTTCTCTAGTGATACAGATTTATATAAGGGCCTTGCGGCCCATTGTTTATCGTTTCTGGGCCTGGGCCCACTCTTGTTTTTGTTTTTATCAATTGACCCAAGAAAGCTTTGCATGAATTTGGTCTGGTAAGGCCGAGCTCGGCCTAGAAATTTTTGGGCCAGGTACAAAAGCCATTTGACAGGGACAAACTTCTGAGAGTCTAAAATGCAGGTGTGTTAGACAGAACAACAATGCTACGGACACAAAATTCCAGACATAGAGAAGTTTAGGGCCCCTTGATGCATCCGAATCTCATAGGATGCATGTGAGACTCTCACATATCACAGTTATTTGAATTCATCTGGGTCTGAATTTGTATCTAACATTTGTGTCCCGGTCATTTTCCTAGAGAAAATTGTGCTAGGTTCCACATCATCACTTGTGGATAACTATAAAAATATGTACGTATATGTACATATGCAGTGGCGGACGCAAGATTCCTATTGTGGAGGGCCAAATCATATATAGTCATAAATTAACATCAAAATATCATCCTTATATAGTATTAATAAAACTATCTTGAGGTGACATTTCTTCATAATTTTTACAAAAAAAAAAAAAAACTAAAATATAGTATAAAAATTGAGATAATTGGGGGTGAGCGGCCCCTTATGTTTGCCCTGTATATATGAGTGTTTGCTCTGATGAAGACACATAGCCACATGTGTCAATCTACACTTCTACATGTGCATTACACAAAATTTACAAGAGCTTGGAAGGTTAGGAGGGCTGTAGTTTGGATGGCTTCCTAATGTATCACTTGGCACATTCTAAAGTAGTGGAAGAAGAGGTTTTTCAGAGTAATTCAGCTTTTGACAAGCTGAAGGATGGCTTTATAAGATCCTCATTTCATGTCTGCAAGCTACTAAATTCTTTACTTTTAAAATGAGACTCTTGTTTAAGGATGTTTTCTTCCTTTGTTACTTTATCGTCTCATGGCTTTCTTATAGTTCCTTTGAACGCAATAGGACCATGCGATTTGTTGTTCAGTTGAATCTGGCTTACATCGTAAGAGCACAAAAGCGTGTTGCAATTTGGCATGGTTGTCTTTCCTCATGATGACTCATTGTGCATGGTGTGTTTAAAAAGAGCTGTAACCTGGTGCTAGTTTTGCCAATGTGTGGTACCGGTTGTTATTATCATTTGTCACAGAAGGCAGCCGCTTGATATGAGTCTACATCTAGATACATACACCAAAAAGCCCCTCAAGTGAATTAGGCACATCGAAAGAGCAATTAACCGGACTGGTCTACAAACTTAACTTCATTACTATATTCCTTTTCTCGTTGCCGTTGGCCTTATAGAAACGGCCAACAGCTTCTCATATGATTCAGAATCATGATTTGTACTATGTCTTTTTGTGATTTGCACGTACTTAAATGTGTCAGATGGTGATATTGCATTTATCAGAGGAAGGATGTTGAGGAGGGCATAATGGACATGATTGACAGAGAAGCTGATGGAAGTGATAGCCTTGAGGGTTTCGTTTTATGCCATTCAATTGCTGGAGGAACAGGCTCAGGTCTTTCTAACTCCTTCCAACTTTACATTTTAATCAAGAGTTAAAAAAGTTGGTTAATGTCGTGAAATCTCGTTCTTCAAACTTTATTATTGTGAAGTATGTTTCTATTAGAGCTTGTCCTCCGACAAAATAACACCTCCTCAATTAGTATATATGAGCCTTGTGGGCTTTGGTATTAATTTTTACCAAAGACCAAAATTCATCCATTAACTACCATATTTGAATGGGATAGTGATAAATTTCCCCTCTGCTTCATTGGCGTAACTGGAGTTCATTGGCGTGTTGATGACAAATGAGCTTGAATTAACAGCCTTGAGGGTCTTTATTGGTAATATGATTGCTCAACTTCACAGTTCTCTTGTTGAGCAGTTTTAGCTTTTATTGATTTCTGTTGAGTTATTGGCGTAAGGTTTTACAAAAAGGTTTGGGCTTATACCTGTTGGAGGCTCTGAATGATCCTACAGCAAAAGGCTTGTTCAGGCATAATGTATTCCCTAATCAGATGTAGACAAGTGATGTGGTCCTACAACCTTACAATTCACTTCTTGGTTTTCTTAAAACTAAACGGCGACTCTCAAGTACATGAGGTGTGCTGCAACGGGCACCTCGATACTAATACACACCTCAACACTAATACAAACACTAATTCAAACACCATTGGTCATCCTGTGTCTAAGCCTGCACTGCAACCGGTGGATATCTACAACAATCAACACACAGTTGTTCAGAAACATATTAGATACATCTATCTGAAGAGCTTTATACAACATATATAATGAACTAGCAGACATTATTTTAAGTGAACATCACACACTGCTTGCTAACTTACTAGGGCGATTTTTGGCAAAATAAACTATTAGTAACAGTAGAATAAATAGAGCAGTGCAAACAAAACTCAGCCTACAAAGCTTTAGATTGCGTATTTGAGTCTGTGGATATCCACTTTGTGCATTTATTGCGGCTAAAGGTATGTATTATCCAAATCTACCCTTCCGAGACGCTTGTGAATGAGTACTAACTGGGCGTACCTTCTAAAGCCAAGAAAACAAAAGCAAGCTTAACTGAGGAAAGAAAATTGGGAAGGGCTTGGAGGCATAGCAACTTCAACAACTCCTTCAAGCATCTGAGTAACCTTCCTCATCGTAGGCCGTTGAGACGGATCTTCTTGAATACACCAAATTCCAACCATTAGAAATCTCTGCACATTCCTCCAGTCATTCAAGGCCTTTGAATCGTCCTCAACCAAAGCAACCAATCTATCTTTGAGAAAGCAGTCACAAACCCAATCAGTTAAAATTGCTCTATCTTCTCCCTCCATCTCAAACTCCCCTACATTTTTTCGACAAGTAATGATCTCTAGTAGCAACACACCAAAGCTGTAAACGTCAACTTTTGCAGTTACTGGCTTGCTTCTAAACCATTCTGGTGCAACATACCCTTTTGTCCCTCTAATACCCGTATTGGTGTGGCTCTGATTGATCATCAGGAGTTTAGCCAACCCAAAGTCGGAAATCCGAGCATTGTAATAATCATCAAGAAGTATGTTGTGAGGCTTTATATCGCAATGGATGATCTGCGTGCTGCATTCTTCGTGTAGGTATTGGAGGCCTCTTGCGATTCCCAATGCGATTTCGCTCCTTTGGTTCCAGCTAGGCTTCATATCTCCAAACAGGAAGCTAGCGAGCGCGCCATTACTCATGAACTCATACACTAACATCCGGTGTTCCCCTTCGTCGCAAAATCCAACCAGTCGGACTAGATTCTTATGATGGGTCTGGCCAATCACATGTACTTCGGTTCTAAATTCCTTCTCTCTCTGTTTTTCTTGAACCACCCTATCTAGCTTCTTGATCGCGACAGAATTTCTAGAATTCCCAATTTGTAATACCCCTTTGTACACAATTCCAAAAGCTCCTCTCCCCAGTTCTTCCTTGAATCCATCTGTAGCCTTCGCAAGCTCTTCATACGTAAAACAACGAAGATTTGTTTCTGCAGCTCCAAGCCCATCACGATTTTTCAAGATCTTCCTCCGGTAGACGAGGAAAAAACCCAGACAAAAGGCACTAATAAGTGCGACATTGACGAATAAAGAGCAACCTAGAAGCACGGATTCAACAATAATCAAAGTCCTATCATTCTTCTTTATGTCCCGAAGAGGAAAACGAGGATCAGTAGTTAGTGGAGGAAGATCGCCTTTCCTGAACTTCATGAAAGCCTTCCCATTAACAATACTGTCCTTTCTCCCATTGGAAAGGGGCAGCTTCTTCTTCCAACAACTATCGTTCCTTAGAATAGCAACAGCGCAGAAACAATCCTGGAGGCAAGAATTTATGCACATCTGTTCACTCGAAGGCTTCAAAAGCTCATAGTCAGACGTAGGCCAATCGGTATCTATTAACACCGACAAGTCATAGAGATCGCTGTTGGAACTCTTGTGGTCATCTTCTTCACAGCTTGGTGCGAAACTTGGCTTACAGTCTCCATACTTATCCTTTGGATCAAGCAACGAAAAACCTTCAGGGCACGAACAAACAGGTCTTCTATTATCATCAATTGTGCATATGCTGTTGTACCCGCACGCCCCTCTACCTTGTTTCCCCTCAATATCAACACAAATATTATCCGGATGGGTCCAAAAAACAGTCCAGTTTTTCGGGTTGCCATTTTCAGTCTTTGGATGATAATATTGTGTTAAAACCCCATCGAAATCAAGAGTTACTCGGTGATAGTAGTCACCAGATGGTACTAAACTTGGTGCGAGTACTTTTCTTTGGTTACTCCTTGTCAATACGTACATGTATCCTGTCTCATTGAAGATAACTCGGTAACCACGATTTGTAAAATTAATACCATCATAAGTGTTGCTCCAGTAGTAAGCATCATAAGCAAAATTGGTAGCCAAGTCTCTGGTATTAAGCACAAGATTCCCATCTTCGAGCAGGCGGAGCTGAAACCTGTCAAGAAAATGTATAGCATTATAAATTTTCATCAACAGAATACGACGGGCCAAATAACCATCCATCCCAAAAAAATACTCTAAACAAATTGAGCGGGTCCGATAATTCGTGTGAGACCCTGAGATAGGTCCTACATAATGGGGTGTGAGTGAGAGGGTGAGTCATTCTCCTTGCTAGTAGTCCCATATGAACAGAAAATATGTAAAACAATCCTATCACATAACATGAATAATGATGATAATAAACAATTTTTAATTTCGTAACTTTAAGTCCTAATAAAATTCAATAATCATAAAACAAGACTGCTACCAAAACTGTTTTAACAATAACCTTCCCCAGGAGAAATTCATCTGCGTCTGTCGAGAATAAAGGACCCCACCGGACTCCATGATCTGCGTAGGTAACATGGTGTCCGTCGGGTAGTCGAAGCTCTGCCATATATTAACCGATCCCCCGCCAACAAGCACAAAGTTGCCTGTGTCGTTCATAAACCCATAAGCAACTCGGTTGACAACGGAGCCAGAATTCCACAACTCTTGGCCTTGAGGGTCAGTGAGCACCAGCCCTTTGTCCGCGGTTATCTCTACTTTTGATCCGGGTGATGCCGGAACGCCTCCATTTGAGTTGCTTGCGTACCAAACAATGGTCTGGTCGGGTATTTTGTAGTACCATATGGAGAGCAAGAAGAGATTGCTATCTTGGAGCTGTTTAAAACCAAATGCAAAATCTTGAGAAGGTGATAGCCATGGGGTGGCCGCCTTGACAGTAGCTGTGATTGATGAACCAACGTCTACCGTTCCGTTAGTCTGAGCAACAATAGAAAATGGAAGAAGTAATAGGAAGCAGAAGAGAAGATGAAGAAGAGGATGAGACATTTCTAGATTTTGAGAGCAAGGCTGTGAAAGTAAGAAACGGATCTCGTTGTCGTGTTTGCCCAGATCTATTTCCTTATTTTTCTAAGGCGATTGCAGATTAGATCATATATGTTATAAGGAAAGAGAAGAGTTGGAGGTAAAAGGGATACTGATTTCAGAGCCAATCCATACTTTTGAGTGAAGGAAATTCTGCTTCCTTTCATTTTCAAGGAGTCATTAGAAAGCTTTCATGATACGTAGTTGTAGCTGGTCTTTGGTCCCTACTTTTGAATTTTATTACACCCAAAGAAGAAAATGAAACCAGGAGAAAAGAAAGAATATTCTAATCAACTGAGGCCCGGTTTCCCCTTTTTAAGTCCAAAAATGATTGTGACACAAACTTTGTGCCACAACCCCACTCACATGGGGTGTGGGTCCCATATGGGCCCCACATGCGGGCCCCACACCCCATGTGAGTGGGGTTGTGGCAGAAAGTTTGTGTATGGATATCGGTAATAAATTTATGCTTTTCCGATTCTTCTCGTTGAGACAAATCAATAATTCACAAAAATTTGGTGTAAAATTAAAAATACACGAATTTTTTTTTAAGTAAAGACAAAAAAATGACGGCTGTGTTTGGTTAGATATTTTAGTTTAGTTTTGACGATGTCATCAGGTGTAATGAGTGGAGAGAGATAGAGAGAGAAATGAGGGAAATGATGATGTCATCAAAACCAAAACTAAAATTAAACTGGGAAACGAACAGGGCCGACATTTTTTCGGAATAGAACTTGACCAAAAGCACATTCAGAGTCCCAACCAGAAGGGCAACCGTTGTCAAACTTCACGCGTTTGATTGGACTGTTGTTGAAATTCTGGCCCTAGTTTCAATAAAAGATCAATGGACTGGTTGCCAGTCTGCAATGTTGCAACTGCAATTCTAGTGTATAGGAAGTCAATGAAATAAAAACCGGACCAACTGTACCAACATTGAACTATTTGGTACTATGACTAAAGTATTTTAGCTTCTACAACCCATGCGACTTTTCTTTTGCCTTTGCCGAGGGGTCCTTCTAGCGCAGAAAATGCATTACACGGTGCGGTGCGCATCATCCGACCGTTCATTTTGACAATGGACGGCTCGGATTTAATCCAAACAACCGACGGTTGAATTCAATTCATTGCTCGGATTAAATCCGAGCCGTACATTGTCGAAGTGGACGACTGGATGGTGCACTACACGCACCATCCCCCGAGCCGCCTTTTACTAGTGTTCTTTACTCTGGAATCTATTCCTACCAGCAATCCACCACAATTCCACTTGTGGATTATCTTGGGCCTAGTTCGTAAACCATCTTATAGAACAAATTTTATCTTTATCACAGGAATGGATTCTTTACCCTCTATAAAGATACCCAACAATTTCTTTAGTTCAAAAACCATACCCATCTACAGTATAAGGCCGAGTTTGCACTAAAAATATCGTCTTTATCACAGTGGAGCACCGCGTAAAATATAGATCATGATGTTTCCCAGCTCATAATATTTCTTAGCAAAATCATCTGATGGAGTATTAGCACTTCTGTAGCACATTAACTGATCAGTTTTCTATTATCTGCTCAGAACTTCTTGAGCTTGTTTTTCCCAATTTGATGATTTCTCTAAGCATTTAGATTTCCTTTCCAATAATGTAATTTAATAAAATTAAGAATTAAGTCTATCCTGGAGCTTGATGTGGTACCTATGTGTACTTCCAATCTTATGGCACCTTAGCAATAGCATTGAAAGTCTCAGATTGGTTTACAGAAAGTGTGTACATCTGGTTCTAGGTTGCACGCAAAAGCCTAAAATCAATCCATTTAAAGATTTTTTTTTTTGCTTACTAGCATGGAAAAAAAATTTAGCTGTGAATTCTAACGCGGTGGTATTAATTCTTCCTTTTGAGATTCAACGAGATGGTGACGGGACATTGTTTTGATTTGCTTCACATCAAATATTAGTAGAACTAAAGCTGATTGTTTTATGTTAGTGTTTAGTACTCAGTCTCAGCATTTTTTAGTTTCAACTTAAAATTCACCCCCTTTTGTCGCTTGTCTAAATTTACGGATCAATACTCCAAGTAGTGTAAGCAGCAATTCAATATTGGAAGGCTTGAAGAGGAAGCCTTTGAGATTGAACCAAGAATATAGTCTTAGATATCTATGAGATGTTTGCTAGTCCATGACAACTTTTTATGCAGATGAATCAGGCACTTAAGTTGTAGTCTGATGCGGATAGATCCTTTCTTCAAAGGCTACCGCAATTCGTAAAACTAGAGAATTATACCTTTTTTTTTCCCCCCACAAAGTACTGGTAGGCATGATTTTGACAGAGGTTTTGTTTTTTCAGGCAAAGAATGTCATGGTTTCCTCTTATGCTCGGACGAAGGAAGCCAGTCAGGCTAAATACATATCGATATTGAATATCATTCAAGGAGAAAAGGACCCTACTCAAGTAATGAAATACCGTCGCTTCATCATTCCTGAATTGTACACACTGAAAAGATCTGGATGCTCTTAAGTCCTATCATGGAGGCTTGATCTTGCAAGGAGTTGTGATGAGCATGATAACTTTTATTTTGATTTTCTACTTGCACATGGCATTAACGGGGGACGAGGTTATATTCTGAGAGGCATTCTGTGCTTCTAGTGTGAAGTTTGTGGTCTTCTTTTAGCCTCTTAGGGCTAGCAATGGTCTGATGTTTTATATCGATGAAGTGTATTCTAATTCATGCTATCCTCCTCAAGTCAGGTGCTTGAAAGTTTGCAGAGAATACGTGAAAGAAAGCTGGTCAATTTTATCGAGTTGGGCCCTGCAAGCATTCAGGTATACCTCGTAAGTGACTGTTCTTTTGGGCTCATTATTTTTCCTCTATTTGAAATAGTACTTGTTTACTTTCACTTTTCTACTATTGCTTGTTGATTTGTCTAGAAAATCTCCGTATGTTCAGACTGCCCATAGGATAAATTTTTACTCCTGCAAGGTCTTTTGGAAATTTTCCGAGGTTTTCTATTCCTAAAAGTTTACAGGAAAGTCTGAACTTCCTTGTTACGTTGGTTTAACATGGTCACAAATATGTTATGGTTTTCCATTTATTAGGTCAGTGCGCTAATGCTCACAAGAAGTCATACAAGTATCCGACAACTCTTGATCAAGTGCATTCTTAAGCCAGTACTATGAGAAGTTGAGAAAGATACAAGCGTTTCTTGACAACTATCGGAGGTTCCTAAAGTTCGCAGTATGTTGCCTACCTCGTCTCTATCGTAATTATGTTTCAGCTCTTGTTTGTCAATGTTTGGTGAATGCTACCATTACTGATTGTAAGTTCTTTAGTTTTCTACTTCCCAATGTGATCACAATAAGGTGAACTCCTACTACAGTGCTTTCAGACATTTTAACTTGTATTCATTTTCTGAAGTCCAAACGTAACTTTGATTCATAAGCTTGAGCGTTATTATATGGCCGTCCGTAGTCATGCTATACTGCCCTCAATAAATTTCTACTGATTTATTTGGAAAAAGAAGGGCAAAGACAAGATACCAGAACACAAAATCATCACAATAACTGCCACACTCCAGGAGCATATTCCTTCTTGTTTTTCTAACACCACAGGTGTTTCTGCCACTATATTTGTACTACACCATCATGAATCTTCCCCACCAAGATACCACTTTCAAAATAATTCAAAAACTTTAAATTCCCGCATTTACTTTTCCCTTTACTTTACCCCACGTTTTTTAATATACACTAGACAGCTGTAAAGACGGATGACAGAAAGAATCAATTGTACAAACAATGAAAACAATGAGACACTCCATTCACTTTGTGGGCCCAGGAAGGACTTCCTTTAACCATTGACCATTCAGCCCCGCCGGGGGGAAATGGGGAATGCTACGCCGAACCAAGTTCCGACCTCAAGCAAAAAATATATTTCTCACCTACCCACAATGTCCATGTCCAAAAGAACTTCTCCACGACCTCTTACTGTCAGTACTTCAGCTAGCCTTCCAACCCTACTACATCCTAGTCGCCTGAGAGCTCCACCAAGATGGAAACCCTCACCGACCTGCCATGGTACAATGCACCAACAAAATCGAAACAATTTTTTAGCAGCATGCCATGTTTCTAATGTAGTCAACGACTCAATACCTTAACGAAGACATTGATGCCGTCCTCTACACAATGCTTGTAATTTTTTGCATTACGTTTGTCTAATTAACATATAATGCTAAACATGGACAGGACAATGATCTTTCAGAATTTGTTGAATCAAGGGACATAATTGAGAGTTCGGTTGACGAAGACTAAGCAATGAAGTGTATCAAATGGGGAATGGAGGTGAATCCACCTTTGCCTTTTCTTTCTGCTGTCTTCAGTAATGCATTTCTCAACCTCAATGACTGAGTTCCATATACTTATCCAGGGTCCGGACCACATTAATTTTGACTAGAAGGCAGTGGTACTGGAAACGTGGATCCAAAATTAGCAATGTGAACTCAGCAAGTAGGTATAACACTTTGCAGGAGTCCGGTTTGGTAAATTGTGACCCAAGAAAGCTTTGCAGGAGTCCGGTTCTGTAATCCCAAGCTCGACCTAGAAATTTTTGGGCCTGGTACAAGCCATTGATAGGCACAAACTAAGAGTCTCTAGTGCAAGCGCGTTAGAAAGAAGAGCAATGCTACGGACAGAGAAGTCTGGACATAGTTACGTTTAGAGCCGTTTGATGCAACCGAATCTCGTAGAATGCATGTGTGACTCACACATATCAGAGAACTCTAAACACATCTGGGTCCTAATCTATAACAATTGTGTCCCAATGTGTTAGGTTTGACTCTGCCATGGCTTCTTAATTGGCCAAAGAAGACTTGCTTGTATTACCAGCAGGGTAGAGAAATTTCACAGGTTTAACCCTAAGAAAGCTGTAATTTTGCACATGCACCTTTCATTTTGTGGACTAGGTAAAGAACTGTACAACACTTTCAGGAACAATGATCCTCCCCTATGATCAATATAGTAAATAATTTTATTGTAAGTGTCTGATTTAATCATGTTTGTCTAAAAACAAATAAATCGTCCAAAATAAAATGAACGGTCTATTACTCTGAAGACAAAAATAATTTGTTGTGATAAGTATCAGTGCTTGATTTCGAGATCTTTTAAGGTAAACGACTCCAATTGTCAACTGTAATCAAGTCGGGTCTCTTTTTCTTGTATACGAAGACCATGCGAGAGAATCACACAAGGAATCACCTATGAGGATATTACTTATTTTGTGCCACTCAATAATCATATGCATGACTCAGAAAAAGGACGCTCCATTATCAACATTCGATGTAACTTTGCAAGGGTAGATAGAGGATCCGTAAAAAGTACTATATTGCCCATTTTGCCCTCGGTCAATTTTCATCATCCACACATGGAAAATACCAATCGATTACCAATATTGTATACTTTGTCCACCACATTATGTACAAGCACAAGTCCTGTACATAATGTGGTGGACAAAGTATACTAGGATACGATGTAGCGAGCCACATGAATTCTGAGTTATTGAAGGAATGAAGGCGAAAAGATTTCTATAAAAATTTGGCCTTCTACACATCTGAAGGAAAACTGATCCTGATGAGATTCCATTTAATCCAAGTCGATAATTTGGAAACAACAAATAAAGGAGATGTTTGGTAACGTTTTGTTTCCTGTTTTTTGTTTTTGTTTTCAATTTTTTCAAAACTAAAAACAAAAGTGTGTTTGGTAATTTATTTATGTTTTGTGTTTATTAAAAACGTTTTTGAAATTTCTGAAAATTTTCAAAACACAAAAAAAGCTGATTTGCCTTGTTTTTAAAACAGGGTCATTTATTAAAAACAAAAAACAGAAAACATAAATTTTATTACCAAAAACTTTTTTTTTTGTTTTTTTTAAACAATAAACATGATTCTACTTTAGTTTTTTTAAAAACAAAAAACAAAAACTTATCAAACGCCAAGAAATTATATTTATATTAAGAGAAATGAACAGGCAAAATTAAAATGAACGATCTATCACTCTGAAAACAAAGATGACTTGTTGTGACAAGTATCAATACTCGTTGATCTTTCTTGCATGAATTATTAACCTATCAAGATCTTCACAGTGAGCGCCTCAAATTATGACAATGTAATTGTGTTGGGTCTCTTTTTTTGCATGTAGATCACATGAAGGCCGTGTTTGGATGGTAGGAGTGAAAGATCAGCAATGGGTATCATAATCCTGGGAATCCCATTCCCAGTAATGGGATACTTGGGTAATCCAATTGATGTGTTTGGTTCATGTCAGAATGTTACAAAAGAAAAAAAAGATGAATTCTCATTCAAGAGTTTGGTTTGACCATTCGAAGTTAAGGAATGGAATGTATTTTTACTTCATTTTCCTGAAATACCCTTCAACAACTAATACTAAATATCACAATTCCTGAACACAAATAGTTGAACATAGTAGATTGCTAAAAATGTCAAACTATTAAAACAGGAGCAAACAATTAAATTTAAAAAATGTCGAACTATTATTGTAAAAATGAACTACTAGAACATTAGTCTATCAAAATATTAAACTACTTAATAACCTGCTACTATGCAACTAAGAAAGTCAATAAAACCTAAAAATCTTCCAAGTGAGTAAAGTTCCACATTTTAACCCCTGCGAAGAAGTTTCTCCATGTATAATTTTCTGAGATTTCCATTGAGAGTGAAAAACATATCTATTTTTGCAGGATTACTCAAGATGATTTGAAATACTTCTAGCACAAGCTCCTCAGCAAAACAAAAAGTCGGGAATAGAAAGAGGTATTAGAGGAAAAAAAAATTTTGGAGGGAAAATTGAGATGCTAGGAAAAAAATCAACATGGAAATTGGGAAAATGGGGATGCTAGGAAAAAAAAATTGGGTTAGAGGGAGAGAGAAAAATAGAAAACTTGCATGTAGAAAAAATAAAATAAAAAGAAAGTGGAGGGAGCAGATGTAACGTGGGTATTGGGGTCTTTTGAGGAAAATTTTGAATCTTTCATTTTCCTCTTGTAATCAAATTACGGGGTAATCTTGGATTCCTAAGGGGTAGGGAAGGGATCAGATTACTTCCCTATGTAGGAAAGTAATTGCTCCTGGATTGGGAGACTAGTAATCATATTCACATTCCATCTCTACCCAAATATAAGAATCTTCCAGTTAAGAAATCACATTACCATTCCCTCCTAAGATGTCTGCCATCCAAATATAGCCGAAAGTCTCACACACGAGGAATATTAATCTTGATCAGTATTCTATATACTCCTACCCTTTTTTCACGGCATAATGACTAGGAAACCATGACTTAGAAAAAGACAATAAATGATTAGTTATTCCACGGGGCTTTGGAAAAAAAGATTCAACGGTTGTTAAAAAGCACTTCCTATTTTTCCAAAGAGAGCAATATGGAAAAAAAAATTAAATTTGCTATATTACTCTTTTTGTATCACTCAATTATCATTGTACCATGTGTGACTTATAAAAAAAAAATCCGAGTACGGTTTCAGTAAAGGAGCACATGGGTGGGGACTCACTCTCCCACAGGCTTTTGCTTCAATAAGGCCAAACACTAGTCGGAGGGCCCATCACACGGCAAAAACTTTACGAAAACTACTACGCGCCCCGCTCTGACCCGCGCCCCGCCCTGGGCCCACCCCCTGACACGCCCTAATTACTGTTTTGCCCCTTCTTCCCTCCTTTAATTACCATATAATATATTACTTATATTAATTCATTTATATTACTTTATTTATATTACTTTAATTCCTTTAATTACTTTATTTACTTTATTTATATTACTTTATTTCCTTTAATTACTTTATTTATATAATTTATATTAATTCATTTCTTTATATAAATTAAATTAATTATTTAATTCATTTAATTATTTATTTAATTCAATTCTTTAATTTAATTTAATTCAATTTTTATTTAATTATTTATTTATCTTTTTTTTGTTTTTTATTTTTTTAATATTTTTTATTTACGTCTTTTTCTTAATAAATTAATCTTATTTATTTAATTCGTACTTCAATTACAACCACTCATTCAGATTTTCTTGCAAATGTAATTTGAGTAAACTAAATTAAATAAGTAAATAAATAAATAAAGTTAAAAAAAAAAGAGAAAAAAAGGGAAGTTTGCCCGAAAAGGGCCAAAGGGGGGTATTAGGGGAAGGGGTGGGGTCGTTGTTGGGGCGGGGCCTAACACCCCTCAAACTTTACTACTGTGACCGTTCCCATCACGTACTCAGGTTTTGTAACTTTCAAAACTAAATTTTTTTTTTGAATAAAATCAAAATTAATCCATTAATTCAAGTATTTTCGGCTTTATTCAAAAAAATATTTGGTTTGACCATAAATTTATACTTGTTAGATTCGTCTCGTCGAGATAAATTCAAAAACCACAAAATCTTGACGCAAAACTAACAAATGCTAAAAAAAAAATGAATAAAGACAAAACGAATAATCCAATAATCCGGATTATGGATTATTTGCCAAAGGAGGATAATATTCTTGAATCAGAGGGCCTGAGTCTAGGTCTTGCAAGGGTTTAGCAACAATTGCTTCAACTGTGACCGGATGCTCCAGGACACTGCGTAAAATTTTGGAAAGCAAGATTTTTACCTTGAAAAAACTGGAAAAGGCTGGTTAAAGTACTAGTAAAATCTTTTGAAAAACTATGCCCGGACTAACAAAAATGGGACGGAGGGAATATGATTTTAGGTGTACTTTTTCTAGAAATGGGGGGCTCTGCTGTCCGTGGGGATCCGAGCCGTCCCTTTCGCTCATCAACGACTCAGATCTTACCTCTCCAAAGTGTATCCGAGCCGTCCATTGTTTGATGCAATCCGAGCCGTTGATGCGGGAAACGGACGGCGCGGATGGGGGTTGGCAAGGCCTGCCGACCCCCACGGACAGCAGGCCCCCGGGTTCCTTTTTCTATGTTCAATTACTGTTATTTATTCTCGAAAACCACAAAAAAAAAAGGACTTAAATCCAACCAAAACAGAACTTGTTTTGTGTGGTTTAAATTTGAAAATTCCACGCCAAATTTACCAGACCAAACCGAACTAATTTCACTCCTAGTTGTATCTCCTACAAGTACCTACAGTACTTCGACTGGGTGTTAAGTCATTCTCTCACAACACATCACATAAAAAACCTTGAAAAACTAGTTTTTTTTAAAACCTGGGTTAGTGGGAACACCCCCTAGTTTAAACTAATTTTTTAAGAGCTTGTTGAAAAGATGGTCTTTTTGCAGTTCCGATCAACGCGTCTTGTGAAGCAACAGAGTACTATTGAACAAAAGTCTTAACTCTTGAAGCCGGCGGCTTCGGTGGAGGACCCAAATATCAAAACCCTTGGACACTCCAAATTGACTTCACAGATTGTGTCTAGATTGTGTGTGGACTGTGGAGCCACCAAATTTTTCCAATTTTTTTTAATATTTAAAACCAGTTGCTCAGATTCACTTTAAATCTGAGTCACTGATGGACTGTGGAGCCACCAAATTTTTCCAATTTTTTTTAATATTTAAAACCAGTTGCTCAGATTCACTTTAAATCTGAGTCACTGATTAAATTCTGAGAAATTTTTAGGTACATTTAGTGGGTGTGTAGAACTGCTCTGCACACTCAATTATCATCGTGCCATGTGTGACTTAAAAAAAAAAAAATATCAGAGTACGGTTTCAGTAAAGGAGCACATGGGTGGGGACTCACTCTCCTTCACAGTGAGTAGATTTCCAAGTACAATTACAGTAAAGGAGCACATGGGTGTGGACTCTCCTTATTTCCTAGTTTTGCTTCAATAAGGCCAAACACTAGTCGGAGGGCCCAACACACGGCAAAAACTTTATGAAAACTACTGCGTGCCCCGCTCTGATCCGCTTCCCGCCCTGGGCCCCACGCCCTTACTCGCCCTAATTACTGTTTTGCCCCTCCTTCCCTCCTTTAATTACCCTATAATATATTATTTATATTAATTCATTTTTATTACTTTATTTATATTACTTTAATTCCTTTAATTACTTTATTTACTTTATTTCCTTTAATTACTTTATTTATATTATTTATATTAATTCATTTATTTATATAAATTAAATTATTTATTTAATTCATTTAATTAATTATTTAATTCAATTCTTTAATTTAATTCAATTTTTATTTTATTATTTATTTATCTTTTTTTGTTTTTTATTTATTTAATAATTTTTATTTACGTCTTTTTGTTAATTATTTAATCTTATTTATTTAATTCGTATATTTAGATTATTTCTTATCTTCTTATCTTCAATTACAACCACTCATTCAGATTTTCTTTTTACCTTTTTATCTTCATTTACAACCACTCATTCAGATTTTCTTTTTACCTTCTTATCTTCAATTACAACCAGTCATTCAGATTCTCTTTTTACCTTCTTATCTTCTTATCTTCATTTACAACCACTCATCCAGATTTTTTTTTTTAACCTTCTTATCTATTTATACTACTTCAGTCTTCTATTACTTCACTTCTTCCTAATTCTCCCACTACTACTTCGTTGTTTACTCACTTGCCCTTTATATCCCCTCCAGTTACAGTCCGACAGCGCAAAGAAATAGCTATTGCCCGTATTAACAATCACTTCGTGCAACTTTTTTTGCGCCCTCATCACCCTGTACCACCAATCCCAATATGGTGGTGGCAGAATTCGTCGAATGTCGCTAAAGGATGGGCTTCTACTTATAACATACGTGTTGATTTGTGGTACGACATACTAGGCGTCGTGCCGGGACCACAATTTGGAGGCAATATTGATTAGGGTTGAACTTTGTCAATTGTAATATTTATTCACTTTTAAACGTCATTGTAATATTTATTTACTTTTAAATGTGATTGTAATATTATTCACTTTTAGAATTTTTTTTATTTATTATTCATTGTTAAGACAAATTAATTAACTACTGTGACCGTTCCCATCACGTACTCAGGTTTTTTAACCTTCAAAACTCAAATTTTTTTTTGAATAAAATCAAAATTAATCCAATAATTCAAGTATTTTCGACTTTATTCAAAAAAATATTTGATTTGACCATAAATTTATACTTGTTAGATTCGTCTCGTCGAGATAAATTCAGAAACAACAAACTTTTGACGCAAAACTATCAAATGCTAAATTTTTTTTTGAATAAAGACAAAACGAATAATCCAATAATCCGGATTATGGATTATTTGCCAAAGGAGGATAATATTCTTGAATCAGAGGGCCTGAGTCTAGGTCTTGCAAGGGTTTAGCAACAATTGCTTCAATTGTGACAGGATGCTCCAGGACACTGCGTAAAATTTTGGAAAGCAAGATTTTTACCTTGAAAAAACTAGAAAAGGCTGGTTAAAGTACTAGTATTCGTTTTTCAGAGACAATGATAGGAAAAAATGCTTTTCTCTATGCTTTATTACCTAATTTGTGCCGCCCAATAATATCATATCATGTGCGGCTTAGAAAAAGGACGCTCCAATATCAACGTTTTATGTGACTTATACAAAGTAGATAAAAGGTCCGTAAAATGTACTGTTATTCTTTTTTCTAAAGAGTATTAAGTAGATAAAAGGTCCGTAAAATGTACTGTTATTTTTTTTTCTAAAGAGAGTGTTAAGTAGACAAAAGGTCCGTAAAAATGTACTGTTATTCTTTTTTCTAAAGAGTGTTAAGTAGATAAAAGGTCCGTAAAATGTACTGTTATTCTTTTTTCTAAAGAGTGTTTAGAGAAAATTTATATATATTGTCTATGCCATATTGCTCATTTTGCCCACGTTTCTATGTGTTAGTTGGAAAAATATTGCTACTAAATTACAAACATTCTACTCCATATGACTGAAAAAAATATACATATTGGCTTCGCAAAAAGCGCTGATTTGATGAGTTGTACTCCATAGACCAGCAATTTCCTCCTAATTGGTGATAAAAACTAGCCATCAATTTTGACTTCAAGTCAACCTCAAGTCATCCATTAAAAAAAACAAAATAGATAGGACTTGTCAAGAAAATATCGTGTCCTAATTATCAACCCGACAAGAAAAACAATTGGTACCGATCTGCATGCATGTAGGGCCCATTTTTTGATCCAACAAAAAAAAAATAAATCTGCTTAAATATTTCAAAATATGTAATTTTGAGTTCTCAAAAGTCAGTTCAACTGGATAACTGTAATTTATTAATCTTATTGTTCAACTTTGATTCAAAATTCATTTAGATTTAAAAATCCTAAATTCTGAATGAATAATTGTAAGATTATAATATCAGGTGCTTACAATTATCCATTTGATATGGTTTTATTAAATGTCATTCAAAAAAATATTTTGAAATTAATAAATGGCTTGAATCATTTGAATAGGAAACCAAAGTCGGGCTCGCACGCCATCTATGCACCGTCTGTGCACAGTAGGTCGGTATCCGTAGTGTTTTGTGAAGTCATACTAGGCTCCGAGTGAGTTTTCGCTATTGTATTTTTAGTATTTTTGAACCACAAGTTGTCAAATCAGTTGATTTATGTGAGAAAAAAATGACTTGTAAGATTGTACCGAAACTACCGAAAATATCGAAGTGAAAACTCAGCCATGTGACTAATGAGGCATATGATTGCTGAGTTAGACAAGTCTCAAAAATATTTTGAACAAGAAAAATGCTACTAACATCCCACTAAGCTGTCTTTAAAGTTCATAAAGTATATTCAAAAGTATAGCAAGTATGTTGAAGTAAGGTGATAAGCGCGCAATGTCACAGATATAAGCGCCTAAGTAGGGCGAATTAGCGCATTAGAGGCGCGATTTATTCCATTTTCCACTTGATGCGGTGTTATCTTTTGCTTGGTATTGTTATGATTGATTTGTAGGAAACAGGCCGGAAGAGCACGTAAAGTGGACATAGGACATCGGGCATGTTGGAAACCGGTGGGACCCAAGTAAGGACGAGCAAGCAAGCTGAAAAGCATTTTGAAGGTATGAGTTTCGATACAAGCATTTGGCTGTATCGATACCTAGGCGTCAGTGGGGGAACAGAAGCTATGGGTATCGATACAGGCATTTACCTGTATCGATACCGAGTGGCTTAAAATCAGCCATTTGACTTGCCACGTGTTTGACTTCGGGAAAGACATAAATACCTCGTTTTTGGGACGAATTAGGGTTCGAAGCTTTTGTTTTCTTTTCCAATTAGCAGCCGTTTGTTCTCTCTGGGAGATTGTACTTTCCGGAGATCTTTTCATTGGAGTTTTGACGTTTTTGTTCGAGGATTCAAGTATTGTTCTGGTAACTTTCTGTTTTGTTTACATTAATCTCAGTTCACGGGAGTTTGTCCGTGTTTTGTTCTCGAATCTTTTGTTTTAATCCGTATTAAGTTATAAAAGCATGTTTTATTTCAGAATCTTGTTATTTGTTCAAGTTAATATGAGTGAGTAGTCGCATAGGTATGGTCGCGGGGTGATTAACACGCCGTGGCCAGGGCTGGATATGTTCTTGCTTCTGTTCTCAAAATTAATAAACGAACAAGCAATTTTAGGTTATTAAAGAACTTCCGTTGGACGAATCCGGGCTTTGTCGGAGCCCATGTAACGCGGGGAACGGGGGACCAAAACTCGTTCTTCGCTGTATATGGGTAATGGCGACCGCGAGGATTCGCATCTTTCGGGCTACATTTTTCTCTCTAAAATCAAATGTTTTCTTTGGACCACCGAATGAAGCAGGAAACGTCCGGGCTTGGTCACTGGTGTTATGAACCCTACGACCGTACTTTCTTTTACATAAGTTAAGAAAAACCAAATTCTCTTTAGTTTAGTTAATTCTCCCGTCAAATTACAAAGGGTGGCTACCTAAGAGCCGTGTTAAATCTCTCAACCCGAGTTTTTAGTTAAGCACTCTCCACCGTCCCTGTGGATTCGATTCCGGTCTTACCGGGTATTGTGCTACACCGGTCTCAGCCCTACGCTTGGGGCAACCCATTAGTTTAGGTCTAGGATTTGGTCAAGCATAAGGTACATTGAAAAATATTAAAAATTTATTGATGAGAGTGAATATACATTTTTTTTTTGTCTTTTCTTAGCTTATTATTCACAACACTAGGTTACCGAAGGACTCTTTGAACAAATCTACAGATATTTCAGGTATTGTAAATTTTGGACGAAAAACATGATTTTTATTTCATAGGGCGAATCATATACTAGTATGATAAGAAACAAATATAATGAATATTTTACCTATTTTCTATTCATAGAAAACGGTTCCTTTTCCCCCCTTTCTCTTTGAGGAAATAAAATTATATCCCATCCATCCTAGCTATTTTATTGGTCCCTTTTGTGATTTTCAACTTTTCAATTAAAAAGTTACTTCTATTTCAGCATTGTCTTTTAATTCGAACTCACTATTAAAATTATTTAAAAACATTTATGAGGGTTAGTTTTGGAAATCTAAACTTTTCAAAAAGGCTAAAAATTTGGGACATTCCCAAATGGAATAAGGGACTAACAAAAATGGGATGGAGGGAATATGATTTTAGGTGTACTTTTTCTATGTCCAATTACTGTTATTTATTCTCGAAAACCAAAAAAAAAAAAAAGGACTTAAATCCGACCAAAACAGAACTTGTTTTGTGTGGTTTAAATTTGAAAATTCCACACCAAATTTACCAGACCAAACCGAACTAATTTCACTCCTAGTTGTATCTCCTACGAGTACCTATAGTACTTCGACTAAGTTTAAACTAATTTTTTAAGAGCTTGTTGAAAAGATGGTCTTTTTGGCCATAAAAAAAGTCGGTCTTTTACATCATTTTTTAGGAGCTTACTAGCACGTTCTTTTTGGTACATCATATTATTAAAACGACTGTCTTTTGGTACATCAAAAAGATGGTTTTTCCACATCATAATTTTAGGAGCTTATTACAGATTTTTTTTTAATTTTTTCTCGTAATTGATACAGTTAGATTTGGGTTCAATTTTTACATCCTATTTTTCTTGTTCTGAGTTCCGATGAGAGAAATAAAAAAAAGTATAAAAATACAGAAAAAATTAAAAAAAATTCATACAAAATGATAAAAAAAAATCAGAAACAAAAAAAAGAAGAAACAGGGACAGTACTCCATCACATCCAAAGTGATTTGGCTAAATTTGAAAAAACTGGTTTTTTGGTTTTGTCCTTATTCAATTTTTTTTTTTTTTTTTGCATTTGTTAGTTTTTGGTCGATTTTTTGTGATTTCTTGGCTTGTATCGACGAGAGAAATCTAAAAAGTATAAAATTATTAGCCAAACTTAAAGTTTTGTGAATAAAGACGAAAAATAATCCAAATAACTGGTTTATTTTGGTTTATTTTCGGCTTTATTCAAAAAACTACTGTATTACTTTTGACCATAGTTTTATACTCTTTGGATTCGTCTCGACGAGATAAATCCAGAAACCACATAATCTTGACACAAAACTAACAAATGCAAAAAAAATTCAATAAAGACAAAACGAAAAAAACCCATAAAACCTATTTTTTCAAATTAGCCAAATCACCACGTGAATTCAAGCACGGGAAAAATCCCAAGCATATAAAGTTGGAGAACCAGCAAAATAAAGTATTAGAAGTATAACCAGAAAGTCAACTCGCCAAGTTTTCCAAATGAGACCAGGGCAGTTAGCTCAGTTGGTCGTGTAGCCCCCTTCCATAGGGGTGAGGTTATGGGTTCGATTCCTATGGAGAGGAGGTCACCCTTGTGGTTTATTAACATCTAACAACTAACTCTACTGATGTATATCGAATGACAAAAAAAAAAAAAGGTTTCCCAAATGAGGAAAAATGTGATTAAATCAAAGCAAAAATCTTGGCCTAAAACACTTTATTTTGTTTTGATTTAATCACATGTCTTCCTCATTTGATAAAATCAAGTTTTGTAAAATTTGGCTTGATAAGTGTATACAAATTCAAAAACTTTGTCCAATAGAGTTAATTGAGATTACCAAACAAAATTTATATTACATATAAAAAGTAGTATAAATTGAAAATCATAGACAAATTTTTGAGAGATCAAAAACATTGACAGTGGATAGATAAATTGGGACGGAGGGAACCCGATTTACAAAACAAGATATGACTAGTTAGTGAGCCTATCGATATTCAATTAAGGCCTTGTTTTTTAATGGATTTTATGAGATAAAATCTAATTTTGATAAAATGTAATAGTTTTGTTTAGATATGTGATAAAATGACATTGTTTTTCCAATGAATTAAATCTAGGGTTGATAAAGGTATTTTGTAAATGATTTTGTGAGACAAAAATCTAGTGTTGATAAAATCTAGTTTTGCTAAAATCCATTGAGAATGTTAAATTTTATCAAAACTAAATTTTATGAGATAAAATTCATTCAAAACAAGACCCAAACTGGTAATATCATATAAACAGTTCGGATCAACGCGTCTTGTGAAGCAACAGAGTACTATTGAATAAAAGTCTTTAACTTTTGAAGCCGGCGGCTTCGGTGGAGGACCCAAATATCAAAACCCTTGGACACTCCAAATTGACTTCACAGATTGTGTCCAGATTGTGTGTGGACTGTGGAGAAACCAAATTTTTCCAATTTTTTTTAAAATTTAAAATCAATTGCTCAGATTCACTTTAAAGTAAATCCGAGTCACTGATTAAATTCAGAGAAATTTTTGGGTACATTTAGTTGGTGTGTAGAATTGATTCACTTTATTTATCTTTTTAGTTATTTATTTATTTAATAATTTTTATTTACGTCTTTTTGTTAATTATTTAATCTTATTTATTTAATTCGTATATTTAGATTATTTCTTATCTTCTTATCTTCAATTACAACCACTCCTTCAGATTCTCTTTTTACCTTCTTCTATTCTTATCTTCATTTACAACCACTCATCCAGATTTTTTTTTTTTTTTTACCTTCTTATCTATTTATACTATTTCAATCTTCTACTACTTCACTTCTTCCTAATTCTCCCACTACTGCTTCGTTGTTTTACTCACTTCCCCTTGAGATCCCCTCCAGTTACAGTCCGACAGCGCAAAGAAATAGCTATTACCCGTATTAACAATCACTTCGTGTAACTTTTTTTGCGCCCTCATCACCCTGTACCACCAATCCCAATATGGTGGTGGCAGAATGCGTCGAATGTCGCTAAAGGATGAGCTTCTACTTATAACATACGTGTTGATTTGTGGTACGACATACTAGGCGTCGTGCCGAGACCACAATTTGGAGGCAATATTGATTAGGGTTGAACTTTGTCAATTGTAATATTTATTCACTTTTAAACGTGATTGTAATATTTATTTACTTTTAAATGTGATTGTAATATTATTCACTTTTAGAATCTTTTTTTTTTTATTATTCATTGTTAAGACAAATTAATTAACTAATTAAAATATAAAGTTAAATTTAAATGTCAATGTAAAAAAATGATTTACTTGCAAATGTAATTTGAGTAAACTAAATTAAATAAATAAAGTTAGAAAAAAAAGAGAAAAAAAGGGAAGTTTGCCCGAAAAGGGCCAAAGGGCCGGGGGGCGGGGGGCGCCTAACACCCCCAAACTTTACTACTGTGACCGTTCCCTTCACGTTCTCAGGTTTTGTAACTTTCAAAACTCAATTTTTTTTTTTGAATAAAATCAAAATTAATCCAATAATTCAAGTATTTTCGACTTTATTCAAAAAAATATTTGGTTTGACCATAAATTTATACTTGTTAGATTCGTCTCGTCGAGATAAATTCAGAAACCACAAACTTTTGACGCAAAACTATAAAATGCTAATTTTTTTTTGAATAAAGACAAAACGAATAATCCAATAATCCGGATTATGGATTATTTGCCAAAGGAGGATAATATTCTTGAATCAGAGGGCCTGAGTCTAGGTCTTGCAAGGGTTTAGCAACAATTGCTTCAACTGTGACAGGATGCTCCAGGACACTGCGTAAAATTTTGGAAAGCAAGATTTTTACCTTGAAAAAACTGGAAAAGGCTGGTTAAAGTACTAGTATTCGTTTTTCAGAGACAATGATAGGCAAAAATGCTTTTCTCTATGCTTTATTACCTAATTTGTGTCGCCCAATAATATCATATCATGTGCGACTTAGAAAAAGGACGCTCCATTATCAGCGTTTTATGTAACTTATACAAAGTAGATAAACGGTCCGTAAAATGTACTGTTATTCTTTTTTCTAAAGAGTGTTAAGTAGATAAACGGTCCGTAAAATGTACTGTTATTCTTTTTTCTAAAGAGTGTTTAGAGAAAATTTATATATATTGTCTATGCCATATTGCTCATTTTGCCCACGTTTCTATGTGTTAGTTGGAAAAATATTGCTACTAAATTACAAACATTCTACTCCATATGACTGAAAAAAATATACATATTGGCTTCGCAAAAAGCGCTGATTTGATGAGTTGTACTCCATAGGCCAGCAATTTCCTCCTAATTGGTGATAAAAACTAGCCATCAATTTTGACTTCAAGTCAACCTCAAGTCATCCATTAAAAAAAACAAAATAGATAGGACTTGTCAAGAAAATATCGTGTCCTAATTATCAACCCGACAAGAAAAACAATTGGTACCGATCTGCATGCATGTAGGGCCCATTTTTTGATCCAACAAAAAAAAAATCAATCTGCTTAAATATTTCAAAATATGTAATTTTGAGTTCTCAAAAGTCAGTTCAACTGGATAACTGTAATTTATTAATCTTATTGTTCAACTTTGATTCAAAATTCATTTAGATTTAAAAATCCTAAATTCTGAATGAATAATTGTAAGATTATAATATCAGGTGCTTACAATTATCCATTTGATATGGTTTTATTAAATGTCATTCAAAAAAATATTTTGAAATTAATAAATGGCTTGAATCATTTGAATAGGAAACCAAAGTCGGGCTCGCACGCCATCTATGCACCGTCTGTGCACAGTAGGTCGGTATCCGTAGTGTTTTGTGAAGTCATACTAGGCTCCGAGTGAGTTTTCGCTATTGTATTTTTAGTATTTTTGAACCACAAGTTGTCAAATCAGTTGATTTATGTGAGAAAAAAATGACTTGTAAGATTGTACCGAAACTACCGAAAATATCGAAGTGAAAACTCAGCCATGTGACTAATGAGGCATATGATTGCTGAGTTAGACAAGTCTCAAAAATATTTTGAACAAGAAAAATGCTACTAACATCCCACTAAGCTGTCTTTAAAGTTCATAAAGTATATTCAAAAGTATAGCAAGTATGTTGAAGTAAGGTGATAAGCGCGCAATGTCACAGATATAAGCGCCTAAGTAGGGCGAATTAGCGCATTAGAGGCGCGATTTATTCCATTTTCCACTTGATGCGGTGTTATCTTTTGCTTGGTATTGTTATGATTGATTTGTAGGAAACAGGCCGGAAGAGCACGTAAAGTGGACATAGGACATCGGGCATGTTGGAAACCAGTGGGACCCAAGTAAGGACGAGCAAACAAGCTGAAAAGCATTTTGAAGGTATGGGTTTCGATACAAGCATTTGGCTGTATCGATACCTAGGCGTCAGTGGGGGAACAGAAGCTATGGGTATCGATACAGGCATTTACCTGTATCGATACCGAGTGGCTTAAAATCAGCCGTTTGACTTGCCACGTGTTTGACTTCGGGAAAGACATAAATACCTCGTTTTTGGGACGAATTAGGGTTCGAAGCTTTTGTTTTCTTTTCCAATTAGCAGCCGTTTGTTCTCTCTGGGAGATTGTACTTTCCGGAGATCTTTTCATTGGAGTTTTGACGTTTTTGTTCGAGGATTCAAGTATTGTTCTGGTAACTTTCTGTTTTGTTTACGTTAATCTCAGTTCACGGGAGTTTGTCCGTGTTTTGTTCTCGAATCTTTTGTTACCCTGACTTGTGAGATAGTGTAACGCCCCATGTAGACCACTAGTCCAGTACCCTGAATTGATACACAAACCACACCACATGACCCAAAATACTTAAGCCCAAGGTACTAGTAGTAGCCCACATGGTTTGTTATATATCCAAGACCACTCATGTAAACAACCAATGTGGGACTAAACACCATCTACCCTCAAACTTGGGGTATTACAGATAGTACTGAAACTACTGAAAATATCAAAGTGAAAACTCAGCCGTGTGACTAATGAGGCATATGATTGCTGAGTTAGACAAGTCTCGAAATTATTTTGAACAAGAAAAATGCTACTGTCCCACTAAGATGTCTTTAAAGTTCATAAGGTATATTCAAAAGTATAGCAAGTATGTTGAAGTAAGGTACATTGAAAAATATTAAAAATTTATTGATGAGAGTGAATATACATTTTTTTTTTGTCTTTTCTTAGCTTATTATTCAACACTAGGTTGCCGAAGGACTCTTTGAACAAATCTACAGATATTTCAGGCATTGTAAATTTTGGACGAAAAACATGATTTTTATTTCATAGGGCGAATCATATACTAGTATGATAAGAAACAAATATAATGAATATTTTACCTATTTTCTATTCATAGAAAACGGTTCCATTTTTCCCCCTTTCTCTTTGAGGAAATAAAATTATATCCCATCCATCCTAGCTATTTTATTGGTCCCTTTTGTGATTTTTAACTTTTCAATTAAAAAGTTACTTCTATTTCAGCATTGTCTTTTAATTCGAACTCACTATTAAAATTATTTTAAAACATTTATGAGGGTTAGTTTTGGAAATCTAAACTTTTCAAAAAGGCTAAAAATTTGGGACATTCCCAAATGGACATACTAGTTTTCTAAAAGATTTTAGCAAATGAGATCAGAAGGTGCTAAAATCATGATATTTTAAATAAAAAAATTAAGTGTTTTCGTGTATTATTTTTTGAATTTTTTTACACCGAATTAAAGTACACGAGGAGTACTTTAATTTGGTGCGAAAAAATTGAAAAACGATACACGGAACCACTTCATTTTTTGATTTCAAAAAATTGATTTTAGCACATGCTGAACTCATTCGCTAAAATCATGGTTGATTTTAGCAACTGAGTTACTAAAATCTTTTGAAAAACTATGCCCGGACTAACAAAAATGGGACGGAAGGAATATGATTTTAGGTGTACTTTTTCTAGAAATGGGGGGCTCTGCTGTCCGTGGGGGTCAGCAGGCCCTGCCGACCCCATCTGAGCCGTCCCTTTCGCTCATCAACGACTCAGATCTTACCTCTCCAAAGTGTATCCGAGCCGTCCATTGTTTGATGCAATCCGAGCCGTTGATGCGGGAAACGGACGGCGCGGATGGGGGTTGGCAAGGCCTGCCGACCCCCACGGACAGCAGGCCCCCCGGGTTCCTTTTTCTATGTTCAATTACTGTTATTTATTCTCGAAAACCACAAAAAAAAAAGGACTTAAATCCAACCAAAACAGAACTTGTTTTGTGTGGTTTAAATTTGAAAATTCCACGCCAAATTTACTAGACCAAACCGAACTAATTTCACTCCTAGTTGTATCTCCTACAAGTACCTACAGTACTTCGACTGGGTGTTTCACTAACAAAAAACTGTTTTTTCCAAACAATGAGATAAGTCATTCTCTCACAACACATCACATAAAAACCCTTGAAAAACCTTGAACACCCCCTAGTTTAAACTAATTTTTTAAGAGCTTGTTGAAAAGATGGTCTTTTTGCAGTTCCGATCAACGCGTCTTGTGAAGCAACAGAGTACTATTGAATAAAAGTCTTTAACTTTTGAAGCCGGCGGCTTCGGTGGAGGACCCAAATATCAAAACCCTTGGACACTCCAAATTGACTTCACAGATTGTGTCCAGATTGTGTGTGGAGCCACCGGTTCACACACAAGGAAAATACTCCATCCGGCCCAATTTTATAGTCCATCGTTCTATCCTAACCAAATAAAAAAACGATTATATCTTTTAATCGGTAATATATTTTATATGCAATATGGATCTTGTTTGATAGATTTTGATTTAATCTAATAAACAAAGTGTTCAAAATCACCTAAAACATTGTAGATTATAAGATTTAACACTTTGAAAAGTGGCATGAACTCCCAAAAGAGACTATAAAATTGGGACGGAGGGAGTACTAATTACCTATAAAATTTGTCCAATTTTATTTTTTAATATTTAAAATCAGTTGCCCAGATTCACTTTAAAATGAATATGAGCCATTGATTTAAAATTCAGAGAAGTTTCTGGGCACATTTAATGGGTGTGTTCAGAGAATTAGTTTCTGAGCACATTTAATGGGTGTGTAGAACTGATCTGCACACAAATAATTGGAGTTCAATAAGTTCAAAATATTTTTTTCAACGATCCCCTAAAAAATAAGCTGAATTAAATATATATATATATATATATATAGAGTCCGGTTCTAGTCCGGGAGTCCCGGATCCGGGACTCCACTTCCCGATATTTTTTTGACGATCCGATCCGTCCAATGTGTTCAGAAGGTGTTTTCCAAGGTCCACGCGGAAAATCTTCAAAAAAAAAATACCGGGAAGGGCTTGATCCAAGCAGTTTTCGCAAAAACTTTATATTTACGATTTTGCGAAAAACTACTTGATCAAGCCCTTCCCGGTATTTTTTTGAAGATTTCAGCGTGGACCTTGGAAAACACCTTTGAACACATTGGACGGCTCGGATTTCCCAAAACAATTTGTAAAAGCATCAAAACACCGAAAAGGCCTCAATCCGGGATCCTTTGAGGATCGCGGTGTATATATATATATATATATATATATATATATATATATATATATATATATATATATATATATATATATATCACGAATTATCTGTCAAGGATCCCGGAAATCCCGGATTGAAGCGTTTTGAAGCATTTAGAAAATGTTTTGGAAAATCCGAAGCCGTCAATGTCAAAAGGTGTTTTCCAAGGTCACTGAAATCTTCAAAAAAATACCGGAAGGGCTTGATCCAAGCATTTTTTAAAAAATGTACATTTACAGTTTTGCGGAAAAATGCTTGGATCAAGCCCTTCCCGGTATTTTTTTTTGAAGATTTCCCGCGTGGACCTTGGAAAACACCTTTTGAACACATTGGACGGTTCGGATCGTCAAAAAAATATCGGGAAGGTGGAGTCCCGGATTCGGGACTCCCGGACTTGATCGGGCCTCATATATATATATATATATATATATATATATATATATATAAGTGCTTAATCTATTGTTTCAATTTTCATTTTGAATATGAAATCCTAACTTCTGAATGAAAAAGTGAGTTTAGATCAAGTACTTACTCATATTATATTAAGCAGATTCTTGTGAGCTCATTTAAAAAAACATTTTAAAATTATTGAATGACTCAGATAATATGTGTGTGGTCTTTTAGTGCCCTACTCATGACACGTACGTAATTTGCACTTAACTAGTCGTTATTTCTAGCATTTTTTCTCGAAAAAGTCCCAAAAAGATAAATGAACGGTTCAAAATCACAGGAAAGAGAATCTAAAATTTGAATCAGTCATTTTCCTTTCCTCAACGTTTTCGGGAAAACCTTTCCTGTAGGCTGTATCTAACATTTTTGCAGTCCAATATCTCTATATAAAGAAGTTGCTGAAACCCTCTTCCTTATCAGAGCCCAAATAGACTTTAGCTCAAACCTAAACAATGGCTGTGAAACTTCATTCACCCCTTCCATTTCATGCCTTGCTCATCCTCTTTTCCTTGTTCACTGCGTCTCAAGCCGGCGACATTGTCGTCTACTGGGGGCAAAATGGGGGAGAAGGCAAACTTATAGACACATGTTCCACCGGAAAATACCGAATCGTAAACCTAGCATTTCTCTCCACCTTTGGCAGCGGCAAAACTCCTGAGTTGAATTTAGCCGGTCACTGTACCCCGTCAACCGGAGACTGTCAAAAACTTACCAACAGCATTCGTTCCTGCCAAAGCCAAGGCATCAAGGTTTTGCTGTCGATTGGAGGCGGAGCCGGGAGCTACTCTTTGTCGTCCGCCGACGATGCCAAAAACGTTGCCGACTACCTCTGGGACCATTTTCTCGGTGGGCAAGCCAATTTCAGACCTCTCGGTAAGTTCTTTATTCATGCTCCGTTTTCTCTGGAAAACCTTTTCCATGAAAAACTCTTTCTGAAAAAAATACGTTTTCTAGTGTTTGTTTGTTTAAAAAAAACATTTTTTATTGTTTGGTTGACATGGAAAATATTTTCCCATTTTATCAAATGGGAAACTAAGCCTAATATGATAAAATACCAAAATACCCATTTTTCAAAATAAATAAATAAATATATAAAATAAAAATCACTTCCTATGTAAATGACATAATATTCATGCCTAATTGCCTATCAATTTTTATTGTTTGGTTCACACGGAAAATTATTAGTAATTAATAAACTAATCAGAATATCCTTAATTATTGAAAAAATTTAGTAAAAAGTACCCAGTCTTATTTCCCATCAATCCCAAGTTCGGAATTGTATCTTGAAACCCAATTCGAGAAGCACATTACGAGCATGAAATAGATCCTACCAACAATCATATTTTCTCTCAATTTCTCCCAAATTGGACACGCAACAAGAATCTGAACAATTTACTCATAGATGTTAATAGAAACATTTACCACACTTTGTGGGCAAGAAGTGAAACCTATTCATGAATCCAAATAAAACGATAAATTCAACCAAAAATTTGTACGTAGTTAGCATTTCTAAATTCTTAATTGTTAGACGGAGTCACGGAGGACAATTGTGTTTCAAGTCTTAGCTTTGTGATGAAGTTGAGCACTAAGAGGAATTGGGATGAAATGTACCCCTTAATTGGTTCACTTTCCACTGATTTTGGAAAAGGTTTCTTGTGATTTTATTTTCCCGACGAACCAAACGCAGGGCAGGAAACGTGGGGAGCCCCTAAATTGACCCCCCCCCCCCACAATGAGATGCATGTGCGTGCATGCGTATGACGGTATGAGTGATGAGTGCGAGAGTTGATTGAGTAATTCTCTTATCTTCCTTGTATGTTTGTATTTTATGAAAGTTTAATAAAAAGATTAGTTATGTTGATTGAGTAATTCTCTTATTTTCCATCAACTTTTGTGTTCTAATAGTGAGCTATTCTCATAAAAAAGAGATAAAAATTGCGAACTAGCTCCAACGTAGCTTAATAATTACCGAAGTAGCTATGATCCCTTGACAATGTCATTATTGATTTGTTTCATTTTTCTTATAGTTCTTGAGGTCTTTTTACAATAAGTTTTCTACAAGCAGGTGCTGCTGTGTTAGACGGAATAGATTTTGACATTGAGCAAGGAGAACCTCACTATGCTGCGCTCGCTAGACAATTGGTCGAGCGCAGCAAGGGCGGGAAGAAAGTGTACTTAGCTGCCGCACCCCAATGCCCATTCCCTGATCAAAAGCTCAATGGCGCCCTATCAACGGGCCTCTTCGACTACGTCTGGATCCAATTCTACAACAATCCACAGTGCGAGTATGATACTAACAACCCCAACAGTTTCAAGGGCTCGTGGACGAAATGGGTTCAGTCGATTCCGGCTCAAAAGTTCTTCGTCGGCCTTCCGGCTTCTAAGGCTGCGGCCAACAATGGCTACATTCCAAAGGAAGTTCTCATTAATCAAGTTCTACCATTTGTCAAGGGTTCATCCAAGTATGGAGGGATTATGTTGTGGGATAGATTCAATGATTTGAATAGTAAATACAGTGATGCTGTAAGGGGGAGTGTTTGATCAGCAAACAATGATTATTGCACTCTATTTTATTTATAAAAAAAAAAATAAGGATCAATGGGAGTCCAGATGAATGAGAGTGCAAAAATCTATGCTTTTCTTATGAAGCTAGAAGGCCTAGAATGGTCCATCTTTATAGTATGTATTTCCATCCCTCTGATAACTAGTACTGAATAAATGAAGCTGGTTCTTCTATTTGGATTTATATTGTGCGTTTTCTTTCTTTTCGCTGCAAGACTAGTGAGCAGCACCGCGGGCGTGGCCCGCAGAAATGGCATTTGCTGGGAAAAATGCAAAAATGAACATGACAGTTGGAACATAAGGTATATTCGAGTAAAACAGGCATATAACATCGTAATTGAAGATGTAGAAATTGAAATGAATTCTTTCAAATTCTCCCATTGAACTCTGTCATAAGATAAAGGTTCAAAATGATCACGTGGGTATTACCGGTATTGAGAGTTTTTAAGTAGAGTTCAAAAAATAAAGACCATCTACCAACATACAACAAAAGTTAGGGTGTAGTAGATTGGATGATCATAGGATTCTCTCTCGTTTACATTTGTAAATTCCATTGATTAGATATTCTTTTGGTCAAATAGGATTACTTAAGGACACAACATATATTTGTTAGAGGCATATACAAGACTCTCTTTTGGATTAAGCATAAATTTCATGGTGCTAACGGACACCATAGATACTCACCTAGAATTGTGACTACTCATACGCCATAAGGTTAGCAATAAGTAGTTGTAATTATAAGCCATAAGGTTAGCAATAAGTAGTTGTAATTATAAGTTTTTGGTGGAATTTGCTTATGGGAGTCCATCGAGTTTGATGAAAATTGTATGAAGGTAAAATGGGAGATGGGCCTGGGGGATCGGGCCCTTTTATCTATCATTAGAAGCCAACATAATCTTTTTGTTTTCTATTTGTAGTTTTGTATTTTAGGTAATGACAAATTTCTAAATTGATTCAAACTTTATGATTTTTATGAACAATTTATTTTAATGGAGGTTGGTTGAGAGTAACTAAAAAATGTGTGAATCTTTTTTAATTACTTCGTAAGACACAATTTTTGAAGTCGTCACACCGCTTAAGTCTCGAATATATATGAGAGAACAGATTGAAACTCTATGCTTAAGTTATTACTTCGCTATGAATTTTAATCGTAACGGGTTACAAATTTCACAAATTTGCTCCAATATTTAACCTATTTTCTTTTGAGTATTTTCGTCCACTCTTTCTTGGCATATATAATTTTCTTTGCACATTGGAACATTTACCTCTTTTCATACCATTGTACACAAAAATAAATTTCTAGACTTCATAATAAATCATACCATACAAACTTAGATTTTATCTCAACAACGTCGAGTACAGGGAACTGATCTTTTAAACCTAGCTCACGAGAAAGAATAACGAAACAAACCTCTATCTATTAAGAAAAGGCAGGACGAGAACCTCGTTACTATCTTTTCTTGATAGAGATGTAGGACAGGGTTCATCCATTTAGATTGTATACTTTACTTGAAACCCAACCCAACACCCGACTGCGGGCAATCTGTAGACACCCCAATTTTGAACCCAAGATGCACTCGAGCATTTCCAATGATGAAATGGACCAATCATGATTACCTGGAACTTGTAAGAGTGACTTGAACTTGATCAAAATCAACCAAGCAACACCCCAAACAATCAAAATATTCCAAACCAACCCAAGCATTGTTGAACCAAGCCAAGCCAGCAAATTGCCATCAAGCACCTTGAGCGCTCAAGCCCATAGCCTTGAGCGCTCAACCCTGGGAAAGCACCTTGAGCGCTCAAGCCCACGGCTTTGAGCGCTCAACTCTGATCCAGTCAGCAACTTGCAGAATATCTAATCATGAGATTTTCTGCATGGGGAGCGTCTGAGATGATCTTATACGATCTTCATGTGTATAATACACCCCACTAACCCCAAATATACTCCTAAAACTACCCCTACCCACTTTCAAAATACAAACCCACTTCCTCTCTCTCCTCTCTTCCCTCCCACTCACTCTATAAAATCCACCCTCCACCCCTGGTTTTGGGGTTAACTATTTATGATGATCAAAATCAAAACCTTTGCAAATCTCACCTTTGAGCATGAAATGGTGGCTGAAATCATATTTATTTGTTCCTATTTAAAGTCTTGAAGGTCCTGAGAATCATCAATCACCCCTTTTTTAGTCATAAATTAGAAAGCCAAGTTATGGATTGAGCGCTCAAGGTCGTTAACTTGAGCGCTCAAGCTGTTCTTGAGCAATTTTTGGTTGTTAGCTGTTTCGATGATGGATCTTGGTTCAATATATTTCTGGTGTGTGTGTGAGTTGCTATTTCTGTGTTAGAATCTGGATCCCTCTCTTGCTCCTCTATTTTCAAACATTTTCTTTGTCAATTTGTGGTGATTATACCTTTTTCATCATTCTTTAAGAGGTCAATCTTTCTGTTCTTATTTGTTTCTCATGGAAAAGGGTTTGGATAAATGTTTGATCTTGTAAAGAAGCTGCCAAAAAGGTGTAATCTCACAGAAGCCATGAACTGGTTTGAGCGCTCAATCCAAGAGCATTGAGCGCTCAAACTGGTTTAGAGAGGTTGAGCGCTCAAGCCTTTGCCTTTGAGTGCTCAATCCTAATTTTGGGATCCAGTTTGTAAACAGTTTGTTTGGGTCTCATGTTTGTATTTTCTGGGATTGTTGTATGGTTTCTGTAATTTCCCATTTCTCGTAAACATTTGTAATAATTCCACTTGTCATCATCATCATTTCTCATGTAAATCATGTGCACAAGCATCCACTTTAGATCCAACATTTTATGTTTTCTTATCATTTACGTGATTCCCATCCCCGGTTCCTTATTTTCGTGAATAAATCAAATTTTGAATATTTCTAAAATCCCACGAAACATCGAGTATAGACCGGTTCACGGACCGGGCGAGTGGGGTGCCGTAAAACCCTTCCCCTCTCGTAACCAAACCCCCGAATCCGAGAAATCTTTGGTTTTATCAATATCGGTGAATTTTTTTTTTCAAATGGGCAAATGAGTCATATTTTTATCGGTTTCTCGGGTTCGGACCTAAAATCCGGGTGGCGACTCAAACAATCACAATCTTTTCGTACGCGAATCGCACCGAATCTCAGTGGGCTGTCCACAAGCTGGCGACTCTGCTAGGGACCATTTGGTTAATACATATTTTATTTAATTACACTTGTGCAGTTTTTTTTTTATTACACTTGTGTAATTTTATTGAAATATGTGTTAATCAAAGTGGGTTTAACTTGAAAGATGTTTTGTGGGATTTTTCAAATATTTGAAATTCGATTTTGCATTGCACTTGCATGGTTCCTAGCCCCGCTGGCGTGTTTTGGCAATCCTGTCCGGCTTGCCGGTGACAGGGAATCCCGAAATGCCCAGCAGCCCTCGACCGTGATAAATCATATCGTCACTATTGTCTTTGACGGTAGGAGGCGGTTTTGATTTTGAGTCCAGGGTACCCTCAGTGACCAAAACCAGCCTTTCGCATATAATTAGCCATAGAACCCCACGTTTAGCAGCTTACCCATGTGTTAAGTTTACATGCTCCACCATGTTAACATGCTATTTGTTACCGCTTTCCCCGCCATGCCATGCTGCATTCATGCATTTGCATTGTACATAGTTGTCACGAGCGTTCGTCCGTTTTGTTTTTCAGTTCAGTTTTAGGACCTCTGCGGTTAGTAGGAGATTGCCTTGGCCCGATGATGAGTCGTGCATCCCATATGCGCGTTGTTCTTGCGAGTTGGCCTTTAGGATGACCGGACATGGGAAACTTTGTATCATCAAATTCTTAAACACTGATCTAAACAGGTTTAAGGGACCTTGGCCCGAGAAGGATCAATCGCCCTTAGGCATCTGATCTTAGATCATTGTCGGAATTCGTGTGAATCAGGGTTTCCCAAATCCGATTATCCAATTTTAAGGACTTATTGCTTTAAAAGAAAACTTGAGGATTGGGGTAATCTTCCAAAACTGTGGAGTTTAGTCTAGGAGACTTTAAATCCATGGAGTTTGAGATACCTCCGGTGTTGGCCGTGCCCAAACGGCCACCCGTGTTTCGGACTAGCCTTGGAATCGATTGTAACTGGATGGCGACACCTCATTGCTCTGTCTCGGATGGTCAAAGAAAGGATAACGGTTGCGGTTTCAACATTTAGGCTGTAGGTTGAAGCCGTAATTGCCGAGTAAAACGACTTACCCGTGGTGTTGATACAATCTGCTGTGCGAACGATTCCAAGTGAGTTCCGAAACCGGTAGACTAACTCCTAAGGCTAGAAATAGGACTAACTCCGTGAGTTGAGTCGCGGCGGGACGATTGAGAGCATTTTGTAAATCATTCTTTTTGTGCATAATAGACACATCGAGTACGCATCTGAGTCCGGCTTTTGCTTTTTGATCAGTTCTTGAACCATTGGGCCCGCAAAGAAGAAGAAGACCTTACCTGTTTGGACTCGACCTCCCGGACAGAGATTGTCTAGATCCTTATCACCAAAGGCTGAGTCAGATATGGCGGCAGAACAAGAACAAGATCCCCCGAATGAGTTTGAACGGTTGAGAAAGGAAATGCATGATGAGAGGGTTCAGAATGACACCCGAATCGCCCAACTTATGGCGATTATGGTAAATATACAGGGTCGACTCCCCCCACCTCAGCAGCGTATGCCCGATGGGGACGCTCGGGATCAAGAGATTCCTAAGGATGAACATCTGGAACAGCCCCCTCCCCCTGAGAATCCCCAATTGGCTGAAATGCTAGCTAAGATACTCAAGCTAGAGGAATTTGTGGCCAAAAGTGAGAAGCGGGCCATTACCGGCTTTGACATGAGCAAACTTTGCATTTTTTCGGGGGCTAAACTCCCTAAGAAGTTCAAGCACGTGGACTTCGAGAAGTTTGATGGGACTGGGGATCCGAGAGGACATATTCAGGCATATGTAAGTTCCCTTTCATTGTAAGAAGTCGATGAGCCAGCCATGGCTCAGATGTTTCATGAAACCCTCACAGGGCCCGCTCTCCAGTGGCTCTTATCCCTCGACATTTCGAAGAGGCAAACTTGGGAAGAAATGGTGGCTGCTTTCATTAAGCAGTATGAGTATAATGTACAGCTCAAGGTCACCACTCGTGAACTTGAGAGTATCAAGATGAAGGAAAGGGAGTCGTTCGCTGATTTCGTGAAAAGGTGGAGAGCCAAGGCTGCGCAAATGACCGATCGTCCTAGTGACAAAGATCAAATGCGTATTATAACGAAGAACCTACAACCTGATTTGGCTCAATACATGGTCATGGCCCAAGCACATAACTTCGAGACCTATTTTGAGATGGGCTTGTCAATTGAGGAGGCTCTGCAAAGCGGAGTGTTGAAGAAAGGAGATCCGTTCCCCAAACCAAAACGCAACTACATCGGCAACACATCATCCCTATATGCAAACCCCAGTTACACCGCCGGCACCTCATCCAATTCCATGAATCACCAACCCCATAAAACTGAACCCATAAATGCCATCCTATCTCAACCAATGCAACCAGCTCAACCAACTCAACCACCACAAAACCAAAGAGGACGGCGCATCTTCACCCCTCTTCCCTTACCTCTACCTGTTGCTTTCGAGCGACTTGTACAACAGGGAAAAATTAAGCCTCTTCAGCCAACTCCACCTCCACAAAATCCCCCACCAACATATAACCCAAACACCTTCTGTATATTCCACCAAACACCCGGCCATCCCACTGAAAGATGCCAGCGTCTGCGTCAATCTCATTGACAACAAGCAAATCAGAGATCCCACTGAAAAGCCCAACATCCTCACAAATCCTCTGCCAACCCACAAAAGAAACAGTGACATAGGCCAGATTACCCTCAGCTCCACTCAAAAAGGCCTAAACCCCACTCCATTTGACCCAAGCCAATATATCATACCCGAAACGGATCCTAAGCCCATTGTACCTATACCCGATGAATGCGAAGCATGTCTTCTTGATGTGCACCTGAACCCCAATGTATGGCAAGAATGGGGTGATTTGATAATGGCCATGGAAGCTCACGAGTATGAACAAATGGTGGCTAACAATGTGGCAAATGGAGAAGTTTGGCAGCAAAATGAACAGTTAAATGAAAGACCCCCATTTGGTGCTATGATTAATCAATTTTGGGATCCAATGTTGGCAGATCCGCTTGATGGATTTGCACTTCCCAATTTGTTTGAACCATTGCCAGTAATACAACCAGTGGAAGAAGGACAAGGGCAAAATTGGCAAGAAGAAGTTGTGGCCTTCAATGGTGCGCAAGAAGATGAGTGGGATCCTACACCAAACGAATGGCAGCTCATGGACCCTAACGATCCTTTGGATGGGTCCACACTTCCCATGTTCTTCGATGAAACATATTTTCCAATGCCACCATTGTGGGAGGGTCGCCCTGATTTCTCTATGATGAGTGAGCAAGCAATAAATAGAATGACGGAAGGGATAGAGTTCACACCTTATGATTACATAGTTGACGAGAATCTTCCGGCACCTCAAGTACAAATCCCGGAGAATTGTAATATTATGGTGTTGAACAGTGGCCTACCCGATGTTCGGGGACATCAAATGGAGGAAAATGTGGTAGCAAACATGTGGGCCAATCAGAATGAGGGCATAGCACCGCTGTGGGTTGGAAATAACGAGGTCTGGGCCGTTAATAAGGCAGCTATGGAAAATGGAGATGTATGGAGTGAAGCAACTGTCGAAGGGATTACCAAGGGTTTGGAAGAAGCCAGTATTGCAAAGGGAAAGAGAAAGGCAGAGGGGGATCTTGTTGATTTCTACACGGACTACACTGATTTATGGGGGGATGATATTGACTCGGTTCTCCACCTTCTTCGGAGTGGTCGGTTTTATCAACCACCTCAAATGTTCACCGGGAACACATCCAACCCACAACCAAATACCACAAACCAGCCACCAATTAACCTAGCTCCACAAAATAACCCAACTCCACAAAACAACTCAGCTCTACCAAATAACCTAGCCATGCCGCACTATCCGAACAACCTCAGCGACCCAATTGCTAACCCAATCGATTTCCAAAACCTCTTTAACCCAACAAACAACCAATCCCAAGCTAGCTCCGCAGCCAACAGTCGCGTCCCTCGTCCAAAACCCCCTCCAACCAACGAAGAAAATCCCATCAAAAAACAACTTGAGAAAACCCCAGCCGCACTTACCATTTGGGGATTGCTTATGAGCTCCAGCGAGCATCGCCAGAAGCTCGCTCAAGCATTGTCCTGTATGGAAGTTGCACCAGACATCACCCCTGAAGCCATGGTGGCCGCAATTATCACCAAGCCTACCATTACCCCCAAACCAACCAAGCACGTCGTAACCTTTACCGAGGCTGATCTGCCACTTGAGGGAACTGACCACAACAAGCCTTTGCATGTCACCATGAAGTGCATGGGGAAATGGATCCCAGTTGTGTTGATAGACAATGGGTCTGCACTCAATGTATGTCCTCTTCGAACGGCTTTATGCTTGGGGCTTAAACCGAAGGATTTCACGCCGTCTAGTCTCACTGTGCGAGCTTACGATAACACCCGTCGCAATGTGCTTGGAACTGTTGAAATGGAAATCGCTGCGGAAGGGTTTAAATCAACAGTGGAGTTTCACGTGCTTGAGATCCCAGCTTCGTTCAACTTGCTGTTGGGACGTCCTTGGATGCATCGACCCGATATCATGGCAGTTCCATCCACCTTGCATCAGAAGGTTCTGCTTGGCTTGGAAAGTGGGACGGTTGCCCTCTATGGAGATACAGGCATTCGCCCTCATGCTGAAGATAATGCTCCTTTGTTAGAAATCATGCATGATGAAAATGATGTTCAGCTTGGGGGCTTTGCTTTTGACACATCCGGAGGTGTGTTCACGCTCCGGATAGATGACGATTTTTCAATCAGCACCACAGCTCTTGAGATGATGAGAAGGATGTCTTATCTACCAGGCACCGGTTTAGGTCGAACTCATCAGGGGGTGGCTCAGTTTCCAGAATTCCCTTCTCAGCGAGGCCGTTACGGGTTAGGATATGAACCTACATTGAAAGAGATGCAAAAGGGGAGAGCCAATAGAGCAAGCAGCAGTGCAAACCGTCGGATCCGCTTTGTTGGGGAAGGGTCAAATGCGCCATATCACGGCCAGCCTGAGCCGTTTGTAAATGAAATAAGTGGAGAGGTGCACCCTGGGTTCGAAATCTTCGCTAACGATGCTTGGGATAGTGAAGATGAACATGAAAAGGTCGAAAAATTGGTGAAAGACCTTAAAGCGGATTGGATGGAAGCCTTGGATGGTGGAATCTTGATGTCGATGTTCGATGAGGTCAGTCTAACAGGTAAGGATAAAGAAGAGCCAGCAGTGATGATGCTCGGACAAGAGGCCTTTGAAGATCCCAGCGTGCTGATAGTGGATGCGGTCGGTGAATACAAGAATTGCACTTTCACTCCTGTTGTAAAATTTACTAATTCATTCGCTAAGCTAGAGTTCGAGTCAGAGTCAGGGTTTGAATTTGGCTGTGAGTTGGAGTTTGTGCCTCATGGCCCTCCACGTCGTCATTTCTGTTTTGAGTTTGAGTCTGATGCCATGTACTGCGCCCCGGAGGGCTTTGTTAATGAAATAAATGGTGATTTCGCTTACTTTGCTGTTCCCGAAATAAATTGTGTTGACCCCGATGATGATGAGACTGAGCTCGAAGGAGAAATACCCAAAGAGCTTAAGTCCCTAATCGAAAGGGAAAATGAAAGGCATGCTCAGCCAATAAAAGAAGAAGTAATTGCAATTAAATTGAGAGATGAGGAAAATCCTCGCATGGTTCAAATCGGTTCCGGGCTATCTTCGGAGGAACAAGAATTACTCGTTGATTTGCTCAAAGAATTTGAAGATGTTTTCGCTTGGTCCCACGCAGATATGCCCGGAATCGATCCTGAAATTGTGCAACATCGAATTCCATTGTATCCCGATGCAAAACCGGTAAAGCAGAAACTGAGGAAGATCAGGCCAGATTGGGTTGAAAAGGTCAAAGAGGAAGTTACCAAGCAGTTCAATGCCGACTTTTTGATGGTAACTGAGTATCCACAGTGGGTTGCAAATATTGTGCCAGTGCCTAAGAAGGATGGAAAAGTCAGGGTGTGTGTAGATTTCAGAGATTTGAACAAGGCCAGTCCGAAAGACGATTTTCCCTTGCCTCACATTGATGTGTTGGTGGACAACACGGCAGGGCACGCACTACTGTCATTTATGGATGGGTTTTCGGGATATAATCAGATCTTGATGGCACTAGAAGACCGAGAGAAAACAACCTTCACCACTGAATGGGGGACGTTTTGTTACAGGGTCATGCCGTTTGGATTGAAGAACGCGGGTCAACTTACCAACGAGCAGCCACAACTCTGTTACATGATATGATGCACCGAGAAGTTGAGGTGTATGTAGATGACATGATTGTAAAGGCCAAAGAGAGGGAAGGGCATCTCCCGGCGTTGCGCAAATTCTTTGAAAGGATACGGAAGTACCGAATGCGTCTCAATCCGCAAAAGTGCACATTCGGAGTCACCGCTGGGAAGATGTTGGGGTTTATGATTACCACCAGGGGGATTGAAGTTGATCCAACGAAAATCAAGGCAATACTAGAAATGGAGCCGCCAAAGACAGAAAAAGAGGTTCGGAGTTTTCTTGGAAAGATTCAGTTCATCAGTAGATTCATCGCCAAGTTAACCTCAACTTGCGAGCCGATGTTTCATTTACTCAAGAAAGGAGTACCATTCAAATGGGAAGACAAGTGCCAGAAAGCCTTCGAATCAATTCGGCAGTATCTTCAAAATCCCCCAGTATTGTTGCCACCAACGCCCGGAAAGCCTCTGATTTTGTATTTATCAGTTACACAGTCTGCAATGGGTTGCATGTTGGCACAAGAAGGTGAAGCAGGTATCGAGAAGGCAGTGTATTACTTGAGCAAGAAGATGGTCGGAGCCGAAGAAAGATACACACCTTTGGAAAAGACCTGTTGGGCCCTTGTGTGGGCCTCTAAAAAACTAAGGCATTACATGTTAGCCTATTCGGTTGTGTTGATTTCTCGAATGGATCCCCTCAAATATCTGTTTGAGAAATCGGCGCTCACCGGAAAGTTAGCACGATGGTTGCTTCTGTTGGCTGAATTTGAACTCAAATACGTGACGCGAAAATCAGTGAAAGGCAGGGCTGTGGCAGAATTCTTGGCAGATCATCCGATTGAAGGACCAGAAGATACGGAATTCCAGTTTCCCGATGAAAATGTTATGGCAGTAGCAGAGGATGTTTGGAAATTGTACTTCGATGGAGCTGCAAATCAGAGAGGATTTGGGATTGGTATACTGTTGGTCTCACCAGAAGGACCTCATATTCCTCTCTCTTTCAAGTTGAATTTCGAAGTTACCAATAACCAGGCGGAGTACGAAGCGTGCATTGTTGGAATGGAGGCTGCTTTTGAAATCGGGGTAAAGAAATTGGAAGTGGTCGGAGACTCGAATCTGGTAGTCTCCCAAGCCAACGGCGATTGGAAAGTACGGGAGGAAAAGTTGAAGCCATATCACAAAGACCTCGACGATCTGATTCATAGATTTGAACAAGTTACCTTCACGCATATCCCGAGGATGAAGAATCAGTTTGCTGACGCCCTCGCTACTCTGGCATCCATGGTAGAATTGCCTGTGGGGGTAAGAATGAGGCCGATCATGATCGAACAAAGGAATAGGCCCGCCTATGAGTACGTAATGAACGTCGGTGAAATTGATGATGGTCTGCCCTGGTACCATGACATCTGGAATTTGGTTGAGAAAGGAGAATATCCGGAAGGAGCAAATAAGAAGGATCGAATAGCATTACAAAGGCTGGCGTCACAATACATCCTCTGCGGTGGAAGGCTATACAAAAGGTCATACTGTGGCATGCACAAATTGCGCATCCATGGAGATGACACGAAAAGGGTAATGGAGGAAATTCATGAAGGAATCTGCGGTCCTCACATGAGCGGATTGATGATGGCAAAGAAGATTCTGAGGCAAGGGTATTTCTGGTTAACTTTGGAAACGGATTGTGTTCAGTATGTGCGAAGATGTCATAAGTGTCAAGTGCACGCTAACCTCATGCATGTACCGCCGTCTGAACTTCATACAATGGCAACGCCTTGGCCTTTCTCAGTGTGGGGAATAGATGTGATTGGGAAAATCACGCCGCCAGCATCAAATGGACACAAGTTTATATTGGTGGCGCTTGATTATTTTACAAAGTGGGTTGAGTCAGCTTCTTACGCTACATTGACCGCAGTACAGGTGGCTCATTTCATTAAGCAAAACATCATTTACTGATATGGGGTTCCCAATGCCTTCGTGTCTGACAATGGTGTGCATTTCAAAGGAAGGGCAGCAGAAGTACTTGAGGAATTCAATGTTCAGGTGCACAAGTCAACAGTATACAGACCACAAACCAATGGAGCAGTGGAAGCGGCCAACAAGTCAATCAAGAACATCTTAGAGAAAACCATCGAATCTTCTAGGGATTGGCATGAGAAGTTACCATTAGCATTGTGGGGGTACCGCACTTCGATCCGAACCCCAACAGGGGCAACACCGTACTCTTTGGTTTATGGTATGGAAGCAGTACTTCCCATCGAGCTTGAAGTGCCTTCATTAAGGGTGATGGTAGAAAGTGAAATTGATGAGGCTGATTGGCTGAGCGACAGGTTCACAGAGTTGATGTTGTTTGATGAAAGGAGGTTGCGGGCATTGTATCACATTCAGGGATATCAGAGAAGAATCGCTCGCGCATTCAACAAGAAGGTGAAATCCAGGGATCTGATCGAAGGAGACATGGTGGTGAAAGAGATTCGGGCACCGATTTTTGATCCGCGAGGGAAATTCAGGCCGAAATGGGCGGGACCATACATCATCAAGACTATCCTCGACGGAGGCGCAGCAGTGATCCTTGATCTGGATGGTAACGAGTTCAGCAATCTCGTCAACTTGGACCAACTCAAGCGATATTACCCCTGAGAGATGCTCGTTGGGCGGAAAATCGCAAGGGCGAGCCGACCCAAGCAAAAATTAGAGCAAGCCTGCTAGACTGAAAACCTACATTGGGCGGTCTAGGCAAAATTTAAGGAGAAAATTCAAAAGAAGCTCGCTGGATTGAAAACCTGAAAAGGCGGTACCAGGCAAAATTTAGAGCACAAAAAGGAGAGTGTTAATACCCGAGTGAACCTTTCCCTGAACTACGCCACGACCTGATTCCTTGAAAAGGGATACATAGGCAACCCTATCTTGGGGTTCGGTCTAAATCTGATGAGTTGGCTCATGTTTTCACAGTTTTCAAAGGAGATAGCATATGGAACCGAATGAACCAAGAGGGGGAAACCCTTCATCGTTCAATTTTTATTCAAATCACTTCTTCGATTACATAAACTGAGTAGCCTAAAAAAAAAAAATGCACCATTTATTTTGGGAAACAGCCTAGTGAGTCGAGAGTCAAATTGCGCTAATTTCTTCAGCGTCGTGTCTCCATTTGCCCCCTCATCCAATCTCTGTAATGTCCATTCAAGTGAATAATTGGGTAGGGATCGGGAGCCCAAATGACCCTGTTTCTCCAAGAAGTACGATAGTGCTCGAGAACGGAATGCTTGAATGTGGGAAGGCTGAAGGTGGCAGGAACTGAGTACTCCACTTCTTGACGGATGCAATATTGACGGAGGATGCGTTGTGGAAAATAGTAGGCATACCCTTGTAATCCCGCCAAAATCACCCACGTGTCTCCCATGTGATTGGCCGTCATATCCGGCAAAGGCAACCAATGGCACCGCAAGACAATATGATCCTCCTCCAATGATCTGAAGAAGTCAAACCATTCATCTTCATCAGCCTCATCATGCACAAATGGTCTACTCACCCAAGTCCGAGGCTCGTAAACCCAATCACCCGCTGGCTCCCTCAAAAGCCCGACTTTGTCACACAGCCATATCTACAAAACCAAAACATACAAGCCAAAGTCAAAACCAAGCCAAACAACCAAAAATCCCCAAAACCGAAACATCCAAACCAAATAAACCAAACCTGAAGCAAAAGCGGACTTCCGGCGAATGTGTCTGTCCTTCCAGCCTTAACCGCATCCAAGCCCATGATTGTCTTAGCCAAAACCAAAGGAACCACATCCCTCCGTTGTTCAATCTGAGCGGCAACACCAACAATGGCAGAACTCGGATGGCCATCACATGGGACCAACAAATATAATGCCAAGAGGCACATGCAAAGTGCAAACATGCGCCGGTTTTGAACGGTAAAATCTAAAAGGTCGCCCGTTGGACTGTAATCCGCAAAGAGACGAAGAACGTTGAGGGTCTCATTGCGAATCAAGAAGCGCGCAGCGCCATTCCCAAGACCAAGCTTCTTGCTAAGAATGTTGGCGTAATTTTCACGAATGGGTGGTATGACGGGATCGGCAAAAGCACGACCGCCGAGATAGGCTTGAAATTCCTCAACAGTCGGGCAAAGCTCTTGCATCCCAAAACGGAACACATGGAGCTCTGAATCCCAACAACAAATGGCGGCACGCAAAATGTCTTGACGAAGAGGGAAAGTATGGAGGTGGCGAAGAGCATTGAGGCCAAGACCTCGGAAGTTGAACCAATCGATGTTTTCAAAGCTAGCAACCCAAGTGTTGATAACGGAAGGGTCAAGGGCAGCCATGGGAAGCAATGGAAGATTGATAAGTAAGATGTGTGGAGTAAGAAATGAAATTTGATGTGAAAATGGTGTGTGGGGAAAGACTTGATCATGGATGATATTTATAGGGGACTTAGGAGGAACCTTACAAATTTGCCATGCAACATTGGAAATCAAAGATTACATTTTCAAGATGGTCAAGCATATGTTTTCAAAGTGTTTTTGTTGGAAAGTTTGAAAATGTATTGGAAATGCATTGGATTTGTTGGGAAAATGTGAAAAGACCTTGGGAAGGTGATGTTCAAAGCTTGGGAGATGTTATAACAGAGCAACAAGACATATGGGGCAGAGGGAACCATGCAAAAGGGTCCAAAAATGCATTGGAAAGCAACACAATCTGCCTGCCCAGCACAGACATTGAGCGCTCAAACCAGTGGGGTTGAGCGCTCAACTCCCTGAAACCACCTTGAGCGCTCAAGGTGGTGAGCTTGAGCGCTCAAACCCCATTGAGCGCTCAAGGCCTGCAGAAACAGCAGCAGCTGCATTTTTGCCCGATTGATGCCCGAAACCTCTTCTAAGCCTCCAAGCCCTCAACCAACACCCAAACCAAGTCCCAACAAGCATTTATGACTTCACGGAGCGTCACGTTCCCCGAGATAACAAGCCGATACGCGTTCGGACACGGGATACGCATATAAAGAAGTTTGAGGCTAGGAAACGGCCATTGGACGTCCAAATCTATTTCTTAGCCTTGTTGGCCATTTCCAATCATCGAGGTATGTGTCAATGAGCGTTTGTGACTTGTTGGAGTGGTTCCCGAGGTATTTCTTGGATTATGCAAGGTTTTGGGGTATGAATGGCCAACTCAAGCAATGGAATGGCGGCCGTCGCCATATCAAAAATAGCTCCGAGGGTTTTCTTGCCAAATGATGACAATCGCAGGGGCATTTCTGTCATTTGTGACTGGGTCAAAGTGACAACATGGCAATTCTTCACATCTAAACAGGCTCACGAAGCATTTCATTTTCAAATATGCCTTACGAACAACAAATTCCGTTCAAAGGTCATTTTGTAAAATTTGTATTGATCGTTCATATACGAGAAGTGTGTCGGGATGAACGACATGTAAATACATATTCCAGTTGTACATAAACTCAAATAATCATGTTTCGTCCAAATTCTCGAGCATGTTAGCTGTAGGGGGTGTAATTCCACGTTAGCCCGTATCACGTGCAGGCTTGGCTCGACCCTAAATCTGCAAGACAAAGAATAGGTTAGAGCACCCTTGCCTCTTGTTGGCAAAGGCCCTCCGATGCTTAAGTTAGTACTGGATTACTAATCAAGCCAAGAACACAATGCGTATAACTGGGTGTTACAGCGTACCTTTTGTCATGATTATCGCCCTGTATTTATAGGTGTAGATGTTCATCAATTTGGGCATCTCGTGCCCCCTGTTTCCTATTCTCTTTAGGAATCCTCCTCTTGACAGGACTTTCCTATTAGGAGATAACTTCCATATCTTGCTAGATTTCGTCTAGCAGAGGTCTTTCTTTCCATATAGGATTCTCTCCTATATGTGGTATACTCCTAATCACGTTAGGACTTCCCATATCAATCCCTTTCTCAACGGGATTGCTCCTTATCTCAAAGGGGCCACTGTGGAATATTCTGGAATGTCTTACCGCCTTATTCGTGGCGGTGCCGAGCTTCCTCGTAGCTCGGAATGACCCGTACATAGCTCAGCTTATTACGCCGAGCGGAACTATGTATCCCAGAAGGCTGTTTAAGCTATACACGTAGCCTATCCAGTTCGGCCATACCAGGGACACCTCCCTATGTCTTACGCCGAACTGGTGCATCCTGATTTAGTAGTTTGCTTGATTATTCTGACCTTTTTCCTGGTCAGTGCAGCTCGACACAGGGCCTAAGGACTCCCTATGTGGTGCCGAGCTATTCACCCTCTCGTGGTGACCGTCATAGGCACGTGCTATGCCTAGTAGTAGGGTAATCAGACTTTTACCCTCTCCAATCGCTCCCCAGCTCTCCTGCTACTGTCATTCATCAGTAGTACGCAGAGCTTCAACGGTTCCTGATGCATCTCCTGCACGCTTCCCCCTCACATGGGGAACAGGGTTATCTTCGTATTAAATGCGAAGTGACCCGTTGGTCACCAGATAAGCCCAAAGGACGATTTGGGGTGACGTTTCTCGTACGTCACACCCTACTTTATGGGGTTTTGGGCGAGATAATGATCATTCTCCCTCTAAAACCCTTCCCCTTCTCCCATTTCTCATTTTATCAGAAGAAAGCAAGAGCAAGAGAGAGAAAAGAGAAGTTCGTTCGCCATTGACGATACTCAAGCTTTCTGCAACGGAAGCCCCTTTTTCTCCAGCCTTCGTCGGAGACAGTTCGCTACTACCGTCGGAGTGAGTCATCCTTAGGTCCATCCTATCACGTAAGTGACCCTTCCGTTTCCATCCTTCCTGATTCTTCCCTTCTACTGTTCATTTTTCTCTTCTTCCCCCTGGGTTTCAACAGTGAAACCCTAGTTCTCTAAAGCAATGGGTAGGCACAGAGCTTTATTAAGTACCCCTGAGGGTCGAGCAGAATTCCGTCGAAACTATAGTATTCCCGCCGATGTCCAATTCTGGCTAGATGGTAGAAATGACATGAGAGAACAAGGGCAAACCGAGAATAAGATTCACATCCCCTTGATTTTCATAGTTGAGGGAGGCCTTAGGCTCCCCTTACACCCCTTTTTCAGGGAGGTCTGTAATAGGTGCCAATTAAACCCTATGCAACTCTGCCCCAACTTTGTTAGGGTGGTTATGGGCACAGTTGCCCTTAACAGACTGCTCGGCCTTCACCTTGACTGGTGGGATTTGCACTATCTCTATAGTGTAGTCCCTACCGAGCACAAAAATTACTACTTCAAAGCCAGAGACCCTAAACAGAAGCTTATCACTGATCTACCAAATTCCTCAAAAGGAGAGGCGGATGACTATCTCGTAGTCACTGGCAACTGGCAGCCTAGAGACGCCGAGGGGAGGATCATTGGCCTTGCCTGCCCCACTACTACAGGCGGACTACGTTAGTATTTTCGTTCCCGAGCTATTTTATTCCTTATTTTGTCCCAAATTGTAGCTGACCATCTCTATGTTGTTTTGTTTTGCAGCGGACAATCTTAACCACGGTGGCCGCATAATTCACGGCAAGCTCCACCGCGAGGACATCGCCAAGGCCCTTTGGTTCGACGGTTTTGAACCGACACCTGTAGGGCTCGGCCGTTCAGCTCACAGATTGCTGGGTTATACCTCGTTTTACTGGGGTAATATCTGAAGAGAGGGAGAGCCCAGAACAAGGCACGCCTGGCCGCCACCCTTTTCCGTGATCGCTACTGGCCGACCAGCCGACCAAGAAAGGACTCGCGCCCGCAGAGGCCGAGCTAGACAGAGACCATCACGGTCCCAAGCTCCTGAGGACCTCCAGCGGCAAGTCACCTTTGCCCATATACCTGAGATCCCAACTGCCATCCCTATCCAGGAAGCCAGCACATCCGGGCGGACGATAGTAGAGGAAGAAGAAGGAGAAGAAGAAGAAGCGCTCGACCACCGTGCAGTCGTTCAGTCTCTGACCGAGCAGGGCACCCGTCTCGCAGACTCAGACGATTCTCCAGGCTACTCTCCTTCTCCGGACCGAGAAGGTATGTCTCGCCGGCCGATCAACCTCCTCGACACTCTGACCTTGGGCGGAGCTTCCCGTGCTCCACCAGCTGCTCGTACCGCCACTCCTCCTCCTGTGCCAGCAACGGTTTCTCTTACCGATCGGCAAAGGGAGAAGAGGCCAACTGAAAGTTCCCCGGATGCTCAGCCCTCCCCGCAGAGGAGGAGGACTGATGGGCCGAGCTCCACGCAGCAAGTGCCTGAGTCTCCTCCTCTTGTCCAGCCCTGGGCTCCTGTTCTAGCTCGCCCCAGTGGTGCTCCTCTTACTGCTGCTGACAAGATATCCTCCACAGAGGTGGCATACGGCGTCTCTAGGGCTGCCCTCCTCCCAAATGACATGGAGCGGGAGAAGAACAGCTCCTATGACGTCCTAATGAAAACGATCCTCCAATCCAGCGCTAAGGTATGTAGTCTGGTCACTGTCTCGTTTATAAAAATTGGCTTTCGTATCTGTCGCTCTGATCCATATCCTTGTAAACTGTAGATCATGCAGAAAGCGTCCTCTGGTTTTGAGAGAGCCAAGGTGATGCAACAGGAGCTGGAGAAGGAGAAGGGGAGGGCAGAGAAGGCAGAGGAGGAGAGTGCTCAGTACTCCCAATCCTTAAGGGAAGCCCGAGCTGAGGTGGAGGCGCTGAGGGGTGAGAATGCCGATCTGCGGAAAAGGTCGGAGGAGGTAGAGCACGGCTTGAGTGATCAACTGACTGCGGCGGAGGCCAAGGCGGAGGCGGAGTATGATCGAGCCGTCCTGGAGGTCACAGAGGATTATAAGGCGCAGATGCCAACTGTCCAGGACACCATCTGGGAGACGGCCTGGCGGCGTTGTCTCACTAAGCTCGGCGTTGATGAATCCTCTCCTCATTGGGCTAATATGGAGTTGCCGAGTGAGATGGCAGCCGTTCAGGATCAACTTGCTGATCAAACTCTTCCGGCCCCTGGAGCACAGTCTGTAACCCCCTCGGAGCAAACCCATATAGAAGAAAACACAACTGCCGAAGCTGCTGACGGTACTGCTGGAGGTAATCAAGATCCCACCCTTGCCACTGACGCTCAGAGGCTCAGTGAAGAGGCCTAGTGCCTTTGCTACTTTTTTTTTCTGATTGACCCTACGCGGTCCTGCTCGGCCGTATGTGGCCTGTTCTGATACTTTGATATTTGTTTTGATGATGATACTCTTTTAGCTGGTCCTGTGTGACCTTGTTTGGCCGAGTGTGGCCTTTTACACTCTTTAAATTTCTCGTACTCGTTCATGCTTTCCAAATGCTATGGCATCTTTGCAGTATTCATTGCAAATGTCCCAGTTTCTTCATAATTAGAGTAATTTGGCAATTGCTTATCTAAGTTTTTTCGTACTTAGAGATAAGTTTGCATTACTCGTTGCAAATCCCTAAGTGTATTCATACTTAGAGATTTCTTGCATTATTCGTTGCAAGTCTAAGTTTATTCGTACTTAGTTTTTGGTGCACTGTTCGTTGCACATCTAAGTCTCTTCATACTTAGAATAATTTTAACAGTATTGCTCAACTAAGTTTTTTCGTACTTAGAGATAAGTTTGCATTACTCGTTGCAAATCCCTAAGTGTATTCATACTTAGAGATTTCTTGCATTATTCGTTGCAAGTCTAAGTTTATTCGTACTTAGTTTTTTGGTGCGCTGTTCGTTGCACATCTAAGTCTCTTCATACTTAGAATAATTTTAACAGTATTGCTCAACTAAGTTTTTTCGTACTTAGAGATAAGTTTGCAATATTCATTGCAAATCCCTAAGTGTGTTCATACTTAGAAATTCCTTGCATTATTCGTTGCACATCTAAGTTTCTTCATACTTAGAATTATCTCAACATGGTTGGAATACACACATTCCCTGCTCCCCAATAGGAATCCAATATTTAAAGTAACTATTGGTTCATATTACGCAAGACCATGATAACGAAAGAAGAAACCTTGCTTATGAGTGAAATAAAGATAAAGGACTGTCATAGCTAAAAAATAAATGTGAATTTCCTCGTATTCACCTAAAAAAGGGGTTGTGATTGTATTTGTAATCACATAATCCTATTACTGATAGAACTTTCTTAGATTCTGGACGTTCCATGGCCGTGGTACTGGGTCTCCGTCCAGGTCGGCCAAGCGGTAAGCCCCAATGCCAGCAATTCCAACAATCTTGTAGGGGCCTTCCCAGTTCGGCCCAAGCTTCCCATCGGAGGACACTTTGGTGTTTGCCAAGACTTTCCTTAGGACCAGATCTCCGATCTTAAATTCCCTTGGCTGCACTTTCTTGTTGTAGCTTCTTCGTAGCTGCTCTTGGTATGCTGCCAGTGTGATAAGTGCACGTTCTCGTTTCTCTTCGGCCAGATCAAGCTGCTCGGCCAAGGCTTTGTCGTTGCCACCTGACTCTACAAGAGTGGTGCGGAGGGTCGGCAGGCCGATCTCCAGTGGTATCACCGCCTCTGTCCCATACGCGAGGGAGTACGGCGTCTCTCCCGTAGATCGTCGTGGGGTGGTTCTGTATGCCCATAGCACGGCTGGTAATTCGTCCGGCCATTTCCCTTTCTTCTTCTCCAACCTCTTTTTGAGGCTTTTCAGGATAGTCTTGTTTGAGGCCTCTGCTTGCCCATTGCTTTGTGGGTAAGCCGGAGTTGAGTAGTAGTTCCTGATGCCGTACTGGGCACAGAAAGCTTTGAACTTCTTGCCGAACTGGGACCCATTGTCTGAGATGATGGAGTATGGTACTCCAAATCGTGTGATGATTTTGTTCCAGACAAACCGTTCCACCATGGCTTCTGTGATCTTGGCCAGAGCTTCCCCCTCTATCCACTTTGTGAAGTAGTCAGTGCCAACGAGCAGGAATTTTTCGTTTCCCTGTTGCCATGGGAAGAGGACCCACGATATCCAACCCCCACTGAGCAAAAGGCCATGGGCTAGTCAGAGGTAGCAGATCCTCCGCTGGAGCTCGGATGAGAGGGGAATACCTCTGACATTTCTCACAAGTTTTCACAAAAGTTTTTGCATCTTCTTGCATATAAGGCCACCAATATCCCTGTGATATTGCTCGGTGGGCTATGGACCTTCCTCCAGTGTGTCCTCCACAAGTTCCAGCATGGATCTCGTGGAGGAACTTCTGAACAAGAGCTGGATGTACACATAATAGATACGGTCCAAGAAAAGACTTTCTATAAAGCTTACCTTCTGGGGAGAGCCAAAAACGTGCTGATTTGGTCTTGATTTTGTGAGCTTCCCTTTTGTCCTCTGGCAAGGTCCCATCTCGTAGGTATGCCACTATTGGGTCCATCCAGCTTGGCCCGAACTCTGTCTCCAAGACCATCTCTACTGCTCGGCCGATACTTGGTTCGTTCAGATATTCCACAGCTACCGTTCGTCGGTATTCTGTGTTTACTGCTGATCCCAAGCATGCCAGCGAATCTGCATGTGCATTCTGTCCCGAGCTGATTTGCTGGATGTAGATGTTGTCAAATTTGTCGAGCAAGTCTTTGGCTACTTCTGAGTATGCAGCCATCTTCTCGCTTCTTGCGGCGTATTCCCCTGAAAGCTGATTAACAACTAATTGTGAGTCACAGAATACCCTTAACTTTCTGACCTTGAGTTCCATGGCACTCCTGAGTCCTGCAAGCAAGGCTTCATATTCTGCCACATTGTTGGTGGCACTGAATCCCAGACGTAGTGCTTGCTCCAGCACCAATCCTTCTGGAGAGAATAACACCACTCCTGCTCCTGACCCTTTGTTGCAGGCTGATCCGTCGACATAGAGCCTCCATTCTTCTGGATACAGGTCGGCCACTCTTTTTGGCGGCTCGGTGGGACTGATCTGCTCCTTCTCGTGGAGAACCGGTGGTGGTGGAGCCACTGTTGGTGTGAACTCAGCTATAAAATCAGCTAAGACTTGCCCTTTAATTGCTGTTATGGGTTGATAATCAAGGTCGAACTGGCTGAGCTCGATGGACCACTTGGATATTCATCCTGAGAGGTCTGCCTTCCTGAGTAAGGCCTTTAGTGGATATTCAGTGAACACAGTGATGGGATGCTGCAGAAAGTAGTGTGGGAGTTTTCTTGCAGCTATGATGAGAGCGTATACAAGCTTTTCCAGTGGTAGATAACGTGTCTCGGCATCTAACAGCGTTTTGCTCACAAAGTATACCGGAGACTGCTCTGCCCCCTTTATTCGTAGGAGGACCGAGCTGACAGCGTGATCAGACACTGCTAGATATAATATCAACCGCTCCCCAGCTTCTGGAGTAGAGAGTAAGGGAGGTGTCGCCAGGTAGTGTTTCAACTCCTGGAATGCCTGTTCTTGCTCGGCTCCCCACTCATATCCTTCTCTCTTCTTCAGAAGTTGAAAGAATGGTCTACAACGGTCTGAGGACTTATTGATGAAACGGTTAAGTGCTGCTGCCATCCCTGTTAGCCTTTGGACCTCCTTCGTGGTCTTTGGGCTTTGAAGACCTTGCAGAGCCGTGATTTGATATGGGTTGGCCTCAATCCCCCTTTTAGTTACCAAATGTCCTAGGAACTTCCCCGAGCTGACTCCAAAGGCACACTTGGAGGCGTTTAGTTTTAACTTGTATTCTCTGAGAATGTTGAAAGTTACCTTCAGGTCGGCAAGGTGATCAGGTTTTAACTTGCTTTTCACCACCATGTCATCGATGTAGACCTCCATGGTTTTTCCGAGCTGCTCTTTGAACATTTTTGTAACCAACCTCTGGTAGGTTGCTCCAGCGTTCCTTAGCCCAAATGGCATAACCTTGTAACAGTAGAGCCCTCTTGGTGAGATGAAAGAAGTTTTCTCTTGATCTGGCTCATGCATAGCTATTTGATGATATCCTCGATATGCATCAAGGAAACTCATTTTCTCATAGCCTGAGGTGGCGTCCACTAGTTGATCAATCCTGGGAAGTGGAAAGCTGTCCTTGGGGCATGCCTTATTAAGGCTAGTGAAATCAACGCAGACCCTCCACTTCCCGTTTTTCTTCTTGACAACAACAGTGTTAGCCAGCCAATCTGGATAGCTCACTTCTCGTATGGCATCCGCTTCGAGCAGCCGATCTACTTCTTCGATCACAGCGTCTGCGTGCTGTGGTGCCGACCTTCGTGCCTTCTGCACAACTGGTTTGTGCTGAGGGTCCACGTTTAGATGGTGGCAGATTGTCTTGGGGTCTATCCCAGGCATCTCCTAGGGAGTCCATGCGAAAACATCGATGTGGTCTTTTAGAAAGGCCACCAAATCTTCTTCCTCCTGTTCGGCAAGCGCCTCGCCGATCAGGAAGTATCTCTCCTTATCATCTCCATGTATCTGTATCTTTTTTAATCCTTCCACCATCTTTTTGGTGGGATCACCTCCGACGTCCTCCAGTGTTGGTTGATCTGGAACTTCGATTGTCTGCACCAGTTCGGCCTTTGGAGATTTTCTTATTACCATGTTGAAGCACAAGTCGGCTACCTTCTGGCTTCCTCTAATGCACTCAATGCCATCTGCTCCAGGATACTTGATCCTTTGGTGGTAAGTTGAGGAGACAGCCTTCATTTTGTGCATCCAGGTTCTTCCTATAATCACGTTATAGGAGGAAGGGATGTCCACCACAAGGAAATCAGTTTTTAGGACCACTGATCCAGCTCGGACGGGCAGTGTGACCTTTCCCATAGGCCATACTGTCTGCGCACTGAAACCGACCAGTGGAACTAAACACTTTTGTAATGAGCTCGTCGGGAGTTCCATCTTCTTGAAAGTGTGGTAATACATGATCTCTGTACTAGCCCCTTGATCTACAAGGATTTTTTCCACGTCATAATCCCCTATCCGTAGGGTAATTACTAACGCGTCGTTGTGGGGTACAACTACTCCATCCAGATCATCATCAGTGAAAGCTATTGAAGTCTCCATGACTCCCTCAGCCCTCGGCCTCTTCATGCCGAGCTTCATGACGTGTTTTGCTTGTCCGTTGACTCTTTGAATATGTCTGATCTCGTTGTCGGTGTATGGGGCCACCTGTCCATGTATCATCTGGATGGTCCCTTTTGGAGCTTTTTCGTAGTCCATCTCTTCGATCAGCTCGGCATCATGCTTACTGTCAGTTAAAAATTCTTTGAGGTGACCCTCCGACACCTTTTCGTCCAAGAACTTCTTGTACTCCACACAATCTTCAGTCATGTGTCCCCAGTCTCTGTGATAGCTGCAGTGCTGATTGGTAGCCCTCCTCTTTTCTGGATTGCCTGTCATTTTTGAGGGCCTCCTGAACCATGGTTCATTCTTAATCCGATACAGCATTTTGTAGGTCGGGATGTTGAAGGTCGCCGTGATGCTGAAGTATGACTTGGGATCTGGATCGGCTCTGTCCTTTCTCTGCTGCGTATAGTCTTTTTTCCCTGATGTGTATTCCTTCTTGTACACCCTTGGCTCTGCAACCCTCTTCTCTGGGAGCTGAGGTTGTCCTGCCATAATCTTCCCCCCAGCTTGCAGGATGTCATCTTCCACTCGTGCATGCTCCTGGATCCTTTCCATAAGTTTGGCCACGGTTTTTACTGGATGCATGGTAAGCGATTCTCGTAGCTTGCTGTGTAAGGGCAAACTTGTCTTGAACGTTGCCAGAGCGTACTCTTCACTGCAGCTTTCAATCTCGTTGAAAGTTTCCCAATAACGTTTGGAATATTGCCGCAGAGTCTCCTCGTCCCTCTGTCTCATGGAGGTCAGTGTGTCAAAAGTTTTTGGTGCCGCTCGGCTGGTGAGGAACCGAGCAGTAAATTCCTCAGCCAGTTGAGCCCAGCACATGATAGACCCCTCTGGGAGCTTGTGGTACCAACTCAGGGCTACCTTCCCCAAGCTGGACGGGAACATTTTGCATAGCAGGGCATCATCCTGCTCATGCATGAACATTGCTTGTTGATAGTGCTGAATGTGGGCCACCGGATCCGTATTGGTTTCGTAAGAGATAAATGCTGAGTGCTTAATCCTGCTCGGTGTCTTTTCTGCTCGGATCCAGTGGGCCAGTGGTGATTTTGAGATCTGGCCTAGGGCTTCCCTGGCTGCTTCTCGTGCAACTTTAGGTCCTTCATCAGCTCGGTCAGCTTCTCTTCTTCTCGCATACTGCTCGGGGTGATGCTCGTTGGAACCGGATCTCTCGTATCTGTCCTTGGCATGTTTTCTTCTTTCTTTTTTCTCAATGGAAACGCTCCTTTCTCTCCTTTTTCGTGGAGAGACTGCTCGGTCAGCGGAAACATCGTTACAGTGATGACTCCTCTCCTGCACGGATCTCGTCCGTGAGCGCAGGTCTTTCTCTTTTTCTTGGAGTTGCTTTTTCAGGTCATGAATCTCTCGTTCTCGTCGAGTGACTTCACGGGCCAGTTCTTCCGCCTCCTGCTCTTTTCTGTCCAAGCTATCCTGTTTCTCTTGATCTCTGGTTCTCTTATGATCGTCCCTTTTTGGTGGGCTTCCTCTCCGGTCTCGTCGGGAGGAGGCTTGCCCACCACTTGGAGGCGTCCTTGAGCGTCCTCGCCGTTCGCCTGATCTTGGGGAACCAAAATTTATTAGGCGCGTATCCCTGAATTTTGGAATCTCAGGGATATGCCCTATATTGAACCTCCTGGTTGATGGTTTCTTGCGAGGTGCCCTAAGAACTGTAGGAGTTTTGTCCACCTTTGTACTCTTTCTCGTAGTGTACACCAGGGTGGTTCCATCGTCTTCCACCTCCTTCCTTCTTGGAGTGCTCAATAAGGGTTCTGAAACCACCATTGTTGATGTTTTCTAAAGGAATGAAGCTTTTTGTAAGTTTTCCCACAGGCGGCGCCAATTGTAGGGGTGTAATTCCACGTTAGCCCGTATCACGTGCAGGCTTGGCTCGACCCTAAATCTGCAAGACAAAGAATAGGTTAGAGCACCCTTGCCTCTTGTTGGCAAAGGCCCTCCGATGCTTAAGTTAGTACTGGATTACTAATCAAGCCAAGAACACAATGCGTATAACTGGGTGTTACAGCGTACCTTTTGTCATGATTATCGCCCTGTATTTGTAGGTGTAGATGTTCATCAATTTGGGCATCTCGTGCCCCCTGTTTCCTATTCTCTTTAGGAATCCTCCTCTTGACAGGACTTTCCTATTAGGAGATAACTTCCATATCCTGCTAGATTTCGTCTAGCAGAGGTCTTTCTTTCCATATAGGATTCTCTCCTATATGTGGTATACTCCTAATCACGTTAGGACTTCCCATATCAATCCATTTCTCAACGGGATTGCTCCTTATCTCAAAGGGGCCACTGTGGAATATTCTGGAATGTCTTACCGCCTTATTCGTGGCGGTGCCGAGCTTCCTCGTAGCTCGGAATGACCCGTACATAGCTCAGCTTATTACGCCGAGCGGAACTATGTATCCCAGAAGGCTGTTTAAGCTATACACGTAGCCTATCCAGTTCGGCCATACCAGGGACACCTCCCTATGTCTTACGCCGAACTGGTGCATCCTGATTTAGTAGTTTGCTTGATTATTCTGACCTTTTTCCTGGTCAGTGCAGCTCGGCACAGGGCCTAAGGACTCCCTATGTGGTGCCGAGCTATTCACCCTCTCGTGGTGACCGTCATAGGCACGTGCTATGCCTAGTAGTAGGGTAATCAGACTTTTACCCTCTCCATTAGCCTTTCTTTAAAAGTCCAGTTTTAAAGCTTTGTTCTTGGATGTTTGAATTCAAAATTTTGTGGATAAATTGTGTACATTCTACAACAGGTTTGTTCATTTGAAAGTCGAAACGCAGAAAGTAACACAATGAACATCGAAAGTGCAAGTCATGTATATAGTCTGATCAACATCCATGAAAAGTGAAACGTCAAACCGAGTATCATCACTAACTACCGGGGTACACAACGCCCAATGAGAAAATCTGCAACCGGGGCATGCAGGCCCAATCCACCTATCTACTGGGGCACGCAGGCCCAATCAAAAGAAAAGATAAAAAGCAAAGGCAAAACTCTAAACTACTCTATGTCTAATATGTGCTACTCGGACTCATCCATCGTCTCGTCCGAGCTCTCAGCCTCGTCTCCGCGTCGCTGCTCTAGACGCTCCTGCCGGGAAGAGGGGTAGTTGGCGTCATCAACACTGTCGTCACTAGAGCTCGTCTCTACTATCCCCTCAGTAACTACCTCCACTCTCCGGCGGGATGATCTCCGCGGTCTCTCCTCTTCAGGGCTCGCCGCCGCCATCTTTGAACGCCCGAGTCTCACGGTCATATCTCCAGGACCGCCGACTCCAGCGTAAGGTCTCTTCCTGATCACGGGCGGCTGCATCATCAAGCAAACAGGAATTGGAATTAGTACACGGTATAATCAAGAAATTCAAAGTGCAAGAAATAATGGATTGTGTACCGGTGCAACTCTCGGACGGGAAGGTCCAGGGGCAGCAGGTGGTACTGGCTCGCCCTCCCGGCGTATAGTAACCTCCTCCCCGGCTATGAGGCGGCGAATCAGGACGCGTAGTCCTCGGTTCTGCTCGTGCAAAGTCTGTGCCACCTCCTGTGAAACCTGCAAGCAAATCAAAATTTGACTCATCAGTACATTTGGGCATTTATAATCAAAGCATGCGAGTTTAGATAATTGAAGTGTTTCTTACCGGTGTCGAGAGCCGTGGAAAGTCTGCCGGTGGCCTCGGGATGTCTATATCCCCTGCCTCTCCGTCGGCAGAAGTGACGTGCACCCACCACCTGGCCGTCACCGCCTCCTGAGTCGAGGTGCCAGCACCCTCAGCTCTACCTCCAGCCACCCCTCCAGCTGAGGCCCGCGCCCTCGCGGCTTTCTCCTCCTCCACCTTATCTCTCCACTCCTCCGACCTCAGCGAACCAGCCAAATACTTCTTGAAATAATCTCTATAGCTCAAGGCTGGACGCAAGTGCTGGCTCAGGTCCAAGTCGGGCGTTGTGAAACGCTCGATCTCCGCCAGTGTGTACCGAGACGTCATCAGCACTCGAGGAGGGAGGCGTCCTGGCACATGTGGTCCTTCAGCCCGCATCGACTGTCGCACCACCCTGTCACCAAGGTACCAGAACCAGCCGTACTGGCACTCAAGCAAGACTCTCCCCCTCGTGAGCCTCCTGCTCGGAGCCAAGTAAGGCTCGTCGATAGCGTCCTGTAGACACCCCAATTTTGAACCCGAGATGCACTCGAGCATTCCCGATGATGAAACGGACCAATCATGATTACCTGGAACTTGTGAGAGTGACTTGAACTTGATCAAAATCAACCAAGCAACACCCCAAGCAACCAAAACAGCTCAAACCAACCCAAACACTGTTGAACCAAGCCAAGCTAGCAATTTGCCATCAAGCACCTTGAGCTCTCAAGCCCCTATCCTTGAGCGCTCAACCCTGGGAAAGCACCTTGAGCGCTCAAGCCTACGGCTTTGAGCGCTCAACTCTGATCCAGTCAGCAACTTGCAGAATATCTAATCATGAGATTTTCTGCATGGGGAGCGTCTGAGATGATCTTATACGATCTTCATACGTACAATGTACTCCACTAACTCCAGAAATACACCCAAAAATACTCCTAAATACAAAACCCACTCTTTCTCTCTCCTCTCTTCCCTCCCACTCACTCTATATAAACCATCTAACACCCCTGGTTTTAGAGGTTACCAACTCTCACACTCCAGCTCCCAAATCCACCAGAAAAATCGATCATCTCTCTCTCTCTACAAAACTACTCTTTCATCATCAAAACCACTAGCAAAACCACTCTGCAAATTCAGGAATTCCGTTCTTGATCATCAACCAACCATACACTTGTCTAATTCGTCCAGAATATAAACCAAAGCATCCATAATCATCCATCCCCAAGCCCAGAATCAAGTTCAAACTACAAGCATTTCCAAAAGGTAGTAAAACATGTGATGAACTCACTGTTTTGGTTCATCTGAGGAAGACCAGTGAGTTCAAGCAAGTTCACTGTACTTGCATTGAACTCACAAAGGTCTAAAGATTGTTTAGAAAGAATTTTCAAATCTGCAGTTTTAGCGGGGGTTGAGCGCTCAAACCGCAAGCCTTGAGCGCTCAAGCCCAGTTTTTGAATAGTTTCTGTTTTGCAAATCTTTGGGTTTTCTTTTGGATTTCGATCATTATTTAATAGTTACTTGTGTTCATGTAACTCTCAAAACAGCTTGTTTTCATCTCAAAATCACATGCATGAACATTGGTTAACTATTTTATGATGATCAAAAATCAAAGACCTTGCAAATCTCACCTTTGAGCATGAAATGGTGACTGAAATCATATTTATTTGTTCCTATTTAAAGTTTTTGAAGGTCCTGAGAATCATCAATCGCCCCTTTTGAGTCATAAATTAGAAAGCCAAGTTATGGCTTGAGCGCTCAAGGTCATTAACTTGAGCGCTCAAGCTGTTCTTGAGCAGTTTTTGGTTGTTAGCCGTTTCGATGATGGATCTTAGTTCAATATATTTCTGGTGTGTGTGAGTTGCTATTTCTGTTTTAGAATCTGGATCCCTCTCTTGCTCCTCTATTTTCAAACATTTTCTTTGTCAATTTGTGGTGATTATACCTTTTTTTCATCATTCTTTAAGAGGTCAATCTTTCTGTTCTTATTTGTTTTTCATGGAAAAGGGTTTGGATAAATGTTTGATCTTGTAAAGAAGCTGCCAAAAAGGTGTAATCTCACAGAAGCCATGAACTAGTTTGAGCGCTCAATCCATGAGCATTGAGCGCTCAAACTGGTTTAGAGAGGTTGAGCGCTCAAGCCTTGGTCTTTGAGCGCTCAATCCCAGTTTTGGAATCCAGTTTGTAAAACAGTTTGTTTGGGCCTCATGTTTGTGCTTTCTGGGATTATTGTATAGTTTCTATAAATGTTTCATTTCTTGTAAGTATTTGTGATAATTTTAGTTGTTATCGTCATCATCAATCATGTAGATCATACGCACAAGCATTCACTTTAAATTTATATTTTTGTGTTTTCTCGTTGTTTATGTGATTCCCATCCCCGTTTCCTTATTTTCGTGAACAAATCAAATTTTAAATATTTCCAAAACCCCACAAAATGTCGAGTAGAGACCGGTTCATGGACCGGGCGAGAGGGGTGCCGTAAAACCCTTCCCCTCTCGTAACCAAACCCCCGAACCCGAGAAATCTTTGATTTCGCAATGACTAGTAAAATCTTTTTCAAAGGGCAAATGAGTCATCTTTTATCGGTTTCTCGGGTTCGGACCTAAAATCCGGGTGGCGACTCAAACAATCACAATCTTTTTTAAACGCGAATCGCATCGAATCTCAGTGGGCCGTCCACACGTCCCATACTTCCCAGCGGACCTGCAAGAAGTTGTTCAAGCATTAGTCATTAAATGCATGGTTGAAGCAAATCGAAAGCAAGATTGAATGCATGTAAGAGCTCATTACTTACCAAGGAAGCAGGGAGCCTGTCCAGCGAAGCGCGGAGAACGTGGATGTTCCCTCGCGCTGAGCCACCGTAGCGGAAGCCCTCCCCCCAGCACAGTGCTCGGGGGATGACGTCCGGATCCTGGTGCCGCGTCTCTGGGGGGTGCAACCCCAACACCTCGTAGGCCCAGAGATGCATGTTAAGCAATAAATGAGTCAGTCAATCAAGTGCGAATATTGAATGCATGCATGTAAATTTGAAATGAAAGTGTTGTGTTTTACCTCCCAGACGCTCCACAGTCCAGAAATGCTAGTCCATTTCCGTCTCGAGACAGCATTCATAAACGCGTAGCAGCTTCCGAGTGCTGCTCCACCCCAGTTGTACCTCGCCGCTACGGTGAAGTCGCTCAACCCTCCAAGATAGGAGAGGTGCACCCTGTTACGCCTGTTTGGGTACAGTGAAGCCCCAAACAGGTATAACAAGTAGCACCTCGCCTTCCGTGCTACATCCTCCTCATCGGTCGGCTCCCCCAATCCTTTCAGCTTGAATTGGCCGTATGTGGCCGTCTCCCCCTCCTTGTTGGGCACGAAGCCCAAGAACCACCGCAGCGCAGCCTCGTCCCTGCCAATCCCCGAGTCGAACGGGATCGGGTCTCCTCCTACCCGCAATCCCGTGATCACTGAAAAATCCAGCGGGGTCATCGTCGCCTCTCCAATGACGAGATGGAAAGAACTCGTGGAGTCCCTCCACCTCTCGGCCAATGCCGTCACCACGGCATGGTCGTGCTGTGTGCTCGTGAGAGTCGGGATGAACCTCCCGAATCCTGCCAAATCCACCAAAGCCCTCACGGAGGCATGCAGCTGCTGGTAGATCTCCCAACTAGAACCCATACCCCCGTGAGCCTTCAAGCTCAAGTTTCTCTGCAAATAATCAGCCAACAAGCAAACAATCAGGCGTTAGTCCAGTATTCCAATTCAGTCATCAATCAAGCAGTAATTCAATCATTCAATGCAAATCAGGTTGTTAACTACCGAAAGTGCGTGAAAGCAAAGTACAGGAAAGTAAAACAAGTATACCGTCAGGCAGTCTGTCGAAAGATGGACCTCGGGGTCCAGTAGCACCTCCTCTCCGAAGTACAACTCCCGTCGGGGAGTATAATCGTCTGAAGCGGAAGGCACAAAGAGGTGCACTGGTGGAGCGTAAGTCGCCGCGTCGAAAACCGGTCTCCCCCTCCTCATCCACTGTCCGGCAGCCTGGACCACCGTCACTCTTCGTCCGGCTGCCCTCTCCTCCTCCTCGGCTCGTAGTCTAGCCGCCTCCGCCGCCTCCTCTGTCTCAAACTCCTCACAGAAGGCCCTCGCCGCCTCGTCCTCATCGGCGGCCTCCCGTAGCATCGCCGCCTCTCTCTCTACTCTCAACAACGACATCCCTCGCCGCATCCAAGATCCCCGGGGCATCTACTGCAGCTGCTATCACTACCTCCGGTGGCGCGTGCTCAAGATAGTCCTCCCGGGAAATCCCAACCGGACCCTGAGCCGGCAACCCGCTACTCTGTCCCCGGGTCAGCAACTCTCCACCAATCATCGCCGCCTTCCCCTTGTCCCTCTCGCTAGGCCGCTGACTGGGTCTCGGCTCTATCCTCCAACGAGCACCCTTGGCCGTCTCGTCACTGCTGCTGTCACTATCCACGTCCTGGACCTCCACCCTCTCCTCCACCAACTCCTCCCTCCTCTCCTCTACTCTCTCCGCCACTGGGTCACCACCACCACTACCATCACCATCACCACCAGCCACCACCGTCTTGGTGGCTGGGTCTCCTCCACTACTGGAAGCCGCCAGATCACCACCACCGTTGCCATCTTCTTCTCTCTCCCTTTCTCCCTCTCTCTCTCCATCTCTCCCCGTCGTTTCTGTAGTCGTGGGTGGTGTCCCAGTCACTATGGGACCCACCCCAGTCTCCTGCAAGTCACCTTGAGCGCTCAAGCTCGGTGGTGGCAAAACCCCACCACTGCCGTCACCCCTCTCCGCCGTCGGGGAAATCACCGGAGGCTGTGCATCACTAGTATCCTCCATGGAAATCGTTCAGTCAAGCCCTAATCAAACTAGAATCGATCGAGTTTGGTACGGACGAACCCTAAGATTTGGGGGTTTTCGATTTTGCCGGAAATCCGAGTGAGATTTGTTAAAATTCGATCGGAATCGCTAGAGGAGTGAACGGTTTTTGCTCTCTGGGAATTTTGGAACGTTGTGAAGTTTAATCGAACGTCGAACGGATTTAAAACTGAACGTTACGATTCTGAACCGTCGTCCCCGTTCAAGCGCTCAAGTTGACCCTTTTGAGCGCTGAAGTGTCTTTTTGAGGTTTGAGCGCTCAAAGCTTTGGAGTTGAGCGCTCAAGGTAGGGTTGAGCGCTCAAAGGGTGTACCCTGAGCGCTCAAGGACAATCCTGGCATGTTTTTTTTTTGCTTCTCTTGCAAGCTTTGCAGAGGCATTTCAGGTATCCTTTGTGTTTTGTTGGTGTACCTTGGACTCAGTAGTCCCAATCAATCGAATGCTCATTTATCCGTAAATTTAAATCTTAGTATTTGATGGTGCTAGATCGAAACGTGTTGTGTACGTGTGTTTCGCGTTAGCGTATACACGAAGTATTTCAGATCATTTTGAGAGCTTTATGCTCGTTTAAATCATTTTCTGAGGGCCACGTGCTCATTTAAATCGTTCTGAGAGCCACGTGCTCGTTTAAATCGTTGTTTGTTAATCGCGTTAGCGTATGCGTGAAGTATTTTGACTGCGGTCTGAGGGCCACGTGCTCGTTTAAATCAGTTTCTGAGAGCCGCGTGCTCGTTTAAATCATTTTCTGAGAGCCACGTGCTCGTTTCAATCATTGTTTGATAATCGCGTTAGCGTATGCGCGAAGTATTTTGACTGCGGTCTGAGGGCCACGTGCTCATTTAACTCATTTTGAGAGTTTCGTGCTCGTTTAAATCATTTTCTGAGAGCCACGTGCTCGTTTAAATCATTGTTTGGTAATCGCGTTAGCATATGCGCGAAGTATTTTGACTGCGGTCTGAGGGCCACGTGCTCATTTAACTCATTTTGAGAGTTTCGTGCTCGTTTAAATCATTTTGAGAGCTTTATGCTTGTTTAAATCCTTTTCTGAGGGCCACGTGCTCGTTTGAATCATTTTCAGCTTGAAGTGTATTACGGGGGACGATTTGGGCTGTCTGTATCTTGGACGTCACTCATACCAAAATAATGGCATTGAGTCTCATCCAAGAGGGGCAACTGTAGACACCCCAATTTTGAACCCAAGATGCACTCGAGCATTTCCAATGATGAAATGGACCAATCATGATTACCTGGAACTTGTAAGAGTGACTTGAACTTGATCAAAATCAACCAAGCAACACCCCAAACAATCAAAATATTCCAAACCAACCCAAGCACTGTTGAACCAAGCCAAGCCAGCAAATTGCCATCAAGCACCTTGAGCGCTCAAGCCCATAGCCTTGAGCGCTCAACCCTGGGAAAGCACCTTGGGCTTTGAGCGCTCAACTCTAATCCAGTCAGCAACTTGCAGAATATCTAATCATGAGATTTTCTGCATGGGGAGCGTCTGAGATGATCTTATACGATCTTCATGTGTATAATACACCCCACTAACCCCAAATATACTCCTAAAACTACCCCTACCCACTTTCAAAGTACAAACCCACTTCCTCTCTCTCCTCTCTTCCCTCCCACTCACTCTATAAAATCCACCCTCCACCCCTGGTTTTGGGGTTACGAACTCTCACACTCCAGCTCCCAAAATCCACCAAAAAATCAATCATCTCTCTCTCTCTCTACAAAACCACTTTTTCACCATCAAAACCACTTACAAAACCACTCTCCAAATCTAGAAATTCAGTTCTTGATTATCAACCAACTACATACATTGTCCAATTCGTCTATAATATAAGCCAAAACATCCATAACCATCCATCCTCAAGCCCAGAATCAAGTTCAAACTACAAACATTTCCGAAAGGTAGTAAAACATGTGATGAACTCACTGTTTTGGTTCATCTGAGGAAGACCAGTGAGTTCAAGCAAGTTCTTTGTACTTGCATTGAGTTCACAAAGGTCTAAAAATCGTTTAGAAAGAGTTTCCAAATTTGCAGTTACAACAGGGGTTGAGCGCTCAAGCTTCAGGCTTTGAGCGCTCAAGCCCAGTCCTGAACAGGTTCCTGTTTTGTTGATTTTTATGCCTTCTTTTAGTTTTGATCATCATTTAATGTTTACCAATGTTCATGAATTTCTCCAAACAGCTTATTTGTGTCATAAAACCATATGCATGGACATTGGTTAACTATTTATGATGATCAAAATCAAAACCTTTGCAAATCTCACCTTTGAGCATGAAATGGTGGCTGAAATCATATTTATTTGTTCCTATTTAAAGTCTTGAAGGTCCTGAGAATCATCAATCACCCCTTTTTTAGTCATAAATTAGAAAGCCAAGTTATGGATTGAGCGCTCAAGGTCGTTAACTTGAGCGCTCAAGCTGTTCTTAAGCAATTTTTGGTTGTTAGCTGTTTCGATGGTGGATCTTGGTTCAATATATTTCTGGTGTGTGTGTGAGTTGCTATTTCTGTGTTAGAATCTGGATCCCTCTCTTGCTCCTCTATTTTCAAACATTTTCTTTGTCAATTTGTGGTGATTATACCTTTTTCATCATTCTTTAAGAGGTCAATCTTTCTGTTCTTATTTGTTTCTCATGGAAAAGGGTTTGGATAAATGTTTGATCTTGTAAAGAAGCTGCCAAAAAGGTGTAATCTCACAGAAGCCATGAACTGGTTTGAGCGCTCAATCCAAGAGCATTGAGCGCTCAAACTGGTTTAGAGAGGTTGAGCGCTCAAGCCTTTGCCTTTGAGCGCTCAATCCCTATTTTGAGATCCAGTTTGTAAAACAGTTTGTTTGGGTCTCATGTTTGTATTTTCTGGGATTGTTGTATGGTTTCTGTAATTTCCCATTTCTCGTAAACATTTGTAATAATTCCACTTGTCATCATCATCATTTCTCATGTAAATCATGTGCACAAGCATCCACTTTAGATCCAACATTTTATGTTTTCTTATCATTTACGTGATTCCCATCCCTGGTTCCTTATTTTCGTGAATAAATCAAATTTCGAATATTTCTAAAATCCCACGAAACATCGAGTAGAGACCGGTTCACGGACCGGGCGAGTGGGGTGCCGTAAAACCCTTCCCCTCTCGTAACCAAACCCCGAATCCGAGAAATCTTTGGTTTTATCAAGATCGGTGAAATTTTTTTTTTTCAAATGGGCAAATGAGTCATATTTTATCGGTTTCTCGGGTTCGGACCTAAAATCCGGGTGGTGACTCAAACAATCACAATCTTTTCGTACGCGAATCGCACCGAATCTCAGTGGGCTGTCCACACAATCCATAAATGGACGTGATCTTTTTCGGTGCTTACCGACTGTATTCCCCTTTCCGGGCCTTGCACTCACTCATGTCCCCAAGGCAAGCCAGAACCACGCCTTTAGCAAGGAATTCAATCCAAACTTCTGAGCTAAGACGAGGAAGCAAGATTGGACTTACCTGAAACTTTATTGAAATTGAAAAATAATACACATGATACGGCATAACATTTGGGAATCCATTACAATTTCAGACAACCCATATATAAAGAGTAAATATGAAAATGATATTATTCATTTTTTCAATATCTAACCACATTTGAATTATGCTAATCTATGGGTACCTCATTTGGTGGACACCAAATATGCACTACCTTTGAGGGACTCACTTTGAGACCCGACACTAATAATTGGAGCCGTTCAATTTAGTTAAATAATATTTTCTAGGCCAACAATTTCTTTAGTTCAAAAACCATACCCATCTACAGTATAAGGCTGAGTGTCCACTAAAAATATCGTCTTTATCAATCACAGTGGAGTGCCATGTTAAAATATAGATCACGATGTTTCCGAGTTCATAATATATCTCAGCAAAATCATCCGATGGAGTATTAGCACTTCTGTAGCACATTAACTGATCAATTTTCTATTATCTGCTCTGAACTTCTTGAGCTTGTTTTTCCCAATTTGACGATATCTTTAAGCATTTAGCTTTTCCTTTCCATTAATGTAATTTGATAAAATTAAGAATTAAGTCTATCCTGGAGCTTGATGTGGTACCTATGTGTACTTCCAATCTTATGGCACCTTAGCAATAGCATTGAAAGTCTCAGATTGGTTTACAGAAAGTGTACTACATCTGGTTCTAGGTTGCACGCAAAAGCTTAAAGATTTTTTTAAAGATTTTTAAAGATTTTTTTTTGCTTACTAGCATGGAATAAAATTTTTAGCTGTGAATTCTAACGCGGTGGTATTAATTCTTCCTTTTGAGATTCAATGAGATGGTGACGGGACATTGTTTTGATTTGCTTCACATCAAATATTAGTAGAACTAAAGCTGGTTGTTTTATGTTAGTAGTGTTTAGTACTCAGTCTCAGCATTTTTTAGTTTCAACTTAAAATTCACCCCCTTTTGTCGCTTGTCTAAATTTACGGATCAATGCTCCAAGTAGTGTAAGCAGCAATTCAATATTGGAAGGCTTGAAGAGGAAGCCTTTGAGATTGAACCAAGAATATATTCTTAGACATCTATGAGATGTTTGCTAGTCCATGACAACTTTTTATGCAGATGAATCAGGCACTTAAGTTGTAGTCTGATGCAGATAGATCCTTTCTTCAAATGCTAATGCAATTCGTAAAACTAGAGAATTATACCCTTTTTTTTTTTCCACAAAGTACTGGTAGGCATGATTTTGACAGAGGTTTTGTTTTTCAGGCAAAGAATGTCATGGTTTCCTCTTATGCTAGGACGAAGGAAGCCAGTCAGGCTAAATACATATCGATATTGAATATCATTCAAGGAGAAGTTGACCGTACTCAGGTAATGAAATACCGTCGCTTCATCATTCCTGAATTGTACACACTGAAAAGATCTGGATGCTCTTGAGCAAGTGCATGCTTAAGCCAGTACTATGAGAAGTTAAGAAAGATGCAACCCTTTCTCGACAACTATCGGAGGTTCCTAATGTTTGCAGTATGTTGCCTACCTCATCTCTGTCGTAATTATGTTTCAGCTCTTGTTTGTCAATGTTTGGTGACCGCTACCATTACTGCTTGTAAGTTCTTTAGTTTTCTACTTCCCAAAATGATGTTTAGTTATACATGTGATCACAATAAGGTGAACTCCTACTACAGTGCTTTCACACATTCTAACAAGGTATTCATCTTCTGAAGTCCAAAAGTAACACACATTTGATTCATAAGCTCAAGCGTTATGATATGGCCTTCCGTAGTCATGCTATACTGCCCTCAATAAATTTCTACTGATTTATTTGGAAAACCAGTGGACAGCTGGAATTGATGTTCAAAAATGCACAATTTTTTAGCAGCATGCCATGTTTCTAATTTAGTCAACGACTCAATACCTTAACGAAGACATTGATGCCATCCTCTACAAACTGCTTGTAATTTTTTGGATTACGTTTGTCTAATTAAACATATAATGCTAAAAATGGACAGAACACTGATCTTTCAGAATTTGTTGAATCCAGGGACAGCATTGAGAGTTCGGATGATGAAGACAAAGCAATGACGCGTATCAAATGGGGAATGGAGGTGAATGCCCCTTTGCCTTTTCTTTCTGCTGTCTTCAGTAATGCATTTCTCAATCTCAATGACTGAGTTCCATATACTTATCCAGGATCCGGACCACATTAATTTTGACTAGAAGGCAGTACTGGAACAGTGGATCCAAAATTAGCAATGTGAACTCAGCAAGTAGGTATAACACTTTGCAGGAGTCCGGTTCGGTAAATTGTGACCTGAGAAAGCTTCGCAGGAGTCCGGTTCGGTAATCCCAAGCTCGACCTAGAAATTTTTGGGCCTGGTACAAGCCACTGATGCGCACAAACTAAGAGTCGCTAATGCAAGCGCATTAGAGAGAAGAGCAATGCTACGGACACAAAAGTCTAGACACAGATACGCACCCGAATCTCATAGAATGCATGTGAGACTCACACATATCAGAGAACTCTAAACACATCTGGGTCCTAATCTATAACAATTGCTGTCCCAATGTGTTAGGTTTGACTCTGCCACGGCTTCTTAATTGGCTATTGCCAAAGAAGACTTGCTTGTATTTATCAGCAGGGTCGAGAAATTTCACAAGTTTAACCCTAAGAAAGTTGTAATTTTGCACATGCACCTTTCATTTTGTGGACAAGGTAAAAAACTGTACAACACTTTCAGGAACAATGATCCTCCCATTTGGTCAATATAAATAAATTATCCAGGCAAAAAGCAGGTTGATCAAATTTTCGAAAATGTCTGATTTAATCATGTTTGTCTAAAAACTAATAAATGGTCCAAAATAAAATGAACGTCTATTACTCTGAAGACAAAAATAATTTGTCGCGAAAAGTACTATATTGCCCATTTTGCCCCCGGTAAATTATCATCATCCACACATGGAAAATACCACTTAATTACCAACATTGACACATTGTATGTGACTTTGGAAATTGGGGGGGTTGCCATCAAGTTGACTTCAAGTCAAGCACAAGTCCTGTACATAATGTGGTGGACAAAGTATCTATATAATAAGGGACCTCAGTGTTTGAAATCCCTATATTTTTTATCCGTGGATCTTAATTCAAGGGCTCAGATTGCAAGGGAACTACTTAAGGCTAAGATTTGGCTCTTGGGTGCAGACTCAATACCCACCGTTGGATGCCTGCCCCTCTTATCTGCTGTGACTCTCTCTCTCCCCTCTCTCACTCACCCACGTTCCCAGTTCCCCACGTTTCCAACATTCAAACCTTAACTGCTCAAGTCTAAGTTTGTCATTCCAAACTTTTGCCACATGTCCTCTACTTGATGAAGGTTTATTTGATAGTGAAATTGTTTACTGGGTAAATAACTGTCGAATAACTATTGTCACCCTTAATTTTTATCGATATCAATAAGTGGTAAAATACGGTGTAAACAATGCCCCTATTCATTTGGGTTAAGGGCTAACCCAATTGGATAATTAATCAGCTTTATATCGATATCGACTGGTGATAATAATCTTTTATTGTGCAAACAATTGCTCCCCAATTCATTTTGGCGAACACAAAAATGATATCGGGTAATTATTCACATAATCGACAAGCTATAACTGGATTGTAACCTTGATTGGCCAATAATTTCTTTATTGATTATGCACATAAATTTCTCATTCACGAAAGAAGCCTAACAAAAGGCTTCAAGCCTCTTTTATATTATTTGATTCCAATCTGAATCATCTAATCAACTTGGAATTGCCATGATCATGGCATGTCTAATACTAAGTTAATAGAAATTATCCGTGAATGTTTGTCTTCACATTCATATTAGACAACGAATTGTCTACCTAACAAACCTTGCCAGGCTTTTTATTTCACATTTTAATTTTATCCAATAATCACCCTTCTATCGACATCGACGGGTAATATTTTTTGTGGTGTAAACATTGCCGCCCAATTCTGGATATTTTTTGATGGGTGATATTTTTTGCTTTTATTTACGACGTATATTCTGATTGTAGGTATCTTCATGCTGAGATAATGCAGTTTTGCCATGGGGATAATTGATTGTTACATTGTTGTTTGTTTTGACACACAAGGTTTCAAAGAATGGGTTGAATTGAACTTATGGACATCCAACGAAGAATGCGCACCTGTAGGAGAAAGAGCTGATTCGTGTATGTTTCTTTGGAAGATAGCTATGGGGAAATCATGTAAATTGATACCTTTTGGATTAGGAAATTGATATTCGCACTCCCAATTTTGATGCAGGGGCTCCAAGCTATAGTAATTTTCCAAAATTACACTTTTGCAAGTTCCATGATTTACTTCAGGCACTCCAAAAAACTTTTACTCTTCTTCTTTACTTCAGGCACTCCAAAAAAACAAATAATTTTTTTTTATCATAAAAAAGCAAATAGTTGCTCAACTCCTTTTACTGTACGTCACTGAATTGCCTACTTCCATATGTAATGTTTCCTTGGTAGAGTCTTTCTATTATTGTCTCCATGTTCTGTACCAGGACAATCTGGACAAGTGGTCTTCGGCCTATGATTGTAGAACCATCCTTTTGTCCATGCAAAGTCTCTTGAGAGTTCTGTTACTTTTCCTCTCAAGAGTTCTCTAACTTTGGTGATGTACTTTGTTTGTCTCACTACGAGTTTTAAAATGTAGATTTAATAAAAATAAAAATAAAAAAGCCAAATTTTCAGGAATTTTAGACCAAGCTTCTGATAAACTTTGATTTTCGACTAGCTCAGCATCGACAGTTATGAAGATTTTGAGGGAAAAATGGTAGATAATGAGTACAAAAATATAAAGATCTTGTGTTGCAATCGTTATGAAGATTTTGCTGTATCAACATTTTCAATTGTGTGCTGTTTATTTTGGAGAATTCTAGCAATGTTTAGTTTTTTTTTTTTTGGGTGCAAAGTGGCCTGAAACAATCCGACATAGATGCATGTTTAATGTTTGGAACGTAATGTTAATGTTAATGTTTAGAACCTAATGTTTATGTTTGGTTTTGGTTCATTTTTCCGTTTGGAGTGCCTCAGTAAATCATGAGATTATTTGGGGATGGAGTGCCTCTAGTAATTTTTATATCTTAAAAAGGGTAGTTTTGTAACTTCATTGAAAATTTGAGTGTCTGCATAAAAAAAATGGAGCCCCAAAATCAGCACCCTTTGGATTATTGCTTACTAGAATATCTACGACTAAATCTGTGCATATCTTTCGTGTTCTGCCTTGACAGACTTTATGTTTATGCGTACTTTTTTTTTTGGCTGAAGGAAAGTTTCATTTGTTTTGCGCTCATAGCTAGCTTCATAAACATAGTCGAAGGAATAATAAATAACGAATTTCGGCCGTGTTGAAAGAGTCTTGAGTTTTTCTACACTTTGTAGTCAAATGCCTTCAGGCACATACAATTCACTATTCTTATACACTTTATTTTAAACTACAACATTCTCTCTTTCTCTCCGTTCTTGGGTTAGTGTTTTCTACAAAGTTAGAATCGTTGAACAGGGGTTGGGAGCACGTGAGTTCACTATCAATTTGCGTGCTAATTGTTCGAGCCGTGGCACGGGCAATTCGCTAGTTAGGTAATAAAGCATAGTGAAAGCATTTTTCCTAATATTGTCTTCGAAAAATGAATAGTACTTTAACCGGCCTTTTCCATTTTTTCAAGGTCACAAGATGAGGGTTTTTTTTTTTTTTTTAAGTCACACATGGTACGATGATAATTGAGTGATGCAAAAAGAGTAATATAGCAATTTTTTTTTTCCCATAATGCTCTCTTTGAAAAAATAGTAGTGCTTAATTTTTAACAACCGTTGAAAATCTTTTTTTCCAAAGCCCCGTGGAATAACTAATCATTTATTGTCTTTTTCTAAGTCATTATGCCGTGAAAAAAGGGTCGTTCCAAAACCCTGTGGAATAACTAATCATTTATTGTCTTTTTCTAAGCCATTATGTCGTGAAAAAAGGGTCGTTCCAAGATCAGTATTCTATATACTACCCTTTTTTCAGGGCATAATGGCTTAGAAAAAGACAATAAATGATTAGTTATTCCACAGGGTTTTGGAACGACCCTTTTTTCACGACATAATGGCTTAGAAAAAGACAATAAATGATTAGTTATTCCACAGGGTTTTGGAACGACCCTTTTTTCACGGCATAATGACTTAGAAAAAGACAATAAATGATTAGTTATTCAACGGGGCTTTGGAAAAAAAGATTCAACGGTTGTTAAAAATTAAGCACTACTATTTTTTCAAAGAGAGCATTATGGAAAAAAAAACCCATTATAAAATGCCTAAACCCAAAGTGCCTAAACCTTAAATCTGAAGTGTCTAAACCCAAAGTGCCTAAAATCCAAGTGCCTAAACCCACTAAACCCTACCCCAAAGAGCCTAAATCAACTAAAATTGAACCCCACACTTAACTCTCTAAACAGGGCCCTTGGATATACTAAGAAAATGAGCAAAACGACGTAGTTTTGCCGCACAACATGACGCACAACACGTACCGCACAACGCCTCCCCCGGATTCAGTTTCCGCTATGGTATCTTTAGTATCTTTGAACCACAAGTTGTCAAATCAGTTGATTTACGTGAGAAAAAATGACTTGTGAGATAGTGTAACGCCCCATGTAGACCACTAGTCCAGTACCCTGAATTGATACACAAACCACACCACATGACCCAAAATACTTAAGCCCAAGGTACTAGTAGTAGCCCACATGGTTTGTTATATATCCAAGACCACTCATGTAAACAACCAATGTGGGACTAAACACCATCTACCCTCAAACTTGGGGTATTACAGATAGTACTGAAACTACTGAAAATATCAAAGTGAAAACTCAGCCGTGTGACTAATGAGGCATATGATTGCTGAGTTAGACAAGTCTCGAAATTATTTTGAACAAGAAAAATGCTACTGTCCCACTAAGATGTCTTTAAAGTTCATAAGGTATATTCAAAAGTATAGCAAGTATGTTGAAGTAAGGTACATTGAAAAATATTAAAAATTTATTGATGAGAGTGAATTTTTTTTTGTCTTTTCTTAGCTTATTATTCACAACACTAGGTTGTCGAAGGACTCTTTGTCTTTGAACAAATCTACTGATATTTCAGGTATTGTAAATTTTGGACGAAAAACATGATTTTTATTTTATAGGGCGAATCATATACTAGTATGATAAGAAACAAATATAATGAATATTTTACCTATTTTCTATCCATAGAAAACGGTTCCTTTTTTCCCCCTTTCTCTTTGAGGAAATAAAATTGTATCCCATCCATCCTAGCTATTTTATTGGTCCCTTTTGTGATTTTCAACTTTTCAATTAAAAAGTTACTTCTATTTCAGCATTGTCTTTTAATTTGAACTCACTATTAAAATTATTTTAAAACATTTATGAGGGTTAGTTTTGGAAATCTAAACTTTTCAAAAAGGCTAAAAATTTGGGACATTCCCAAATGGAATAAGGGACTAACAAAAATGGGACGGAGGAAATATGATTTTAGGTGTACTTTTTCTATGTCCAATTACTGTTATTTATTCTCAAAAACCAAATAAATTAAACAGGACTTAAACCCAACCAAAACCGAACTTGTTTTTGTGTGGTTAAAATTTGAAAATTCCAAACCAAATTTACCAGACCAGACAGAACTAATTTCACTCCTGGTTGTATAAATTCCTACAAGTACCTACAGTACTTCGACTAAATTTGAACTAACTTTTCAAGAGTTTATTGAATAGACGGTCTTTTTGGCCATCAAAAAGAGGTCTTTTACATCATTTTTTAGGAGCTTACTAGCACGTTCTTTTTGGTAAATCATATTATTAAAACGACAATCTTTTTGTACATCAAAAAGATGGTCTTTCACATCATAATTTTAGGAGCTTATTACAGTCTCTTTTTTTTTTTCCCCTCGTAATTGATACTACTAATTTGGGTTCAATTTTTACATCATATTTTTCTTGTTTCGAATTCCGACTAAAGAAATAAAAAGGTAGAAAAATACAGCCAAAATTAAAAAAAGTTCATTCAAAATGATAAAAAATCAAAAACAAAAAAAAGAAGAAACAGGGGCAGTACTCCATCATATCCAAATTAACTTTCACGTGAATTCAAGCACGAGAAAAGTCCCAAGCATATAAAGTTGGAGAACCATCAAATTAAAGTATCAAAAGTATAAATAGAAAATGAACAATTTAAGTGGTTTATACAAATCTAAAAACTTTATCTAATATAATTAATTGATATTTATTAAACAAAATTCATATTGCATATAGAAAATATTATTATAAATTAAAAATTATAGACAATTTTTTAGGAGATCCAAAATATTGATAGTGGATAGATAAGGATAGATAAATTGGGACGGTATAAACAGTTCGGATCAACGCTGTTGGTCTTGTGAAGCAACAGAGTACTATTGACGGGTATGGAATAAAAGCACTCTTGAGGACGACAGCTTCGGTGGAGAACCCAAATATCAAAAGTTCAAAACCCTTGGACTGGGGTTGGCCATTTCCTCCGACCCGTTCGATTCCGATCTGATCCCCGATCCGAATGGATCGGAAATATGGAGATCTGTTTGGAGATTGGATAGGATATGGGGATTTTTTTAAAAAAAGTTTGGGGATCGGGTAGGGGGTGGAGATAGGCATGTCCCCGCCCCGAATCCGCTCCGAATCCGTTCCCCGATCCAACCCCTCCCCGCTCCGCCCCGTCCACGATCCGCCCCGTCCCCGAATCCCCGAATATAGGGGTCTATTCATGAGTTATAAAACTTTTGGGTCCCACTAAATTTTCTCTAAACACATGGGGTCGCACTAAAATTTCTCCAAACATTTTATTATAATTGAACTTTGTAATACAGTAAATGTGATTAAATAAGAAATGCATCACTATAATTTGAATACATCCCAAAAAAGGTTGACATCTACTCAACTATCAATCATATGCATTCCTTAAAATAAACACAAAAAAAATGTAAAATAAAAACAATATTTTTCCAATCGAGTCGTTGATTTTGTTGTTCCTATTAATGAATTCAATTGTGTAAACGTTCTTCTTGATCTAGTTTAGAAAGCTTGTCGATCGGGACACAATTTGTGTTTTTTTAATGATACTTTTCATCCGATTAAATGCCTACTGTTACGCGATCCACTTAATTTTTTCTACGACTGATGGATACCATAATATGCTATCTTGCTTGTGGTTCCTTTAGTTTTCAAATTAGAAATCTAGTTGGTACTTCATACAACTTGAATTAAAGCTGGCAAACACTTACCGTGCCCGTGCCGGCCCGGCCCATTCGACACCTCTACTTGTAACTTGATTTTAGCATTTAATTTGTAACTGGGATTTTAGATTTTCGTAATTTAAAAAAAAAAAATGATTGGATCCCCGTTCCCCATTTGGAGTGAGGATGGAGGATGAAAATAAAGCCCCGTTGGGGATCGGATAGGGGATGGATATGGAGAAGGGGTTTGGGGATTGGGGGTGGAGATAGTACTCTCCGGCCCCGATCCGTCCCCATGCCCATCCCTACAGTTGGACACTCCAATTGACTTCACAGATTGTGCGTGGAGCCACCGTTATCTGATATTTAAAATCAGTAGCTCAGATTCACTTTAAAATAAATCTGAGTCACTGATTTTAAATTTTGGACAATTTTTGGGTCCATTTATGGGTATGTAGAATTGCGGCACACACAAATAATCCGAGGAGTTCATTAATTTCCAAATATTTTTTCTATTACCCCATAAAAAATCAGTTGAATTAAATAGGGTAAATTACAGAAAAGCCCCTGAAGTTTCGCCAAATTCTTAAAAAAAACACCTGGACTTCGTGCGTTAGCAAAACGACACCTGAACATTATATTTCGTCAACAAAAAAGCCCCTACCGTCATATTCTGTTAATGTTTTTGACAGAGCCAGTTAACGATGGTTAACTCCCTCCGTTATCTCTGTTATCACTCTCAAAACGACACTTGAACATTATATTTCGTCAACAAAAAAGCCCCTACCGTCTCATTTCGTGATGTCAACAACAAAAAAAACTCGAAATTCCCAATTTCCCCGTTACCCCTTACAAGGAAAATCACCACCACCGCCGAACACCACCACCGCCACTACCACCATCCACAATTCGAATCACTGTACAACCACCACCAATTCATCTGATTTTTTTTAATTGATACCCATATAAACTACAATTTGTATAAAACTCGTATTATTATTTCGTATACATCATCTTACTTGACCATAGCCAACAAATTTTCACTAATCAAAAATTAGGGATTAAATAAAAAAAACATCTAAGCTTATATGGGATACAACCAAAATAATGGTTAAGCTGCGGGATATAGATTAGCTTTTATTTGGGTTTCATCCAAATAATTAATTTGTGAGAACCTGTTGATTCGTTAGGAGAACTCGTTGATTAGATTAAATTTTCATCATGAAAAAATACCTAATAAAACATTAATGTCTCATTCTGACATTGCGGGATCACACAAGATTGTCTTATTCTGAAGGATCAATTTACTTCTTGTGTCTTTAATTTTTTTAAACGTGAATGTAATCGGGTTGCACATACTTGTGCTCAGAAAGCCCTTTCTAATAGTGGGTCCGGTCTGTGGACGTCCACTTTACCCCCATGGGGCTCCCTTTTGTCTGATGTTTAGGTTTTTGCCTTCAGATGAATAAACATTTCACCTTTGCCAAAAAAAAAAAACATTGTACCACGAAATGAGACGGGGTACAATGTGGATGGTGGTGGTGGTGGTGTTCGGCGGTGGTGGTGATTTTCCTTGTAAGGGGTAACGGGGAAATTGGAAATTTTGAGTTTTTTTTTTTTTTTTGTTGACATCACGAAATGAGACGGTACGTAGGGGCTTTTTTGTTGATGAAATATAATGTTCAGGTGTTGTTTTGAGAGTGATAACAAAGATAACGGAGGGAGTTAACCATCGTTAACTGGCTCTGTCAAAAACATTAACAGAATATGACGGTACGGGCTTTTTTGTTGACGGAATATAATGTTCAGGTGTCATTTTGCTAACGGACGAAGTCCAGGTGTTTTTTTAAGAATTTGGCGAAACTTCAGGGGCTTTTTTGTAATTTACCCAATTAAATATATATAAGTGCTTAATCTAATGTTTCAATTTTCATTCAGAATTTAGAATCCTAACTTTCTGAATGAAACAGTGAGTTTAAAATCCGGGGTGGGTGCTGTGCACCCCTCGCCCGTCCGATTGTGTTTTGGACGGCTTGGATGTGTTTTGATTTTTTATCGGTAAAAATAAATCAAAATTAAATTAAAATTACTTAACGCATCCAGGCTGTCCAAAACATGATCGGACGGGCGAGGGTGCACAACACGGTGCAAAGCACCCAGGTACACAACACCCACCCCTTGTCCTATATTCTATTAAGCTGATTCTTGTGAGCTCATTCTAAAAAAAATTTAAAATTATTAAACGGCTCAGATCATGTGTGGAACCTTTTAGGGGCCCCTATTCATGACACGTACGTAATTTGCACTTAACTAGTCGTTATCTATAGCATTTTGTCTCAAACACAAAATGAAAATATCACACATATCTGTTCAATGGAGGGATGACGGTACAAAAATTTTTTTTTCTTTCGAAAACGTCCAGTAAAAATAAACGAATAGCTCAGATTCACAGGAAAAAGAATATAAAATCTGAATCGTTCATTTCCCTTTCCTGAACGTTTTTGAGAAAACTTTTCTAATATTCTAACATTTTTGCTGTCCAATATCTTCTATATAAAGAAGTGGCTGAAACTCTCTTCCTCATCAGAGCCCAAAGAGATTTAGCTCAAACCTAAACAATGGCTGTCAAATTTCTTTCACCCCTTCCATTTCATGCCTTGCTCATCCTCTTTACCTTGTTCACAGCGTCTCAGGCTGGCGACATTGTCGTCTACTGGGGCCAAGATGGGAGAGAAGGCAAACTTATAGACACATGTTCCACCAGAAAATACCGAATCGTAAACCTAGCATTCCTCTCCGCCTTTGGTAGCGGCAAAACTCCTGTGTTGAATTTAGCCGGTCACTGTAACCCGTCAACCGGAGACTGTAAAAAACTTACCGACAGCATTCGTTCCTGCCAAAGCCAAGGCATCAAGGTTTTGCTGTCGATCGGAGGTGCAGCCGGGAGCTACTCTTTGTCGTCCGAAGACGATGCCAGAAGCGTTGCCGACTACCTCTGGAACAATTTTCTAGGGGGGCAAGCCAGTTTCAGACCTCTCGGTAAGTTTTTTATTTATATGCTCCGTTTTCTCTAGAAAACCTTTTCCATGAAAAACTCTTTCTGAAAAATAAAACGTTTTCTAGTCTTTGTTGTTATTTGAAAACAACTAAAAAAATATTTTCTATTGTTTGGTTGAGATAGAAAACCACTAATATGGTAAAATACCAAAATACCCATTTTCGGAAAAAAAATAAAATCACATCCTATATATATAAATGACACAGAAATATTCATGCATAATTGCCTATCAACAAGGCCAATTTTTTTTATATTATTTGGTTGACACGAAAATTTATTAATTAATAAACTAATCAGAATATCGTTATTGTAAAAATTTAAAAAGTACCCCGTCTTATTTCCCGCCAATCCCAAGTTAGGATTTGTATCTTGAAACCCAAATTGAGAAGCACATTACGAGAATGAAATAGAAAAAACGAGCCAGGTTAACTCATAACCAATTTAACATCCTACCCACAATCATATTTTCTCTCCATTTCTCCCAAATTGGACACACAACAAGAATCTGAACAATTTACTCATAGATGTTTATAGAAACATTTTACCAAACACTTTGTGGGCGAGAAGTTAAACCTATTCATGAATCCAAATAAAACAAGAAATTCAACAAAAAATTTGTACCTAGTTGTCGGGGTGAGAGGCGCTTTTGGCTGAAAACGGTGAGAAGCACTTGGCTGAAAACTTTTTCCGCTCTAAAAATCCAGAAAACATTTTCCCGACGAACGCAGGAAATTGTTTTTCATAAGAAAAAGTTTTCTTAGAAAATATTTTTCGCCCGAAACAAACGAAAACGAAGCCTTAGTATTGTTTGTTGTGGCTTAAGCACTGCAGCTAACAACTATTATTTCCGATATAAAGGTAAAAAACAATAGTAGCTTTGTTTGACGTAAAACGTTTACTCCCTGTAAAATGAGTTCGCTAAAAATATTCTTTTTCGTTTTATTTTCCGGTATTTAGTAGACCGTAGATATTCAAAACTTAGTTTTCAGAAAGATACCGTAGAACAAATACCATTTGTCGGTTTCCTTTTATTAGTGTAGACCGTCCATCTCTACAATCAATGGTTTAGATTCGCAGACGCACTATTGACGGCAAGAGTCACTAATCACTTAGCAATAACAATTAACAGACATATTTGAACCATTAATTGTCGAGATGGACGGTCCGAATGTACACTACAAAAAAGTGCACCACAGGATCCAGCATTCCTCGAAGTTTGGGCTCTCCCGATGCCTCCGAAACAAAAGACGTTAAATTGGGAGATTTGCTTAAGCAACATCCGTTAAAAATCTAGGCATATGTAAAATGTAAATGAGAGAGAGAGAGAGAGAGAGAGAGATGGGTCAAAATCCGATTTCAGCCAAAATTGACACCATTAGAATTGTCGTCTAGAGACGATCACGGATCAACAGAGTTGGCTACGTACTGATTGGGTTGGGAAGTCTATATATGCAGTGACTTTGTGGTGTAGGAAAAGAGAAGAGAAAAGCGAGAGGGAGAGGACAGGAAATGTGGGGAGCCCCTAATTCCAAACACAACCAGTGAGATGTGTCTGCATGTGAGAGTTATGTAATTTTGTATGTTTATATTTTACGAAAATTTAGCAAAAAGATTAGTTATTTTGATTGAGTAATTCTCTTATTTCCCATCAACTTTTGTGTTCTAATAGTGAGCTATTCTCATAAAAAAATAATAATAATAATTGCTAACTAGCTCCAACGTAACTTAATAATTACCGAAGTAACTATGATCCCTTGATAATGTCATTATTGATTTGTTTCATTTTTCTTATAGTTCTTGAGGTCATGTTACAATAACTTTTCCACAAGCAGGTGCTGCTGTGTTAGACGGAATAGATTTTGACATTGAGCAAGGAGACACTCACTATGCTGCGCTCGCTAGACGATTAGTCGAGCGCAGCAAGGGCGGGAAGAAAGTGTACTTAGCTGCTGCACCCCAATGCCCATTCCCTGATCAAAAGCTCAATGGCGCCCTATCAACAGGCCTCTTCGACTACGTCTGGATCCAATTCTACAACAATCCACAGTGCGAGTATGATACTAACAACCCCAACAGTTTCAAGGGCTCGTGGACGAAATGGGTTCAGTCGATTCCGGCTCAAAAGTTCTTCGTCGGCCTCCCGGCTTCTAACTCTAAGGCTGCCGCCAACAATGGCTACATTCCAGAGGACGTTCTCATTAAACAAGTTCTACCATTTGTCAAGGGTTCATCCAAGTATGGAGGGATTATGTTGTGGAATAGATTCTATGATTTGAATAGTAAATACAGTGATGCTGTCAGGGGGAGTGTTTGATTAGCAAATAATGATTATTGCACTCTATATTATAGTATATAATAAGGATCAATGGGAGTGCAGACGTTACAAATGAGAGTGCAAAAATTCTATGCTTTTCTTATATATGAAGCTAGAAGGCCTAGAATGGTCCATCTTTATATGTATTTCCATATCTCTGCAACTAGTATTAAATAAATGAAGCTGGTTCTTCTATTTGGATTTATATTGTGCGTTTTCTTTCTTTTCACTACAAGAAAATATGCTTGAGATGACAGAAAATATTCATCACCAAATATATTGTTTTCTTCCATGATAATAGGCGACGAAATAAATTGTTGCCCACTTTCCATAATGATTCACGCCAATAAAAACAGAAATTAAAAACATGTAAATGCTTGTACATTTTTCAGCCGCCTTTAAAACAAGGGCAAATTAGTAAAAAATACAACATTTTTTTATCCTTTTTAACCCAAGGACACGGTACTTTCCAAATAAGCCAAAAGGACGTTAAACCCCCAAAGATTGGAGAACAGGTAAAAAATGGAACATGTGTCACCAGGAGAAGTCATAATCATGAAGATTTCATGTGTAGACTCAAATTGTAAATTTTTTTTTTCATTTTTTCTTTGTTTGGCTAATTTATCATGACAGGTAAACAATGGTAAACTTATATTCTATGACTTGAATAAGCATAAACTTTTACAAGGACTATAAATAATATAAGATATTTTTCAACAATTTTTCATAGGTATGAACTTATTTATTTGCACAATAAAAAAATGTATTTACTGTTCTAGATTTGTATGGCAGGAAAAATATAAGATTTTTTTTAGATTGTTAGGACTCGTTAACAAATCATCTACCAAAAACTTGTAGTAGTCGTCATTTTCGATTTCAACCCTCTCTCTCTCTCTCTCTCTCTCTCTCTCTTAATTCTTCATTTTCGATTTCGAACTGAAATCTGAGAGAGAGACAGAACACATGGTGATGAGTTGTCACTTACGGCGTCGGCTAGGGCTTTGTTCAACGATATACCTCAGATCTTGCAGATTGGCTGGTTTGATCTCAATTCGTCCACCGAATTTGCTTGTTCCTAGTAAATCAATCGATAAATCAATAGATCGCACTATACACATGGTGGGTTTTTATCCTGATTGATGATTTGGTTTCAGTTTTCTACGAATGTTTTTGCATGCTTGAAGTTGAATCTACGCAATAAAAGTTTGAGACTTAGGCGTGAATCCCAATAATCTACAACATCATTGAACTCTTCGAACTTTTAAAAATTAGTGACATTTCACTAATTTTTTTGGTCACAGGAGTGGTCGGCTGGAGGTGGGGTTGGTGGTCGGCCAAAGGTAGGAGTTGATTTTATTGATATTTGATTTTTTTGAATTTTATGTTCGAACTTAATATTTTTGAAAATTAGTGACATCTCACTAATTTTTTTTGTCGCCGGAAGTGGTCAGCCAGAGGTGGGGAGGTGGTCGGCCGGAGGTGGGGTGGAGATTTTTTTGAATTTTATGTTTGAAATAAGAATTTAAAAAAATGAGTAACATCTCACTAATTTTTTTGGTCGACAGAAGGGGCCAGAGTTGAGGTGGGGTGGTGATCAACCGGAGGTGGGGTGGTGATATTTTTGAATTTTATGTTCGAAATTAGATTTTTTAAAACTTAGTGACATCTCACTAATTTTTTTGGTCGCCTGAAGTGGTTGACTAGAGGTGGGGTGGTGGTTGGTCGGAGGTGAGGTGATGATTTTTTTGAATTTTATGTTCGAAATTAGAATTTTTAAAAATTAGTCACATCACCCTAATTTTTTTAATCGCCGGAAGTGGTCGGCCAAAGGTGGGGTGGTGGTCGGCCGGAGGTGAGGTTGTGATTTTTTTGAATTTTATGTTCGAAATTAGAATTTTTAAAAATTAGTGACATCTCACTAATCTTTTTGGTCGCCGGAAGTGGTCACCAGAGGTGGGGTGGTTGTTGGCCGGAGGTGGGGTGGAGATTTTTTTTGAATTATATGTTCGAGATAAGAATTTTTACATGTTCGAGATAAGAATTTTAAAAAATTAGTAACATCTCACTAATTTGTTTGGTCGCCGGAAGGGGCCAGAGGTGGGGTGGTGATCAGTCGGAGGTGGGATGGTGATTTTTTTGATTTTTATGTTCGAAATTAGAATTTTTAAAAATTAGTGACAGCTCACTAATTTTTTTGGTCGCCAGGAAGTGGTCGACTAAGGTGGGGTGGTGGTTGGCCGGAGGTGAGGTGATGGTTTTTTTGAATTTTATGTTCGAAACTAGAATTTTTAAAAATTAGTGATATCTCGCTAATTTTTTTTGTTGCCGGAAGTGGTCGGCCAGAGGTGGGGTGGTGATCAGCCGGAGGTGAGGTGGTGATTTTTTTGAATTTTATGTTTGAAATTAGAATTTTTTTAAAATTAGTGACATCTCACTAATTTTTTTGGTCGGCCAGAGGTGGGTGGTGGTTGGCCGGAGGTGGGGTGGAGATTTTTTTGAATTTTATGTTCGAATTTAGAATTTTTAAAAATTAGTAACATTTCACTAATTTTTTTTTGTCTTTATGTTCGATTACAAAAGTTCATTGTCCTTCCTTTTAAAATTGTCAAATATTTTTTGTTTTTATGTTCAATTGCAAAAGTTCATTGTCCTTCCCTTAAAAAATGTCAAATATTTTGGATTTTTGGCTAAGTGGCCCTTAAAACAAAGGAAAAAAAAAAGAAATTAAGAACAGAAAAGGAAAAGGAAAAAACACATACTTTTGGCCTCTAGTGAAAACTCATCTTGAGTTTTTCAATGCGAGGGTAAATTGTAGATACTCCCTCCATCCTTTTTATAGTGTTTAACTTTTCAATTTGGGATGTCTCTTAATAAGAGCATCCTTATTTGGCTCTTTACTTTAACTTTTGAGTTAAAGTAGAGAGCCAAACCCCCAAAATAAGCCAAAATCAGGCTCACCAAATGGTTGATCAAATTGGTTAAGCTTCTAACTTTGCTATAGTATCGCACCAAATTTGGTGCGGCACTGTTCACTCACCAGGGCACTATTCACACATTGTTCATGCACTATTCACACACTGTTCATGCACTATTCACGCAATATTCATTTTTTTATATTGTTTTTGGGGAGTATGAGTAGAAAGAAAGAATAGTTTAATGCAATAAAGTTAGAATAGAGAGCCTGATTCTTTGAACTTTTGTAAAAGTGGCTTGCTAAATTGTAAAAAGTGTTTCTGAAGTTAAATTTGGTGTAAAATTTGGTGCTCCTGATAAGGATGCTCAAGTGTGTGTTTTGAAAAGTTAGTGGGTACATTTCTTATTTTACCCTTAAAAGTAGATTCCTTTTTAAAAAGTTAATGGGTATTATTATATTGATAAGAGTAAGTAGTGAAAAGTAGATGTAAATGTTGTAAAAGTTGATGTGAAAGAAAATAAGTTGGAATTATAAGATTACAAAGGGATGGAGGGAGTGCATTTTTAGTGCAAAACTTATCTTCAATTTTTCAATGGGAGGGTATTTTAGTCATTTCAGCAACATAGTTAACGCCGTCTGTCCGATCACACTCTGATAGGGATGAAAGTGTAGTTCAAAAAACTTAAGGCGAGGTTCTGTAGAAACCTTAAGGGAAAGAAATGTAATTTACCCAGTTTTCTTCCCAAGCAGCTCAAAGTCTAGGGTTTTCGAAAAGTCCTGTCCGAACTCTACTCGTAAAGGTGGTGTACTGGTGTTCAATCACAGCGAAACAGAGATGGGAAAAGCAAAGAAATCACCCAAAGTCGCGGTTATGAAGAAGCTCGTCACCTCTTAAGCAATTAAACAGTAAGCTAATCTCTGTGTGTGTGTGTGTCTAAAATATATATGTATCTCTGTGTGTGTACTAGGCACACATACATCCACATATTGATTTGTGTAGTGCTTACAATTGCCGCACTTTCTGTTTATTTAGGCACAAGAAGTGGTTTTGAACCCTACAAGGAAGGATTTGCACAAGGAAAATCTTCCCAGAAATGTGTAAGGCCCATTCTTTCTTACTAGTTTTTTCTTTTTCTTTCTTTTTTGCATAGGTAAAGATATTTTAGAGGTAAATAATTCAACATCTATTGATGTATATGGCGCAGGCCATATGTTTCATCTGCTCTCTTCTTCAAGCATAACACTGCACTGGGGCCGCCTTATCGGGTTTTGGTTGATACCAACTTCATCAATTTTTCTATCCAGAATAAAGTGAGTGTTTGAATATTGTCGTCGTCCTGTGTGCATTTTTAATTTGACCATGTGGATTTGATAATTCTTTCGGGTAAAGTGTTTGATGCGTGTCAAAGTTATGGAGAATGGAAGGATTTAATTTTTCACTGTTTAAGGTGGAGAAGATAGTGTTTGATTATGTCATTGTAAATTGACTTCAATCCAATGGAAATGGGTTTTTAAAGAAGGATAAGGTTTTGCCCTATTTATTGGACACAGACGACATGACGATTTTTTCACTCGAAGAAGCAAATGGTCTATAGTTAAAGTCCTTCCTTGCTATATGTGTTTGTTTTTATTAGTTTTGAATGCAATTCATCTCCCTTGTTACTGAAGGAGAACACCCAGTCACATTACCGCAAGATTCTGTACGACTTATTTTCCCATTTTCGAAGCAACCCCATGGATTTCATGCAAATTGTTGTTAATTTAGAATAACGTGAATTTCCATCATATGTTTGTATGATACATAAGTTCTTACTTTTGTGAAAATTTTGTGGTAATATTCCACACAGTACAGATATTTACTCCCACTTTACAGCCCTAATTCCTATCAGAGTGATCGGACAAACAACGTTAACTATGTTGCTGAAATGACTAAAATACCCTCCCATTGAAAAACTCAAGATAAGTTTTCACTAAAAATATTGTCTACAATTTACCCTTCCATTGAAAAACTCAAGATAAGTTTTCACTAAAAATATTGTCTACAATTTACCCTTCCATTGAAAAACTCAAGATAAGTTTTCACTAAATATACCGTCCTCCCACTCCAAAATATTGTCTAATTTCTGTTTTTCTTCTCTCTTTTTTATAGGTGGTTGTATTTCTTTGATGGAATAATTAGTCATAAATACACAATATAATGCATATTTGAAGAGAAGAACAAAGAACTTTTGTAATCATACATAAAGACATTGTTTGTAATTACGATTTAATAAAAGGATAAAACACACTCACTCTCCTTTTGGAAAAATTTCATGATTTAAGCAATAGTTACAGTTGCTGAGCAAGAATCTGTTCAGTTCCGATAAACCTATGCGTACAGATAGTTTCTTGCACAGAAAACGTACAATGGCTTTTGGGGCTCACTTTTGGATCTCATACGAATAATCCGAACCGTTAAATAATTTCAAAATAATTTTTCCTAGGGCCTTGCAAAAAATCAGCTCAATTGGATATGTGTAACTAGTCGATCCAAAACTCCAAGATTTCATTCACACAGTTCGAAGTCACTGCTACCACTTACTAGCCTACTAACTTTAGCCAACTTACAATGTTCTCTTACAGTTGCCGTGGGCTACCCACAAAAAACATGCTCTGTCATTTCAACTCAATATGAACTCCATGAATTCACTTAGACCTTGCGATTTTTTAGTTCTGTCTATCATCTAAGAGCATCTTACGTCGATGAACAAATTAACTTTTTAACAAAAATAGAGAGTCAAAACACAAAATAAGGCCAAAATCCGGCTCACCAAATGGTTGATCAAATTTGTTAAGTTTCTAACTTTGCTACAGTACCGCACCAAATTTGTAGAGGCACTCACCAGGGCACTATTCACGCACTGTTCATGCACTATTCAATTTTTTTTAAATATTACTTTTGGAGAGTAGGAGTAGAAACAAAGAATAGTTTGATATAATAAAATTAGAATAAAGAGTCTGATTTTGTGAGTTTTTGGAAAGTAACTTGCTAAATTTGTAAAAGGTGTTTTTGAAATTAAATTTGGTGTTTTTTTTTTTTGCGCCCCTGTAAGGATGCCCCTAAATTCGTTGCGCACCCACTCAATATTGTGATCTTTTTCTGGATATGATTGTGCCCATTAGTCAATACTACCAATCTTTGCAACTTGCATTGTCCACTTGTTTGACGGTAAATCGAGAGTTACCGACGGCGCCGGGGACCCAGTTGTGGGTCCCAAATAGTCGATCCGAGCCGTCCATTCACTCCAGAATTAAATTCTGAGGGGGCCCACACAAGAATCACCTCAATCGGACGCCCCCTCGGAATTCAATTCTGAAGTGAATGGATGGCTCGGATCGACCATTTGGGACCCACAACGGAGTCCCCTGCTCCGTCGGTATGCCGTCGGTACTATTTAGTCGGTACAGGTAGAAGAATCCTGGATCGTGAATTCTTTCATGAACACTTCAGTATTCATAGACTTTTGGTACCATATGCACCAATTAAAAACACGTGGATACCTACGAGTATGACAATTATCGAACAGGAAATTCTACTGAAAATGCAGGAACACAATTAGAAAGTTTCCCTCTCTGCCATCTTGCAAGCATATTCAAGCTTTATGCAATTGTATTCTATAAACTACAATTAGCAACAATGGGGATTACGTGGTTATTTACCTTATTCTGTTTATGGGAAGTGATTGGCTAAAGGTGGGGTGGTGGTCGGCAGGAGGTGGGGTGGTAATTTTTTTGAATTTTATATAGGGAATTAGAACTTTTTTTCACTATTTTTTTTCTTCTTTTTGTTCGATTGCAAAAGTTCTTTGTCCTTCATTTTAAAAATGTCAAATTTTTTTATTTTTATGTTTGATTGTAAAAGTTCATTGTCATTTTCTTTAAAAATGTCAAATATTTTGTATTTGGAAAAAGCTACAAACCACCTAATGGGTGGTCCGCAGTGTCACGCACGCGCGCGTTGTAGTACTCCTAAAGCGGTTTCTGACAACTTTGGTAATCCTTAAGAGGCGACAACCTTACGCCCCGTTTGGCGACCGGAGATGATTTTGGGTGGATTTGTAATGAGGATGGATTTGAAGGTGAATTTGTAATGAGGGTAGATTTGTAATGAGGGTGGCCCCACCTCATAAGAATGGTGGATTTGTTAGTGAGGTGTTTGGATGGTATTTTGAGAAGGGAGATTTGGAAGGTAGATTTGATAGGATAATAGAACAAATGACCTATTTGCCCCCATTTTTTATTTTAATAAACTAAATGAATTAATTTCATTATAATAACAATAATTACATAATAATTACAAAAAATGCAACTGAGGCTTTATTTGCCACTAGTCATTTAATACAAATTTAAAAAAATGCAATTGAGGCTTTATTTGCCACTATCATTTAAAGAGAGAGTATATTCCATATTAAAAAAATAATTCGTGAGTTTTTGGACAAAACCCACATCTCAACCTTTTATTTTGCTACACAGGATAATTACCCACTGCATTTCTCCACCTTCAACCTTCACTTTCGGACAAAGAACACATCTCCACCTTCTGTTACCCATTTTCGGACAAAACCCACACAGATCGAACAAACCCACGAGTTCACGACGAACCCAGCAGCTCTGGCGATTATTGGTGCTCCAGCGACAATTGCTACAGGTACCCCTCTTTCTCTCTCTCTCTCTCACACACACACAGAGCAAAAAAAAACCCCAAATCACACCCGGATTTGGAGGGGTAAATCGGGTATGAAATCTACCAAATCCCCCCTTGTTAGCTAACGACAGGGGGGAGGCTGTCGTTGGCAAATCCGGGTGCTCCCGGATTTGTACTCCGAACAGTTAATTTTTTTTCGCAAATCCGGGGGTCGAAAATGGCGTGCCAAACGCCGGCTTGTGGTGGGACCAGGATTACAAATCCGGGTGAGAGGCAAATCCGGGTGCAAATCCGGTCGCCAAACAGGGCGTTATGGTACCATGGGACAGATGCCATCGATAACCGAGTTCCATTTTCTCATCTTTAATTTTTTTTTCTCATCACTTTCTTTTTTGATCTACTTTCTCTTCACTTTAATACTCTCTCAGTCTGAATTTGTTTGCAATGTTTGGATTTCAATAGAATTTTTTATTGTTCATATCTTTCAATCTATGCTATTTTTAAAGATTTTGAAATGTTATAAAGTACTCCCTCCGTCCCAAATTGGATGTTCATTTTTTAAACTCGTGCTATTTTTCAATTGTTATATTTTTCAATTTATAATATTTTTCGGAATTATAAACACTTTGTATTATAGAGCTCGTCGAGAACTATCAAATAAGATTCATAATGAATATTTTTGGAGATTCATATTGAAAGATGTAAGCGATTAAAAATGGCACGGGTTTCAAAAATAGACATCCAATTAGGGACGGATGGAGTATAACTAACTGAGATCTATCACATAAGATTCATATTACATGTACCCCATCCATCTCAAATTATTGGTCTCTTCTGGGGATTTTATTTTAGGAGGGACACATGGCATCATTTGGTTAATAATAAAATGTTGATAAAGTGAGCATAAGAAATCAATAAGTACTGGACCGTGAGGTCCTATGTTTGAATCTCACAAAGACCAACCATTCCAAATCTTGGTGCCATTAGGAGTTATGCCCGATCGTACTTTCATGGCCCAGGAATTAATCGAAGTGTGTATAAATTGACTTGGACATTTAATTTTAAAAAAAAAGACATTAATGAAGATAAAAGGTTGTAGACAATTGAAGAAGCCTACGAAGAAAGTATAGACTCTACATAAAGAAAAATAAAAACTCTACACGTGTACAATTCTTATTAGAACAGCTGTCAATTGGATGAAGGCTAATTTTGTCAATTAAAAGGTTATACCGTCATAATCATCACTCTGGATAAGATCCATCTTGTCATGCACAAAAGGAATGAAAAGTACTATTTTTACTGTTGGTGATACCTAGCAAAATCCTTTGTCCAATTTTTTTTTTTAATATTTAAAATCAGTTGCTCAGATTCATTTTAAAATGAATATGAGCCATTGATTTAAAATTCTAAGAAGTTTCTGGGCACATTTAATGGGTGTGTAGAACTGATCTGCACACAAATAATTGGAGGAGTTCAATAAGTTCAAAATATTTTTTCCAACGATCCGCTAAAAATCAGCTGAATGAAAAAGTGAGTTTAGATCAAGTACTTACTCATATTCTCTTAGGCTGATTCTTGTGAGCTCATTCCAAAAAACATTTTAAAATTATTAAATTGCTCAAATCATATGTGTAGGACCTTTTAGGGGCCCCTACTCATGACACGTACGTAATTTGCACTTAACTAGTCGTTATCTCTAGCATTTTGTCTCAGACACAAAATGAAAATCTCACAAATATCTGTCCAGTGGAGGGATGATAGGGTACAGAAAATTTTTTCTCGAAAAAGTCCCGAAAAGATAAATGAACGGTTCAGAATCACAGGAAAGAGAATCTAAAATTTGAATCGTTCATTTCCCTTTCCTCAACGTTTTCGGGAAAACCTTTCCTGTAGGCTGTATCTAACATTTTTGCAGTCCAATATCTCTATATAAAGAAGTTGTTGAAACCCTCTTCCTTTATCAGAGCCCAAATAGACTTTAGCTCAAACCTAAACAATGGCTGTGAAACTTCATTCACCCCTTCCATTTCATGCCTTGCTCATCCTCTTTTCCTTGTTCACTGCGTCTCAAGCCGGCGACGTTGTCGTCTACTGGGGGCAAAATGGGGGAGAAGGCAAACTTATAGACACATGTTCCACTGGAAAATACCGAATCGTAAACCTAGCATTTCTCTCCACCTTTGGCAGCGGCAAAACTCCTGTGTTGAATTTAGCCGGTCACTGTACCCCGTCAACCGGAGACTGTCAAAAACTTACCAACAGCATTCGTTCCTGCCAAAGCAAAGGCATCAAGGTTTTGCTGTCGATTGGAGGCGGAGGCGGGAGCTACTCTTTGTCGTCCACCGACGATGCTAGAAACGTTGCCGACTACCTCTGGGACCATTTTCTCGGTGGACAAGCCAATTTCAGACCTCTCGGTAAGTTCTTTATTCATGCTCCGTTTTCTCTGGAAAAGCTTTTCCATGAAAAACTCTTTCTGAAAAATAATATACGTTTTCTAGTGTCTGTTTGTTACTTGAAAACATTTAAAAAAAAGAAAAAAACATTTTTTATTGTTTGGTTGACATGGAAAACATTTTTCCATTTGATACAAATGGGAAACTAAACCTAATATGATAAAATACCAAAATACCCCTTTTTCAAAAAAGTATATATATACATAAAATAAAAATAACTTCCTATGTAAATGACAGAGAATATTCATGCCTAATTGCCTATCGACAAGGCCAAAACAATTTTTATTGTTTGGTTAACACGGAAAAATAGTAGTAATTAATAAACTAATCAAAATATCCTTATTGCAAAAATTTAGTAAAAAGTATTGTGTCTTATTTCCCATTAATCCCAAGTTCGGAATTGTATCTTGAAACCCAATTCGAGAAGCACATTACGAGCATGAATAGAGCCAACGAGTCAGGTTAACTCATACCCAATTTAACATCCTACCAACAATCATATTCTCTCTCAATTTCTCCCAAATTGGACACACAACAAGAATCTGAACAATTTACTCATAGATGTTCATAGAAACATTTTACCGAACACTTTGTGGGCAAGAAGTGAAACCTATTCATGAATCCAAATAAAACAATAAATTCAATCAAAAATTTGAACGTAGTTAGCATTTCCAAATCCTCAATTATTAGACGGAGGACAATTGTGTTTCAAGTCGTAGCTGTTTGTAGAATTGTAGCTGTTTGATGAAGTTGAGCACTAAGAGGAATTGGGATGAAGTGTACTCCTTAATTGGTTCACTTTCCACTGATTTGGAAAAGGTTTTCTGGTGATTTTATTTTCCCGACGTACCAAACGCAGGAAATTGTTTTTCATAAGAAAAAGTTTTCCTAGAATATGTTTTTCACCGGAAACAAACGGAGCCTTAGTATTGTTTGTTACGGCTTAAGGATTGCAGCTGATGACTTTTATTTCTGATCGATGAAAAGATTTAAAAAAAAAAAATTTACCTTTGTTTTGACGTAAAATGTTTACTCCTGTAAAATGAGTTTGCTAAAAATATTCTTTTCCGTTTTGTTTTCCGGTGTTTAGTAGACCGTAGATATTCAAAGCTTATTTTTTTTTAAAAAGAAAGAAAGAAAGATACAGTAGAACAAATACCGTTGGCCGGGGGTTCCTATAGTGCTTCATTAGTGCACATCCAGACCGTCCATATCTGCAATCAATGGATCAGATTCGTAGATGCACTATTAGCTGTAAGAGTCACTAAGACTTAGCGATAACAATTAACAAACATATGTGAACTATTGATTGTAAAGATAGATGATCCGAATGTTCATGTGCGCTACAGGATGCACTATAGGAAAGTACATTATGGGATCCCGCAAGTTCCGGTTCTCGCAACGCCTCCAAAACAAAGGAATATGGGGATTTGTTTAAGCAACATCCGTTAAAAATCTATGCACAGTAAATGAATGGATAGGAGAGAGAGATAAGTGGTGATTACCGTGAAGAGGGAAGAAAGCATTCCAACTTTGGTAAATGACTACTAGTGTCAGGTTTTCCTTTTTCTATGAAAAGTCATTTTTCCTAACTAGTGGAAAATATTTTACGCATCGAAAATTTTCCCCATTTGTGTAACCAAACACCAAAATACTAAAATTATTGTACGGAAAAAATTTACGCTCAAACAAATGGAGCTTAAGAAAAGGTTCATCTTTTGAGGGACGAGTAGTATTTGGTAACTTTTGTTACTTTCTGGTAAGAGTTAAACTTAATTGTTAGTGGGCCTTGTGTGTTTAGGGGTTAAACAAAGAGATATGTGAAAATTAAGAGTACGGAGTACTCACCAAGCCAGCTAACTTTTTAGGTCAAAACACATCTCAGTGGAATTAATGGGAAGATGGTAGTGGGTGAGTGTTTTGTTACATAAATGGAGATGCCTTGAATGTTGCATGTGGTTGTTTTGTAACGTACTGATTGTGTTTGGGAAGTCTATCTATGTGTCTTTTTGTAGTAGAATGTGTGAGAAAAAAAGAAGAGAGAAGAGAAAGGGAGAGGAAAAAAAACGTGGGGATCCCCCCCAACTGGTGAGATGTGTGTGCATGTGAGTAAGTGTGAGAGTTATGTAATTTCGTGTATTAGAGTGAGGGGAGAGAGATCCTGAACCTATAAGTGAGGAGTACGCTTCCACAAAAGGAGAATCTGATCAAAAAAAAAAAAAAGATTAACTGAGAAATGGGTCAAAATTTGATTTTGACCAAAATTGACACCATTAGAATTGTCGTCCAGAAACGATCACGGATCAACAGAGTTGGCTACGTACTGATTGGGTTGGGAAGTCTATATATGCAGTGACTTTGTGGTGTAATTTTGTATGTTTATATTTTATGAAAGTTTAACAAAAAGATTAGTTATTTTGATTGTGTAATCCTCTTATTTCCCATAAACTTTTGTGTTCTAATTAATAGTGAGCTATTCTCGTAATAAAAAAAAAAAAATTATAAAAATTGCTAACTAGCCCCAACGTAACTTAATAATTACCGCAGTAACTATGATCCCTTGATAATGTCATTATTGATTTATTTCATTTTTCTTATAGTTCTTGAGGTCATGTTACAATAACTTTTCCACAAGCAGGTGCTGCTGTGTTAGACGGAATAGATTTTGACATTGAGCAAGGACAACCTCAATATGCTGCGCTCGCTAGACGATTAGTCGAGCGCAGCAAGGGCAGGAAGAAAGTGTACTTAGCTGCTGCACCCCAATGCCCATTCCCTGATCAAAAGCTCAATGGCGCCCTATCAACAGGCCTCTTCGACTACGTCTGGATCCAATTCTACAACAATCCACAGTGCGAGTATGATACTAACAACCCCAACAGATTCAAGAGCTCATGGACGAAATGGGTTCAGTCGATTCCGGCTCAAAAGTTCTTCGTCGGCCTCCCGGCTTCTAAGGCTGCCGCCAGCAATGGCTACATTCCAAAGGATGTTCTCATTAATCAAGTTCTACCATTTGTCAAGGGTTCATCCAAGTATGGAGGGATTATGTTGTGGGATAGATTCCATGATTTGAATAGTAAATACAGTGATGCTGTCAGGGGGAGTATTTGATTAGCAAATACTGCACTCTATATTATAGTATATAATAAGGATCAATGGGAGTGCAGACGTTACAAATGAGAGTGCAAAAATTCTATGCTTTTCTTATATATGAAGCTAGAAGGCCTAGAATGGTCCATCTTTATATGTATTTCCATATCTCTGCAACTAGTATTAAATAAATGAAGCTGGTTCTTCTATTTGGATTTATATTGTGCGTTTTCTTTCTTTTCACTACAAGAAAATATGCTTGGGATGACAGAAAATATTCATCACCAAATATATTGTTTTCTTCCATGATAATAGGGGACGAAATAAATTGTTGCCCACTTTCCCTAATGATTCACGCCAATAAAAACAGAAATTTAAAACATGTAAATGCTAGTACATTTTTCAGCCGCCTTTAAAACAAAGGGAAAAAAAAACAGAAATTAAGAACAGAAAAGGAAAAGGAAAAAACACATACTATTGACCTCTAGTGAAAACTCATCTTGAGTTTTTCAATGCGAGGGTAAATTGTAGATACTCCCTCCTTCCTTTTTATAGTGTTTAACTTTTAATTTTGGTTGTTCCTTAATAAGTGTGTGTTTTGAAAAGTTAGTAAGTATATTTCCTATTTTGCCCTTAAAAGTAGATTCCTTTATAAAAGGTTAATGGGTATTATTATATTGATAATGGTAAATAGTGAAAAATAGATGTAAATGTTGTAAAAGTTGATGTGAAAAAAAATAAGTTGAAATTATAGGACTGCACACTTAAAAAGGGGCGAGGGAGTGTATTTGCAGTGAAGACTTATCTTGAGTTTTTCAATGGGAGGGTATTTTAGTCATTTCAGCAACAATTAACGTTGTTCGTCCGATCACTCTGATAGGGATGAAAGTGTAAGGGCAATTCTATTCGCAACCGTCTTTCGGCTAAATGCAACCCACTAACATTTAACCATTGGTAGACAAAAATACCCTTGCATAAAAAGACCTTTTTGTCCGTAAATGAGAGGGATGCAAATAGCACAAACCAAGTAAAAGACAACCACTCAAAATCTACAACCCCCTCTCTTCATCTTATCTCCAACCCTCTATGCACAATCATCTACCGAAAAAAAAAAAAAACCCCACGTACATCATCGTGTTCTTCTTTTTCTTCCTGTTACATGCCCTAAAAAATCTCCTTCTTTACTTCTCCCACATCTCCATCTCCCACCTCAAACCCTAAAAAACTTTCACTCCCCTCCACATTCCTCACCGCTCCCTCAATGGAGAATCCAATGGAGCTTTCCATGGAAGGTTCTTCACCTACATTTGACCCACAATGCTCTTTTTTCGAAATGGAAGAAACGGCATTGGTGGTAAATTTTTTGATTACAAGCTGCAAGGAGGTCGACAAGGAAGATGATGGGAAGAAAATAGTGGTTTGGGAGGCAAAAACGAGCAAAGAGGTAAGACCCAGATTTAAGTTTCGCGTTTTCGTCATTTGCAATTCGGATTCCCAGTATTGAAGTTACACACGGTTTTCATTCTTTAAAGTTTGAACTACGTACCTTATTTCAAATTTTAAAACATGAATAAAAAGTTTGAAACAACTAGGTTTAAATTCCCGCCATATGATTCATCTGTTTGAAGCCGAATTTTATTTACCTATTCAAAATGTATAATATGAATTAAGACGTTACTTCAACTTATAAAATCTGAACACGGGCAACTGTAGGATATGAAGATTTAAATTTATTGTTTATGTCCGAATAGTTTAAATTAATTGATAATCTTTTAATATTTGAAATTATGATTCAATTGTTAAAACTTGATATTTTGATCATTCAATTTTTTAAATCCGAACTGTAGTAACAGTTCATTCTTTAATAATTGAATTTGTGACATGTTTTCAATTGTTAAAACTTGATGTTTGCTGATTAGTATTTATTTTCTTTCATATAAATTTTTATATATATAATTTATTATTATTATTATTATTATTATTATTTATTTTTTTTTGCTTTGTTCAGTGTGACGCTTCAACGCGTGATAACCACATAAGCCCATCTCCTACTCTATATGATCATGCAGAGAATTTTACAAGGGAGGAGGTGAGTGTTAATATTTATTCCAAATGTGGAAGTCTCATATATGGACTTGATGGTTTTTTTTTTTATAATGTTGGTAGGTGATTGCCACAATCATGTGATTGCCACAATCATGTGATTGTGACCAAGGCCTCTGAGAAAGTCGTGAAGTGTAGTAGGCCAAGGATGAGATTTGCATGTAAACGAAGTGGAAAGTACAATAAGGGGCCGTTTGGCCGCCTCTTTATCAACTTATTGATTTCACCTTTTTGCATTCTGGGTGTTTGGCAGCAACACCCAGAAACTACTTCTCCAAAAATCGTTTTTCCATTTTTCCATTTAGAAGCCAGAAATCAAAAAGAGCTTTGGAGCTCCTTTTTGATTTCTACTTCTCATTTTCCCTTTCCAAAACATATTCTGCACATTTCTCCCAAACACTCCTCTCACATCCAAAACTCATTCTGACCAAAAGCCAAAAAACCAAAAAACCAAAAAGTCAAAAATCAAAAGCTAAAAAGTAGGCTCCCAAACACCCCCTAAGTTTGCTAAGAAGTCTGATGGTGTTGATCGGGTTGTGAAGAAGAGAGTTTGCACCATGGGGTCAAAGAATGTCAGTGCCCCTTTGAATTGAAATGTGTACAAACTTACAAAGGGTGAACTGTTACTGCATTGAATGGCAAGCACAACCATCCTCCAAATAGTCACTTGGAGGGGCACGCGTATGCTAGGAGGTTGTCCTCAAAGCAGGAGTCGTTGTTGGTGGATATGTCATTATGTCTTTCTAGACCTCGAGATATACTAACCTCAATTAAACTAACGGATTGTATAACATGAATCTTATGTTTGAAAACCATTACGTTTAAATTCTCGCTATATATTTCATTTATTGGAAACCAAAATTTGTTTATATATTCAAAAGTTAAAATATGAATTCATACACTTAATTCAACTTATAAAAAATGAATACGGACAAGTGAGAAGCACACAACCAGAAACCAAAGGACAATGGTAAGATGAGTCATTTCGGGGAGTCTGAAAATAACCTCGATTGTCATTTGTCACCAAACATTCCGCAGTAAATGAGAAGCACACAGCCAGAAACCAAAGGACAATGGTAAGAGATGTGTCCCACAACAAACTAGAACATATATCTAAAATCCAGCACTAATTCAAGTTTACAATGCAGCTTGCCTAAAGCCCCCTTGTAATGTTACTTTATGAATCAATATTTTAGAATGGATGGAGTGCATATGCATAATTGCTACATTACTTGACAATACCATTTTTCCTTGGGGGGAAATAGGAGTTAGCAGTGCCCTTGTGTTCTTAGACCATAATTGGATCCCAAATAGTAAATAGGAGCAACAAATTTGGGATAGAGGAAGTAGTAATTGTCGAACTTTTTCGAACCATCAATTGAAGATAACTAGCAGTCGCGTCTAAATGCATGAGGGTTCGAATACATATCTTAGAGTAGTAGTTTCTTCGAGCTTAGTTTGAAAGCTTAACTACCATAAAAAAAATATTTCAAGCTCGTGAGTGAGAGAGAGAGAGAGAGAGAGAGAGAGAGTAAGTAGATTTTTAAGATGCATGCGGCCTCCACTAATCCATATTTTTATATCTGAGCTATGTGTTTGATTTCAAAATTTAAGTTATGAATTATGCATTCAGTTTCATGTTTTAACATCTGAACAATGGAGTGTAATTCATAATATGAAAATTGAAATCGTTGTAAGCGTGATACTCTTTCTTTTTTATTTAAGACGCAACCCCAACTGTGCATACATGATATGGGAATGCAAGGTTTACTCACTACATGTATGGATGAATAGTGAGTAGGAACACTAAACTAGATTGAACTAAGATTTTTTCATGGTTTCTACCATAGACAGTTCTATAACATCTATCCTCAAATTTTCTGAAACCACATTACAAAACAAACATTGCCCAAAACGCTTTGCACTTGGAAAACAAAAACGAAAAAAAAACAAAAAAAAAACCCCTCAAGTCTTCAAAAATAGAAAAAAGTAAGTGATTTTTACTCTCATCCATCTCTCCAATCTAAAGTTAAATGGTGACCAACCAGCAATACAGGTGAATAGAAAATTTAAACAAAATGAATTGCGTCAAACTCTTCAAGCATGGCAAGCAGTAGCTAAAGCCATGGCCATCTGCTCCACCTTAACCCCGGCATTGCACATGTTAACAATGACACGTGCGTATCTCCTTCCATACCTCGACAGTGGTCCACAGTGTTCCTCATAAGTCCTCACCTGCACAAAATGAGTGCAACCAAAGGACTCCTTAAGCACTCAATTTATTTACTACCAACTGTCACTAAATTTTACACTCCCACAAAACTAAATAGCATGATTAGTAGATGAATGAGTAAACTCTCACAAATGCCTTAAAGCAGTTCCATTACCAACAGCAAACCCATATTGATGTAGCTCTTTAGCATCCAGATTGTTCTGAACAACATTCCAAAGATTCTTGAACATGAGGAGCACAAGAGACAAGATCGTCTTCACAAATTAAAGTCTAACAAAATTTCATACTTATCATAAGCAGAAACAATTTTTTTTTTGCAGAAAACGCATCTTTTCACTGGAAACACAAGACTCAGGCTAATTAAACGATGTTCTCTCAGGATAAGTGTCACTTTATACAGACAAGTGTGATCTTCGTGTTGCACTTGTGCTTAGCTAACATACATTGTAACGACTTGCCCCAGCTAACCTACTAACTCTTAGCCTAACCACGTGGCTCATAAGGTTAACGTCAAGTTATACAGTAGCTGGTTGGTTCGCTTATATATTACTCATATTTATCATGTCCCACCGATGTGGGATACTACAATCTCCCCACCTTTATACGCAACGTCCTCGTTGCGCCACATGGCCCAGCAACCTTCCCCTGGTGGCTATGGTGTAGCACTTAGTTCTGCATAGCACTTTGCTCCAACTCTGGGATTCAAGAGGTGGCTCATGCAGATTCAAGAGGTGGCCCCCACCATGTAGACCGGGGTTGTGCTCTGATACCACCTGTAACGACCTGCCCCAGCTGACCTGCTAACTCTTAGCCTAACCACGTGTCTCATAAGGTTAACCTCAAGTTATACAATAGCTGGTTGGATTCGCTTATATATTACTCATATTTATCATGTCCCACCGATGTGGGATACTACATACATGTACCCTTCAAAATATGCTGCTGAACAATTTGAGAGGGGAGTGTGAGTGTTTTTAGGTTTGTGGTTCAGAACAATCCAGGATACACGCTCATGTAATAATTAGGCTTGTTTGTTAATACCGGTATGCATGTTGAGCATATCTAGTAGCCTTTACCACACAAATGCTAGGATACTGGCGATGAACGCTTTTATGTTGTATTCTTGTTCCTGCAAAGAGGGGAAAATTTGAGGATTCAGTATTGACCTTTTCATGGTATCCAAGGAAATGAAATTTTTACATAACTTCTGTGAGAAACTTTCTATCCTAAATAAATAGTTAGGAAATAGATTTGTCTTTCACTTCCCTTGTTCACTTCACTGTCTACAAATTTCACTTTCCTAATTCTCTTATGAAATCCTAAGTTAAACATACTCAATAAAACCCTGCATCCTAAAATGAACAGTACTCAAGAGACCCACATCTTTCCTAGCAGTAAAGCATACGGTTTCCTGGATTAAAGCTGCTTAAGAGATGATAACGAAAAATATCCGCAATAGGCCATTTTCAAAGTGTAAGCAAAAAGGGTGCTACAAATATGGTTCCTCGTCATTACAACAATATGGTTCTCTTTCCTTCCTCTATTGCCAACAATTATGGCAAATGCAATACTTTTGCTACAACTCCCATAGGTAAGCTGTGACGAAAATGTCAAGCATTCAATGCATGTACTAAGAACTAACTTTAAAACAATGAGTTCATGATGTACATCGAGTCATCAACCAATTAAGATTCTGAAGTATGCTGCCGGGGGAGCACAGAGACATTTAGGAAATGCTTGATCAGACCATAACATAGAAAAATAGGTACGGTATTTAATCGGACCTAGAGCAAAATGCTTTCTTTATAGGCGTTAGAAGAAAGAATGACTTCTATGCTACCTAAAGAGTGTCCCATAACTAATGCTACTCCAACCCTTTCGCAGGTAGTACCCTTTACGGACCCTCGATTAAGTCCCTGACACCATTCTATTCAACTCCAAAACAAATACTCCGTATTCAATTCGTAGTCCTCTATATTACCTTTTAATAGGGCTTCAATCCAAGTAGTTAACCACGAGAGTACGCACAGTGTCTCAGTATGTCTTTTGGCGTCTGAACCTACAAAAGAGCACATTTTCACATGATGTTAAATAATGAAATATAGCGCTCAAAGCGGTGTCCAATGCCGTTCAAAAACCAAAAACCAGTGTCCAATGACATTAGTTTAGCATTCAGCTTGTAGTTGCATCTAATTTAGCCCTCTATCCACATAAATGCTACTACGGAGTTTTCAAATCTCATTTCCGACATTGTTCATCAATACCAATTACCTATGAAGCACGGGTACTCCAAAAATGTCGCCGTACGAGTACCGGGTACGGGTACGACTGGGTGCGGAAAAATACGTACCGGGTACGGAAAAAACGTACCGGGTACTTTTGCATTGTTCGGGTACGGCTTGGGTACTCCAATGGGTACTTTGTTGGGTACATTTGGACATTTTTGAAATTTTTTTAAAACTTTAAGGGGCCCGAATGAAATTTTTAGAAACTTCAGGGGTTCATGTGCACTTTTGACGCTCCTTTAAACACAACAGACGTGATATTAGATCATTTTCATCAGTTAGGGCTAAAAATCTCAAACAGCGGCAGCCATTCGGGTACTCTTCGATCAACAGCAAGCTCTCTCTCTCTCGTTGTACACTCTCTCTCTCTCTCTCTCTCTCTGTCTCTCTCTCTCTCGGTTATTTCTGGGTCTTCTACAGCAGCTGCCAGCTGCACTCTAATGTATTTCTTCCCCTCCTCTCTACAGATCTGAAGTCACGAAGTCAAGGAGAAGGTTTGGAGCAACTCTCATCTCCTGGGTCTTCTACAGTAGGTAAAAAATGTCGTTTTTTTTTTTTTTTTAAATGCTGTTATACTAAGTACTATGAGTAGTTTAAAGGGTAATTTAACTATGAAGTATTCAAGTATGTACTCTAAAACGACATTGCACTTGTTTGATCTGTGCACTTATGAACGTATAACTTTTCTTTATGTTGCTTTTTCTTGGTAAATAGGTTTATTATTCAGTTTGTGCAATGGAACATAGTACTTGGTAAATAGGTTTATTATTCAGTTTGTGCAATGGAACATAGTAAAATAGGGGGAAAAAAAAAATTTACACTTACGTACCCAACCGTACCCGTACCCTACTTTTTTAGGTTTTTTCCGTATCGCGTACCCGTACTGTACCCCGTACCGCGTACCGGTACCCATGCTTCCTAGCCAATTACCAACCATAAAATCCCAACTCAGTAAAAGACCAAATCCATCCATCCATTCCAAATGGTTAATTTCATATGATTCCGACTATGTACATCCCAATACCAGTCCGGAAAAGTTCTGACCAGTCAGGTCCGAAAATTAGAAGCAAAACCTAAAGTTGTGAGCCAACTTTTAGTCGGAGTCTGGTACCAAACCTGAAAAATGAAAAACTCGGTACCATATAAAACATAAACCAATCAAACTTTCATTTATTGTTGGTTTGATTTTATCGGTTATAATTCCACCCCGACCGAATACATAAGGTTTGCTAATAGTTAGATTCTACAAATAAGATACGTAAGGGAAGGCTAACAAAGGTAATGCTTTCACTTAGTCATTTTATAGAACACCTTACCTACGAACAGATTTTTTGAACACTGAATACTCAAAACCATTACGGTTAATGTCATTCTCTTGGGGAAAACTACTTCAATTCTAAGATTAAAAAAAGGAAAAGCAAAATTAGATTTTTAGGAACCCCATTTTCTTTTGGCAAACAAATAGGATATAGGTAAAGATCGCCATAGACTATGGCATTTAAGTTCACCTATTTCTAAACCACGTAATTGGACGTTGAGAATTACTTACTGGTGGAGGAACGGCTGGAGAGAGGTGGTGCAGGGGGAAGGGGACTTGCAGGATAGTCACGGAGGTATAAAAAGATGCTCTCTTTTTTGGGGAATAGATTTTTCATAAAAATGAGATTTTTCTATTCCCAAACCCGACCCATTAATGATTGGGTTTCATTTAATATGCCCAAGCCCGGCCCAGTTACAATTTTAATTTCCCAAACCCGTCCAACAAGCCCATTTATTTTTCTAAAGTATGGTATATCATAAACATAAATCATTCAACTATAACGATTAGAATTACAATTTACAACCATAATAATATACTAAAAGTTCTATGTTCTTCAAAAAATATTAGAAATAGACCCATAAATTAAAGTGCAATTAAAGTGCTTCAAAAGATGAAACCCTGACGTGTAAAAACTTCTCTCGAGTATTTCTCCTTTAAAATCAAACTTCTTCACAGTTGTTCTTGTGGAGCACAATAAAAATAAAATGAAGAAAAAACTATGAGTTATTACTATGAGACAGTAGTTTAATGGAAAAGAAAAAACTTCAAAGTTTTCTTAACAAATTGCTATTACTTCAAAGGTATTCTCTACGTACGTAGTACCTTGAATTCATTTTCATCAATGTCACTTTCATCAAAATAAATAAACTCTAACGAGTTAGGTTCCAAAGATAACATACACATATATACATATAGTTTTAAAATAAAAATATAATTTAAATCTGGCCGGACTGGGCCTTAGAGGAATTTCCCAAACCCGGCTCAATTAGTAAACGGGCTTAAAAATTTCAACCCAGCCCGGCCCTATGGGCTTAAATATTTTTCTCAAACCCTAAAAAAGTCGGGTTGGGTTGGGCGGGCTGGACGGGTTACCGGGCCGATGTGCACCCCTAGTTAAAAGGTAGTAATTTATGTTTTGTGTTTTTAGTGGGTTGCAATTAGCCGAACGACGGTTGCCAATAGAATTGGCCAAAGTGTAATTCAAAAAACTTAAGGCGAGGCTCTGTAGAAACCTTAAGGGCAAGCAGTGTAATTTACCCAGTTTTCTTCCCAAGCAGCTCAAAGGTCTAGGGTTTCTCTTCCGAAAAGAAATAATCCTGTCCGAACTCTACTTGTAAAGGTGGTGTACTGGTGTTCAATCGCAGCGAAACAGAGATGGGAAAAGCAAAGAAATCACCCAAATTCGCGGTTATGAAGAAGCTCGTCACCTCTAAAGCAATTAAACAGTAAGCTAATCTGTCTGTGTGTGTGTGTGTGAAATATATGTATGCATCTCTGTGTGTGCAGGCACACATACATCCACATATTGATTTGTGTAGTGCTTACAATTTCCGCACTTTCTGTTTATTTAGGCACAAAGAAGTGGTTTTGAACCCTACAAGGAAGGATTTGCACAAGGAAAATCTTCCTAGAAATGTGTAAGGCCCATTCTTTCTTACTAGTTTTTTCTTTTTCTATCTTTTTTGCATAGGTAAAGATATTTTAGAGGTAAATAATTCAACATCTATTGATGTTTATGGCGCAGGCCATATGTTTCATCTGCTCTCTTCTTCAACCATAACACTGCACTGGGGCCGCCTTATCGGGTTTTGGTTGATACCAACTTCATCAATTTTTCTATCCAGAATAAAGTGAGTGTTTGAATATTGTCGTCCTGTGTGCATTTTTAATTTGACCATGTGGATTTGATAATTCTTTCGGGTAAAGTGTTTGATGCGTGTCAAAGTTATGGAGAATGAATGGATTTAATTTTTCAGTGTCTAAGGTGGAGAAGATAGTGTTTGATAATGTCATTTTAAATTGACTTCAATCCAATGGAAATGGGTTTTTAAAGAAGGATGAGATTTTACCCTATTTACTGGACAGAGACGACATGACCATTTTTTCACTCGAAGATGCAAATGGTCCATAGTTAAAGTCCTTCCTTGCTATATGTGTTTTCTTTTTTATTAGTTTTGAATGCAATTCATCTCGTTCGTTACTGAAGGAGAACACCCAGTCACATTATCGCAAGATTCTGTAAGACTTATTTTCCCATTTTCGAAGCAACCCCATGGATTTCATGCAAATTGTTGTTAATGTAGAATAATGTGAATTGCCATCATATATTTGTATGATATATAAGGTCGTACTTTTCTGAAAAAATTGTGGTAATATTCCACGCAGTGTAGATATTTACTCCAAGTTGTTGTACTAGACTGTCTTTTTGTTCAATGTTTAACTTGTTATACAGGAATGATTTATTTTGTATAACTTTTCAATGTATTCTTGCTGTAGTTGGATTTGGAGAAAGGAATGATGGACTGCTTATATGCGAAATGTAAGTTTGTGCTTTTCATACTCTTGGTCACTAGTATGTGGTTTGCCCATATTAAGTCCTTTGGGTAGCCAGTAGCTTAACAGTATCATATTTATTACCGAGGTCATCATATAGTAGTTCAGCTTTCAGGGTTTAACAGCCTTGTGGCTCTTGTATCTCTTTTGCCGCTATGAGTTGTTTCTTGTTGGTAAGCAACACAGCATGTGCATTTTGCTAAAACTCTAAACTTATCTCCTACTATCCTTTGATAACACAGGTACTCCTTGTATAACGGATTGTGTGATGGCAGAACTTGAGAAGCTAGGTCAGAAGTATCGCGTTGCTCTGAGGTATTTCCCATGATTCTTCAGGTTACTTGTCCTGGGTCTGGTTGGAAAGTTTTTTTTTCCCCCTTCAATCAGGTATATAGGTTAGAACTTAGTTGCACGACGCGGGAGCGTGGGAGCGGATGATCATAGAAGTGTGGAGGTGCCGTCGGGAGTGTTTAGTTAATATTATACGAGTAAATGTTTTTATGTTTTTTACATAGTTAAAACTTTAATGTCAAAAAGAAAAAATCATTCTACCACTTAGGTTGCAAAACATAGAAATTTCCATAAAAGGATAACAATTTTGGTTTCTACTTCTTTAGACCTTGTTTGTTTGCCATGTATACATAACATTATGCACATAGATATATATGTTTTGTACGTATACATAGACAACGAATTCTAGCCTATACATATATGTGTCGATGGGGATCGCCATCGCCAGTCTGTACGTATTCTAGCCTATTGTATTCACCTTTTTGGGCTTAAGTTCCCATTTAGGTTAGGAACGAGTTCCCGTCATCATTGGATGCGTTTACTTCAAGTTTCCTTTGAAACACGGAAACACGTTTCGTGCCGAAAAACATCGGCTACCCCAGCCCAATTGTCCTGCAACTAAGGGTTAGAACTTAGAAGCAAAACCATGTAAACCATCTAAGGCATGCATTTCTATACTAGTATAATTTCAGTATTATCTTTCGAATGAAGAAAACAAGCATTTAGCATGCTAGAAATGAGTAAGATTATACGATGATAATCCCCAGAGTTTTATAATGCATTGAAAGTTGAAAGTTGACAGTGTCTGGTTAAGTTCTCTTCCAAAAAAAACAACATAATTTAAATGGTTTGATTATTTTACTCTCTCCAGTTATCGAAATTTTACCAGCATAATTTAACATCCATCATGGAGTATATATGTTGCAGCTAGGGTATTAACCATATTATCATTCCAACTGTCCAGCAGCTTGTTTTCCAATATTTTCACATGGTCGGTATCTTTATGATTATATCGACGAATTACTTTTTGATAAATCTTTGGGATTTTCACTGCATTGGTTTTCGTGGGTGTTATCTTCACTATGCTCTTACTTTGTTACTCTCTTACAAACAGGATTGCAAAAGATCCTCGGTTTGACAGACTCCCATGTACTCATAGTGGAACCTATGCTGATGACTGTATTGTTGATAGAGTTACCCAGGTATGATTATTTCGCCTGTACCCTACACATAACCTAGATATGGTCTATTTCTGTTTCTAGCATATGGGTCAGATATGGTTTGGTTCCAAGTTCTACCTACCTGCTGTATCATGTTATCATTGTTACTAGTTTTTTTTTTTTTTTTTTGTGTGAAAGTGATCATCTGGTTCCAAGTTCTACCTACCTGCTGTATCATGTTATCATTGTTACTAGTCTTTTTTTTTTGTGTGAAAGTGATCATCTAAGAGGCATAATGTGGTAGTTAGAAGTGGGGAAAACAAGAGATGAAATTTAACAGTTTGATGGCATATGAAGAAACCGGGAGGAGAAAGTCATCTAGTTCTTAATTTGCTTTCTTGTGGTAATAAGGTTATTGTGTGGTCGTGTTGACCAAATCCGACAGTGGTGGTTGCAAAGTGGTTATGTAGGACCTAAGGTGGGACTTGATATATCATTGGACAGAGGGTGTGCAAAATGCAATATTTTGTTGCAAAATGCATTGATTTTTGTGGGTTCCTTGAACTTCTAATTCCCCATCCCCTCCGAATAAGTGTGATAAGCTTTAATTTAAGTGGAAATGATTAATTTTTGTGGGTTCCTTGAACTTTTAAATTCCCCCCATCCCCTTCGAATCGGAATACTACATTTCTAAGTGTTATGAGCTTTAATTTCATTGGAAACACATTTGCCATGGTCTGTAGCCTTCACGGAAAATGCTCTGGTTGGCACCAGATTGCTTTGTGGCATCTCTCGCTATTCATTTTGCTGACCAAATTGCGTGAAATGTTTGTTTGGAAACAGCATAAATGCTACATTGTTGCTACATGTGATAGAGATCTGAAGCGAAGGATACGCAAGGTATAACAAAGATATAAAGCTTCCCCGTTTGGTTGATTTAGTTGTTTAATTGCGGTGCATAAAAATGGCGGTTGATGAACAGGTCCCTGGTGTTCCGATCATGTACATCACCCGGCACAAGTATTCAATCGAGCGGCTGCCTGAAGCTACAATTGGTGGAGGTAGTTTGCAGACATCTATTAGTTTTTCTTTTACTTCCCTTCTGTTCTCTCTTTCTGGAAATTTTCCCCTCATTTCGTTCTTGGCTGTTTATTTTCTTGGGTACAGCTCCGAGAATGTGATCCACATCAGTGTCACCTTCAGCGGTGGGAAGGAGAATAATTTTGGGGGAATGATTTAGCTTCTTTCTCACTTTTGCAGCAGAGTTTCGCTGGGTTTTTTTTGTGAAATTGTTTTTTTTTCTTGTTTTCAAACTCTCACTTCGTGGCAGTAGTAATAGTTCGGGCTCTTTTCCAGATGGGGAAATGCTAAGTGCATTTTATGGGTATGTAGCCCTACTGTAAAATGGGTGTGTTACTGTTCCGGATGGTCATAATTTATGAAAGTTCATCTGTTAAACCCATGCCCTAGATCTCTCCGTCTCTCTCTGAAATTCTCTCTGAATTTCAAATGCATTGAAGGTAATATTGATGTTGTCAAAATAATAAAAACCAAATTATTATTCAGGAAAATCAGATGTATTATTGATGGTGTCAAAATAATAGTAAAAACCAAATTATTATTTAGGAAAATCAGATAACCCTAAGGACACCAATAAACTTTTGAGAACTTCAAGTATAATTTTTACTTCTAAAATGCAACGAACACAAAATGGTAAATCGACAATATTTAACACGAGTTTAAAAATTAAAAACAAAAAAAACAAATAAGTGTCCAAAAATCACACCATAATGTCTAATGCATGATCAAAAGCTACGATACCGATACTGGAAGCAAACTCAATTAGGATCTATATATACTTAGAAACCAGTATAGCTCACACCTCTATCCTTACCAAAAATTCCACCCAGAAAAGGTAAGGGTAGAAAGAACACTATACATTTGAAGCACTGATTGGCCACCTTCTCAGAAAGATGCCAGTTTACAGCCTCAGATACAAGTTTATACGACTTACATATCTATGTATCTCATCGACTGAAACGAAAAAAAGAATGTTAGGGTAAATTTCTATAAAGAATTGAATTCGTCATATTAGCCTACTTCCCCAATAACCACCAGCGCTATCTCAAAAGCCTGGCAACAACCCCTGTTGAATTTGACTCTTCCACTGCGTCCGGTGGAGGCTTCACATACTTTCCTATTGTTTTCTGGCGATGCCGAAGTCTTATTCTCGATATCTTATCCTTGCTTTGTTGTTTCTTCTTCTCTTTCTCTCTAGTTCTTTGGTTTCTCTCCTTTTCGTACATACCTAGCCAAAAAACCTCACCTGTAGATGGCCACAACCATCGCTTTCTTGGGTGGTCGGAATCCGACGACTCAGCCAAATCCTCATCCATGCTCTTTATGGTTGCATATGAAAACCATTTGACCCACATTTGGCCTCTCCTGTTCTTTATTTTGTGGTGTTCTCGCATTAGTCCAGTCTCCGGATTCACATACACCATCCTCCTCGCGCTATGGTATGCCCATACATTTATGAGAAGCTCAAGCAACCGGGAGTAGCAATGCTTTTCCTGTTGGAAAATAAATAAATTAACGGAAAACTAACTCAAGGTTAGAATCATAGTAGGGAAAGGTAAGCATGAAACGAGGTGGAAGGAAAACCAAATAAGAGAGGAGAAATGAGAAATCTTTGATAATAAGTTTCTCCATGGATCACCTTAAAAGAAACAAACTCCATAAATGGGAGCATTCACCAGTTGTCAAAACCCTTGGGAGCGGGGGGCCTGTAGTGACTACAGGTGTAGTGAGTGAATCTTGACCGTTAAAAGTGTTTTGAACGGTCCGGATCTAAAATAGTGAATAATGTAATTGTTCGCGCGAACAATTCAATTAAGATCCGGACCGCCCAAAACAAGAATGGACGGCTGAGATTCTCACTACACAGCCTGTAGTGAGTTGCTCACTACAGGCTCCCCGGTTCCGAAAACCCTTACCTCGTATGACTCAAGGAGCACTTCAAAGTGAATAATAACTGTATTTTGATATCGGAAACATTTCATAATGCAATAAAAAAAAACGCAAAACCATTTGCAAGAGACCAACTACAATGAAAGCCCACTCCACTTTGCAAGTAGTAGAAAAAGAAAGAATTCTAATCTGTTATTGCACAGAAGTCCACCAATGATCTCGTAAGGTACTCACAATTATCAGGAAACTAAAACCACCCAGTGAAGGTTGCATTCTACAGACACCAATTACATTGCTAACTTGGGTTTATTAATCAAGAAGGTGGCAAAGTCGAAGATCACTTTGGACAAAACACGTTGTTTTTAGAAACCGAACCATCTTCACAGAACACTTGGTTGAACAAATCTGCAATATTCGGCTACTTTTGGTTTTACAAGGGAATAGATCGTATCTTGAGAAAAAGCCAAAAAGAATTGACATACGAAAACCATATTGCAAAAACACAAAAACAGTTGTTTTAAGTATTATTAACTCACCTTGTATAAACTAAGATAACAGTGACCACTTTGATTGTGATCATCATAGAATTGGGTATCCAATGCATCTACGAACATTCTGCAAATGAGGCCACATCCATAACAAAAAGTCCCCCACTTAATGAATTATCAAACTCCGTTGCATATAACATCATAACAAGAATTCATACACAGACAAAAGAAGATGCAAATTCACACACCTGGAAAACATAACAAACTCCAGGAAGGACCTGGTGGGTAAAACCCAGCTATTCATAACAGACCACGTGTCCCCATCAATGGGCATAGGGGGAAGAGAAGTCCAATTATGATTTATGCCGTACATCTTCTTTAGAGCCTCTGAGAAGGCAAATCTGCAATTGATTATGACATGGAAAATAGTTAGCTTAGCCGAACAGCTAAACATATAACTGAGAAGAACAAAAGAAACTTTTACAAAATTTAATCATGCAAAATTAGGTAATAGACATGGCCTCTCTTACTTGCAATTTCCAGCATTTATAGCATCACAGAATGTCCAAAAATCTTGTTGCAATGGGTTTCTTGGATCCATGTCCATACGAATCCAGAAGTAGAGTGTGTCACCATGCCTTTGCGATTGGATAGCATCCAATAATGCAGTTTCAGCAGTCCTAGACAAAGACTCCTGCACAAGGCCCCGCATAAGATATCAATCAATAAGGTGGATAAACCACAGATTTGTCTTAGTATGGAACATAATTCTGCTTTAACCATTTTCTGGATCCGCTCACCAAAAAAAGGACACTGCATCAACCCATTTGAAATATTCTTCTGACCAATTTGAACAGAGGTGAAGGTTACTCGCGTATGATGATTGATAATAATGTTTCTCCAAACTTTTAGCACATAAGAACAAAAACCATCGATCGTGCAACAGTATTGCAGCAATGATGGTTTATCGTGTTGCTTTTTACAAAATTCATTACTTAATCCTATATGTGAAGTTCTCCTAATAACCAAAATATGACAGACAACCAATTCTTGGCGATAGTTGAAAATGTTTCTGGTCATTTGTATTGATTTTCAACACAATTTGTCAAAGCTGGAAACAGCATAATTGCTGGTTCATCAGTATTGAGAATAGCATGAGCTAATTGCCAACTTCTTGTTATCAAAACTATGTTTCTAGATGGATGGTGGGTTCAATTCTCATTTTACAGAATGTTTGTGTTCACTCAAAAGATTTAAATCAAGGTTGCAGTTGATCCACGTTAGCGGACCCGCTCAATGATCCTTCCCTTCAGTTTCATCCATTGGTCATTGGGCATGCTATCATCAAGTAAAGGCAAACTTGACAAGCAGTCTACATTATTGCAAAAGAAGAAATGCAAGTTTAAAAACAGCAAAAAGGAGGAACGAGAAACATGGCAACACAAGACACAATCACTGAATAAAGCTTCAGACAGTAACGAGCGATCACGTACCTTCCTTGCTGTAGCTCTCCAGGACTGGAACCCTATCCAAGCATTTTTGTGAATGCGATCAACACGGTTAGCTATTGCAAAAAAGGCTCCATGTTCAACAAGGGCATCCCGGTAATAAGGATTGTTAAGCAGTGGAAGACGAGAAGGTGCATCAATATCATCTGTACGGGGCCTCCGACCTTTGGTGGACTACAATCACCCAGTTCATGTATCTGTGTTAGATAGGAAAAGGTTGCCCCTATGTCCCTTTGACATATAAACTTTAAGGAAAATATCTAATAGAGGCAATTTTAAGCCATGATAGAAAAACATAGTTCGATCATTGATCCATAAGTAGCATAAGAATTACTGTAGACAGGTCATTACTGTGTTTCAGAAAACATTATCGAAATATACTTCCAAGTGCCTGGATGGTTTCAAAGACTTGCCACAACTTTTGGTGCACAGAAAGTCAGAGAAAAGTATAATAATAAAGAAACAATCATGCAGTCAAATCCTTCACCAGGAAAAATCCCTTGTTCCATCATAGTCATTGGCCTATGCACTTCTATAGACAAGGTCTATGCTACATTAATTCTTGTGAGTTGTCAAGTGTGGTTACGTGTTCAATTATCGGATCCATCTGCATTTGATATTTTAAGGATGCTTGCATATTTAGATTTCATATTACCGAACCCTTTTTACTAATCTAACGATAATGTAGTTGTTACAGACTAGTGTCGATCTATGTATGCAGAAAATGAAATCCTACACGTTGTCACACAGTAAAAGTCAAGCACTTAGGCATATTTTTTTAGGTACATCTCCAATTAAGCATTTCGGACGTGTTCCATATCCGTGCTGACTTCCAACATGGGTAAGATGCTGAAGGTACAAAAACGTTGCTCCCTCTGTTCCATATTTGCTAGTTCTGTATTTCAGTTTACAACCCAAAATGTATACCCATTTGGAAAATCAAAGCAAAATGTTTGCAACTTTCAAAGCTATACACTATCCAGCACTAATAACTATTCAGTATATTTGCCAGTGGAAAAAGTGTGGCCAAAATTACGCTATTGATTTGAATTCAAATACGGCCCTTAAAAAAGTTGAATTACCATAGAGGATCAAGAATACAGGAGGGAGGGAGTGTATTATTGGGGAGGGGGAGGGGGAGGGGAAGAAACCTAACCCGCTCTATTCCATGTACCACAAAAGCTAAATATGAGCAGTAAGTGATTATGAAGAGGATGACACAATGAGCTTGGTGACTCACCAGCCCAAGTCCACGATAGAGGGAAGTACGGTGCAAAAAAGGCCAGGTTCCCTCACCAAAGTAAGGTTCATAGATGCATAATGGTTGACCTGACCTTTCAAGCTCTCCATCATCCCTTTCATGCAGATCATTCTTAGACCGATCAGCCCTTTTGGCACTTCGATACACATCCTCCCATGTTCCCCGAGGTTGATCAGTTCTGTCCTTCAACTGCATTAAATTCCGTAAAAACAGGAATATACATAAGGAAAACATAATACAAGTAGCATCAGAAAAATTTCAACCATAACTCCAAGAATATAATAGCAGCCTGCATCACATACCTCCTCTTCTTCTCTTCTCTTCCTTGTATTAGCCATGTCAATATCTTTTTCTTCTTCCCATATGCTATATACAAATGTTTCATTTGTAGTAGTCACAGCACCAGAACTTTCTGTTCGAGTACTGTTCCACTGCTTCTCAATTTCATCCAGAAATTTGTGACTTTTTGAACTTCTACTTAGATTTGCGGAGTCTGACATGGACTCAAATAATTGCCATTGCCATTCCTCTTTTAGCTTTCTAGGGATTTCAGAAGCAGCCTTGGAAGGTACAGCTTCCGATGGGAGCTTGAGAATGTATTCGACAAGAGAAGCATACCCTTCAACAGTTCCAGAAACCATCAGGTTCTTAGCAGTGCGTTTACCAATTGATGCGACATTGCGAGCTAGAGGTGATAACTTCCCCTGTGATACCACTTGCAATAGTATCTGTGTGAGAAACTTCAAATTCCCCTTTGGAAATAGGTAACCATTAACCCTGTCATCAACCTAAATGTTATTGTCAGTGCAGTCAGTAGCTTGAACATCGAAACGTGCAACAAACAAGAAATTTGAAATGAGAACCAAGGAATGATTGTAATTAACAAAACCTATATTACCATTAGCGGCCTATCCATGCAAACATATTATTTTAGTTCATCAAGCAGGTGTCGCACACTAGAAGGTAGTGACTACTACATTGATCATGTTTGAAAAGTGAGGTCCCATGGGAGAAATATCTGACCACGACCTATGGAATAATTTTAGACTTGCAGGTATATTATCTACATGTTCACTACAAGTGAACATAATTTTTCAAGGTAGGACCTATAAAGATCCGTCTTTCAGTTCATGAGCCAATTAAAGCCAAGGTTCCTTTAAACTAGGATACGGGTTTGGTATTGACTGTCACTCATGAGAAAACCTCTCACTACAGTCTCCTAAAGTGAGGTGAAACTAGTGTTAGAGGCTTATGAGACCAAACATGCTACACACTTATGTCCCTAAATTTCAGCATTCTATAAACAAATGGTAATTTGCATGGGTCAAAGACAACAAATGCTAGTAATAAGCTAAAGACATTATAAGAGAGGTTGTACTACCTAATAGAATAAAGACACAATGAAGCTTGGTTGAGTCTTCGATTAAAAGTATGGTCTAATTTACAGCATCAGAGAAATTTGGTTTAAACAAGGACGTGAATAACAAAAAGTAATAATGATAGCTCTAACATAAGCACATCCGAAACCAAGAATCGGCGGGAAAATGTGATGAAACTTCACACTACGGACATCTAATAGATCTAATAACATTTACAAAAACTAATTGACATGTATGCAATGAAAAAGCAGCATAGAAACATACGTATTTCCTGATCACGGATATATCTGGGGCTATAATTGGCTTCCCAAAGCACATGGCCTTTATCAAAATGTCCGGAAATGCTTGCTCTTCAAGAAAGGATCCATATATCACAAGATCGGCCATGCTTAAAACAGTGTTTGCGTCTTCAGTACTAGCAACATGTCTCACAGTGTTCTTGGGGTATCTTAGGTTACGAGCAACGGCCTATTTGGGAAGGATCAATATTAGAAAAAGTGAACCAAGAGGATAGTATAACAACTGAGTCCAAAAAGTCTTGAACAGAAGGTCTCACTATATTAGGCAGCACTTTACCTCCACAGCCACACTGTAATTGCTCGTCAAACCCCCACTTAAGAGAATGATCTTAAGAAGAGAACTCGGATGATTAGAAGAGAGGTCTGCCATAAGGGGTAACAAAGCCTTCAAAACAAAGGCATGCTCCAGCCACAAACCTCTGTACAAAAATTGACTTCCCACTATAACGATAACGAAGTCATCAGGCCCAGAATCCATTTTCGCATGAAGATTATCCTTTTCGGTTATCATAAAGTGGTCTGCTTCCCATGCTTCAACAGGAGAACCCGGAATGACATAGTAATTTCCAGAATCACATGCAGAGTATAACATCTGAAAAAGGCATGGAACCAAAGAAATGGTCTTTCAAATCGACTTATGCATCTAAAGGCATGACTACTTAGTCAGCTAATACAAACTCGGACTATTTAGCTGAGGACATCTCTACGAAAAGGATCTGATGAGATGGCAATCCCATAATGGATATGCTCCCTATTCAAACTGAAAGAAGTACCTAACTTCCTTTTCAATTGTTCATCATAATCTTGACTGGAACAATTCCAACCACAGATCCAATTATCCTACCTCAAATGAGGCAATCAATATTGTACATCCGATCATATCAGTTAATAAAGTAATTCATGCATGTTTTATAGTTGATTCTCGACTCGTCAAATGAATATTACCGGGAGGGCATAGCTTGGGAAGACCACAACAGTAGCACGGTTGATGGATTTCTTCCAATCATTCACAAGCTCAACTTGGCCACTTGACACGTATTGTCTCAAACGAGTAGCAAGTGTTTTTTCATGGATGGTCCATATAACAGGTACTGACTTGAAAGGTTCCTGCAGAAGACTGTGAGAAGCAAAATCGTTCACTTTATGTGGAAGAAAAAACTTCCAAACTATTCTGATAGAGGAAACTAATCACAATTATCAGGGTATAGGGAGAGAAATTTATCCAAACACTTGCAACTCTTCAAATGTGTCATCTAGAAACAATGAACTCAGTTAACAAGTAATAGATGGAAGAAGCAAAAAAACAACAATAACACTACAGCAGTACCCATGTAATCCCCATTACCCAATTAATAGGGGTATGGGTAGGGGAAGACTGAAGAGTGGAGACACACTTAATATTTGGCAATTTATGTGCACATCATAAAATGGATGCTCTCAAAAGTTCTACAACTAGATTAGAGGCCCCACTACATCTCCCAAAATCGAGGAACTCAAGGGACATTATGCCGTACAACCATGCCCCCAAAACAAAGCCGGAAGGCATCAGAGAGAGCAGGCCTTGAGACCCGATTCAACTTTTGTACTCATTACCATGCTTCATTCATTCAAAATCTAGAGCATCACTAATGCACAACTGACGAAGCAAATAAAGAAAGAGAAAAAAGAAAGTACTAGAAATAAGGATACAAAAAAGATGAATTGCAACAAAACTTTTAATCTTAGCCAAAAGCCATAGCCTTTGTTGTTGACGTTCTCATAATCAGTGTTAAATAGCTAATAGTATTTAAAACTACCATAAACTTATCAAAAAGAGATAAGTATTTAATACTACCATATGCCTTTAGGGGCTCATAAACTATTCTCATGCGCATGACATCACGAGATGAACTAAGAAATGACTATGCTTTTTCAACCAATGTCATACAGGTAAAGCACTAGGCGGTGGTGATGATGGGTAAGAAGAGCAAGGATTAACATGCTCCAATATACATAGTGATAGACCTTACCTCGAAAAGACTTCCCTGACTTCAATGGAGCTCACAATTATGCCATCATAGCTGCCAGAAATATACACAATGATGAGTTTGAAGATAATAAATAGTCCTAATGAGCTGACCCATTCTCCTTTTATTGAATCAACAAGAAGCAATTGGTGGATGTCATTTGTACTCTATCCACGAAGAGAAGAAGACATCTAAAAGCTTCGGATTATTATTTGCACTTGCGATTGGTAAACCAAAGAACTTTGGAGATAAATCCAGACAATATGAATAAACCAAAAACTACAAACATAAGAAACTTAACATGACGGGCATACTTTAGCCAGTCTACAAAGAGGTCCTCCTCACGGGTTTTGATAAGAGTGACTGGAACTCCAATATTTTTCCAAACAGCAAGCACAGGACCATCTTCAAGTGAGAAAACCTGCATTACATAATAACAAACCATGCTAAGAATAACTATATTCATCTTTTAAAATAATAGAGTCAAGGAGGTTGTTCAATATATTCAAAAACACCTCAGCCTCTTAGGCGGACAGGCATACCCTTGCTGACAACTAAGGCAACTACTCCAACTCCTTTCAGTCAAAGTTGACTACGGAAAAGGAAGTCATTCTCACAATAGGCGACAATACCATTGGCATGTCGTTGGAAAATGTCGCATGACTAGTGTGCAAGCCTAGTGTAACTTTTCCAATTCCTGAATCAAACAGGAAATAGAGGAATATGTCCTGAGAGAGGATTCATTTAATCCAAGAGGTGGCATTTTCAGCTCTTACAACTTCATAGCCACGTGCACATTTGTGTCCAGTTCTGTTCATACTTCATAGCCTCGGTAGTCCCAGTTACAAGGAAAAATTTACGTAAACCTTTCATACTGCATGTTAATCCTCCCATATTCTACAATGTTGTGGCGATGTCCATCCATCAACTCATGCCCTGTTTAGAAACCCAAAATATTCTCCCTCGGGTCATCTAGATAGTCAATGCACGTTTGCAGCTCACAGGATATTTGCGATTCATAACACAGCAATGGAGGTTGGTGGGTGAATGATGAAAAGAAGGCTGTGAGACATGAGTCACCGTTGCTAGAGGGAGATGAGAATAGAGGATTTGACTATGGTTTTTGTTGGATAGGATCCAACAAGGGTTGACTATGATTAAAGGAAGTTTGAATTACATTGGGTTTTCATGTGTTTTGCACATTAGAAGATGGGGACAGCTCGAGTTTGGTACTAAGTTTGGTTTTGTAATGGCTACTGTTTAATGATTTGTTTTGGTTAAAGATGAGTTTTTCTATAGTTCATTTTGTTTTCTTCAAGTGAAACTGACCATTGATGAAGCTGTTGTATCCTAGATTAGTTGTTTTGCCAACAATAATGACTATGATTGAAAGAAAGCTTGAATTACATTGGGTTTCATGTTTTTTTGCGCATTAGAAGACGGGGATAGCTTGATAATTTGTTTTGGTTAAAGATGAGTTTTCCTATAGTTTAATTTGTTTTGTTCAAGTGAAACTAACCGTTGATGAAGCTGTTGTATCCTAGATAAGTTGTTTTGTCAACAATAATTATCAATAATTGGTTTACTGTGGTGACAAAATTATGTGGGTGCGTGCCTTTAGGTACAATAAGCTTGCTCACACCTTGCTAGGATGCTCAAAGTCGTATTTGGTATGCCGAAGTATTTGAGTTGTGCCTTTAGGCACGGGCAAGACGCTAGTCCTCTCATATATCTACAATGTTGTGCCGATGTCCATCAACTTATGCCCAGTTTAGTAGCCCAAAATATTCTCCCTCAGGTCATCTAGATAGCCAATGCACGTTTGCAGCTCATAGGATATTCACATTTCATAATTCCACAAAATAACCAGCAACCTTTGCCAACGAAGAGCAAGATGCATTACACTTCTGGCAGATTAAATGACAATCATACTATTTAAGGCTCTATGGTAATGTAATGAGAAAGTTATGAGAGGAATTATTGGCAATATAAATGGCTCTTCAACTTGTAGAACTACCATCTTGAGTGGGGATATTGATAGAACTATCATTCAAACCTTTCAAAACATGAAAACCCATCAGATTCTATTGCAAAGATTAGTATGAAATACCTTACTAGTTTTAACTCTTTTCGACAAAGGGCCATAAAATAGGATTCGCAAATCCACACTTCGTGCAAGTTGCAACAGAAGCAACTTACTGTACTTATTAGACACGTGATCATCAATTCATCATTTGATACAAGCTTTTCATTTATTTACGCTAAAATCTTCATTTATAGTACGTATGGTTGTCAATCACATGTAAAATATACTTTCCCACGTACTTGAAAAATCATGACCGAATCGGAGCGACTCACGATTCAATTCGATTCACAATTCGCAAAAAGACCATTTCGATTCACGATTTCACAACCTTGGTGAGGTGACTTAATATGGTTAGAGCATAAGAGGTAATATGATGGTTTCCATGAGTGGTTATGCATTCCTAAAGATACTTAAGTACTGTTTAATAGTTGCCCCTGCTGACACAAATTCCAGGCTCCGCCATTGCCTACATTGGTTTGACCTTGACAGTGAGGTGACTTATAATGGTTAGGGCATAAGAGGTCCCTATAAGGTGGTTTCCATGAGTGCTTAGCCATTCCTAAAGTGACTATCAGCTCAAAGGACTTCACATGGACTGTCTTTGCCTTGAAGAAGACAAGAATGAGAACTTGAACAGAATAGCTGAGAGTTTAAGGAATTTATTTTCACTCCCCTTCATCCCAGTGATAGATTAGCGCTGAAAGGGTAGCCCCAAAAGAAGAGTGAGGCAACGGGAATGAACAGCTCAAAGAAATTAGGGAAGCAGTACCATGGCGAAAGCAAGTCCAACTGAGAAACACACTTAAAACACATGCTGCACTAATAGCTCATTGTAAATGGTTTGAGTTCCAGAATTGAGAAGTATTCACTGAGAAATGAACAAATTTTATCCGGAATTGAGAAGTACTATTACTAAGAAATGAACAGATTTTACACCTGCATCTCTTATTAAAGTTAGGAATATGATTTCATATTTTATTTACTCTAACTCCCTCCAGTTACAGTAATTTCAAGTTTCCACTAATAAACAACTATAACTGGATGTCCAAAACAATCCGCATTCGAAATTCATATGCAACAAGCAGAAAGAAAACGGGATACTGATCAAATAAATCACCTTAATTTGATACCCAATTTCCTTCAAAGCAACGGCAACAGTAACCATTAGTATCTGCTGTGGATCATATAACAAGTCTGCAAAAACCTACATGGAAGATTCAAAGTAGTACAGATTATGAAACCCAACGGCAACACAGCCCCAATTAGCTACTCACTCAAGAAAGAAAAAACACCAAAGATGCAAAAACACATGGGGAAAAAAAAACGTACTGTCACTTAAAATTCTGCGTAGAGCAATCAACGACCAAATAATACGTCACCATCAAACTAAATTAACTAATTCCAATCAAGTCTGTAAAGAACAAGAATATAAGAAAGAAAATAGACAATGTAATTTATAATTTATCACTTGCTCACCAAAACAAGCTGAGGTTTCTAGTTTCTACACCAAATCGCACATTATTAATTCCAACAAAAACAGAATGCAGCAAGAACATAAAAAGAAGGGGAAAAAAGACAAGAACTATCACTACTCACCAAAGCTAGCTGGGGTTTTCTATACCCAAATCTAACTCCACTCTTAGAAGCAGAAGACAAGTTGACTTCTTTAGACTCTTTTTGAAATTTACCCAAAACCCTCACTGGCTCAAACTTAACACCTTCTCCAAAATCCAACCCACCAAACTCCTTCCAAACCATCAAATCACCAGTAGAATCTACCTCACTTCCCTTCCATGACTTCTCTGATTTCTCCATTACTGAACCAGGCAAAAGCATCTGGAAAACAACCACGAAGAAGAAGAAGACAGCTACTGTGCAAACCCATTGTAGATACCCAATTTTCTTGAACAGCACGAACTTGACAAATCTTGATCTGGGTTTTTGACCAAATAGGTTCCTCTCAATCCTGCTCGAAGAATGAAGGGGATTTTGGTCTTTCTTTAGAGAAAGACCAGTTTCAAGGGAACCCATTTACATACCCATCAAATATACACCCAATTCGAATTCACAATTTCACCCCATACAAGCACACGAAATACAGAAGTATGTACGCGGCGGAAGATTGGAAGATGAGATTGAGAATAGAGATGGGTGCCGATTGGAATTTTCTCCTCTTTTGAGTAATGGGGTTTCTTCAGTATTTAGTTATGACAAGATGCTGCCTGTGAGAGTAATAAAGAGTAGTAAAGACAGCTAGAGAGAGAGAGAGTATGGATTGAATTTTTTTTTTTTTGATTAACAGAGTATGGATTGATTGATAAGCTCATGCGGTGATTTGCTGACGTGGTTTCAGACGGCGTTGATCGCCGTTGACGGCCTTACAAGTTTATCCGAGGGGAAAAGATTTGGGAAGAACGGGATTCTTTTGATTTCTTCTGGATTCGAGCTGGAAAATCGGGGGGAATTAGAGAGAGATTCCCTGATATTGTCCTTCTTTATTTACAGTACTTGTTAATTATTTCTTGTTGGTCCGAATAAAAAACATTCATGACCTTTGCCTTTTTTCCTCAGTAAATGTGAAGGATAATAAGTAAAAGAAAAATGCTATTGTGTGCCAATGAGCACAAGTTAGGATTGAAAATATATGTTCAAATATGTAAAAAGTGTATTAAAATATATAAAATTTTATTGAAAAGTGTAAAAAGTATATTGAATTGTACGTATATTTTATTTATTCATTTATGTGCTTAATGTGTACCCATTGAATACACGTTAGCAAGATCCTAAGTAAAAAGGGCATAGTATTCAAAAAAAAAAAAAAAATTTGTGAAAAGTACTATATTAATGTTAGTTCGATTTTCGTTATGAGTAAAATTTTGGAGCTAGTGGAAGATTTTCGTTATGAGTAAAATTTTGGAGCTACTGGAAGTTATGCTTGGTAATTGACATTATTCCTGAGGTTAGAGATGCTGAAGTTTTTGAATAATTTTAAGCCACGTGGTTGTCAACTTCATCGTTCATTTTTTTTTTTTTGAACTGGAACTTCATCGTTCATTCGTTTACTATTTTTCAGCTGCTTCTTTTTCTGGTTCTTTTGCTCTCTTTCTTTTTTCAAATTACTGGTTGGTAAAAGATGGGGGCTAAAGAGAGCCACGATGGTCAGCCCTTGGGGTCCACCTACTTAAATTGGGTAAAAATTGGGGAAAATTTCACTTACCTCCCTGGAGGTTTCTAACAAATACAGAGACCTCCCCTACTTTTTCTGAAATTCCACTGCACTTCCTTGCTTTTAAAAATAATTGTCACTTACCTCCCTTCCGTTACTTTAAGGCTAATGGTGTTAACTTTTTGCATGAAATGACCGAAACGCCCTTAGTATATATTCTCCACCCTTTTTTTTTTTTAAAAGTAGAGTTAAAAAAAATTCCAACAAAATTAAATCATTTTTCATTCTGAAAAAAAATAGTTTTTATTAAATCATTTTTCATTTTGAAAAAAAAAATTTATTTTTCAGATATAAAGTAAACTTTATTTTTTTTAAATAACGGTTTGCCAAAAACTAATTTTTTTATCCAAAACAGTAAACTTTATTTTTTTAAATTTGAAAAATAAATTTAAAAAACAGTTTAAAAAACTATTTTCAAAAACTAGTTTTTTTTTTCCTACAAAAAATATTCAAAATGAAAAAAAATTTGAAAAAAAATTCTTGATACTTTTTGCTTAAAAACTATTTTTGTCAAAATGAAAAACGATTTAATTTTGCTGGAAAAAATGTTTAACTCTACTTTAAAAAAAATGGGTGGAGAATATATATTAAGGCGTTTCGGTCATTTCACGCAAAAAGTTAAAACCGTTAGCCTTAAAGTAACGACATGGGAGGTAAGTGACAATTATTTTCAAAAGTAAGGGAGGACAGTGAAATTTCAGAAAAAGTAGGGGATGTCTCTATATTTGTCAGAAACCTCAAGGGAGGTAAGTGAAATTTACCCAAAAATTAAAGAAGAGGCACTTGCATCAAGGCTCCGCATGAATTTATTCTTTTAAGGAAAATGCTAAAAGAAGCCCGTTTTTGTTAAGGTTGTTAAGGATTTGATTTTGATGATGATGTTTTAGTTAACAAAAATGATATGGGTACACCTAACTTGCACCACACATGCACACCAAGATGATATGACAGACAAGGAGAAACTCAATGTGTGTGGCCCACCTGAAATGATGGACTTCTCATTGTCTGCCCATCACTTTGGTGCAGGGATGGATCCAGAAATCCATCCCAGTGGGGGCATTTTATTAATTGTAATCGTGCAATTTTTTTCTTAGTCAACAATTTTGCTAGGGACAAGAAATCATGTAAGGTTGATTCTAAACCTAATATCAAACAAGAAATTATTAAAGGCTAGGGACCGTTGCAAAAGATCTCTAAATTAAAAAATATGTAAGTTAAACAATTTTCTCATCATTTACCCAAAAAAAAAACAATTTTCTCATCATTTTGTATCATTTTCTTAAAAAGAAGGGAGCAAATTAAAATTCGGGGAAAAAAATACTAGGAGAATTATTATTACTATTATAAGTTCAAAATATATAACAAAACTACTAGTTTATTGTACAATGAGTGGCTTAAAAAAGAATGAAGATGTTGGTTTGATAAATCTTTCAATTTTGTGGCTTAAAAAAGAGGTAGGTAGGAGTTGAACACACGACCTTCAACATAGAGGTAACACACCTTACCACCAAACAACACCCAAACTATGTTACCAAATCTTGACACAAATAATATATATACAAAATTATTTTCCTAATTATTTTTTTTTAATATTTTTTTTACATTGACAAGTGGGGGCACGTGCCCCCGCTTGCCCCCCTTGGATCCGTCCCTGCTTTGGTGTGCATGTGGGGTGCAAGTTAGGTGTACCCATAACATTGTTGTTTAGTTAAAATGAAGTTCAATTATGCTGACAAAAATGTTAAAGTCAAGTTGATTACTTTTGGAGATAAGAATGTTTAAGTTCAATTTGATTATTATTGGGCATATTTGCATAAATAGAGTATTTGTTGAGCTAAATGTTTTATTAGTTTTGTAGGGCCTATAATTTAGTATTGAACCTTTCCACTGTTTTTGGGCCATACATGAGCAAAAATTGTATCTCATATCCATCATAGCCTCTTGGGCCACCTTTGCAATTTGAGCCATATAATCTATTTCTAAGCCCATCAGTCTTTTAGTTCTTTGGTTCACTGAAGTATTTACATACGAATATGCTTTGTTGGGCTTGGGCGGAAACCCAGGTGGAAGTACTACAGTCAAGAACATTCGTACAAGGAGCGCCTTATATCTAGAACCCCAAACCTGAAATTTGGGTATTCTATGGCTAAACTGGTAATTAGACCTCAATCTCAGAACCCACCACAGTTTAACCCTCCATTTTCACTAATTTGAAGTTTGAACACCTAAAAACACTCTGTATTTTCTTTCTCTTTTTGTTATTTTTTCCCTTTTGATATCTTTGGATTGATGGAATAAATTTCAAATGTTTCTTATTAAAAAGCTTCAGTCAATGACAACGATTAAAAGGCTCGACTACACACACATACACACAAGAAAAAAAAAGGGCAAACGAATGGGGACAGAAAAAAGTGTATTTTAGGATTGAGACTATTGGATGATTTGCTTAATTGGAGTACAAAACTTGCCCAAAAACATTACAAAGTTAAGGAAGTTAAACAAAACAAGAAGTAGCGAAATGAAATAGTGTCCCAATTAGGGAACTCAACCTGAGATGTCATTCATGTATAAGAAATGTAGTCACCAAAAGATAATTGGAGCAGCAATAAATTGGACTATGGGAACTCGCAAGCAAGGAAAACAAAAATCTACAGTTATTACGTTAAATTATACCTGTAATTCCCCAGGGCGTTTGGTTGTGCAAGAAAGTGCTTGGTGAAACAATATCGGTTAAGATTTAGGGTTGGCTGTATTTTTCGATTTGAAGGACCGGCAATTATTTGATTTTATGTTTATTTTTTGCTTGGCCATTTGTTTGATTTTGTTACTTTAATGTAATACAGAGAGAATCGACAAGGCCAGACGGCCAGACTTTAAAACGTAAACATTTAAATATAATATACATAATCCATTGTACACAAAGCGTTTGTAGTCCAACGGTTAGGATAATTGCCTTCCAAGCAATAGACCCGGGTTCGACTCCCGGCAGACGCAAAGCTTATGCCATTCTTTTTGGTGATGCTGCGCCCAAACTATTTCTCAGCCTAAAAATAAAAAATGATACATATTCCTTTATTTTTTGCCCGGAACAATATGTGACTTTTTTGTTTCATCAACAATATATATGTGACTTTGGTTGATCATTTTATGGGTCTGCTCTTGCTAACCTAGCTCCTCCCATTAAGGGGATAATATGCATGTAATGACAAATAAATTTCGAAGTTAATATACATTTCAATGCTGCGCCCAAACAATTTCTCAGCCTAAAAATAAAAAATTATACATACTCCTTTTTTTTTTTTTGCCCGGAACAATATGTGACTTTGATTGATCATTTTATGGGTCTGCTCTTGCTAATCTGCTCCTCCCATTAAGGGGATAATATGCATGTAATGACAAATAAATTTTGAAGTTAATACACATTTCACATATGTCAATACATCTTTTTCTTAAATATCAATACACTTTTTACACATTATCCTCCACCTTAAAAGTAGAGGTTATCATTTTCCTTATTTTATTCATAATTGGTACTCTCAAATAGAGATACAAGAATGATTAAAAAAAACAGACAAATGGTGTATTATCCATTAGGGATGTACAAGAAAACCGAAAAATTCGTGAAACCGGACCGACCAGACCGAACCGGTCTATTTGGATTGGTTCTATGATTTAATGGATTGGTTCTGGTTCTAAAAAAATGAGAACCGGATATTTTGGTTTGGTCCCTGGTTTCATAATTAGGAACCGTGGTTTGAACCGAACCGGTCCATATACATAAGTAAAAATATAATATAATATATACACTCATATATACCCACACACACTTGATAATTTTGCTAGCTTCAAGTTTTTTAGTTGCATCTGCCATACATATCAATAATAATATACGAGAGTATTCTAATAGTTGTTTTAGTCATTGTTGGAGTTCTTAATTTATTTGACGGTTGGTTAATTTCGTAGTAGTAGTTTTACGAAAAAATTGCAATAATTTTGTGGGAAAAATTCAAAAAAACCCCTGACCTTTGGACCGATTATTATAGAGACACCTGACCTTCAATAAACGTTAACTAAACCCCTGACCTTTGCACTCCGTTATCAATTAACACCCTCGTCCCATTTTCCGTCCACATGCTAACGGAAAAGTTGATGTGGCGTTTACTTGGATACTTTGAGACACCTGGGCTAATATTTGGCAATGACATGGACGTTCTAGCAAATTTTGGTGTCAAACCCAATCACAAACCCCAACTCTTTTGTTTCTCTCTCTTTACTCGTCTTTTCCATCTCATTCAGGCGAACCCTAACACCCACCACCACTGCAGTCCACCATTGTCGGCTGCAATCAAGTCGAGATCTGTCAAAGCATGTGGGCACAAGTAAGCATTTACAACCTCGCACCGTCTTCCGTCGAAACGTCGCTGTGCGGATCACTTGCCACAACGAGCTTGACGAATGACGACTGGTAAGGTTTCAAAGATGGATTCTTCGGTGATGATTCTGATCTCATCAGTCCTATAATCGGAAAATAATCATCCGGCGCCCCGTCTTTGATTTGATTCAGATAGAGTCAACTCTTCAAATGGATCCAACTCGTCTGGTGATCCTAGTCGACTCGTACACACCTAATGGCTTGCGCCAAGGCTATTCAACCTGAAAGGCGAAGCAAATCGGGCTCCGTCAAATCCCTCAAATTTGCTCATTTCCCTGCAAATAAAAAATTATCGAAGCATTTGCGAGTAAAAAAAGAGTTAAAAAAGGAATTACGGGACATAACCGACAGAAGGTCGGCGGCATCACAAATGGGTATCGGAGGCCATAGACCCCTTTGGAATTTGGATGCATGTTTCATGATAGTGCAAATAATTTTTCAATTTTAGATTGGTGGTGGTGTTTTTTTTTTTTTTTTTCTGGTTTTTTTAATCTGAACAAATTGGGTGCATGTTATGGTCTTCACTGGAACTTCGGTAAATGGATTCGATTTGCATTTTGTTGATGTTTAATTTTGAGGAATGCAGTGAGAATATACTGCTTAGGAAAAATGTTAGTTGGGAATTTTAGGATTTCATGAGGAAAGAGATGAGCAGAAACTGTTTGGGCTTCAAATTTAGTTTTGATACTGGTATTTTGCCAGAGAGAGAGAGAGAGAGAGAGAGAGAGTGAGAGAGAGGCCGTGTGGCCGGCGACCGGAAGGCAAAAGGCTTAGTTGTCGGCGGCATGGGGTTAAGCGTTGTTTAGGAAGAGAGAGAGAGAGAGAGAGAGAGAGAGAGAGAGAGAGAGAGAGAGAGAGAGAGAGAGAGAGAGAGAGAGAGAGTCTTTGAGTTGGCATGCCAAATATTATCCTCAAACTCAAGTTTTATGCCAGGCAAGTGCCACGTAGGATTCTCCGTTAGCATTTGGACGGAAAATGGGACGAGGGTGTTAATTGATAACGGAGTGCAAAGGTCAGGGGTTTAGTTAACGTTTATTGAAGGTTAGGTGTCTATAATAATCGGTCCAAAGGTTAGGGGTTTTTTTTGAATTTTTCCCTAATTTTGTAGTCAACTTTTTTTTGGCAATTTTTGAATGCTAACATGGTTTAGAACCGGAAACCGAACCAAACCAGACCGGTCTAATGGTTTGGTGTGGTTTGGTTCAATATGTGTAATGGTCTGGTTATGGTTCTTAATTTTTGGAACCGTTAGATATGGTTTGGTCCCCAAATTTCTATGAAACCGGTCCAAACCGGACCATGTACACCCCTATTATCCATTGTGTGTTCAATATTTCTGAAACACCCTCTATTGCAGTGGTAGTTCCAAATTTGCCGATTCTCTCCACTGAGTTGAGATGACACCAAGAGTGCACAATGGTTTGTTTTCTAAGCAAGTTTTTCAAGGGTACGTCATGAAAATATCAATAGTGCAAACACGAGATCTTGTAAAACCAAGTTTCACCATGTCTTCTACAACTCTGTTGACTCTAAGAAATACTTCTCTTATGTGGGTTTTGCGCATCTACAACCAATTGATGTTAATAAATGCTTCTATTACATTTTTTTGCATTCCAAAACAATTTATGAATCAAGAATTTTTTTCTCGGTGAAAGTTAGTAATGTTAGAGGTAGTTAGTGAGGTTTGCATCACGAAAGTTAGTAATGTTAGAGGTAGTTAGTGAGGTTTGCATCACATTCATACATGGGAGTACAAGGTGTCTACCTCTCCACTTACAAAAATCAAGATATTTAATGCAATGGTGCCTTATATTGTCCCCTCATGTGACGCAAAATTAGACTCATAAACATCTCAATTGAACGTTTAAGTTGCTTATTTTATAGGCATTATGTGCTCATTATTCAAGGAAAAAAGTCGAAAAAGTCTTTGACATTACTCATTAGTAACAATAATTGTACATTTTCCTTGAGAAAAAAGGATAGTTATAAGTCTTCCTAGTTATTCAGTTTATTTAAATTAAACACACATCCGATGGATATGATTTTTTGCATAAATGATTTAGACTTCTAGAGCTATAAAATGAACGACGTGATGGGACCTCACGTTATTGGGTGGTGTGTTCCAAAAGGTGTGTACTAGCGAAGCTCAAGTCGCAAAATATGTGCATCATGAACAAGTGCGAGCCCGTAAAAACGTCCCTCCTTCATAAGCATACTACCTCCATCCCATGAAATATTTTAACTTTTCGCCTCTAGTTTCTAAATAAAAGAATTCGATTTATCAAAACATGTTCAAATTCTTCGTGATAAAAATGTATTTCCTTTAAGTTTTCATTTTGCGGACGATATTTTTGAGCCAGAGGGAATATTGAACTACTAAAATTCATGAGTATTCCATACCACTGAGTGCAAAAATGGTTTGTTTTCTAGCAAATTTTCCAAGGTACACCATGAAAATAGCAATAGTCCAAAGACTCCAAACACGAGATCATGTAAAACCAAGTTTCACTATGTCTTATTGACTCTTAAGAAATACTCCAATTATTCTCTTACTTGTTAAAAAATGCTTCTATTACTTTTTTATGCATTTGACCTCAATCCATGAATCAAGTTTTTTTTTCTCGGCAAAAGTCCGTTGTGTTGGATGGAGTTTGTGAAGTTCGCATCAGAGTATACATAGGAGTAAAAGGTGCCTACCACTGGGCTATCACTCCACTTACAAAAATCAAGATCTTTTATGCAATGAACCCTGATATTGTCCCCTAGAATGAAGCAAAATTAGACTCATAAAAATCTCAATTGTCGGTTTAAGCTGCTTATTTTATAGACATTATGTGCTCATTATTCTGGCAAAAAGTCGATCGACCAAACATCGGTATTCTTCTAAATGAAGCATATTTGTTATCAGAGAAATGAATGGTCAGACTCTCGATTTAATGAATTAAACACACATTTGAGGATTTATCATATGACAGGATCTCAATTCTCATATTCGATAGGTCTTTGTTTTTTTGAAGTTTATAAGCAGGAACGGCAATCGTGCGCACCAATAATTCTTTCGACATGGTGAAGCTCAATTGACTCGAACCCGTGACATCTCGGCTACAATTAGGATTTTGAAAAAAAAAAACGAATGGCTAGACTCTCGATCCAATGAAACATATTTGAAGGATCATCACATGAGAGGATCTCTCAAACCTTTAACATCTCGACACCAATTAGTGGGCGCAAATAACTAATTTTTACAGCAACATGAGTTGATCTTGTAAGAGATCTGCTACAGAATGAATAAATTTAAGTTCCAAATGAATATTCATATCGCCAAGTGTACCCGTTCCAAATTTAACTCCAACCACAGGATTAAAAAATGAACGGTTAAACTCTCGATTGAATGAAGCATTTGAAAAATTATCAAGTGAGGAGATCTCGACTCTCATTTTCATAGAACTTTATTTTATAGAGTGGATTATAAGCAGGATGGGATATTGTATGCACTAATAATTCCTCCCACCCGATGAGGCTCTAGTGGGCTTGAACCCATGACATCTCAGCTCCAATTAGTGTTTAGAAAAAACTTAACTCATGTCGTTTACGAGCTTTGCTGCATACACATTTAGTGTGAGGTCCGCACTATTGGAAGTGTGTGCGCAGCAAAGCTCGTAAACGACATAAGTGAAGTTTTTTCTAAATCATTCAAGCACACTTTCCAATAGTGTGAGGTCCGCAATATATTTTAACAATCCGATTAGTTCATTTGTAGTTTTAGACATCTAAAGTATTTGAGCCAAAAAAAAAAAGATTGATTGGATATCGATAAGTGTTTGATTCAAATCAATTGAATGAAAAGAAAGAATTTAACGATCCATTTTTCTCAAGGAAAATATAAAATTTTAAGATTGCTACAACTATTCGATCAACCTGATTTTTGGTTGAATAATGTTTGTGGCAAGACCTTCAAATGAACGATTTTGATTGTCAAAATATGTAGTGGAACTCACTCTACTTAATACTTTGAGAGGCGTGTAAGTAGAATTACTTTGTTGGGAGGCACTATTAAGGTTTGATTAGAATTACCATGTCACATCATCAAAACTAAATACAATGTCACTCGTATACAATTCTTTTTTTTTTTTTTTTTGAAAGGCAAAAAAGATTTTTATTAATCTTTAAAAATGGATTACAAAGATTAAAGGGACCCTAAGAGAAAAGGCATCACAACGGAAACGAGCATCCCAACAAGGTTGACACCCTCGCACACCGACAATCACATGCCACTTAGGGAGCAAAAGGGAAAAAGGCTAACAAAAGAGAAGGTTGGCAAGGAAACAACTTAAGAACAACAATTCCATAAAATAGAAATAGATATAAAATCATCCTCCAAGAATCATCCTTGACTCCACTGAAGCTCCAGGAAGTAGGGGTGAGCATGGACCGGATTCGTTCGGTTTTGAAGTAAACCAAGAACCAAACCACTATTTACGGAATATAAATTTGGAGTACCAAACCAACCCACAAAAGGCATAGAACCAAACCAATCCAAACCATTAAAATACGGTTCGGATTCAGTTTCGAACCACGGTTTGCTTAAAACTGAGATATTATTTCCATAAACTATTTAGAGTACTTAAAATTTAGGATTACTCATTAGGTTTATATAGAATACGAATAGGTCCTCATATGTAGAAATTTAGGGTAATTAATAATGGTAATGAAGGAAATCAAGGAATAGGTATAGACTTTGACCGAATCATGTATAGAAATTTGGAAAAATAGAAATGTGTTGTGGAATCAAAAGTGGAATGGAGAATTTCATCACCGAATTTATTTGCTATGACTAAACCACTGTTGGTGTATTGGGATTAGGGGAATAAGTTGTGAATCTTAGGCAAAATAAAATCTTACCAGAGAAGGAATAATGAATAAATTAAATTAGGAAGTTAGTTGACTATGGCTTTATATAAATACATACATACATACATATACATGTATATAATATAATATGCATGGTTTGGATCGGATTGGAACCGGAACCATAAACGTAAATCCACAAACCAAACCCTTTACTACGGATTCTAATTTTTTTAAACCAAGACCAAACCACGCTACTTAAAAACCGTACCAAACCAATCAGTTTACTGGATTCACGGTTTGATGAGTTTTCTGCTCACCCCTACCACGAAGACAAATTTTGGATAGAATTAGCAACCATGACATATCCTTAGAAGGTTTGAATTTCAGATTTAGCAATGAGAAGCAGCAGCCCAGGAAAATGTAGAACCCAGGTTAAAATTAGCAAGGGAGAGGTCCAAATGTTTGCAAAAAGCACTCTGATAAAAAACTGTCCAAAAGAAAGATATGGCAACAGTATGGACCCCAACAAATCAAGAGACCAGCAACAACACAACAACTTAGAAGCAGCAGCTCAAAGAGATTAAAACAACTAACGCAGTAGCAGTTTGATACATCCAAGAGACTATAAAATTGTGTCCCATATCCACACAAAGGCATCTCAAGCATGACCATATATATACGATTCAGCATGGCACCTGCGGATTACAAGAAATTTTCAAAAAGGAAATTATTTTCTTAGGGTGAGTGAGGAATACTAAATCTACTGTGGGAATATGCATTCATCATCCTCAAGCAAGTACATGGATTGATGATAATTGGTATCTGTTACCCATATTTTACTCGTCCGAAGCTAATCAACAGAGAATGCAAACAAAGGCTACCACAAAATAAACAAGGACAATACGACATTTCTCCAAAGATGGATTTATGGTTCTTCGCCATATTTTGAGAACTTGTAATAGCCCACTTTGGGCTAATAAAGTCCCACATCGGTGGGCTATGGAATGTTGAAGTGGAATATAAAAGTTAGCAGGTCAGCTGGGGCGAGTCGTTACAGGTGGTATCAAAGCACAACCCTAGTCTACATGGTGGGGGGCACCTCTTGAAGACCTCTTGAATTCCAAAGTTGGAGCAAAGTACTATGCAGAACTAAGTGCCACACCATGCCCACTGGGGGAAGGTTACTGGGCCAATGCAACAAAGATGTTGCATCCTAAGGTGGGGAGATTATAATAGCCCACTTTGGGAAAGTAAAGTCCCACATCGGTTGGCTATGGAATGTTGAAGTGGAATATCAGTGATTCCGAGCGGCTACTGTATAACTTGAGGTTAACCTTTCGAGCCACGTGGTTAGGCTAAATGTTAGCAAGTCAACTGGGGCGGGTCGTTACAAAACTTTATTAGATGAAAAGCGGCAAGCAATCAAATGCAAAATTGATAGTAAGAACATAATTGAAGACTAACGAAAGATACTTTTATTAATTTTCAAGGATCGATGCATAAAAGAAAGTTAGTGTTGCAAGATCTTCAAGAACGAAATTGATATGTAGGATTCTAAGTTAATTTACTCATATTAGGGCGACTCCTGATATTTTGTTCTACATGCTCTTTTGGATGTTTCCGTAGGTCTTTTTTGTTTGTTGTTTATCCATCTGTACTGTCTCATTGTACTATGGCTTTTTTTTTAGGATATTTCTCTTTATTTTGCCAAAAAAAAAAAAAAAACCCCAATGGTTGGGTTGAATGAGACAAAAAATAACGACAATTTGATTTGTTGAAGAGAGTTTTCTAATGAAACCTAAAGAGGCTATAGAAAAACAAGAATGCCTAGGAAATAACTTCCCTAACTACTTTCCAACTTTTTCAATCTATTTGCTTCTACTTGTTCAAATAACTTCTTCTCAACTTCCAAATGTGTAGGAGAACCCAAGTGTCATTATAACTTCTAAATGAACATAGTTATGCCAAATGTCCTGCACATGTAATAATAACGACAACAATACTATTAATAATACTGACAATAATGATAATGATAATACATGTAATGTCTTCATAATAACCGCCATATTGTCGATATTGACAGTGGTAAATTTATGGTGTAAACAATATCCTTCAACATGTAACCAAAGTTGATAGGTAGAAAATGGGCCTCGCATCAACTGGACTGGCACTAGGGGTGTGCACGGGTCGGGTTTGGTACGTCGGGTTGTAAAAAAACTGGAACCAACATGTAAATGATCCTTTGAAGGCAGAAACAACTCGGGTAGGTCGGGTTTCGGTCGGTTTCGGACGGGTTTCGGGTTTGCTCTGTTTAAATTGAAAAAAAAAAGAGAGAGAGAGGATGGAGAGAGACAGAGAACGGTGGTCAACGGCGAGATCGTGAGAGGCGGTGAAACGACGAGATCGTGAGGCGGTGAATGGCGAAATCGCGAGATCGTGAGAGGCGGTGAATGGTGGCCTGAGATCGTGAGGCAGTGAACGGCGGTTTGAGGCGGTGAAACAGGAGGAGCGGAGAGAGAGGAGGAACGGTGAACGGTGGTCTTCGAGATTGCTTGAAATCACTTCTTCTTGGTTCTATTATTCTGTGGAAGTGGGAGAGAGAGGAGGATTTTTTCTTTATTAGACTGAAAATGAGAGGGGAGAGAGAGGACTTTTGAGTTTTGACTATGACACATTGAAAATGACAAGTCAAGAAAAAGTTTTTGGACAGTGTAAAAACGTGTAGAGGGAAGCAAACACGGGAAAACACGTTATGTACATATACACGTATTATGAAACCTCACCGGGTCGGATCGGGTTAGTTCGGTTTTGACACCTCTAACCCGAAACCCGAAATTTATTTATATTTTAACCCGAACCCGACCCTACAAAACATCAGAATCCGCCCGAAGCCCTTTGGGTCGGATCGGGTCGGGCGGGTTGGGCGGGTTGGACGGGTTCATGCTCACCCCTAACTGGCACTGTGGTTTAGGAAGATTGCCTATATGCATAATGTCGAGGACTTTTGTACCTTAGAGCAAGTGCACCAAATTAGGCAAATTTTTAGCCAAAAATGTTAGTGAACAATGCACATGTTTCAATTTACCTATTACATATCTTTCAACACTCCAATGATTCTATCTATTATCCTCTCCATTCATACTTAAAATAACAAAATACTCCTATTACACACTTCTACATACAAACATATTAAGGAGATATGTGCATATTTACACATATCGATTCATTTATCGCAATCAAGCAATTGGGGGTTTATTCAGAATGAAATTTTCCGCAAGAAAAGGTTGGTGCCATAGTCTGGATTCCTCGTCACCAAAGGACTCCATGAGTTCAATTATAGATTCAAGAGCAATTTGAAAAGTTACGTTCCTCGTCGTATTTTAGGACTTCATTAGATGAAACGTGGCAAGTGAATCAAATGCAAAATTGATAGCAAGAACAATAATTGAAGACTAACAAAAGATACTTCTATTAATCTTCAAGGATTGATCCATAAAATAAAAAAAAAGGTGCTGCAAGATCTTCAAGAATGAAATCGATACATAGGATTCGAAGTTAATTTATTCCTACGACTAATTAATAAGTTATAACCCAATACTTGGGTTGAATAAGACAAAAAATAATGACAATTTGTTTGATTTGTTGAAGAGAGTTTTATAATGAAGCAAGGCTATTTGTAGAAAAACATGAATGTGTAAGAAATAATTTCCCTAGCTACTTTCCAACTTTTTCAATCCAATCACTTTCATTTGTCCAAATAACTTCTCTTCAATTTCCAACTGTGTAGGAGAACCCAATGGTCATTATAACCTCCAAATGAATAGAGTTAAGCTGAGTGTCATGCATGCCTAATAATAACAAAACAACACCAATATTATTAATAATAGTACTAGTAATCCTTCCTATATTAAAAAAGGAAATGCTCAGGTACACGATTTCGAGCACATTTTCCTTTCCATTTATGCCCTTCACTTCTTGTCATTATATCGGACACACCCTTGGTCTTTTGTGGCTTGTAATGGTTACAGCTGTCTAGGCCCACTTGCCAACATTGTAGAGACACGAGGGTTTGTGATAGAACACTATACCAATACCACTGGAGACCACGAGACTCCATGTGTGTACGGAGGCGCTAACTAGTAATGATAATGATAATATAACTTGGGACCATGAAGCAGGGCTCTCAAAATTTATTAAGTAGACTCTTCTAATGGTGGAAGTCCCACAAATGGAGGAGTTCATCTGGGAAAAGCTTCATAATTTGGGACCTTCAACAGTTCTCCCTCACTCTTTTGCCCAAATACTTCGAGCACAATAATTTCTCAAGCTTCCATATCCAATTGAACAACTATGTGATTACTTAATTAAGTTTTTATTTCACTTCTTTGCTCATGATCATAATATTGAGGTGAAAAGATTGCATGCATTTTTTCTTGTTCTGTTAATGATATTTTAGTGTTTTCACACATCTTTATTAAGTTTTTCAGATTTTGGTTCTTTTTTTCCCCACTAGAAGTACGATGTTAGATTACTATATGATGAAGATATCGTTTCATTAGCTCGAACCTAGATCTTCAACTACACAATCATCCAAGATTCATGTTGGGGTTTAATACTACGCCGACTTTATTGGTGTTCTTAATTATGTGCTTTGATTGGTTTAGTGGCCAAGTGGAACATTTTTAGACTTCTCTTGAATTTGTATATTCTTGTATCTGGATATTGCATTTATTAAATAATTGAGTATTGATTGTTTTGTTTGGGGGAATGATTGTAAAAGGGTTTCAATAAGATTAATCAAGACAGATGTAAATTCGCAAATAAGTGGTTTCAGAAGGGGAAGAAGCATTTGCTAAAGAACATGAGATGTCAAAATGGTAAAAAATTGCAGCAAAAAAGAGTCATGAGACCTTGGCTGGACCATCAATGATCTGAACTAGAAAATCCGTGGCTAGAAGAGAACTTAGAGGTCATTACGGAAAAATGGAACCACGAGACCTTGTCTTAACCATCAATAATTCGGTACAAGAACCAAACAAGAAACTTCAAAAGAGAAATTGGAGGACATTATTGATGCTATTGACAAAAACAAAAATGGGAGGGGCCAAAATCCAGAGGAATCGGCATCATGTCAATCAAAAAAAGGCGAATGTAGATAACAAAATTTATCCCAACAATTTATCCCACAACATGAAATTCTCTGAGCACAGCTAGACTGTAAGACCCCATGCACCTTAACTATAGCTTTGCAGTGACAACCTTGAGGAGGTGGTGACACACAACGACCAATCATACTGCGAGGTGGGTAATTTATAGTTAAATTGGTGGTGACACACAACGCCTCCGGGAATGATCGGTGCAACGGTTAGGCATCCTTAGACGAAAGAGCGGTCTTTCAGGATTGGTCGTTGTGTGCCACCACCTCCCACTTATCCTATACATTCGATCAAGGTTGTCCCTACGAAGTTATAGTTAAGGTGCACAGGGTCTTACCATCTAGCTGGGCTCAGAGAATTTCATGTTGTGAGATCAATTGTTAGGGATAAATTTTGTTCTCTACATTTGCCTTTTTTTGATTGACATGATACCGATTCCTCCGGATTTCGGCCCCTCCCATTTTTGTTTTGGTCAATAGCATCAATAATGTCCTCGGATTTCTCTTTTGAAGTTTCTTGTTCTGTTCTTGTACCGAATTCTTGATGATTAAGTCGAGGTCTTGTTGTTTCGTTTTGATGCAATTCTTTAGGGTTTTGATTTCTCTTCTTGATGTTTTGGTTAATAAGATCCATAATGACCTCTAAGTTTTCTTTAGGCCATGAATTTTCTATTTCAGATCATTGATGGTTAAGCCAAGGTCTCATGGCTCTTTTTTGCTGCAATTTTTGACCATTTTGATATCTCATGTTCTCTAACAAATGTTTCTTCCCCTTCTGAAACCACTTATTTGCAAATTCATATCTGTCTCGATTAATCTTGTTGAAACCCTTTTACAATCATCCCCAAAAGAAAAAATTCAAATACTCAATCAGTTAATAAAAGCAATATCCAGATACAACAATATACCGATTTAGCTGAAGATCTAGGTTCGAGTTAATGAAATGATATTGTTATCATCTAGTAATTTGACATTGTACTTCAAGTGGGGGAAAAAGAAACAAAATCTGAAAACTTAAATAAAGATGTGTGCACTAAAATACCATTAACAAAACAAGAAAAAACGCATGCTATCTTTTCACCTCAATATTATGATCATGAGCAAAGAAGTAGAATAAAAACTTAATTGAGTACTCACATAGTTGTTCAATTGGATATGGAAGCTTGAGAAATTATTATGCTTGAAGTATTTGGGCAAAAGAGTGAGGGAGAAGTGTTTACGGTCCCAAATTATGAAGCTTTTCTCAGATGAACTCCATGAAATGATTTCATCCGTTTGTGGGTCTTCCACCATTAGAATGGTCTTCTTAATAAATTTCTGAGAGCCCTACTTCATGTTCTACCTCACACACACACACACACACACACACACACACACACAGAGAGAGAGAGAGAGAGAGAGAGAGAGAGAGAGAGAGAGAGAGAGAGAGAGAGAGAGAGATGTTGTTGTATGTCTAGTTTCAGGTATGGCTATATATGACAAGGTGTAGGCAAATATCAATCATGTTATGCTACTTGGAGCACTCTAATTACAACCAGAAAATTCATGTTTCCAAATATCCAACCCCAAAACTTTCTGGGAACTTCTCTTTGACCCAAGTGCAGCTGCAGCCCTGCCCTCTCACTCTGTCATGGTCCCATAGTTGGAGCCCAAAAGCATCAAAGTTGCTAAAAACTTCACAAGGAACTCATTGTTACTGTTTAAAAGAACATATGCAGAGCATCTTTGTCCTTTGAGAACCATTTTTGGAGGGTGTCCTCTGCATTGACTACTTCTAAATCGTTTGATTCAAACTTGACAAAAACTTCGTATGCTGGATGTCATTTTGTTATGAGCTTAGGAATTTCTAATTGGTTTCCAACATGCATGAACGCCATGTGTACGAGCATAGAGCTAAATGTTTGATCGGCTGTAACAGCATTTTCAGCGGCAGTATAGAGCTAAGTGTTCGATGGGCTGTAACAACATTCTCAGCGGCATAGCTCTTATTCGCACCATTGATGTGGAAAATAATTCACAGTAGGACAGCCTTCTAATTAATTATACATGCATAGAACACTGCTAAACCACAAGACAGTAGACAATGATTTGCGAGGAGTTAACGAATGAATCAAGTGAAAAGCTCATCAAAACAAGCACACTTGACTAGCTTGATGGAGCCGAGAGATTCTTGTTTTTGACAGTCGGTTTGTTTCAAAAAGAAATGTGAGAGTAAGTTGTTGCTGCGGACGGGTGCATAGACGGGACTCAGGTCCTGTCCAGTTTTCTTCCATCCAGTGCTGTCTAGTTTTGCATTTTTGTGGACCCATTCCAGGTTCATAACAATGACTGAAAACATTCAATTTGTACAGCTCCAAGAATTCTTCAAGCATGAAAAAAATCAAGTTCATGGAATACTGCCTTCACATTGAAATAATCAACGAGACTGGACAGCATGTTGTAAGATCTAACCAGATTCATATTCGAATTACATCCAAAAAAAAATTAAGGGATAGAGAGGGAAAACTGACCACACACACACACACAAAAAAGAAAGAAGAATAACCAGTAGCATGAACTGCTTAAACTCTATTTAGTCGCTTGGCAAAAATAAAAACTATTATATACACCGATCCAAGCAAGCTTCCTGGTATCTCAACCAAGATAATTCACTAATTAAAGGTGCAAAACCATTCTCATTAACTAAATACAAGGACCTAAGAAGAGGACTGCGTTGTTCACTGAGAGCATTTCCCATATGGGATCATATAACTACACGATGAAGCTCTAATGACTTGTAGCTGTGACATCTCAGTTCTAATTAATGTTCAGAAAAGAAAAATGAACCGATAGACTCCTGATTCAATGAAACATATGTGAGGGATCATCACATCATAGAATCATTTAGTGTTCCTGGATGCAGTACTCTAGAGGCCTTCTCCACTACACATTGGTGTGGGCGCACACCACAAAAAATTGTTCTTTCTTTTTTGGAGTGGTTCATAAGCTGCTCGCATGCACCAAAAAGCTTCACATGAGTCTGTTAGTCTTCTAAACCATTTGGCATGGCACCTGCGGCTAACAAGAGGATTTCATTACACAAATTATTTTCTTACAGGAGGGAGGACTAGCACTAAAACTGTTAGGGGAATCTGCATTCATCATTCTCAAGTAAATCCACACCAAAGACAATGGAGAAGAAAATGGTAGACAAGTAAAAGGATTGGTGATACGATGAATGATCAAATGAGGAATTTGATCATATGCAACTGATTGATATCGTTCAACATGTAACCAAAGCCATTCTAACGATTGCCTGTGTGCATAATGTTAAGGACTTCTACACCTTATCCATTCTAATGATTGAGTTTTGTTCATATGGATACTTGTGTCCAATTAACTTGATCTTTTGTACAAGTGATATAAGCAACAGAACCTACAAAATAAATGACCATTTTGTATCGATCCCTCACATGGAGATACAAATCCAGGAAAATATTGGACCTATCGCACTGGTTTGTCATTTACATTGCTCGGTAAGGGTACAATGGGTATGGGAGTTGGGGGGCATGATGTCCCTAAGGGACGGCATGCATCACCGTTTCAAGCACAAAACGCAGGACACCATTTGTTGCAGTTAATCCTTGTTTCGTTGGCCCTCTACCCCACACCACTTGATGCTTTTATTCGTTCCTAACAAAACCAGAGATATGTTTCATGCCAAAAACCGGAGACAGTTGCTCAAAAAGTAATAATGAAAAAAACAGTGCAGCACAAACAAAAAGCAGGATTTTTGTTTAAGAATGATTTGATTAATTGCAAATCACAAAAGTCTTAGTCAAATTATATCTAATGCACTCAAAATTGGTTCAAGAATGATACATACTCAACCTCCACAACATAAAGTCAAATTTTTCACAGAGATAATATTCAATATTTCAATTAATACATTCCTATACTCGCGTCGAATTTAAACTAGATTGCACAGATGCATAGCCACATTATCTATACTTTTTATGTACAGCGGCAAGGATTGCTCAACTATTTGGTGGATTATAAGGTAATTGTTTTTAGAATTCATCTTGTAAGCTTCAACGAAAAGAACATAATCCTGCTATACATCTAGTAGATTTAGTTTTTTTTTATAGATGTATTTCTTTGAGAGACCTATGAGATATATGGGTTAAATGACCATGGTTGGGTCATGGAGATAAGTTTTTTTTAAAGTTCAGTTTGTTATTTCTCTTGGAGAAAAACTATTCATGATCAGACTCATTTTGCTGAAAGGAACGAGTAAGCATGTGGAAGGAGTTGTAGGGATTAGTATGAGGTGCATGCATTTGCTCGAGACATCGCATTACCAAAAAGAGAAGTGAAGAAATAGGTATCTCGATCTGGAAAAGGTTAAAGAAATTCCAGAGTTAGACAATTGGTTTGCTTTTAACTTTAATAGAGTTTTTTTTTTTTTTTTTTTCAGTCTATACTTTTTAGTTATAGAATTTCATCACTAGGAGCCTAGGACCAATTGAACTAATAAAACTGTAACCCAAAATCTAAAAACACTCAGAAAAGACAATAAAATAAGAACCAAGGCAAAAAAAAGCCAAAAATTTGGCCAAAGTTATATGGTGGTCATGATGTAACGTAGACAGCTAGATAGGTTCTTTTGGCTTGATTAAAGATGTTCCATTGAACACCAAAAGAGGACTAAGGGGCAGTGAATTTTGTTCTTGAAAAGGTGGCGCATTGAGGCTCCGTAGCTCCTGCCATCCCTTAGGGACAGTAGGCCTCCCAACTCCTCGGGTATGTCATTTCTAACATGATGCCCCCTACCCACAACCTGAATTCTGGTTAGTGCTAAGAGCCTTTTGGCCACGTTCAAAGGGATGTCGTGAACTGATTTGGAAAATCTATCCATTGGAAATGCACAATTGAACCGTCCATAAAACATAAAATTGGTCAAGTCAAGTCCCCTATTATGTGAAATGAGTCTTTCGAACAACCCTAAGAATGTGAGCCACACGAATTCCGGTACATAGATCTCACTCTCTAGTATAAAAGGATATCATACTTGGTATTTAATACGTGCATAATCATTTGTATGGTTTGTAACATCAATACTTCATATGGAACATTGAGCAAATATACTTATAATATGTCTCACTTACCAATCCCATCTTGTGACTTGGCAATCCAATTCTCCAATTCAAGGACCATTTTGTAATGACGTTCTGCAAACTCTTCTACTTGAGCATCATTCTTACAAATACTCAGACCATCCTCCAACAATTTGTCCCACCATATGAAATTCTCAGAGCCCAAGGATGCAGAGAATAGAGTTCGTACTTTTGATAGGTGTGTTGCCAATTCTTCCTGATTTTGGTCCCTCTCATTTTTGCTTTTGTCAATAGCATCCATTGTGTCCTCTGACTGTGACTTCTCTTTCAGGCATGGATCTTCTTGTTTGGTTCTTATACTGAATTGTCGATGGTCAAGACAAGGTCTCGTGGCTCTTTTTGGCTGCAATTTTTGATAATTTTGATTTCTCCTCTTGATGTTTTGGTCAAGAGCATCCATAGTGTCCAGTGTGTTCTCTTTTGGCCTTAGATTTTCTAGTTCAGTTCTTGTACCTATTTGTCGATGGTCAAGCCAAGGTCTCATGCTTTTTTGCTGCAATTTTTCACCATCTTGATTTTGCTCCTGATGTTCTTTAGCAAATGCTTCTTCCCCTTTTGAAACCATTGATTTTCGAATTCCCATTTGTCTGGACTTATCTTCTTGAAACCCTTTTATAATCATGCCCAAAAAGAATCCAATATGCAATCAGTTACTTAATACCAAGATTACCTAGATACAACAATCTACATATTCAATAGAAGTCTAAAAATGTTCTATTTGCCATTAAACCAAACAAATCACATAATAAAGAACACCAACGAAAACCGACATTGAAGAAAACCATATCCGTATATTGTCCGAATGATTGTACAACTAAAGTTCTAGGTTCAAGTTGATGAAACCACATTGACATCCTCTAGGAATCTAACTCACTAACATCCTACTTATATCATGGAAAAAAGAACAGTAGAGGTAAAAAACGCCGAACATGCGACACACCAATCGAGGTCCCAGGTGGACGCAAAAGAGGACGACACGTGGGACGTAACCAAAACCGCGGGACTCACAACACGGGTGTGGCCGTAGAAACATAGGCAGTGAGACTCCCATACCATGTAACCACCAAGCCGTGGGAGTTGCTAGGCCGCGTGGCCTGCTTGGCCGCGGGTGGCTACCATGAGTGCCTTGGCCACTCAAATGCTTTGGCCGCTTGGGCCTTTGCTGCATGAGTGCCCTGGCCGATAGAGCATGACGCGAGCCTTGGCCGCTTGCCTCGGTTGCGTACCTTGATCACGAGTCTTTGTCCTAGATCCTAGGTCCCAAACACGGATCCACACTCTAAGTCTCCGATACCAAAGAGATGAAAAAATTTATACCCACGCTAAGATCAAGGACACTGCCCAACTTGGCCAAAAGACATTGATGGCAGACCGATTGAGATTCCCGAAGACCTGGGACACGACGCAGAGAGATGTCGATCCCCTAAACAACTTGACCCGGATGTTAAGTTCCGCTCCTATCGACTTGGAAAGACCAGAGGAGGAGCCATTAGAGGCTTGGTCGCGGTATTGGCACACCAAAAAGGTCATGACCATGCCGCTTATGCGGTAATGGCAAGGCAGAGCCAAGTCTTGACCTTGCCTGATAGAGGCAACGGCAAGACTGAGGTAGACCTTGACCATACCGTTCACACGGGATTTTTTGGAGATCTTGCGGTTTGGTGGCTAAAGAACAAGGGATCGCTGCAAAAAGGCACTCGTGGAGTAGCACCCGCAGGGACCACCACGTGTGTCGCGAGGGCCGCAGCCTGACAATACAGAAGGAATATTCTCACCATTAGCCTTGATTCTTTCACTTGTTCCGATTTTCACTTACTCCCTTAGCAAATCGTTCATTATTCTCATCCCTCTCCGAATATCTCTCAAATATTCAAAGTTCAAACCCTAGATTTTCACCTCCTACAAGAACCAATTTAAAAAATTCAAATAAAGATGTGCAAACTAAAAGACCAGTAACAGGAAAAACAAAACGCAAGCTATCTTCACATACATATTATGAACATGTCAAAAGAAGTGAAACAAAGCTTAATTGAGTACTTACATAGTTGTTCAGTTCCTGATGGAAACTGGAGAAATTGTTGTGCTGGAAATATTTGGGCAAAAGTGTGTAAGAGAACCGTTGATGGTCCCAAATTATGAAGCTTTTCTCAGATGAACTCCATGAAATGATTTCATCCGTTTGTGGGTCTTCCACCATGCGAATAGTCTTCTTCATAAATGGCGGGAGCCATGCTTCATAGTCTACTTCCATAGGCTTTGGGAGAGAGATGTTGATGTGTGTTGTTTCAGGTGTGACCAAATATGGAGTGTAGCCAAATATCAGTCATCTTGGAGCTCTAATTAGCAGAAAACCCATGCGCGGGACTTCCCTCTCCCTTTGTCATGAGACTCATGAGTCATGACCCTGTAGTTGGAGCCCAAAAGGCCAAAAGCATCAAGTTTGCAAAACCCTCCTGGTATTATTTGGTGCAATCACAACCGTTGATTTACCTCACAAGGAATACATTGTTACTGTTTAAAAGTACATATGCAGAGATCTTTCGTACTTTGAGAATCATTTTTGGAGGGTGTCCTCCACATTGACTTCTTTTCGCGTTTCTTCCATATCTTTGGAGGGAAATTCTAAAATCAGTTTGCTTGGCGTGTTAAAGTTTAAAAACTATACTCCCTCCGTCCCTTTTTAAGTGTTTAACTTTTTATTTTGGACTGTGCCTAAATAAGTGTGTGGTTTGAAAAGTTAATGGGTAAAAGTTTGTACAATTATCATTTTGCCCTTTTGAAAAGTTAGTGGGTAAAGAGTTAATGGGTAAAAGTGGAGGATAATTTTAGAAAGTAGAGGTAAAAGTTGATGTGAATAGTGTAAAGTGGAGAAAAAAGTTGATGTGAAAGGTGTAATGATGACGTTTCTTTAATAAGTTGGATTTACGAAACAACACATTTAAAAAGGAACGGAGGGAGTATCAAAATGCGTAAAAATAGTATAAAAATGTATGAAAATATATAGAAAAGTGAAAATACAATGAAATGTATGTTTTTTTTGTCTCCTTCTTTTTCCACTAATTTTGTTTTTATTAAAACAAAACGTCAATTTTGAACATTAAATTTCACTATTTAGATTCCTATTTTCGAGACGAATCTAATAAATAAGGACAAAAACTAATCTGAATCAATTATTTGAATCTAAAAAATTGACGCAAAACTACCAATGCGAATTTTTTTTAAATAAGGACAAAAACTAATCTGAATCAATTATTTTGCCGAAACATCGTCCAATGGAGGTCGTTCCGTCACGAGCTTAGGGCTTTCTAATTAATAGTTGATGGGCTTTCTAGTGGCTTTCTAATTAGTAGTCATCGTCCAATGGGTGTTTCTAGTGGGCTTTCTTATAACAAACACTATTTTTAACTTCTCTAGAATCTAAAATCTACAATATGAAATAGAATCAACAATCTAAAATTTAGGAAAAAGCCATCGCAAGCACACCTACAATCTAAAATCTAAATTATACTTTGCAACACGCATGAACGCCACTTTGCGTACGAGTATTACAAAGCTACACACATAAAAAGAGACGGATGGAGTAGTTTGCAACATGCATGAACGCCGGCGTTGAGTACTAGCATAGGGCCAAGTTTTGATGGAATGTAACAGCATTTTCATAGCGGCGTAGCTCTTATTCACACCATTATTGTGGAAAATTATTCACAATAGGACAGCCATCTAATTAATCATACATGCATAGAACTATACTAAACTACAATACAGATTACTATCATATCGAAAACTCGCACCATACACTAATCTGAGCCAATCATTACAAGACTATAATGATCATCAACTTGGGGCTGAATGAAAGGATAGTAGACAATGATTTCCGAGGAGTTAATGAATCAAGTGAAAAGCTCAACATAACAAGTACACTTGACTTGCTTGAGCGTGGAGTCATGAGAAAGTCTTGTGTTTGGCAGTTTTTTGTTTCACAAAGAAAGATGACAGCAGGCTCTTGCTGCGGACGGGTGCATCGGCGGTCTCTCTCTGGTTTGGCTTGTCGAGTGACCTCAAAGGCGTCAAAGGTCTGAAACCCTCGACAGAATCCTGCAAATGACAAAACAAATAACAGCTTCCCGTCATTTCTAAATTCACTGAAACAGAAAATGAGACACTTACAAAGCAGCTCCTAATCTCCTATCACTTCTGCAATAAAAATTCTCCATAACTGTTTCTAAGTATCATCAATGTAGGCGTGATAAAGTATGTGAAGTTCACGGTTATATTTCAATTCCATCCAGAAATATAGAGGAATGGAGAATGGAAAAAAATGACACAAAAGAGAACAGCCAGTAGCATAAACTGCTTAAACTCTATTTAGTCCCTCAGCAAAAATAAAACTAAACATTGACCCAACCAAGATTCCTGGTAGCTCAACCAATATAATGTTAAGTTACCAACTCTCCCAAAAGTTGTGAGAGATCTTGTGTTCAAGTCTCTCAGCTTGCATTTGTTCTCCGTTTGCATTTTGTTTCTCCCCTTCGTATTCTATTTTGATCTATGTCTGAAATTTTCATTTCCGTGTGCAAGACAAATGCAAACAAAGAGAGACACTAAATTAAAAGGTGCAAAACATTAACCGAATATCAGGACCTAGGAAAAGGATTGTGTAGTTCACCGAGAGCATTTCCCATTTATGTACAAGGCTATTAAGTTAAAAGAAGATATAAAAACCCTATCCGGCCTCTGAGAGAGAGAGAGAGAGAGAGAGAGAGAGAGAGAGAGAGAGAGAGAGAGAGAGAGAGAGAGAGAGAAGAACTCATACCTCATAGCAACTCTTAAAAATGATTCCTTTTCCCCCTTTTTTGATATATACATTACCAATGACGATAATATGTTCGTAACACAAACTATCCAACACAAGAGCTTAAATCCCCGTGAACAGTTGCCTCATCTATCTTCTCAATAGTGAGGGCTACTGCTAAGTAGAACCTCCAGGAACTAATGACCGCACCATCTAACATTTTGAACAGCTTTTGTTGATATAGCATGTAATGGATGTATATTAAGGCGGAATATTTGTTCAACCAATTGGATGAAGTGAAGATCAACAAGCACATCAGGAAAAGCTCAAGAACCATCATGTCAATATTTGCTCATCCATAAACCCATCATCAGGCATACTTTTGTAACAATGTAACGTATCTCTGAGTTCTGGTTGATTTTCAACTTACCATCCGCGCTGCACTTGAAGCGTGACCTGCACTGGACCACTGAAGATGAGCGGCTGGCGATTTCATTCGGGTACTTTCTTTAGCATCTACAAGCACAAAAAACGAACTTATCATTCTGCTGTGGAAGAGTACCATACAACAACAAGATAACTGGTAGCAAAGCTTAGGCATACCCACTAAGTGGAAGACCCCAGGAGTTTTTCCGGAAGTTTTTCCATCTTCAGTGCTGCAAGACAAATACCATTATAAGCCTTCAAGCTCTATCAGGAATATTCGGAAAAGGCCAGTAGGATAAGCAAATAAGAACCAAAGCTCCTGAACATGTTTGGTTGATGGTTCTTGAAACTTATTTTGTTGGATTTTTTTTGGGAAAATAGCTCATGGTTTGAAAACATCAATGTTTTCTTTCCGTACTAAGAAAACAAATACGCTAGAAGGTTGATGGCTGTTTTCAGTGCCAACTAAAAGTTGTGAAATTTTTTCTGCAGAATTGAATTTGAAAATTACAATGAAGCAGAGACATGTATTGCTATTGTGTGCAAAAGTTCATTGACTTACCTTGTCAGACCACGTGGGGCAGTTTTTAAGGTAGACTTGGTTTCTGATGCTAAATGCCAAGACAGAGTATTTGCAGGAGCGCCTATATCACACATAGAATAAGAGATAGCACGAGGATTAATCAAATGCTAAGCCAAAACAAAAGGCCTGTACTATTTATGGTTCGGAAATTATGTACCTGAAGGTTGAAGTCGGGGTCTTGTTTGAATATGACTTTGCCTAGCATCTGTCTGTATGTGTGGGCTAAAATGTACCTTCTTGTTCACAGAATCTAGCTTGGGGTGTAAAACCAAGAAAAAAGGTTTAAAAGGGAAACTGGAAACTGAAAAAGGACTAATTATAAATTTAGCACTTGCATAAGAGATCTTGATGAAAAAGCTTACTTGGCAAAATGTAATGCTTATGATGCCTTGGGATGAATGCTAACAACTGTTGCTGCCGGAGACCTTCTTTATCCGTGTATGTTTGGCATGTTAGTAGTTGCTTAAAAAAAAAAAAAAAAAGAGAAGAAGAAAAAATTAAGTTCAGATTGTATCCCGAAAAAATTCATCCAAAACTTGTACATTTACTGGAATTGCATATTAATATCACCTGATTCAGACATAACACCTTGAGCTCCATGGTTGAGACATCTACGGATTGTTGGTCGAGTAGATCAGTTAATTTGTATGCTACAGTGCCAAGGTGGTCAACAGCATTCACGAGGGCTCTCACAGCATAATCCTTCAGGTTGTCAAGGACCCTACATTTTTCTGAAGTAAATCTCTACTAAAACAGAAAAGTGGAAATATTCCAACACAATTGAGCATATTGGCTTATAAAAGACTTGAAACCAATGAAAAACCGTTCTCTATTCAAGATATACAAGAACAGTTACTATCTCCGTTGTTTTACATGTTACTAATATAGCTACCAGAACCAGTATTCTTTCTCATGGTCATCATCACCACCAACTCACTATTTAATGACTGATCATAAATTATTATTTTTATTTCCATCGACATGTAAATTGAAGGGTGGGAACAAGTTAATAATTAATTCACTACACTCATGTGCGTTAGTTGAACACCTAGTTAAATTATCTGCATCAGGAAGTGTATCATCACGTCTCACACAGGCTCTGAGGATTAGTAGTCACCTAGGCTCTTCTTTCACCAATTATGAATGAAGGCTTAGTTTTGACCATAGTTTTCAAATAAAGTTGAAGTTACAGTGGTCTTACATCCATTTCTGTTCACTTCCAAGATAAGATTTCTCACAAACAAATTGATAATTACTTCACTGCACTCTTATACATTAGTTCGGACGCACGCAGTTCAAATAGTCAAGTCTCACTCAAACCCCGAGGATTAAGTAGTCATCTAGATTCCTCTTTCACATAATACGCATGAAGGCTTAATTTTGCCCATGGTTTTCGAATAAAATGAAGTTACAGTTGTCTTACATCTGTTTCTGTTCACTACGAAGATAGGATTTCTCGCAGTATTCTGCAGCAGAATAAAGTTGAGGCCTCAAATTCTTGAGTTCCTGAAGTAGTCATAACAGAACGATCAAAACCAGCACAAATTATCTGTCAAATATGGATCAGGCTTTCAACAAACTATTTGGAAGAAACTACATCACAAAATTGTTTGCAAGAATGACCAGTTGACCACAGAACACAGCTATCAAGCCAATGAATATATCACACCAATTTCCAAGAATAACTGATCAAATCAAAAGGTTTCAGCTATTTCATTTGTCCAGAATCTCCAAATGGATAGGAAGTAACAGGCTTGGACAGTTCCTAATGCCGTGTTTGGTTCACTCACATGAAGCTGAAAAAGAGTGTGCATTCCCCTATTCCCTTAGAGCATCTCCAACGGAGCGCCATTTTGAGAGCCAAAACCATATTTTGGCTTCAAGACCAAAATTCTCTCCTCCAACAAGGAGCCATTTTGGGTGCCAAAAAATGCCTTGACCATTTCTTTGGTCATGAAAGTGGCTTGGGCCATTTCTTGCAAGGGTTGTGATAAAATGGCTCTCGGGAGCAATCCAATGGCTGTGATATGTGGGCGTGGTCCAACGGCCGCAAGCGGAGCACTATTGCCGAAATTTGACCAAATAACGCTATATCAAGCCAAAAAATGGGTTGGCTCTTAAAAAATGGCTAGAACCATTGGATATGCTCTTAGAATACGACGTTTGCGAAATGCTTGTCAAAATGACAGAGTACACCTTAAGAATCACCAGACATTTTACGTTAGGTAAATGGCCATTACATTGAAAAACCATTCCATTCTTTCCCTAAATCATTTAAGTGAACCAAACAAGACCTCCTGATCAAAAAAACAAAAAAACGACCTCAAAGGGAAGCAAATTAAGGATCACCGGAAAAGCACATTAATTAAGCAACGAGCAAGGGCGCAAATGGAAGTTACCTAATTGGAGAATTCAACCGTGCAGTATGTATCGAGTTTTACATATATTGTGTTCATGCATTTGTACATCCGTAACAAACCAGATCTGATAGTGAAATAAATGGAAAGAATCAAACCTGCAGGGCTTTGACGAAACTCTTGCTACGCTCCATGGACAGCTCGTCGAAGGTCGTCGATCCCTCTTCGTTCATTTGGAGCTGCTCCAATTCCATCTCTCTCTCTCTCTAACTCTCACTCTCACAAACACACAGGAAACAGGTATTGAAATGATAATCGAGAAAGATCAATTAAGTAATGGGGGAACTGGTGGATCATGTTTCTACTGTACTTATAATAATGGTGCAGTTGGATTTGGATTGAAGTTAGGTCACGGTTGGAGAGCTAGAGAGAGAGAGAGAGAGAGAGAGAGAGAGAGAGGTGTAATCGAAGCAATCCTGGGAATTGTGTTTTCTCCTCTTCTTTTTTTACTTACTTGCCACTGAAAATGACGTCTTGTGTCACGTAATCCTTCAAAATGACATGCGATCCTGTTCTCAATCTTTGCACTGGTCTTGCGTATCAATTTGTGCACTCGCGAATTTTAAAAGTTCGGATGTGTTTTAAAGGCGTTTTTACGTTCACGCTCGCGCACACAAATTATGCAGCTTAAGGCTAATTTTTTTTGTTTGATTTTTACAACTGGTTGCTAAAATTGCTAAAATCAACCATGATTTTTGCAAATGAGGTCACCAGATGCTAAAATCATAGTTGATTTTAGCTAAAAACAATCATGATTTTAGCATCTGATAAACTCATTTGCTAAAATCATGATCGATTTTAGCAACTGAGTTGCTAAAATCAAACAAAAAACTCAATCTAAAAGTCATGTGGTCCACTGTCTTAAACGGTTGGGACTGCGGTTATGGTTTGGAAAAAGTAAACTAACGGGATTTGTCGCTTTCAGTCAAAATTGCGACGTTGAACCTTGTGTTTTTTCTCCCAAGGGAAAAGAAGAAACTCGTGCTTCCCAATAAATATTTTACGTCGAAAATGTATTACTTGTTCAGTCCCAATTTAAATATCTCTTTTTCCTATTTTGGCTTATTCAAAAATAAATATCTCTAAAAATATTTATCAAAACATGTTAAATTTTCAGTTTTACTCTTAAAAAGTACTCTTTCCATCACAATTGATTTGTCCATTATCTTTTAATTTATAAAATTTTATGATCTTGAAAACTTTGTATAATAAAACCAATTGATAATAAAGTATCTATTAAACAAGATTCATATTACATATGTTTTGAGTTCCATATTGAAAGTTACGAACAATTTAAATACATTTAACCAACTTCGCTGCTTTGAAAGTTGAATAAAGCAATAATTTTGACTTCTTAAAAAGTTCGATTCAACTTATAGGACACTTAAAATATATGTGGCGGAGGGAGTATTAGTTTTGTTTTGTTTCCTCTATTGTTTTATTAATTTGTTCTTTTAAAGCAAAGTATGTCCAGATCATTTTATATACATCTCATCTCAACTACAGTTTGCATTGCACACATCAATGACATCATGAATTTCACTATTCACTACAGCATAAGCTCATTTAAACTAAGAACAAAGTTTCGCATAGACTAGCATCATAAAGGCACAACTTATGTTTACATCATAGTAGTTAACGTATTCGATCATAATTGTTACGCAATTTTATACTTCCTCCGTTCCAAAATGATAGTCCCCTATAAAAAGATATGTAATTTTCGGAGCGAAAAATAAAATACTTTCACACCTGATTCTTTGAGTTCCTTCACACCAAGTTAAAAATCTCAACTAGTTCTTTAATTTGGTGCGAAAAAATTAATAAATTCAAAATGAAGTATTTTATTTTTTTTCCCTAAAATTATACTAGTATGCCTTTACGTATGAAATTATCATTTTGGGACAAATGGGATAAAATCTAATTGTGCAGTTATTGAGACCGCGAGGATGTCACATGGCCCTCTAGTAATGTTCGATAAGTTGCACTGTACTATCTTTCATCAGACCCTAGGGCCACCTCTATGTTGTTACTGTTCCAGTTTGGTCAATTTTTGGACTTTCTCGTGAAGCAACTCAGGATCCACAAAGCTGATGGGGGCATTGTACATTTCATGGAGAAGGATTTGGGTGTGTGTAAGGTAAGGATGACATGGTGCCGAGCGCGCATTTCGACAATCCAAAAATATTTTGAATGGCTTAGATTTATCTCAACCCTTCCCCTCTCTCTAATTCAAAACACTTTTGGATGGCCAAGATGCACGCTCGGCGCCACGTCATCCCTACCCTATACGCATCCAAATTCTTCTCCATGTTATGAGTCTTATGACCTTGTTGAGAAGATTATTTGAAACTCTGATAGGGCAGTCGCCCAAGCTCATCCGTCCATGGTTCTTCATTGAATGATACTCGCTATGTCCCATAAAGTTAGGCCCTTATTCCATTTTTAGTTACCCAAAATACATGTCACTATATAGACTTCAATGTTTAAAAGTTGATATTTTCCATCATCCATTATGATCCTTTTTCTTGCATTTTATTGATCACCCAGATGGACCATACGTCCTCAGTTGAACATGTCACATTGCAGTTAGAACGCACATCCAACCAGTTCTTGTAAGCTCAATCAAACCCTAAAGAGGAGTACTCCTTGTGGCCATATGAAAGAGATATGTCCTTCAAAGTTCAAACCATCCTTGAAGCTGGAACCTCCTGTTGGAAATATGTTTATTTTTTGTGTTAAAACTGAAAATACGAATGCAATAAAATTAGAACTCGAAACCTGGAAATCGATGAAAATGAAAAGGTGATCAAGGCGAGTGAAACACTCTGTACTTAAGACAGATTCGCCCCCGCTACGGTGCTTACAGTTTGCATGGACGTCTATCTCCCATCACTACTTGATCTTCACCGAACGGAAGTAGCACTCCAATCTGTTCGGTAGGCGAACTAAACTTGTGTTTGTACTCTCTCATATGAAGACTAGAAAATACAAGGAAAATTCAATCAACTAAAATGAATGAAGGACACACTATTTATAGACTAACTGGTGACTCTACGAATAGTCACCAAGAGAAGGGGCACATTTGTTCATAAAGGGCGCGTCCATCCACAATGAACAATTGCCACTCAAACGACACGACTCCAAAAGGTGTCAATTTACATTCACACCTAAAAGGAAATATTACATCCCATAATATTTTTCAACAATCCCCCACATGAATGAAATTGACTCGATAACAAATGCAAAAACAATGCAAACAGCAGAGAGAGTACATGTGGAAATTTCTTGCATGGGGTTAGGTAGCTTTTGGCTTTGAACCTCGCATTGTGAATAACTATCAGACTTACTAGCTAACCAGTGAACGCGATGTCATGAACTGTTCAGCCGTTTGTGTAAGCCAAGACAATAGTCAACACACAGAATCTTTCCGAACACAGTTGGTTCTTACGGTTGTGCCCATTTTGGCCCTGGAACACGCGACTGGTTTTAGAGAGTGTTTTTTAAAGAATTCAGCCTTAAAATTCTCATAGAAGCGGCTCACTTCACACTCACATAGGTGATCTCTTATTAAGAGTATCCTGCTATACCCCACTTGGATTTATCAAGATATAAGAATCATTAAAAGTTAAAACTTAACCTAAATCATTGCAGGCATCACTGTTTCACCATAGGAATGAGTTGGAGAGATGTATCTCCTCAGTGATACTCTTAAGTCTCATATAACTCGGTTGTCCCGTTGAACCTAGATCTTGGGATCTCCAGTCAGCTAGGTTGGGTTGCCGTTATAGAGACTTTTAATTGTTAGGCTTTAAACCCATTCCCCTCGATGATAATCTGTTCTCTGGTCAAAATCATTTGGTTAGCGGATCCGTATTTCATTATTGACCTTCAATGGTGCTAATTTCAATTGAGAACAAAGTGTTGTATGGTATTGTGACTGCAACTATCATGTCAGGACTTACCATACTATCTCGTGCCTTATTTGCAAAAACTGAGTTATTTGAAAAAAACACCATTTCCCCCACAATTATGTGATAATCTAGAATATTCACATAATCACCTATAGTTTGACATGATTGTTTTAAGTTCGGACAGGTATCAATGTTACAACTATTAACTCATACTTGTATTTTACTCAAACATACTTGTGACCACCAAAAAATGTCATTACATGTATTTTGTTAACTCATTCTTAGTGAAAATAAATATTTAACGGTACATGTCTACAATATCGAGACTTACCGTTCTTCGTGGTCCTCTATGCCTTTCCAACTATCGATGGCCATCGTATTATAAATCCTGGCACAAAATTGAACCACATTGGAACATCCTCTAAAAGATGGCTTAGCCACTCCACTTACTAGCTTTTGTCTTATGCAATGAGTTGATCAGACTCCATTGTAAACCATACTACACACACATGAGGATTTCCAAATCACTGTTGCACTCCAATTGTAAACTTAAATCCACCCTTGGATTCTAAAAATTTAAATTGGATACTCATATCACAATACTTTATTATTCAAGTATAGTTGATCAGTTCCAAGTGCAAAAAACCGTTTAACTCTGTGGAAATTATACATGTTGCTTCCCCCACAATTCTGAAATCAATTCAAAATTTATCAAAATATTTTTCGCAGTTTATGACATGTCACAGACTATGTCATTTTTTTTTCCCCCTCTTGTGTTTCAAGATCCATGAACACAAACATCCCCCACATCGAGTATCTCACCCAATTTTGAGTATCTCTATATCCATATTTTCACGATTTTCCACTCAGAAAGTTGCTACGACTTTATATGTTAAATGCAATATGCATTCTAGGTACTCTATTGAATTCATTGGATATTCTCCATAGCATAAAAATCGATTTCACTATATTTTAAAAAATATCTTGTGGGGTGTAGTTGCTTGATAACTACAAAACATCCTAGAAACTAAAATGTTATAAATCTTAGTTTCCGTGCCAAACCACAACAGAGCAACCACATCTATTGAGTCTATCAAAACTCAATTTCAAATAATCTCCGAAACATGAATTACATGTTTAAAGATTCTAAGTAATTTTGGCCAAGTGACTTTTTAAAAAGTTATAGGATTTGTGACTTATTCACCAAGAGTCACGTCTCCTGGTTTGAATGTATAATGGTCACACCCTTTCATTTGCAACGGTCACATCTCATCATATAAACTCAAAGGGCATACATTTTGATTTAAAACCCAAGTCCCACCATTTGGTTTAGCCCCAAGGGACACATTTTCTGGTTTAAACTCAAAAGCCACATCCTTTAGTTTGAATCTAAGAGCCACATCTCTTAATTTAAACTCAATAGTCACACCATTTAATTTAAAACCAAAGGTCACACCTCTTAGTTTAAACTTTACGACTGCATCCCTTAGTATGAACAAAATGGTCACATTTTTTTTTATATAATATATATACACTGTAAAAGGCACATCTTTTGGTTCAAACCCAACAATCACAATTCTTATTCGAAATCCAAAAATTACACCTTTTGGTGTAACCCCAAGGGTCATATATATTCATTTATAGAACATCATGATATTTCAAAAGTCACACACAAAAACTAAGCAATATGTCTGACAAAGTATAGCAATTTGTGGGCCGGTCCTCTAAGGTTAGACCATACCCCAACAAGTCCCACCAAAAATTATCAAACAAACTTCATGCCTCACAAGGTCCTGCGCATTCTTTTCATCCAAAAATACCCTCTGGCCCATCATTTCACCTTTCCATGTTCTATTCGTCTCATCTCTCTCTCTATCCACCCCACCTAAACCCCAGGATACCCATGAAAGTGCTTAAACCTAAATCCTGGTCACCTATGAAATTTTCCAATCTAAAATCTTAGGGTACCCTATGAAAGTACCTAAACCACTAAAAACCTATAATAGGAAAGTGCACCCTAAACCTATACCCTAGGGTACTTTTATGAAAATGCCTAAAATCTAAATGTATTTTTTGTCTAAATTCTAAATGTACGGTCTAAATTCTAAATATACGGTCTAAATTCTAAAATGTACGGTCTAAATTCTAAATATACGGTCTAAATTCTAAAATGTACGGTCTAAATTTAGGGTACCTCTTCCTCACACCCTTAATTTAAACTGTAGGGTACCCTAAATTCTAAAATGTACGGTCTAAATTCTAAAATGTACGGTCTAAATTCTAAAATGTACATTCTAAATTTAGGGTACCCTAAACATAGGGTACCCTAAATTCTAAATATAAAAATCTAAATTCTTAAAATGTATCTAAATTCTAAAACATACGGTCTAAATTCTAAAATGTACATTCTAAATTTAGGGTACCCTAAACTGTAGGGTACCCTAAACTGTAGGGTACCCTAAACTGTAGAGTGCCCTATGAAAGTGTTTAAAATTCTAGGGTACCCTATGAAAGTGCCTAAATGGTTAGTAAAAACAAAGAGTAACGACGACGAGGATGGGCAAAAAAGTAAAATCTCCAACCAAATTTTTGTGACCTCTCCAACAATAAATAAATGTCAAAAATATTAAAGGGCCAAAATTCCAAATAATAGGACCTGCCAATAGATATCATGACAAAGTAACCCATTTGCCGAACCGTTGCAATTAACATCATAAGTACTCCAGGAGACAATCTACAATTTAAAAAAAAATGTTAACCTTGGAAAATATACTTGTATCTTTTTAATCAACACAGGTATGTATCAAGATTTATTTCCAACTTGCAACATTCTTGCTACCAACAGGTGCCAAAAGTGTAAAACAAAATTTGGCTAAGAAGTAAACAATTTTCACTTAAAACGTTCCCGCACTCAATATATAGAATTCGTGGCTCTTCAAACGAACAGACGCATCCGTGATGGCAGAGTTTCGAGAAAAAGCCACGTTCCATGGAAATAACGGTCACAAAGCTTTCAAATAGAAATCAAACCGAAAATGATACAGGAACAACATTCTTACAATAATACCAAGGCAGTGTGTTCGGTGAAATAAATGATCACAATCCAATATTACTGTAAACATGAACTTTAACACTAATAAGGCAATTCATCCATGAGCGGTACGTATTTTCAAAAGTAGTTGCAATTTCTAGTTTCTTCTTTAACAGAAACGCTAATATGAGAAACCACACAATCACAAAAAAGAAACAAAGAATCTGTCTTAAGATTGTTGGAAATATGTTTATTTTTTGTGTTAAAACTGAAAATACGAATGCAATGAAATTAGAACTCGAAACCTGGAAATGGATGAAAATGAAAAGGTGATCAAGGCGAGTGAAACACTCTGTACTTAAGACAGGTTCGCCCCCGCTACGGTGCTTACGGTTTGCATGAACGTCTATCTCCCAGCACTACTTGATCTTCACCGAACGGAAGCAGCACTCCAATCTGTTCGGTAGGAAAAATCAAATAAAGTACTTCCGTACCTGATTCTTTGAGTTCCTTTGCACCAAGTTAAAAATCTCGACTAGTTCTTTAATTTGGTGCGAAAAAATTAATAAATTCAAAATGAAGTTTTTTTTTTCCCTAACATTATAGTATGTCTTTACGTATGAAATTATCATTTTGGGACAAATGGGGTTAAATCTAATTGTGCAGTTATTGAGACCGCGAGGATGTCACATGGCCCTCTAGTAACGTTCGATAAGTTGCACTGTACTATCTTTCATCAGACCCTTGGGCCACCTCTATGTTGTTACTGTTCCAGTTTGGTCCATTTTTGGACTTTCTCGTGAAGCAACTAAGGATCCACAAAGCTGATGGGGCATTGTACATTTCATGGAGAAGGATTTGGGTGAGTGAAGGTAAGGATGACATGGTACCGAGCGCGCATTTCGACAATCCAAAAATATTTTGAATGACCTAGATTTATCTCAACCCTTCCCCTCTCTCTAATTCAAAATACTTTTGGACGGTCAAGATGTACGCTCGGCACCACGTCATCCCTACCCTACACGCATCCAAATTCTTCTCCATGTTATGACCTTGTTGAGATGATTATTTGAAACTCTGATAGGGCAGTCGCCCAAGCTCATCCGTCCATGGTTCTTCATTGAATGATACTCTCTCTACCCCATAAAGTCAGGCCCTTATTCCATTTTTGGCTCTCCCAAAATACATGTCACTGTATAGACTTCAATGTTTAAAAGTTGATATTTTCCATCATCCATTATGATCCTTTTTCTTGCATTTTATTGATCACCCAAAGATGATCCTTTTTCTTGCATTTTATTGACCACCCAAATAGACCATACGTCCTCAGTTGAACATGTCACATTGCAGTTAGAATGCACATCCAACCAGTTCTTGTAGGCTCAACATTAGGTGTTGTAAGCACGGAAATAGCTGACAACATTGGGTGTGGTAACAACCGATTCCTCCCAGATTTAGTAATCCCGTTTACAATATGAGAATTTCAACCATTGTTCTGCTAAACTTTTGAAGACCCTGCTACGATCGTCGCAATCAATTTTAACTTTAGGGTGATTTTTCTGCCTAAGAGGAGTGGGAAGCCTTGAGTAGAACAAATCTACAAGTGACAAGAACATCACTGTGCTCAAGCACGTGCGTGCGCGCACACACTGGACCAAAACTGGAAAGGGCTGATCCTTTTGGTAGAGCACATACAAGAGGAAACTCCTTGTAAAAATGCAGCTCAAAAAAATGACACTATCACCAAGCAAACCCTCCTGCAAAAACCATTGAGTATACCAAAAGTTTGCCCCAATATAAGAATATATATGACCCAAAGTACGAGAAAAGGTGACTTGATATAGCATTTCCACACTACAACAAAATTTATATATACAATCATAATACATGCCCAGCAAGGTGACAAGTCACTAATATTTCCTGGAGCTACAAACATGAATCTTAGTATCTCCCAGACAATTTTCAGCATGCATTACAAACAGAGCGCCATGAGAAGTCGCTGTACAGCACTCAACGTTACACCGGGGAAATGTTGCGACACAGAGCAACTGATACAAAAACGGAAGGTTGTGTTTGAACTGTGGATTTTCCATGGAGAGGTTAGCAAGAGAAAGGAAAATGATAGCAAACACAAGGAAATAGATTTTGAACCCTTCACTTCATTATCGTCTGAATTTTTCCTATACCTTTTCCTTCTCTCTCCACAATTTTCTCCAAGTATATACAGCATCCAACCACGACCTAAGAGGATGCGAAGCTCAATATAATACACCAGCATACACCAAAATCTGGGCAGTTTTTAAGTAATACTACGTTGATGATCCTCCCTCGTGTCTCTGAGAAGAGGCAAAAACGGAAGTCAAGTATTGTCTAACCCAAGCAAGTTTCACCAATAAAGGCAAAGAATTCATCATCGAAAAGGGTGAAATCTCAAAATAAGTGGGCTTTGGAGTCGAGGAGACTCCGATAGATTGGAGTAATTCATCAACGGCAAGAACTCGGAACTTTGGGGGTGGTGCATTCGGAGCGATGTTGTGAACTCGGTGCTCATAGATCTTCCCGTGCTTATCAAGTTTGTACTCAGAAGTACCATCAAATCTACCATGGCTCTCCCATGGTACACGAGGGATGCCGTGGACAGTCCACCGGACCATAATGTTATTTTCAACAGGCTGCCACACACTAACGATGTCAATCCACAAGGCCTTGAAAAATATTCTTCCATGGAATCGTAAAGCCCAGAGAATTGACTTGTAGTTCTCAATACCGACAAAAGTGTTGAGTGGATCTTTGAAGACAATATCCTCCCTGTAAAAATCAAAACGAAGAGATTGGTATGCTATTGACGAACAAAAACTAAATAGGCAATCTTAGAGCCAGTTTGGGTCCATGGACCATAATGTAACCAAAATAGGGCCCTGTTCCATATGTAATCATAAGTAGATAGTTTTTTTTTTTTTTTGAACTGGATAAGTAGATAGTTTGAATATATAAAAGATTTGCCAGCGTAGCTCAGCGGTAGAAGCTCTTCTTAATCCACATGTTTCCTGAATTCGAACATCCTCCTCTACCTTTTTATTAACATCCAAATAGATTTCCCATAGCAACCAAGTTTACAACTTGGCACCCCAAAAAGTAAACATGCACTCTAGACTCTAGTACTCTACCACCACACAAAGGCATAACTTTGTAAACAAGTGGCATGGAATTATTATACATATAATTTGTACTTACGTCAATTTTCTTTAATAAAATTTCAGGTTTGTATTTTCTTCGTATTTTTGTCTAAACTCGGTTCAACATATTAGGCAAGAATATAATATTCTACTATGTACTAATTATTTTGACAAAAGACTATTTGTTTATGTCTCTTTGTATTTGTTAGATACATAAATAAGATCCACGTAGCAATCTGTAATGTTCAGGGCCAGCCCTACAGGGACACAAACCCTTAAAGAAAGAAATGTACTTTCTCTCTTACAAACCGTGATAGCATCCGCACCAAGTGATGGTGGAACCCACCAAGAGTTGTGAGAGAGTTAACATGTTTGCTTGTAAGTGTTGACGTTCCTCATGTTATCGGTAAAAACGTAGGGGCATGGTAATACAAAAACCGTATCAGTCATGCTACAAATTCAACAAAACAACCTCAACACCTCGTCGGTCCACAATATTGTTGTATACAAGCCTCTAAAGAGTCCTGTACCATATGCACCGTTAGAGGGAAAGGGAAAACTTAAATCAACCATACATCTACTCAAAAGAGCCCAGAAGTCTCAAAATTGGTTCAAGAATGGGTCAAATCCATCAGAGAACCAACTAATCCAAAATGGTAGGCATTTCTATTCATTTCGGAAATGGACTCTCAAAAGTCCTATTGTTCCGCTCTCTCACTAAACGATCCATGTCAACACCATAAACTAAGTTCTGTTCCTTCTCCACTCTACTCGAGTTCCTCTCCAGAATGGACTATTTGTGGGATAAACCCAAATTACTCCAAGCACATCAACAATCCAAGGACCAAAGATCTGGCAATCATAAAATAAAAAAGATGATTGCGTTATCACTTCTACCTTGAGAATAAAACCAAATCAATAAGAACTTGACTCTTCCTAATTAGATTTCCATGTAAAGAATCTTGTTGAGTTACCATGCTCGGTCATCCACACAAACCCAACCTTAAAAGAAGCTTAGAATCCTTGACCCTTTACATGGATCTCATCCCAAAGGTGAGGAGATACAATATTCGAGACCCTCTATAATAAAAAAAATAACCATCTCGATCATTACGAATCAATATGCAATAAACTCAATTGTTTCTCAGATTAGACTCATATGCTACTTTATCCAGTCAAGAAGCAAAAACCGCTACCTTCCCCACCTATCCTCCTTTTATCTTATGAGGATGTGAATTTGGGATTAATGCCACCACTTATCGAAAGACTGGAAGGAAAATAAGAACTTTAAACATGGTAATATAAGTCCCAAAAGTAATAGAAATATGCTTATGGTTTCCTCCTCCTCTGCATGGCTTTCCAGGCTGTGCACTCACTTGGATGAGAAGCTCAAAACGTTGACACTCATCTAGGATGAAGGAGCTGCATTAGATACCCTTTGAACAACAGAGATATTGCCTTTTTTTTAGATAGCCAAAAGCGACTTAGGAGGAAAGTGGTGGTAAATGAATAAAGGGACTTCCTGCTGCTCCCCGGAGAACAGTAGGTGGACTTAATTTTGCTGAAGAAAACATTACTCAAAATGTGTTTTGACTATTCAACAACGATTGAGGGAATGAGTTAATTAATCTTAAAACTAGCAATTTAAAAAAGAACTGGTTCCACAGCTACTTAGAATCACTGGCTACATCTATATCTAGGAAAATAAAGTAGTACGATTTACTTGCCAAGCATAGATGTCTTCAGTTACCTCACCGTTAACCATAATAAAATAATCCATCAGAGATCTTAAAAGTCTACACATAACTATCATACACTAAACTACAACAAGAAGGCTACCAGTTCTCTAAAAAGACATGACTAACCTGAACTATTCCATTAGTTTCTAGAGCCAGAAGAAGTATTAGAGTTACTCATAAAAAAAAACAAAACAATAAGTAGAAATATTACACTGCCATACAGACATAGTTAGCAACCCGTCATTAACGCAGCTATATGAGCCTTAACAAAGCAACAATCAAACACCAAGTGGACAATAAAAATGGTCCAAATAACACAATCTTAGTTGAAGCATGTTTCGCTTGAAGTACCAACAGTGTTACAGTGCTAATTTCAGAAATTGATCATACCAATAAAAAGAAACTAGTATTCAGGAAACACAGCTGTTCATGCTTAGAGTTTTATTTTCTGTCCAGCCAATCCCAAGCTCGAATAAAGGAGTAGGATTATGCGTAGCCAGCATTAAAAAAAAAAAAAAAAAACAGTCGACATGAATCCGATTATGAATATGACCGTTTACATGAATCTGATAATGAATATGACTTATGCTAGGACGCTACCCACCAACCCCAATCGATTAGAACTTAAAAGGCTCTGTTTGGTTTGGTTTGGTTTCACATGTCCTACTCACGAGAAAACCTGGAAAAAGAAAAAAAAAACCCAATTCAGAGTATCTCCAGCTTTTACCCTATTTCTTACTCAAACCCCCCAAAAATCCATTCCACGCCATAACACAAACCTTTACCAAATTGAGTTTTACACAAACTTTTACTCGAATCAAGGGAGAATCAAATTTTGCAAGCCTATTTCCCTCCCAAATATACAACCGTGCCATTAATGAAGCTTCTACTAAATTTGTACTTAAGATTTCAGTATACCCATTGGGGTGCTTCATACCAAATGGAGTTCTGCCCAATAAACACACCAACCAAACACAGAACATCGAAAAGGGAGGAGCGAAATCGGATTCAAACCTGTATATACCAAAACTGAGTTCCTTATAAAACAACTCCGGAAATTCCTCGCGCAGAGTCCGAATCGCATACCCCGTGTTCACATAGTAATCCTGCTTCTCTTCCTCCTCTTTACTCTTCTTCGGCGGCAAAGGCGTCGTACTCAGATTCACCGAAGCTGCAAACACGTCGTACAACCCAATATCATGACCCAATTCTGCGACTCCAACCTCCAAATCCTTGATCCTAGAGCAAACCCTAACCCCGCCTCCTCTGCTATTCTTCTTAGGCGCTGTTTGGTTTCCGATATTCCTTGGGATAAAGTGAGATGGAAATTCGATGCGGCGGCCGGAAATGGAGGAGAGGTCGACGGACTGTACGGTTAAGGCCATCGTGTAGAGAGGATTAAGGTGAGCGGATAATAGGGAATGGGTGGAATTAGCGGGGTGATTGATCGGGAAAGGCCATTGGTGCGAATATTAGAGGTCGGGGTGTTTGGACCAGACGAAGAAAAACAGGGAGAGGAACTGGATAGCCTCGTTTGGTTATACATATGGCACAGCTGCCTTTCCAAAATACTCCAATAATTTTTTAGTATAGCAATAATTTAGAAAAATATGTTGTTACTTGTTACCAATAATTTTTTTCCCAATTATTAACGTATTTTAGGGGATGTTCTGCTAAGGGTGTTTTTAAAATAAAAATTGACTTTTTACGGTTTTTTAAGTTATCAACGAATTTTGGTTTTTGGAAAAAATGTTTTTTGCTCGTGGAACACCCCCTACTCTTATTTAACTGCATTCACTAAAAATTGAAAAAAAAAAAAAAACTTTCTTCTTGAATTTCTCTCCTGCGTAGCTAATTCTTATTAGTACTAAGGGGGTGTTTGGCCGACCCCTTTTCACGTTTTCACATTCCCATTTTCAGATTTTGGGTGTTTGGGCAACAAGTCCCAAAACCTATTCTCTCAAAATAGCTTCTTCAATTTTCACTTTCTAGAGCAAAAGGCAAGAACAGCTGTGGAGCCCCTTTTCATTTCTCTTTCTCATTCTCATTTTCCTCTCAATTCTCTACTCTCCATTCTACCCGTCTACCTGGAGATCCCTTTTTTTTTCCACCGCAAAATCGTTCATTACCATTTCGGCTAAAAAAATATGAGTTTTTGCTTGAACTCAGAATTCAAACCAGATTTTTTGCTTGGTGTACAAAGTCAGAACTCAAAATCTGAGGTTTTGAGGCCCTGGTCGTCAGATTGCCTCTGAACTCAAACCTGAGTTTTTGCTTGAAGTTGTAAAAGGATCAGCTATGCCCGAATCTGTGTTGAGGGAGAAGTGGAAGAAAAAAATAACCCAAATGGGATTTTGGGCGTGAATGGGTTTGGTGTGGATGTTGATTTGTGTTCATCAAATTGAAGTACGGGAGAGAGTGTGATTTGTGTTCATGGAAAACAATTGATTTGTATTCATCGAAAATGTTGATTTGGGTTTTTGGTTGATTTCTGTGTGTTGAGAGGATAGAGAGAGAGAGAGAGAGAGAGAGATGGAATGTGGAAGAGGAAGATGAAGGATATATATTTTAATAGACCAACGGTTCTAAAATTAAAATGCCAGGCAATCGGTTTTTCCATTTTATAGTACATTATTTGTATTATGGGAGACTTTCAATTAAAAAATAAAAATTTGAAGAGCAAATTTTTTTTTTCCAAAATAAATAAACAAGGGTAAAATGGTAAACAATCAATCCATAACTTTTTTTTTTATCAGTCAATCCATAACTCATTCTCATCATTATTCTCCCAAACACTACACTTATTGCAAAATACATTCTGCACATTTCTCCCAAACACTCCTCTCAAATTGAAAACACATTCTGATCATAATCCAAAAAACCAAAAAGTTAAAGTGAGCTCCCAAACACCCTCTAATTTTTTTACTTACAATTTTAACCCAAAAAAAAAAAAGTTAAATACTCTGTAAGGTTGGGAGAAAATTTTCAAACTTCTCCCACATGTAAACTCTCTCTTACTCTTAACTTCTTATATTCAGCATTAAATCGTAAATTAGATAATCTCTTGCTCTGGTGTATAGTACAAATATTACGATCGTATACCCTATTAGTCAATCATCCGATACACTCTATTCTATGGTGTTAAGAGCATCAATATCAGGCTTGCTAAAATAACTTTTTGGTTAAAATAGAGAGCCAAACCCTCCAAAACCCCCAAAAATCAGACTCTCTACTTTCCCTCAACAAATAGTTTTTGCTACAGTACCGTTACATCCCCGGCGAGGCACTGTTCACGGATTAGCTTTTTTTTTTTTTTTTTCTTCCGGATTCGCGTCAGAATGGGCAGAAGAGAGAGAGGGAGGGGAAGAGGAGAACACGTGGCTAGTCACTGACCGAGGGAAATTGAAATGACGCATGGGGGGGGGTCCACTCACTGACCAAGGGAGACTTTTAGCCTTTTAGGTAGAAATTTTTTTTTTTTATAGATTTGAGGGGAATAGTTTAATAAAGTAAAGTTTGGATAGAGAGTCTGATTTTTTGAGTTTTTGATAAAGTGGCTTGCTAAATTGTAAAAGGTGTTTTGTGGTTAAATTTGGTCCAAAATTTGTTGAGGCTGATGAGGATGCTCTTAACAAGTTTGCTATTATCAAGATGGATATGATGTTGATTAATACTCCATGCCACCACTATAGGGTCCACGTGCTCTTGTGTGGCTGTGCCTGCCCCATCAGGGAGGTTGACAGGAGGGTTTAATTGAGGTATCACTTATAATGTCAGGTCCTAGATTGATACTCTCTGTAAGTTCATGCGTTGATAAGACATGAAAGCTAAAGTTCAGGGTGAGTTTTGAGAGTTTTCAGGGTGAGTTTTGAGAGTTTTGAGAGTTTTCAGGGTGAGTTTTGAGAGTTTTCCAAATTAAAATCCCCCTCCTTAAGGATTCCGTATAAAGAGAATTATGCTAGCAGAAAGTAAAAATGAGAGAAAATGAAGTAAAAGTTATTCGTTCAATTAAAATGAATAGTTTTAATTGTAAAAAACTTGCAAGAAAATATAGTAAGTTACTAACTTAAATATTTGGCTGATACAGGATTTTGGGAATGGGATTGGACTCCTAATCATTTGTTTAGTTTGGCAAAATTGTGTGGAACTATTAGTACCATGGGGTTATTAATCCTCGAAAATGGGGGGATTGGCGATTCCATGAGGAGGTGGTATTGTGAATCCCAATCCCCCATTTCATGTAAATATTGACCAAAATGCTCTCTTTCCCTCTTCTTTCTCTGCAAATGGGGTTTCATGTAAGGATGCACAAATACCGGGTTGGGCCGGATTCAAGCCGAACTTATACTAGATAATAGCGAGATTTGTGTATCCCCAAGCCCAACTCATTAATAATCGGGCCTCATTTAATATGCCCAAGCATGACCCAATTAAAATTTTAATTTCTTAAGCCTATCCAACAAGCCCATTTATTTTTCTAAAGCATATGCTATCACAAACATAAATTAATCAACCATAACGATCAAGAAGGACCTTTAACCAAAAGATTAAAGCGATCAACAAGAGCAATAGTAAAAAAACTGCTGTTAAAAAGAAAATAGGAGATATTGAAGAGCAGAGAAAGATGATCATACTCTTGAATAAAAAAGGAGATGTTACTATATAAGTTGTTCCAAAAAAAGAGAAAAAGATCTTACTATATAAGAGGAGATATTGAGATGCACCTTTTCATCAAGATACACAAACCTTAAACAGCTAGGTTCCAGGCTTCCAGCGGTAACATATAGTAGTATTAAAATAAAAATATTTTTTAAATCGGGCCGGGTTGGCTAGGCCTCAAATGAATTTTCCAAACCCAGCCCAATTATAAACGGGCTTAAAATCTCACCCAGCCCAGCCCCATGGGCCTAAATATTTTTTCCAAATTCTAAAAAAACCAAGTTGGGCTGGGTGGGCTACCTGGCCAGTGTGCACCCCTAATTTTCAGGTAATGGTAAAAGTGAAAATTAATGATTTTAATCAAATCCCTTCTGGAGAAAACCAAACATGTTATTAATAATTCTAATTCCATAGTCTAATCCATCGCAAAACAAACATAGAGAAAAATTCCATCTCCTCATTCATAATCTCACATCATTACCAATCTCAATCTCACTTCATTTTAAATCCCCTAAATAATTAGGCCAGGCTTATTAACTTTTTTGGTCCTCAAAATATTAACCGCGTCTCATTTGAGTCCCCAACTTTCAACATTTGTACCAATCAAGTCCCCAACCCAAACTATGTTAACCTTTTCCGTCAAAACGAGAGGTGATGACGTCGTTACGCACAACTACCCCCGAAAGCTAATGGACGATCGATCAAACACCCACCGTTTCCATTTTTGAACTCCCCCATGTTTGAAACTGAAAACTTAGATTAAATAAAAACTTGTTCGAGTTCGATTCGTCTATTAAACGAACTGACTTAAACCTCAATTCAAGCTCGATTAGGTTTAAGGATCTGAAGTGTATGCATTCCATGTATGAACCTTGAAGTTGTATATGTATAGATTTTATATAGGAGAATGTATATACAGTATATGCATTTGCTTGTCCAATTGAACAAATAATATGACACGAAGAGATGAGATATTCATAACGCAATTATCGAATAAAAAGCAGATTTTTTGAGCTAAATTTGTAGACACAATGACACAGCGCCCTAAAATGATTAACGTTGTTTTTTTTTTTTTTTTTGGGGTGAAAGAGAAAGAATTGCATTGCACAATAAAGTTAAGGACTAAATTTCTCCAATGACACAATCCGCCAAACCATTGAGCCCTCATATGTGTGGTTGTGGATTTGATTGTGTCAATGGAGATGGAGATGGAGATGGAGATGGATAAATTACCATTAAGCAATGCAATTCAATTTCTCCAAGCTTTTTATTATTTTACACAATGACACAATCCGACAGACCATTGAGCCATTTCATCTGAATAACACAACTCCAAGCTTCCCCTGTCTAGCATGTAACGTTGAGTTCGATCTGTCCAATATTTTTGCCCGATAATCCGAAAAAGTATTATTCACTCCAAAAGAAAAGGCAAAAAACGATTGAAGTTAAGCCTGAGCTTCACTGTTCACTCCATCTACATCGGGTAAAGTGCGGGCTGGTCCTTTTTTGGTGCGTTGTTTCTCACGCACTCCAGCAATAAATTCAAAAGGCGCCAATAACTCCACTGGCCCACCCGGCACCCCCATGTGCGCACACTGCGCAGGAACGGAAATGTATTTCTTGAAGATTCTCTCTAAGTCAGTCTCCTCTCTCTCTCTCTCTCTCTCTCTTTCTCTCTCTCTCCCTCTCCTTTTTTTATTTTACATTTTAAACTTTAAAATTCCCAAACTATATGAAAGTGTCTAAATTCCAAACCGAATAAAAGTACCTAAATCCTAAGATACCCTATGAAAGTCTTAAACCTAAACCCTAGGGGTACCTATGAAAGTGTCTAAACCACTAAAACCCTATATTAGGAAAATGCACCATAAACCTAAACAGTAGGGTACCCTATGAAAATCCCTAAACCTAAACCCTAAGGTTCCTTAATGAAAGTACCTAAATTCTCAAAACCATATGAAAGTGTCTAAACTTCTAAAACCCTGTGAAACCGTATGAATATGATACCTAAACCTAAAAAAAAAAAGTGACTGACCTTAATGATAATTAAAAAAGAGAGATCGACTTTAATGGTAATAAATATTACCTTTTTTGGGTAAATTTCACTTACCTCCCCTGAGGTTTCTGACAAATACAGAGACCTCCCCCGAGGTTTCTAAAATTTCACTGCCCTCCCCTACTTTACAAAGTAATTGGCAGATACCTCCCCTGCCGTTAAAAAATGCCTAAAGGCGTTAACTTTGATGGTAAAATGACCTTAATGCCCTCGAACTTGATTTTTTTTCCTTATTTAAAGTTTATATTGCATAAAAAATTTAAATGACGTGAAAAAATGACTTAATTATTTATTTTTTTCTTGGAACTTTCTTTTCTTTGACTCAAATTATTATTTTTTAAAAAACAATTTTTTACTTTCCGTAAGATATATTTTTACATTTGATAATAAAAATAAGAGTATCAATAGTCTAATTTTTTACAAAAAAAAACTCATAAATGCATTATTATTATTATGGGACAACTATCATTATTTTTAGAAACTTGCATTTGCATTATGCACGTGAAAAATAATGTATTAATGAGTTTTCTTTTGTAAAAAAATTAAAAAATATTTTTTCTCAATGGAATCCTTGAATTGGTCTACAAAAATTATCCAAAAAATTTCATGCTTATAGTTTTTTTTTAGATATTACCTCTAATGCAAAAAAAAAAAAAAAGAGCGTGGATAGGTAAAATATCTAAAATTATAGAGAAGAAAAAGGAGTCTAGTTAGAGCTTTAGATTTAGAGAAAGAAAAAGAAACCTAAAAAAGTAAAAAAATAATAATAATAAAACTACCAATGCAAGCAATGGGCTTAAGTGATTATTAATACTTTTGTTTTTATCATCAAAATGAAAAGTATATCCTATGGGAACTAAAAAATTAAAAAAATAATAAGTTTGAGTCAAAGAAAAGAAACTTTTAAGAAAAAAGTAAATAATTTAGTTACTTTTTCTCGCCTTTCAAAATTTTTATGCAATATAAACTCAAACAAGGAAAAAAAATAAAGTAAAGTTTGAATTTAAGGGCATTAACGACATTTCACCATCAAAGTTAACTCCGTTAGGCATTTTTTAACGACAGGGGAGGTATCCGCCAATTACTTTGTAAAGTAGGGGAAAGAAGTGAAAAGAAAGGAGAGGTCTGAAATTTTCAGAAACCTCAGAGGAGAGGAAATTTACCCATATTTTTATTACCTCAGAATTGTAATTTATCCATCTACATCAACCTCTCCATTTCATTGACACAATTGTAATTTATCCATCTACAGCCAACCTACAAAATCCAAATCTTCATTGACACAATCACACAGACAAATTCACAACCACATATGAAGCCACTCTACAAAAGAAAAAAAAAAAAACAAAAACTAATTTTCGCCGTCGCGAGTGACCTCTCCTATTTTGGATAAAACATTCGGAAGAAACTTTAAATTTAGGAAATTTCTGGCTCCGTCCCCGCCTATTTTGAACCCGAGGAAGAACACTTTGGCGCTAATACCCTTCAGGTTCTTGATCTTGTCCTTCGATATCAGCCCGTGATTGTGGATTTGCACTTGAGCTCGTAACCTTCTACTTTGAAACTCCGATAAACCCAAGTAGGACTTGAATTTGCCACTGGATTTGTCCAATTCGTAGCCCTCTGGGAGGAGAGGCATCGGAAAATCGTATTCCTGTAGGGCTTGATAGGCCGTGAGAGATGTATAAGCCTTCAGGGGTAGGTTGTGCGAAATGAAGTCGTAGCCTCTCGTTTTGACGAAAAAGGTTAACGGAGTTTGGGTTGGATATTTGATTAGTACAAATGTTGAATGTTGGGGACTAAAATGAGACTCGGTTAATAATTTGAGGACCAAAAAACTTAATAAGCGAATTAGGCCAGGATCAAATAGCATCTTTGATACAACTGTAACGTGCCAAGTTCAGTCCTGGAGGTATTAGCTTCTCTTTCTTTTATGTTCTTAATCAATCTTGATTATCTATTATTTGAGGAAGTGGCTTATTGAAATGGTACTTCATCTCAAGGAACAGAAATTTGAAAGGGGCTTTAGCATTGGAAATCATTCTAACTTTGTACTGGGTGTAGAGACGGAGCCAGCAATTTCACTACGCAAGGACGATTTTTTTTTTTTCAAAATACTTTGCAGGGGCAAGCCTATATAATTCATAGGAAAATTATGTTTTTTCTATGTAATACCGGAGGTCCTTTTTTTCCTTGCAGGGGTGACCGCTCTTACTGGCCCCCCTCGGCTCCATCCCTGTTAACTGGTGGTATGTTCTTCTTGATCAACAATAATAATCCAGAATGGGCTGCTGTGCATTGTACATATTTTTCAGTAGCCTGAAAAGTGAATGTAGTTAGTACATGCAGTTCTATTTGACCTATTGGATTAAGCCCCTAAGAGCTTATCCTATTTGTCTTCATTTATCTTTGTTTTGGGTCAGTGTGGTTTCTTTTCTGTTTGCATTTCCTACTTAAGCATATAGATTTGAGATTGAATGGAGGAATTATGTTATTTTTTCCTAAATTCCAAAGACAATGGTATTGGATTGGCCTAAATTTAAGCCGTTGGTTCATATTACAGATACATAGGGCCTATGCAGGGCACAAGAAGTATATCATGCCAAAAAGACAGATGCTTCCCTTCTTCCTATGTGAATCTCTCCTGAAGCAGAGTTTAACCAGATTATCATGGGATTGCATCGAGATTTGGTTAGGCAGTCGGAACTCAGGGCTTACAAAGCCGGAAGGGATGTCATGAAACATCTTGTGAACTTACTGTCGTCGTGTGTAAAGATTCAATTCCTCTTTTTAATCGAATGCTAAATCTTCTTCCGTTGCTTGTATGAGTTGAATTTTTCTTTGTTACAACTTCTTAGTTCTTAGTATGCTATGATCTATGTGGAGTCCCGGTGGCACGTTCTAAATGCGTGTGTTCGCCCTCCAAGTGTCGTACATGACGTCACTTACCTGAGACGGTTACGAGTGATGTCACAGGACTTCTGCTGCATGGACTTACTTGAGGAGTAACTAGTAAGTACAAGCTTCCTGTAAAGCCTAAAAGATAAACTCTAACGGAGGTATCCTAGTCCAATAAACTATAGTTAACAATAGGCATTGGAGTGCCTCCAGCTGATCCCAACTGAATGGCGCTAGCCGGTTCCTTGTTTTGCAAATGGAACCAAGGATTGAGCCAAGAGAAGTAGTACAGATCACCAGCCCCACACTTAGGTGGCCTTGGGGGAGCAGCCTGGCGGCTCAGGATTTTTTGACAGGGTGTTCAAGAATTACATTAACTCTATTAGTTCTTCCAACCAACCATATATTTAAAAAAAAAAAATCATACACTAGTGTGTATAATGCGACCAAAAAATAGAGAGAATGCTACAATTTCTCGGTGAAATTTTATATTTTGAGCCAAACAAAATCAAACCGGAGCATAACTACTTTTTTTTTTTTTTACAAGAAATTCTCTGGCGAATAGATTTGCACGGATCCTTTTAAACATATACTCTTATTTATGGAGATAATAGTTGATTGTAATTATGAGAAAAGATAGATTTTTTTTTGATATTTTTCACAAAATGAATAACCTGATTGCTCGATGTTTCATAGTATAAGACTAAATTTTCAAACAAAATCTAAGATAAAATCACTTCATATAATGTAACAACAAAATAAGAAATAAAATTGTTCAATTGAACACATTTTCTTATATGTGGAGCCGCTTATGGTTGGATTGTAATTTGAGTTTTTATTTTTTCTTACTAAAAGTCAGCATCATTAGTTGTAATAAGTATGGATTGTACCCCTATCAAATGCATGAGAGTACATGATACCCTCCACTTGGCTACCACTCCACTTGCATGTAATTTGAGTTGTTCAAAGAGGATTGATTTGTGGGATAATTTTTTGAGCGAGTGTTTGTTTAATTTTAGACTGAGTGTTCATTCATATTTGGACTAGGTGTTCAAAAGAGGACAAACCTAGAAATTTTACATGCATTATGAGAATTTTTTTTTCCCTTTTGCGTGGTCATTTGACCATTGATAACTACATGTACAGCTGCCACAAAATGTGACTTGACCCCAAAAACTTTTCTGCAGCGAAATTTCTTGCTCTACTTTCTCCCAAAAATTATCAACAAGAGAAGCATCTCTTTACTTCTTTCTCCTAGAACTAAGGGCGTGTTTGGATACTGGAGATGGCGCCCGGATTTGCAAGCGCCCGGATTTGTACTCCTGGCCCCATACAAATCCGGTGTTTGGAATGCAAAATGAGGCCAGATTTGGGCTCCGGTCCCACAGAACCGGAGTTGTAATCCACCCGCAGGTGGATTTGCCAACGCTGGCCTTGCCCCTATCGTTGGCAAATCCGGGTGTTTTGGGACTATTTTACCCCTCCAAATCCACCTCCTTTTCTACTGGAGAGAGAGAGAGAGAGAGAGAGAGAGAGAGAGAGAGAGAGAGAGAGAGAGAGACGAACCAGAGGTCGGAGGAGATGAACCAGAGGTCGAACATTTTGAGTTGGATCTGGGTTGTGGTGGTTGCCGGCGGTGGGTTTTCCGTTGTTGGTGGTGGATCCGGATGGGGTCGTCGATTTCGGATAAGGGTCAGTCGGTGGGTGGGTGTATTGGTTGGCAGTGAAGGATGAAGAAGAAGATGAAGTGTGAGAAAAAATTATGTTGGTAAAGTAAAAAGTGGATGGTTGGGAAATTAAAAAATAAAATAAGAAAAAAAAAGTGGATGGCTGGGAAATAAAAAATTATGTCGGTGGGTGGGTGTGTTGGTACAGTACATTTATTTGTTACAAATTGGGTACTTTATTTGTTTTCTAATTTTTTAAAACAACAAAAAAAATTCACATAATGTAATAACTCACGTAATATAGATTTTAATTTATTTTCCAGAAAAAAAAAATTAATGATAAAAAAAATAGGGTGTCAACATTGTAATTTTTAAATTATCTAATTTTTCGTACATTAATAAATTGGAGGCAATTAAGTCATTTGACAAGTCATCCTATTATATCCACATTCCAAATTCCTCTTCTTAAAATACCATCTAAACACCGGATTACAAATCCACCCTTCTTAGAAGATGGACTCATCCTCATTATAAATCCACCCACATTACAAATTCACCCTCAAATCCGCCTTCATTACAAATCCACCCAAATCAAATTCGTCATCCAAACGGCCGTAAGTGGAAAAGGAATAAAAATGGAGAAAACAAACAAAATGTCAGTCGTTTTGTCACATGAGAGGATATGTCTGTCACTTTTTCACTGTCAAGGAGATTACTGGACAACTGCTTTATGAGTGCTAAAGTATGTAGTTCACACAACTACTATCATTTAGCTGGTGGTGGATCATAAAGTACTTTAAGGCTTAAAGCATGTAAATAATTGATTCAATTTGGTGATAAGCCGCCTTTGATGTTTGTTGAAAGTATAGTGACTCACGCTGTCAACAGGGCTACCACTAGCTAGCTACAGTAAAGACATAGAGGCCGTTTGGCCCCCTATTTATCAACTTATTGATTTCTCATTTTTGCATTCTGGGTGTTTGGGAGCAACACCCAGAAACTACTTCTCCAAAAATCGTTTTTCCATTTTTCCATTTAGAAGCCAGAAATCAAAAATAGGTTTGGAGGTGTTTTTTGATTTCTACTTCTCATTTTCCCTTCCAAAACACATTCTGCACATTTCTTCCAAACACTCCTCCCATATCCAAAACTCATTCTGACCAAAAGCCAAAAAACCAAAAAGTCAAAAATCAAAAGCTAAAAAGTAGGCTCCCAAACACCCCCATAGTCGTCTTGTCCCTTCGGGGACATCCGATAAAAAAAAAGACATAGACGTCTTAGGAGCACAATTGCGCACTATCCGAAATGGAAAGAGAGAGCGAACTTTTGGAAGTACCAAAAAACTTCTAGGGAATGAGCAGTATTTGAAATGGATCAAATAGGAAATCCATTCCCGGCGTGGGTGGGATCAGCCCTTGTGATACACTAAAAGTCCTTATGTAATTCTCTTACGGGGTACAAATTGAGCCTAGCTTCAATTAACCGAAAATAGGTGGGAGGCAACAAGTTAAACTATGCCGAAGGTTTTGCGGAAGTCTTGCCCTGATAAATGTGGCAACGTGACCATTCCTTTTCCCTTTGGCATAAGGAAACACTGTTACTTGGATGAAAACTTTAGAGTTCTTTGCGATAACTCCTCCGATTCCACTTATCTCGCTTTTTTTGGCGGAACTGAATACAGCAAGATCTCAGTACAAGATAGCTATGTTACCCTGATTACTCAAACTCCTCCCGTCTGCTACAGCAAGAATGGGAGTAGTTCAGATGGTGGTTATGGTTATTATCTTGACAACCCATTCACACTTTCCAGCCATAGGAACAAGTTTGTAGCAATAGGATGCGACATTTATGCTTATATTCAAGGAGAATCAAACCATGTCATGCCCCCTGCAACTGGGTGTGCATCCTTTTGCGACAACCTAACAAAGTCAAATATTTCTGCTGGCAGAGGTTACTGTGAAACTGCTCTCCCACGAACCATACATTCATTTGATATAAGAGTCTTCAGTCTGAATACCGACAATAGGGCCTGGACTAAAAATGGGTCGTGTAATCTTGCATTCATAGTTGACAAGAAACTCTCCAAGTATGACCGCCAGATCGATTGGATCTCTTGGTATGGTAATTGGAACAACGAAAATTATACTATCCCTCTTGTGCTTGATTGGGGGATTGGTAATGTCAGTTGTCGTGAAGCAAGGAAAAGCAAAAACTACCTATGCAGCCAGAACGCCGGGTGCAAAGACGTTGATACAGCTGGAGGGGGTTATAATTGTTACTGCAAGCAGGGCTATCAGGGGAACCCTTATGTTTCCGATGGATGCGAAGGTAACTCTCTCTCTCTCTCTCTCTCTCTCTCTCTCTCTCTCTCTCTCTCATGATTCCTCTTTACTTTAGTTAAGACATACTGTAGTATTTTACAAAGGAAAAAAATTAACGTCGAAGGGTATTATTTGCAACACAATAAGCCCAAAAAAAGATGATAATAGTAGAAAGAGTGCATTTGGAGAAATTGGAGTGTTAACTCTTTGAGATAATGCTTATCCATTATGTTTTTGTTATCAAGCCATGCACACTTGGACCCATGTTTTGTTTACTACAGTTTACTTTCTTTTGTTTGTTTGAATTGTCTTGGGAGGAGTAATCCGGAATTGTGTAAAACTTGTTTTGGTCTATACTTTTGGTGCTCAAAATTAGATATTGACGAGTGCAAAGACCTAACAAACAATAAGTGCAAGAACAATGCTATATGCAACAACACTCCAGGAAGCTACGATTGCACTTGCCCTAGTGGTTACTATAGCAGCTACACTCTTACTGAAGATGGATGGAGATGCATTCCTGGCCAGGGACATCAATCTTCTTCCACATTTCTTTTGCTAGGTATACTCGCTTCGCCATCCATGCCTCTATCTATATACGCGTGTATTTGTGTTGTGACTTGCACTAATTTGTGTTGTACAAGCAGGTGTCGGAATCATTATTGGTGTTCTAGTCCTAATTGCTTTTGGATTCTGGCTATATTGGCACTTAAAAAGACAGAAGAAAATAAGAATAAAACAGAAGTTCTTCAAGCGAAATGGTGGATTGTTGTTTCAACAGCAGATCTCTTCGAGTGAAGGAAGTGTGATGAAAACAAAACTTTTTGCGGCAGAAGAGTTAGAGAAGGCAACAAACAATTTCAACCAAAGTCGGGTTCTTGGAAAAGGAGGAGTTGGTACAGTATACAAAGGAATGTTGCAAGATGGAAGGATCGTGGCTGTCAAAAAGTCTAATATGATGAACAAAAACCAGGTTGGCCAATTTATCAATGAAGTTTCTATTTTGTTGCAGATAGACCATCGAAACATAGTAAAACTGTTAGGTTGTTGTCTTGAGACCGACGTTCCATTGTTAGTGTACGAATATGTATCTAATGGCACCCTCTCACACCATCTTCATGACGAGGGTTGTGTGTCGACAATATCTTGGGAGAACCGTCTACGAATAGCTAAGGAAGTAGCAGGAGCACTTGCTTATTTGCATTCATATGCTTCCACATCCATATTTCACAGGGATATCAAGTCTAGCAATATATTGTTGGACGAAAACTTTAGGGCCGTAGTGTCTGATTTCGGGCTTTCAAGGTCCGTATCCACTGAAAAGACTCACTTGACCACTGTGGTGGGGGGCACATTTGGTTATTTAGACCCAGAGTACTTTCGGTCAGGGCAATTTACGGACAAGAGTGATGTTTACGCTTTTGGTGTAGTTCTCGCTGAAATCCTAACTGGAGTCAAAGCTGTCTCTTTGGATGTGTCCAAACTTGGCCTGGTAATGTATTTCCAATCTTCTATGAAACAGAATCGGTTGTTTGAAATTCTGGATCCACTAGTGGTGGAGGAAGGTGTAGAAGAGGATATTCTTATTATGGCTAAACTTGCTAAGAGATGCCTAAAACTGAATGCGAAGAAAAGGCCAAGCATGAGAGAAGTAGCAGCAGATCTAGACAGATTGACTGGAAAGCAAATCCAACCGTCAGCCGAGTTGATTTGTCGTGACAACTACCTGTCAGAGAACGAATGTTCCTATTCTTTTGCGACTGATGGAATCAGTGAAGATTGTTCAAACCCTAGTTTTGTTTTTCCAAATCAAGCTGCATGATAACTTGAGGTAAAAAGGTTTATGCATTTCATACTTCAGTTGCATTTGTTATTTTTATTTTTTAGGTTCAGCATCGTATGTTGATTGTGTGAATGTGTGAAAATTGTATAAAAGTAGATGTAAATGTATTGAAGTGTTTTTCTTGTTTATTTGTGTGCTTATTATGCGCCCAATGCAATGCGCACACAATAGCAAGGCCCAAAATCGAATTCTCTTTTCAATAGAATGTTATAGTATTTTATTCCCTTGCTTGTATGAGTTGGATTTTTCCGCGAAGCATTTTTCTGCATTAATATTTTACGATTGGAAAATGGAGATTGAGGTAACGTCAAGTGTCCCCGAAGATTTTTGCAGTATTGCGCCAGTTTTTGCCTAAGGGTAAATTTCTTTGCTACTAATTAATAGCTAATGCACCCCAGTTGGGCAGTTGGGTGTCGCCTACTTGCCAGAGGAACTATTGGAAAGTTCCAATAAAACTTAACTCCACGGACGGAGCTAGGATTTTTACTTTGCGGTGGCGAAAATATATACTTAAAAAATAAAAAGACAAATTGCATTATGAATATTCACCCACTCTATGAAAAACTATAATAATATAAAATCTAGTGGTGGCAAGTCTATATAATTTGAGGTTAAAAATCTATTTTTCTATGTAATAATTGCATTTTTTGAAAACCTTGTGGTGACGGCCGCCACCACTTGTCCCTCTGGCTCCATCCTTGCTTAACTTAATACTCTAGTTGCTTAATTATCTTCTACTATTGGTTTGATTAACGAAGAAGAAACTGATTACAAGAAGAAGATCAATTACATAGTGTGTGTGTGTGTGTGTGAGAGAGAGAGAGAGAGAGAGAGAGAGAGTAATTATGGAATTATAAAACCTATGGTCTCCCGCCCAAACTCCCCTCTTGAAAAACAACCATAACCCACTTCTAACCTAATGCACTGGCCACTCTAAACTCCCCTGTTTAACCCCTCTAATATAAGATAGGTTCAGAATTTTAATAATTCGGTATCTAATCCACTTGATCAACTAATTAATTTGGGAGATCAATCCGACCATTTATGAATGGGGCTCTACTTAAGCAAGAGCAAAATTTGTACGGACTAACTCAACACTTGAATTAGTAGCGTGCGTGAAGAACCCGATTAAAGGCTTCCTGAGGTCTTTGGTTTCTACATGACTACCACCTTTTGCATCTTTTGGAGATGTAATGGATCAGTCTTCAAGTTGGAGATTGTTGGGTTTTGTGAAACTTGATTCGATTTGGTTTGCGCTTTCCTGACTATTCTAGATTCGATGCGTGTTGTGCTCCTAGCTTTCTTTTCTTGGTCAATATTCGTACATTGTTTGTTAATTTGATGGTTTGATTGATTTCTCAACATGGTCAAACCACTCACATTTGCAAACTGGTCCCGAGTTGGTTGAACCATCAAATTATTTCAACAACAAAATCGGGGTCTTTCTACTTTGCATTGCGGTCTCACCATAAACATAGAGAATTCGGCGCCAGTCCTCAGGCTTTCTGTGAAAATAATGAAAAACCGAATTTTCAACACACAACTTAGAGCATCCCCATTTGGCTCCCCAAAAACCCCCAAATATCAGCCTCTCTATTCCCACTCCTCAAATTATTTTTGTTACAGTACCGCACCAAATTTGGTGCGGCACTGTTCACGCACTTTCCTTTTTTATTTATTGTTTCTTGCGGTGCGGTGTAAGAACATCCTTATCAGGAGAACCAAAATTTTCACAAAATTTAACTTCAAAAACACCTTTTATAAATTAGCAAGTCACTTTATAAAAAACTCACAAAATCAGACTCTCTATTTTAACTCCACTATATTAAACTATTCCCCTTAAATCTATATAAAAAAAAAACGTCCCCCTAAAAAACACACCTTTTTCGGTGCAGTGTATTCCCCCCCCCCCATCTCGGCAGTGTAGTGCCCCCTCCCCTCGGCAGTGTAGTGCCCCCTCCCCCAGACACACGTGCACGGTCCCCCCCATCTCTCCTTCTTCGGCTGTTCCCCTCCCTCTCTTTCTTCTAACGCATAGCCCACTTTCTGACGCAAAACCGGAAAAAACAATAAAAAACATTTTGGTACTCAAATTTGAGTAGGCACTGTAGCAAAAATAATTTGGGTAGGGAGAATAGAGAGGCTGATTTTTGGGTGTTTTGAGGGGTTTGGCTCCCTATTTTAACTTGGGAGCCAAATGAGGATGCTCTAATGAGCAATGCACAACTCGCTGAAAAATGGGTGGGGAAAGGTGTACGTTTGGTTACTAAAGTAGAAAAAAGGTGTCCTTTTTGCTTATTTTTGCAACTGGCAAGGTACAACTCGGTGGGGATAAGAGAAAAGTTTTTTTTCTATTAGATTTAAGGGGAATAGTTTAATATAGTAAAATTTGGATAGAGAGTCTGATTTTTTGAGTTTTTGATAAAGTAGATTGCTAAATTGTAAAATGTGTTTTTGTGATTAAATTTTGTGTTTTTTTTTTTGTGAGTCTGATAAGGATGCTCTTAATAAGTCGGTCAAAATTGCATTTTGAAATCACAAGTTGAAAAGACAAAAAGCAGCCAAATGAAAAAGTTAGGCCGAATCCCCACAATTTAACTGGATTTTCCCTCTTTTATTTTACCTTAAATATCTACATGGATCGTTAAAAAACAGAAAAGAAAATCGACATGGGTTCGTATTCTCTCCACAACATGGACTATTTACGATTTATCTCTCGCCTTATCACCGAGCAACGATAGCATTCATTCAGTTTCGCAAGAAGACAATATTGTGCCCAAGGATCAAAACTAAACACGCAAAACACATGCAACACAGATATTTGCTTAGTTCTAAAAAATTGGATACTCTGTGGTGGGGTGTTTTATAGTAAGTTTGCCTTCTTCCGTCCGTGAACCGGTTCTTCTTGTTACCACTTGATCCTGCAACCAATAAACACCAATAGTGTCACTTGGGCCTCTTGCTCAAGGACACTCCGACGATCAAGTTAATATAACAAAGAAAAGTGTACAAAGAGTGTTAGATCCCAGATTGTGTGTGCACCTCTAGGGTTTAACCTTTGGTATTTATAGGTCTCCATGTACTCTCCAAGTTTCATGACATCATCCATGAAGTCCTAGGTCACGTGACACGACCTATGATATGACGCCACATATTCACCTGGAGGCTTCTAGAAGCCTCCCCCACGTGCCAGGTGGCTCTTAGCATGTGCCTTGTGTAACCGTCTAACAATCTATTCGGGTTAGCTCTTGGGTCGGATCAGACCGCCCGCCCGGATACCGTTTAACCCGAGTAGTCACCTCCTTGATCCGGAATTATCTTCTATCAGCCTAGCCTTCGGCCACATAACATTCTTATTGCACAATGTCGGCACCAAATTCCCTCGGCACCTACTTCCCCTCTGGACCAATGCACATCCCAATGCCTACGGCCTCGACTGAGTGTGGCCCCAAATATCCGCGCCCTATGGTTACTTCCATTGGCCTTTAGCAATCTGACAATGGGCCGGATTATCTCACATTTGGCCCACCACATACTCCAAAGAGAAATCGGAACAATCTCACAAGAAACCGAGACAAGCTTTACAAGTTGAGTTCTCTCTTAAACTCACTTCACTCTCCTTGATTACATTGCTAGCCTAAAAAGACTAGGGCTCGAAGGACTAATTTATAGGCCAATGAACTCGTTTTTCTGTTCATTCTCCCATGCCAAACGATCCTTAACTCTGGAGGTTGAGAAAAGACAATCGTTGCTATAGATGACAGCACAATGGAGACTCAATATCAACCAAATACAGATGAGTAGTAATGGATGAATTCCACTCAAACCACGACATTGGCATTAATTAAGGAGATAAGAGACTGCCCCATCCCTCTTCCCAACCGAGATAGGTCTGACTGTGTTTGTGTTAGATGGATTCCTTGGGTTAAAGGGTGGTTTACAGTGCAGTCCGCTACGGGAGCTTTACTGAAACAGGTCAGCATGTCCCAAGGCACCGTATAGTGTGGTTCAAAGGTATACCTCGTTGGGCATTTATTTTAGGGCTAATGGTATGGATGAATCTATTGACTTTCTCTTTCTTTGACTGTATGTATTCAAAGTCGATATGGGTACATATTCAAAGTCGATATGGGTACACTTGTTGAGGAAAATGGGGTAGACAGGAATCCTACCTCTTGGAGTTCAGAGTTAGCATGGATTTTGAGGTATGTAAAAGAGTAGAACTCGGCTAGTACTCCCTCCGTCCCTTTTCAAATTTCAATTGTTGAGTATTTCATTTTGAACTATCCCTCAATAAGTGTGTGTGTTTTGAAAAGTTGTAATAGGTAAAAGTTCGTACAATTATTGTTCGGCCATTTTGAAAAGTTAATGAGTAAAGTTGAGGTAAAAATTGATATGAAATGTGTAAAGTAAAGGTAAAAGTTGATGTGAAATGAGTAATTATGACGTTTTTTTTAATAAGTTGAATTTACGAAGCAACGCACTTAAAAAGGGACCGAGTGAGTATGATATTTAAGTTGGGCCTAGCTGGTACTGTATACCACACGTGGCTTTAGCGGAATGCCAGAATCTTTCAGGGGAGAGCTACATAGAGTGAGGCTAGTTCATGCTCGATAGTGGAAAGGAAGAGCAAATTCGTGGAGGAGATTCAAGAAATGTAATCTCGGTACCCGAATCTGTGAGACTCGGAAGCTGTATTTTAATCGATAATTCTAAGGGGACAGAAAATGCACAGATCGGTTCGGGGTCCCACTTTTGGGTGTAAGCTTTGGATCGAGCACTTATGCACATTCGATTGAGATGATTTCTCGCAGGGCCCCTCGAAAAATTATTCTAAGATGAATGAACGGCTCGAATCATTCGTGTGGGACCTAAAAGTAGGTCCCAAAGCTGATCTGTGCGTTTTCTATCCCTTATTTTCTGTACGTGTCACAGCTTCCTTATTTCAATATCCTTCGTAGTTAGTTTTGGCTGGTTTAGATTAGTGCTAACAGTTTTGTAACAGCCTCTGGCTGGTTGTCTAAGGGACGTATCCCTTTTTGTAACACTGTGGTTTTTTTGGTATACAATATACATTTACTTAAATAAAAAAAATCCAGGAGGAAAAAAATTGATAGGTCATGCGAGATTGCAAGACTCACATGAGTCCAGGCTTCTAGCCGATAAGTGGTTACTTCTACCAATTGCAAATTAAAGTAAGAGACGTCATTTTTTGTTTTCACTTTAAAAGTAATTTGATTACATATGTTACTGGTTTTTTTTGACAAAAGTGAGATCATGGAGCATAAAACAGCCTCACCAGCACTTACGTAACGGGATTCATTACAAAAATTTAGGACAAAGCCAAAACTAATCATCTAACTGAAGGAAAACGATAAAAGTACAAGGCAAGTGATGTCTTTCACCCCAACCCAGGCATCTCGCATGATGAACATTCTGCTGAAAATTCATATCTAGAATTAGAAGTCTCAAAAGAGATAACGTGCTAGTTAAAGACAAGATAACAAGTTTCCAGACGATCTGATAGACTCCAAGTATGAGCACACGAATGAACTTCCAAAGCTATATATAGAGTTGACGGGCCACCACGAGTTGCTTCGCTAAAAACATCATGTAAGGTTAGAACACTGCCAATACGGATATCATTGTGAAGCAATACCGTCTGAAGGAACCCGATCCATAGATGAAATATTCATCCAAAGATGAAACTAAATACTCTCGCATAAACGAGAGACATAACTCTCACAAATCAGACAAGTCGTTGATCTAAAGAGATGAAAGAAAAGAAAAGGAAATATTAAAGAATAGAAGAAGTGGATTAGAAACAGTACTATGGCATTTGTTAGCACCTTGATTTTCAAGCATGCTAAGCTTGGCTTAGGGCGGCACCTTGCACCTTAGTCTACCGGTGGAAACTAAGGCATGAGGGAGGCATGCCTTTGCAAGGTGACTCGATAGTGACAATTGGTGTCAACACTAGTCCTGTTAACGAGTATGCAGTGATAGTAGACGTGAGGCCCAAGAAATATTGAGGCATGGATTCTTGAAGCTGTAGCTCGCCTGTGGACAATAGAATCAGAAAATGGTTAAGTACTTGAGCTGGGTTGGAACTCGAAATTGGCTTGATTGGATCAATACGGCAATTACCGATAGTTACTGAAATCTGCACATGTTGCTGGATCCGTGGACATGTGTCTTGAGCAGGACTGGTTGTTGGATTTGTGTACAGGTGTCTCCCAGCAAACCCAAACAACAAGTAGTAGCTACTAGCAGTTACGTTTTCCATGCGCTGGCAGCTTCTTGTTGTTCCAACACAACCCTAGGCAGTTGGGAGTTATCAACTGCTGATCCCATGTATTTATGATTTTATGATTGTAGTCTATATGACATTACATTTTCAAGGACTGAGGCAAAGGGTGTTCTTTCTAGTACTCTTGGTGTATCCTTTGTGAGTTGGTGCTTCATAGAGGTTGGGACGGTTCATGTAATCCTTGTGTGTCTAGACGTTCATCTATAATTTGTGTGTGTGTGTGTGTACAAAGTTGGGTGAAGGCTAGCATGGATGTCGTCTTTCCTGTCCCGCAATTTCACCCGAGGGATGCTTGCCCGTTGCCGGTGGTATCACCGTGTTGCGAAAGTGTGTAGTAGTGCTTATGACACGAGGCGATTCAGCCCTGCGTCGCTCCGATTCGTCCCTCCACTTCCCTCCCACTCTCATTTTCCCTTTCTCAAGACTTCGGAAGAGGTTTGGGAAGAAAATGTGAGAAAAAACGCCTAAGGCATGAACGAACGTCGAAGTGTGGTTGACAGTAGGGTTTTAATTAAGGTATCACTTATAATGTCAGGTCCTAGATTGATACTCTGTAAGTTCATGTGTTGATAAGACATCAAAGCTAAAGTTCAGGGTGTGTTTTGAAAGTTTTCCAAATTAAAATCCCCCTGCTTAAGGATCCGTATAAAGAGAATTATGCTAGCAGAAAGTAAAAATGAGAGAAAATGAAGTAGAGTTATTCGTTCAATTAAAATGAATAGTTTTAATTGTAAAAAACTTGCAAGAAAATACAGTACTCCAGTAGTTTCTAACTTAAATATTTGGCTGATACAGGATTTTGGGAATGGGATTGGACTCCTAATCATTTGTTTAGTTTGGCAAAATTGTGTGGAACTATTAGTACCATGGGGTTATTAATCCTCGAAAATGGGGGGATTGGCGATTCCATGAGGAGGTGGTATTGTGAATCCCAATCCCCCATTTCATGTAAATATTGACCAAAATGCTCTCTTTCCCTCCTCTCTCTGCAAATGGGGTTTCATGTAGGGATGCACAAATATCGGGCATGACCGGATTCAAGCCAGGATCACTACAAGAAAATGGGCCATTCCCGGCATTTTTTTTCCCGGCATTTCCACAAATGCCGGTACTTTTACCTGCATTTGTTGAAATGCCGGGAAAAAAGCGCCGGAAAAAGTACTATTCCCGGCATTTTTTTTCTCCAAAAAATGCCAGTAAAAATTCTTTTGGAAATCACGTATATTTTTCCAAAGATGTCCATTTATTACTTTTAGAAATCAAGTAGAAATTACTTTATATAAACAATCATTGAATTGAGTATTTTGTCGAGTATCTTACGTATATTATTCACGTAATAATAGAGAGAGGTTGTAAAAGGAAATGGAAAAAGAAGAGATAGGTTGTAAAAGGAAATGGAAAACAATAATTAGGCCATGAATAAAACTTTTGATTTTCCTTCCTTCTATATATGTTTTCTCTACTCGGTTTCCAAGTTAATTTATACACATAAGACTAGAGTTTGTGAGTGGACCAAAATCATTCAATTGTATTCACTATATATACTTATTCTAATTCTATACTATATCATCCAACTCTCAATGCCTAGAAAAAATTTACTTTACGATATTTTCATTTTCTTGATTGCGTTGTTATGATATCTTACATTTATTTATTTTTTCTCCCAGGTTTTAAAGTTAATCAATATTCAAGAACAACTACCTATGCAAACCTTTGGTAATTAGCATTTAAAAAAAAAAAAAACCCATCATTTTAGGATCAACCTAATCTATTACCTTAAATTACACATGTTGCAGTGACAAAATACGCTCTTAAAATCTTTTTCATTATAATTTTTTTCTTTCCATAGCCGTGCATAGCACGGGTTTATGTTAGTAATAATAACTCTATGAGCAAAACACTGACGTACGGCGGTAGGGATTGCCGCACGACATTTACATGGTCACTGCTCAAATATTTCTTGTTTGTTTGCCGAACATTCTGAACTTTTTAAAAGAGAACACACATCATGAAAGACCCCCTTTTTCTTTTCTTTTTTTTCATGCAAACAATAGATTAGTAATAAAATGCTGACAAAGAATTATTTTTTAAAAAAAGATAGATCACCGTGTCCAAATATTGCCAGAATAGAACAATTTTTTTGGCAAAAATAATGCCGCACGGCATTCTTGCACAACTGCACGGCAGTGGTGTGCAATATTTGGGTCAACAGCTTCAATAAAGAAATCATGGTTTCATTAGTTTCCAAAAATATGAGTTGGTTCTATATATGTATTTCTAGCTAAACTTCTTACTCCCTAGTTATAGATGAAACTAGGAAGCTTAAGAGAGCTTAAGGAATATTTTCCACACGGCAACTGGTAATGTCGTACGGCAGTTGCCAGGAAATCGTTCTTTTGATTTTGCTTAAGAAAGCAGACCCATGAACTCACAACCAATATAAAAGATCCTATCCAAACTTTTGGAAATTATATTTCTACGGGCAATCATGGAATGAAAGAGATGATGTTCTCTTAAATATATCCTATGCACTTGATACCTCAAAATTATTATTGAGGTAAGAAGAACTGAGGAAGAAAGAAAAATAATGAAAATGTTTGGACCATAATAGGAATACCGTACGGTGGTGATGAATGCCGCACGGCATTCCTTGGTCACATGCCAAAAAAAAATTCTTTGCTTAAACCTATACCATTCAGACCCAAAACAAGTATGGGGGACTACTTTGAGTCCGAAGGTATTTCCCCTCAGATTAGTATGATCAAAACCCTAAGTTCTCACCTGTTTGAAAGAAAATAAATTTCGTGAATGAACCTTGGACGCTTGAACTACTCCTCTGCCTCCTCAAGCAACTGGAAGAGAAAGTTTCAACCTCTGACACAAAACTGATGGAATTCAATGTATGAAAGAAATGGGCTTGTAGGCTTAAGGAGAATTTTTAGACAAAGTATTGGACTGGGTTTTCTGGAGAGAGGACTTGAAAAAATTTCAGAACTTTTTCAAGGGATTTTTTTTTCTTCATCTTTTTTCTCAAAATTTTTTTGTTGCCTTTGTCCAAGAATGGAGAAATGTATTTATAAGGTGAAAAAAATGTGTGCTGAACAAGTAAAGATGGTCAAGAAAAGGGGCTGGCGTTGCTTCACGGTTAAGAAGTCGGCCTTCAACCGTCAAATGCTTCAGAAGTAAGAAAACATGGTCGCTGAGGAATTTTCCGACTGCCGCACAGCATTATAAGACTGACGTGCGGCATTGGGGCAATGCCGTACGGTGGTCTAAGCGGTCAACTGAGGCAGTGGAAATTTTAGACTGCCGTACAGCATTATGGACTGTCGTACGGCACTGCACGGACAGTTTAAATTGCCGAACTTCGCGAGGCTCTCCTGAATGCTACCGAACTCCATTTCGCCCTTGGTTGGTACCGTTGAAAAGTTTGTTAAGTCTACTTTCTAACCCAAGTGGTTTGGACCCAAAATAATTTGTACATCAAAATGTGTGACCATTTTACCCTCAAGTGGTTGGAAAAGAAATCGTTTTGGTAAGATCATCACATCTCCCTCGATTCAAAATGGATTGAGACATATTATATATCGAAAAAGAAGGTTTTTAATGTACTAGAAGATGGTTTACGCTAGGATTTGTTTTGAAGAGGTTTTCCTTCGGGTTTTTGAAAGAGAGAGAGTATCGTTCAAGCTTCCAAGGATTTTTCGATTCGTTTCATCATTGGGAAGATAACGTGGATTTCTAAATTGGGGTGTCTACAGAAATGCCGCAAATACTGGCGACTTTCCCGACATTTATGACGACTTTTCCCGGCATTTGTTACTATTAACGACACATGTACAGACGGCATATTGTTAGTGGTTCTTTTACTTCTTTGCAACAAAATAATCGAGTGCGAGCGTGCCAGAGAGAGTTTCCATCTCCTCCCTCAGATTAACTTTAGAAAAAACCAAATCTTATCAGGCGATTGTGTTTTATTGATTCAATTACCTCAACTAAGAGGATTTTTCTTTATAAGTGAAGAAATACAAACCAATAACTTAGGAAATTAAAGAACAACAAAGAAACAAGATACTTCGATTGATAAATCAAAGACAAACTTACTTCGAAATTGACTTCAACTTCAAATACAAGGTAACGGGAACTTCGAACAGATGATTGTTACAAGAACAACCGAAAATAATCCTAACTACTTCCTAATCTACTTCCTAATCTACTTCGAAACTGAGTTCGAAGTCCTAAACTACTTGCCAATGAACAAACCAAGCATCAGTTTTTTGATAGCTGTTTGTTGAAGATTTGTCCGGGGTTTTTACTCTTCAATCTCTTCTATTTATAGACGCTGCTTGTAATTTGAACTTTCCGCTCAAAATATTTGAACTTGGCTTGCTTCGAACTCTATCTTTGGCAGTTTCTTCCCTCTTCTACGTCAATTCGAATTCCTTTAATCTTCTCCTAGAAGTTTTAGTTTTGAATCTGCACAGTTATTTAAGATAATTCAAATGATTACATGTTAAGGGAAATAACTACCTTGCATGATGTTCTCCACGTGTTGTAACTGCTCATTGTCTTGTTCTACAAGTTTACACGTGGACTCCATGCACTTAGCAGTTAAAATCATGACTTCGAAGTATATCTTTTATAGCAGCGATGACTCGTAACTGCCAATAACTGCTTTTCAATCTGAGAAACAATACGACATCGTATTTACTCGACTCTATTGCATTAATCCAATGTATTTTCATTGACAAGCATTTGCCAACATTTGGCATTTTTGGTTACGTGTCAATTAATTATTGGATGTGTTAATTTTATATGTAAACACATATGTAATAAATGCCGGTAATGCTTAAAAAATGCCGGTAATGCCCTTTTACGGCATTTGTGGTGGCTTTTCCGGTATTTGTCAAATGCCGCTAATAGTGAAATTTGGCATAGTGGCTTGTACAACCTAGCACGTTTTTTTCATTTCAAGATTTGGATTAAATCATCTATTCTTCCTATCTAATATATAAAGTGGGAGCAACACTTTAGGAACCACACCAGTGTCCTATGTTTTGAATTGTTTTACAGGTCATTGGTCGAGAAGTTACAGAAATTGCTTCATCACCATGGAAACTATAGGTAAAACCGCACAAATCAAATAGCAAACAAATTAACTTACTAGCAATCCTAAGCTTACAAAAGCCCATGAAGGTGTCTAACAATGGTTGGATGTCGTCACGTCCACTTAGGGCAAGTCCAACAAGGCTCCCTAAACCCCCCTCCCATCTCTATTTTAGGGAGCCAACTCCCAAAATTAAGCTCCAAGAGACCCCCTAAACCCCTCCCTAAAATAAAAAATGCTACAGTACCTCCCTAAAATCCCCCCATTTAGGGAGGCACTATTCACTACCTACCCATTTTTTTATTCTTTCTCTCACTCTCTCTCCCTCCATCTGCCTTCTTTCCCTCTTTTTTTTTTTTTTAAATTCTCTCTCTTTTCTCTCTCTCCTACTTTTTTTCCATATATCATATTTTATTAAAAATAGCGAGGGTAATAGAGAGGATTGTTGGAGACGTGGATTGGTAAAATGAAAAATGTGCACTGTTCATCACTTTTTTTAGAAAAAAATTTAGGGAGACTGTTGGGGATGCTCTTATCCCCAATAATTAGGGCTGTCCAGCGGATCAGCTGATCCGACCAATCCGAACCGATCCGAACCATCCGTTGATCCATCCGTGAATGTTCGGTTCGGTTCGGTTCCAGATCGAGAATTTCTAATCTGGCGGTTCCGGATCCGGATCGGATCCGCTCGATCCGCTCAATAATCCTTTTTTAATCTGTCAAATCCACCCGATCCGACCCAATCCGATCCGATCCGTAACCGATCCGTGAATGTTCGGTTCGGTTCCGGATCTTAAAAATCATAATCTGCTCTGAGCGGATCGGATCCGTATCCGATCCGTGGACACCCCTACCAATAATAATGTCCTCCCTATTTACGTTGTCGGTAGCAGGGAAACTACCCAGATATGGTTGGAGAGACGTCGCTATAGCACCCTATTTCACACAGATTAATTCATGTCCATCTGAGTCTCTCATCTCACTCACAATTGAATGAGGTCAATGTCGTGTGCAAGTTAATGAGGATTAATATATGTTACTCCGACCACAACTTCGGTCCGCACAATTGAATGAGGTCAATGTCGTGCAAGTTAATGAGGATTAATATATGTTACTCCGACCACAACTTCGGTCCGCGGCTCAACTAAATATCCTAGAAATCCGCCCTATATATAACACATGAACTTTGTTGAAGTGCATTTTGTTCCAACTATGCGTCCATCCTTTAACATGTATCTCCATGTACTCTTGTTTCTTTCATGGCTCCTATTACCACAACCCACATTAGGAATAAGCACAACCCCCAACTACACTGCCAATGCCACCGGTTTCTTCATCGCCAAGCCTGGCTGCTTCCTCACATGCGGCAGCCTAACCGTCCCTTACCCATTTGGCATAGGGGTCGGGTCGAACTGCTCCATCAGCCAGGATTTCGACATCAACTGCAACACTTCTTCTGACCCTCCAAAGGCCTTCTTCAGAAGCACGTCAAACATCGAGGTCCTAAATATCTCGCAAAAACAGGTCTGGGTCCGAAACTTCGTTGCTAGTGCGTGCTACGACAACGGGAGCAAGAACACATCTTTCCATGCTTGGGTCGACTTGGGGGACCCGGGCTTGCTCCCATACACGTTTTCGGACGTGGCAAATGTAACGATCCGAGATTTTATTAACGTAAAATTTTTTTTAAAGTAAAATTTGTAGTTCAATTATTATTGTTTTTATTAAATTAGACTTACCTGAATATATGCATAGGCCTATATGTATATGTGTATATATATATATATAAATGCTAAGCCTTATAATAGTCAGAACTCTATAAATTCGTTATCCCCAAAATTTGCTTTTCCCAATCCCTGTAGCTCCCTACCCTGCATGGCAATAACCACCCCATCCTCATTACTCTGTTGTCTCCCAAACATCAAGTATATCAACCCTCTTGCCCTTACCTTTTCTTCCTTACACCACGTCAGCAAGTATAGAAAGAAAAATAGAAAAAGAGAGTGAGCACAGAAAGTGAGAGAAGAAGAAGAAGTCCGGAGAAGGAGAAATTCCACCACCACTCGACGCCACCGTGTCCCACTCGAACAACTCCGATTTTAGCTAAATCTACAGGACTTAAGGTAGGTTTATCCTACCGAACCCTTTTATGTGCTTAATTTGATGTTTAGTTGAGAGACGGATCGAAACCCAGTAGTTCCAAGTCTCAACAATGGCGGACAAATGCATAACAGACCAACCAAAGTTTAAGCTAGAGAATTACTGAATATATTGGTCGACCATTTTATTTTATGACCAGTGTATCTCCCTATCTTGCATTGTTAATGTAAAGGTGACACCTAGGCAGCTAAGTCTTTGATTTTATTTACAAGTATGCTATGTGATGACACATAGACAATCCTAGTTTATTTGTACCAGAGCATTTACATTTTCTTTTTCTTTTTCTCCTCCCAGACAAACAACCGACTTGGCCTAGAGTTTTGGAAATTTTGGATCAGTGGGAACTCTCCCTAATGATTTTCGATTTGAAGAAAACGAAAAAAAAAAAAACAAAACAACTTAAGGCTTGACCCTATTTTGGTTTTCGATATTGAACCGTACACCCCGAGATTCCAAATTACTTGTTAATCTTAATTAAGATTAGATGTTTTTATGAATTTATTATATGACTGTTCGATTATTACACATTTAAAGTTTTTTGTTCTTGATAGAGCTATCATATCACGTAATACATTGTATGACAAATTGTGTGCATGATTGGTTATTGTTCCTTATTCTTGATTGTTACATTAACAAATGAGTAGCTTAGTTTATGACTACAATTTGAATTGGAAGTTGGATACAAGAAATTAGATTGAATGACGGGTTCACTGGGTGGCTTCGATTTTGAGAAATTCATGGTAAACATGTATAGAGAATAATGGAAAAATATTTATGAGAAATGATGAGTAAAAGGGTGACCAGGTTGGACCCTGTTGTGAGGGTGACCTTTGTGGGCCCTGGAGGAGAGATGATTGGCTTAGATTCTGGTTATTGAGATTACGAAACCCTAGGTAAGGCACGGTGGTGATTGGCTCCTGAACGGTTTGGTTATAAGGGTGGAATTGTGCTTGCGTCACAACCCGGGGCAGCGTGCTTGTGTCACAACCCGGTGAAGTCTTGTTCATTCCTTGTGTGGTCGTGGATGGGAGACCCAGGTAGCTAACCTAGGTGCTCTTATCTAGACCTTAATCTACAAGGGGGAGTCGAATCATGCCAGTTGGCTTACGCTGGAGGTTACAGGGTAGGAAAGATTTCTGAGGATGGAATCTTAGATGTCACATAGGTTAATGGATAGTAATAAAGTGAAGATTTTTATTACTTTTATCTTATTGATTATCCATGCAAGTTTATGTGCTAGATACGTGTGGGTTAAGTAGGAGTAGGATTTATCTACTGAGCGTTTTATGCTCACGGTACTATGTACCCTGGTAATCCCATGCCAGGTGTTGAAGAAGAAACGGAGGCACCATTTGACATGACTGACGTCAACACTGGAGAAGGAGAAGTCAACGAACCTTGGTTGCCCTATCCTTAGTTGCTTTGATAAATTTTCAATAATTTTATTCTGGAGAGTTCAGAAGTATTTGAGATTTGTAATAATTGGGAGACTTAAATTCCCTCAACGATGTTGTAATAACTATGACTATGTATGTTTCTCGCTTTTATTACCAAAATAAAAGAATTCATTTTGAAAAAAAAATTGATTTATGAACGTTCCGTAAAATCAGGGCGTTACAGCGAATAAGTTCACGGTCGTCGGCTGCGATGACTACGCTTGGATCTGGGGGACTTTTGGAGGCAAGAACCTCTATAGTGGATGTATGTCCCAATGCAAAGAGAGAACGGACGTGAGTAATGAGACTGGATACTGCCAAACCAATATTCCAAAGGGGCTGACGTATTACAATATTTCCCTTGGTAGCTTTCACAATCATACCACCGGCCAGGTTTGGATTGTTTTTTTCCCTTTCTCTTGAAAACCAATACGTGAAAAATAATTAAGAAACCTATAAAATAATTACCACAAATTATTAGGTACTCCGACCGCCACATAGAAAATTCCATTTTCACTACAAACTTTTGTATAATTGTGGAAAGTATTGTGGCAGCGGCCCAGACCCAAGGCCGCTGAATAATTACTCAAAACATAAGAATCAAGGGCGTATTCAGAACACAAATCTACCATGGGCTAACCAAACTTGTGCATAAATACGTAAACGTTCATGAGGAACGGTTTGTTGTCTTCTTTTAAAAAATGAAGCATGGAAAACAAAATGCTGCATCTTTTTCAGGGGAATACTCCAACCAAGGATACTGTTTGGACCAAGAGGATTGAAATCGACGATATTGGTTTGAAGAACGAAAAAAGAGTTTTTCTTTCCCTTTTTTGTTGTTCCATTTGACCCTAAGGCCTCGTTTGATTCGCGGACTAAAATAGGTGGGATTGGTAGTCCTGGGATTAATAGTCCGGGATTATTTGTTCTGGGACTAATTTAGTATTGAATCTCACTCAATCCTTTGTTTGATTCGTGTAGGATTAACATCGGGATATCCCGTGTTTTGGCCAATCTCATGTTTGGTTCCCTAAACTACGTTTCGGGATTAATTTCAAGACACTCTCTCTCTCCATCCAACAGATTTAATTGAAAACATGATCAATAGCCTTGACAAATTCTCTTCTTTTTTTTGTTAAATTCTCATGGCCTTGACAATTGAAGAAAATCCCCAAAAATGGTATGAGTGGATCATGATAAAAAAAAAAACCCCCCACAACAACAACAATAATTAAACAGAAATTACTAGTCCGAAATTTTCCAGATTTCATGAACTAGAGTAATCAAACGAAAACCCACAACAACAACAACAACAGCAGTAATCAAAAGCAGTAATGAAACAACAACAGAAAGTCGAGGGCCAACCATGGATGAAGAAGTTGATCTGTGTTTTTGGCCGACGAGGACGCGAGAAGAAGTCGATCTGTGTTTCTGGGGCAAACCACAACTCTGGCTCGTTTTTTATACAAACCCAGCAAAACCAAACAAACAAACAAAAAAATACAGAGTACATCCTCCATCCTCCCCTCATCGTTTTCTGTACTCGTTAAGGTCATGGATGGATCGGTAGGAGTCGGATCCGCCATGGATGTGAGTAGGTGTGATGAAATTGGTTCGAAACTCACTGGAGGAGTGTAGATCTAGAACTCCTTTGAGCAAAAATGGAAGAAACCGAGAAGAAGAAGTGGTCTTGTGGAAGAAGTCCTCTGGTGGAAGAAGTCGATTGGTTTTGAAGAAGAAGAAGTGGTCTGGTGTGAGAGGGAGGAAGAGAGAGAGAGTTGAAATGAAAAAGAGAAGAAGAGTGGCAATTTGGTGGAACTCCTTCCGTGTGTTTTTTTTATCCCGGACAAAACAATCCCCCATATAAGGACTAAATTAGTCCCGGGATTAGCAATCTCATATGCTTTTTGGGAACCAAACGCGGGATTATGCGGGATTGGACTCATGTTATCCTATCCCAGTCTTTTTATCCCTGAATCAAACGAGGCCTAAAAGCATAAGAACCCACATTTTAAACCAAATAAATCACAGCAGCCAGTGCTCTGCATAAACTAAATCAATAAAAATCCAAGCACACCAGCCAGTGCTCTGCATTTAACAACATAACTACAAAATTAAGCACACCAGCCAGTGCTCTGCATAATAAGTGAATACTTACGGATTTGAAGCTTCATGATCCAACGAATTTGATGGATGTGTGGAGATAAAAGCAACACCCAAATCTTCAATATATTCTAATTTCCATATTCGTAAATGTTGGAGCTTGAAAACCTAAACAATTGAGGAAAAGAATGCAATAAAATAATGTTAATAAGAGATACAATGGAACTAGATTGAGTTAATAAAATAACGTTAATAATAAGAATGCAATAGAATAAAGGAAAATGTGAGAGAGTGGAGTTAATGGCCCTCTAGGTGTTAAATATACCTTTTTTCGGTTGTCTTTAGGTGGGTGAAGTCAGAGGAGTATTTATATGTACAGTGGACCTTCACCTCTGTTGATGAACCCAGCTGACCCACCCCTCACCGACAAGGTACAGTAGAAACTCCAAATATATGTTGTATAGTGGACCATAAAAATCAATAGGGAGTAGTATAAAAGAGAACCCAGATACATACCCCAAATTTCGTGATTCAAATGAAGCAAACACCAAAATTTCGAAGAAGATTTAACCTGCTTGGAAGTCGGCACCTTCGAAGCCTGTGACGATATGGAGTAATGGAACAAGTTGTGGGTTTTCTTCTTCACCTCAGGTAAGAGAAAAAGTTAAAACCCTAGGTTGATCAATGTCTGTTTTTTATCCTTCCAAGTTCCTAGTTGTTCAAATGTTTTAGAGAAACCCCTGGTCTCCCAAATAATCAAAGGAAAATTGGAAAAAAGCCCCAAATTGTTACTCGGTAATTTTTTTTTTATTTGGGTTTTAGAATTGAACCGGCCCTTCTTAAAAAAATGCAGTGGGCACAGAAATGAGGTGGGCTACACAAAAATATGAGGTGGGCTAAAATTTGGTAGGATAAAATTTTACATATAATTTTTTTTTCCCGTTTTTTGAAACCCCACCTGGGCTATAGCCCACCACAGTCCCTTCTAAGATCCGCCCTTGATAAGAATCTTTTTTTTTTCTCAGCAACATCACAATCATGTTTGATTTTCAAAATGGTAATGGCCATGTTCGTTTCCCAGTTTAGTTTTAGTTTTAGTTTTGATGACATCATCATTTTCCTCATTTCTCTCTCTATCTCTCTCCACTCATTACACCTTATGACATCATCAAAATTAAACTAAACTATCTAACCAAACACACCCAATATAGTTCGACAGACAAGTCTTATTCTTAAGATCATACGGAGTAGATAATAACCACTTGAAAAGTCATTCTCTTCTATCTTAGTTCTATGACCTTTGCAGGTTTCGTCATTTAACCCCTGTAGCTATGCATTTCTGGGGGACAAGGATAGCTTTAAGTTCAACGGCCTATCAGATTTTTCGGACCCCAATTTCTGGAACCGAATCAAGGATAATGTACCCACAGTACTAGATTATGTTGTTGATCGCAACAAGACTTGTGATGAAGCCCGGAACTCAAGTACATCGTTATGCCTAGACAATGCTTTGTGTATTGATTCATATAGTGGTTATAAAGGATATATTTGCAGCTGCAAAGAAGGTTACGAGGGCAATCCTTATCTCAGTCCTGGATGCACAGGTTTGTTGTTGGTTGTTTTTTCAATTCATAATGCTATGTGCTAAGCAGATAGTTATTCGATCTAGTTGACCAAAATGTTCTCTTTCCCTCTCCTCTCTCTGCAAACACCGCACTGGACCGGGTTCGGGCCGGGCTTATACTAGATAATAGTGAGATTTGTGCATTCTCAAGCCCGACCCATTAATAATCGGGCTTCATTTAATATGTCCAAACCCGACCCAATTAAAATTTTAATTTTTCAAGCCTATCCAACAAGTCCATTTATTTTTCTAAAGCATACTATCACAAACATAAATTAATCTACCATAATGATCAAGAAGGACCTCCAACCAAAAGATTAAGGTGATCAACAAGAGCAATAGTAAAAAACTATTAAAAAGAAACGAGGAGATATTGAAGAGCAGATAAAGATGATCATACTCTTGAATAAAAAAGGAGATCTTACCATATAAGCTGTTCAGAAAAAAAAAAAAAGATCTTACTAAATAAGGGGAGATATTGAGATGCACCTCTTCATCAAGATAAACAAACCTTAAGCAGCTAGGTTCCAGCGGTAACATATAATATTAAAATAAAAATATTATTTAAATTGGGCCGCGTGGGCTGGGTCTCAAAGGACTTTTCCAAACCCAGCCCAATTATTAAACACGCTTAAAATCTCAACCAGCCTGGTCCTATGGGCCTAAATATTTTTCCCAAACCCTTAAAAAATCGGGCTGGGCTGGATGGGCCATCGGGCCGGTGTGTACCCAAGTTTCAGGTAATGGAAAAAGTGAAAATTAATGATTTTAATCAAATCCCTTCTAGAGAAAACAAACATAATTCCATAGTTTAATCCATGGCAAAACAAACATAGAGAAAAATTACATCTCCTCGTTCATAATCTCACATCATTACCAATCTCAATCTCACTTTATTATAAATCCCCTAAACAATTAGGCCAGACTTATTAACTTTTTTGGTCCCCAAAATATTAACCGCGTCTCATTTTAGTCTCCAATGTATTAATTAGAGAAATTTAGTCCCCAACTTTTAACATTTGTACCAACCAACCTAACCCAAACTATGTTCAACTTGTTCTGTCAAAAAGCGGGGTGATGACGTCAATATGCACAACTACCCCGAAAAGTTTGAACTCCCCCATGTCTGAAATATAAAACTTAGGTTAAATAACCACTTGCTCGAGTTCGATTCGTCTATTAAATGAATTGACTTAAACTTCAAATTCAAGCTCGATTAGGCTTAAGGATCTGAAGTGCATGTATTCCATGTATGAACCTTGAAGTTGTACATGTATAGATTTTACAGAGGAGATATTCATAACGCAATTATGGAATAAAAAGAAGTTTTTTGAGCTAAATTTGTAGAAACAATGACACAAAGCTCCCTAAAATGTTTAACGCTGGTTTTTTTCTTTTTGGCGAAAGAGAGAGGATTGCATTGCATAATAAAGCTATTACATCCTACTGTATACAAACGACAACAACATAAGAAAAACATAATACAGACGAGCAGAACAAGACATAACCAAAACAAATGAAGGATACATCCTGTTGGGGTGCAGACAACCTTCAGCAGTACCAGGGACACGAGGAGCATTCCGGACTGCAGCGAAAATGATATTTGAGGGACCTCGGTGTGTAATTTCGGCTATAGGCCCGACCTAATTATTTCGTTGTTAGTGTGTAATTAGGGTAATATGTTTTCAGAGAAAACAAAGATAGAGAGGCGAGAGAAAACGCAGATCTCAGAGAGATTGCGAGAAGACTTGTACTCTTGATTTCGATTTCATAGTGGACTGGTGTGGCTCCCGTGGTTTTTCCTCGCGTTGAGGTTTTCCACGTATATCTGTGCCTCGCTTTCTTTTCTTTTTTTTCATTACGCACGATTACTTTTTTTTCTATTATGTGATTCATTGTTTCCAAGATCCGTTAGGGGTGTTGTGGGGTTGCGAAAATCCTAACACATCCAACAAAAATTGTTGCGCCAGTCCAATGTCCGTGATCAATGTATTAATGTCGATTCGTTGTTGTGTCACAATAGGTCCATGAATGGCGATTTTCCCACTTACAGTTGAAACAGATAAACAACCAAAGAGATTTAAGGATACATCCAGCTGTCAACTGTCGAGAAACTACACGCTTGATGAATATACCAAACAAGGAACTGCAAAAATTATAGATAGAGAGAGAGAGAGAGATTAGTTTTTACTTTAGTCAAGACAAAAAAAATTAACTGTCGAAGGGTATTATTTGCAAGCCAATAAGCCCAAAAAAGATAATAATAGTAGAAATTGGAGTGTAAACTCTTTGAGATAATGCTTCTCCATTGCGTTTTTGTTATCGAGCCATGCACACTTGGGCCCATGTTTTGTTTACTACAGTTTATTTTCTTTTGTTTGTTTGAATTATTTTGGACTGAGTAATTAATTGAGAATTGTGTAAAACTTGTTCTGATCCATACTTTCTGTGCCCAAAATTAGATATTAATGAGTGCAAAGACCCAACAAACAATGAGTGCACAAACAATGCCATATGCATCAACACTCTAGGAAGCTACTATTGCAGTTGCCCTAGTGGTTACAGCTCCAAAGTTACTGAAGATGGATGGAGATGCATTCCTGGCCAGGGATATCGAACATTTCTTTTGCTAGGTATACTCACTCCCCATCAATGCATCTACCAACATTCGCGTGTATTTGTGTTGTGTCTTGCACTAATTCGTGTTGTACATGCAGGTGTCGGAATCTTTATTGGTGTCCTAGTCCTAATTGCTTTTGGTTTCTGGCTATATTGTCACTTAAAAAGACAGAAGAAAATAAGAATCAAACAGAAGTTCTTCAAGTGAAATGGTGGATTGCTATTTCAACAACAGATCTCTTCAAGTGAAGGAAGTGTGATGAAAACAAAACTTTTTACGGCAAAGGAGTTAGAGAAGGCAACAGACAATTTCAACCAAAGTCGGGTCCTTGGAAAAGGAGGAGTTGGTACAGTTTACAAAGGAATGTTGCAAGATGGAAGCATCGTGGCTGTCAAAAAGTCTAATATAATTACCAAAAACCAGGTTGGCCAATTTGTAAATGAAGTTTCCATTTTGTTGCATATAGACCATCGAAACGTAGTAAAATTGTTAGGTTGTTGTCTTGAGACCGATGTTCCATTGTTAGTGTACGAGTATGTATCTAATGGCACCCTCTCACACCATCTTCATGATGAGGGTTATCAGTCGACGATATCTTGGGAGAACCGTTTGCGAATAGCTAAGGAAGTGGCGGAGGCACTTGCTTATTTGCATTCATATGCTTCCACATCCATATTTCACAGGGATATCAAGTCTAGCAATATATTGTTGGACGAAAACTTTAGGGCCGTAGTGTCTGATTTCGGGCTTTCAAGGTCTGTATCCATTGAAAAGACTCACTTGACCACTGTGGTGGGGGGCACATTTGGTTATTTAGACCCAGAGTACTTTCGGTCAGGGCAATTTACAGACAAGAGTGATGTTTATGCTTTTGGTGTGGTTCTCGCTGAACTCCTAACTGGAGTCAAAGCTGTCTCTTTGGATGTGTCCAGACTTGGCCTGGTAATGTATTTCCAATCTTCTATGAAACAGAATCGGTTGTTTGAAATTCTGGATCCACTAGTGATGGAGGAAGGTGTGAAAGAAGATATTCTCGTTGTGGCTAAACTTGCTAAGAGATGTTTTAAACTGAATGTGAAGAAAAGGCCAAGCATGAGAGAAGTAGCAGCAGATCTGGACAGATTGACTGGAAAGCAAATCCAATCGTCACACGAGTTGATTTGTCATGACAACTACCTTTCAGAGACTGAATGTTTCTCCTATTCTTATGCGACTTATGGAACCAGTGAAGATTGTTCAAACTCTATTCTTGTTTTTCCAAATCATGCTGCATGATAACTTGAGATAAATAGGTTTATGCATTTCATGCTTTAGTCGCATCTATCATTTTTATTTTTAGATTCAGCACCGTATGTTGACTATGTGAACTTATCGCCGCCGTATGTAGAATTCAAATCCTTTTTTCAATTGCATGTTAAATTTTATTATGTTGCTTGTATGAGTTGAATTTTTCCGCGAAACATTTTTCTACATTTCATATTTGACCATTGGAAAATGGAGATTGAGGTAATGTCAAGTGTTCCATGAAGATTTTTGTAGTATTGCGCTAGTTTTTTATTGCTAAGGATAATTTTCTTTGCTACTAGTAGCTAATCGACCCCAGTTGGGTGTCGCCTACTTGCCAGAGAAACTATTGGAAAGTTCGAATAATCCTCAGCTCAATACTCTAGTTGCATAATTGTCTTCTACTATTTGTTTGATTAACAGAGAAGAAACTTATTACAAGAAGAAGATGTACACCCGCGCGCGCGCGCACACACGCACACACAGAGAATAATTATGGGATTACAAAACCTATGCTCTCCCGCCCATACTCCCCTCCTAAAAAACGACCATAACCCACTTCTAACCCAATGCACTGGCCACTCTAAACTCCCCTGTTTAACCCCTCTAATACAAGATAGCTTCAGTTGTTTTTAATCACTCGGTATCAAATCCACTTAACCAGCTACTTAATTTGGGTGATCAAGATAGCTTCAGTGTTGTTTTTACAAACTCAACACTTGGTTTAATAGCGTGCATTATCGAATTCCCGATTAAATGCTTCTAGAGGTCTTTGATTTCTACATGACTACCACTTTTGCATCTCCTGGAGATGTAATGGATCATTTTTCAAGTGGGAGATTGTTGGGTTTTGTGAAACCTGATTCGATTTGGCTTGTGCTTTGCTCATTGTTCTAGATTCGATACGTGTTGTAATCTCGGCTTTCTTTTCTTGATCGTTATTCGTACATTGTGTGTTTGTTGGCTCTAATTAAGCAAGAGCAAAATTTGTATGGACTAACTCAACACTCGATTAATAGTGTGCGTGAAGAATCGAATTCCTGATTGAAGGCTTCCTAAGGTCTTTGGTTTTTACATGACCACCACTTTTGCATGTCCTCGAGATATAATGGAGCAGTCTTCAAGTGGGAGATTGCTGGGTTTTGGGAAACTTGATTCGATTTGGTTTGCACTTTGCTGACTATTCTGGATTCAATGTGTGTTGTGCTCCCTGCTTTCTTTTCTTGATCGTTATTCGTATATTGTGTGTTTACTAGTTTGATTGATTTCTCAACATGGTCAAACCATCCACATATGCAAACTGGTCCCGAGTTGGTTGAACTGTCAAATTACTTTCAACAACAAAACCGGGGCCTCTCTACTTTGCATTGCGGTCTCATCATAAACATAGAGAATTCGGCGCCAGTCCTCAAGCTTTTGTTAAAATTAATGAAAAACCGAATTTTCAACACGCAACTTTTAACTCATTCAAAATTGCATTTTGATATCACTAAGTTTTTTTGCCAAGAGAGAGAAAATTTCAGTGACTCAACTGTGCCTATACATGGAAAAGGGCAACGGCGACAAGTGGAGACTAAACGAAGCTAATCTGTCACGACTTACTTAGCTTTAGACCTACAAAAACAGAACACACTGATAAGCTGACAGGAATGAAAGGCGAACATAAAAAAAGACTAAGACAAACAATAAAGAAGAAACGCCTAAACGAACAGAGATGAGCAAAATACACTAGCACTTGCAAAAAACATTAGAGGGGAATAAGTAGATAAAGGAGGATAATCCTACGCGTACAGATTTTTGGAACCAGAAAATGTACCGATCTGCTTGGGGGACCCACTTTTGGGTCCCACACGAGCGATCCGAACCGTTCATTATTCTTAAAAACAATTTCCGAAGGCCCCCACAAAATTTAAGCTCAATCGGACGGTTAAAAGTGTGTAAACCAAAGTCCCACCGTTTCAATCAAAATTTTCGGATCGCTCGTGTGGGACCCAAAAGTGGGTCCCCCAAGCAGATCGGTACATTTTCTGGTTCCAAAAATCTGTACGCCTATCACGATCCCTATAAAGGATACTAAGGTAGCACGTGACGCTGCGGAGCACGAAAGACATGAAGATCAAAATAGCTATCCTCCATGGAGTGTGATCGTTTGCGCTTATGCCTTGCAAATTTTGTAAAAGCCTTGATAGATTTGAAATTATGCAAAGGTGGAACAAGTCCTAGAGGGGGGGTGAATAGGACTAGTAATTAAAAATTCAATATCACCACGTGATTCACATTCACCCCAATTCCATGGCTAATTGATCAAACCAACAATTTCAATCCAAAGTAAATGAGGCAAAGACACAAAACATAAGGATATACGTGGAAACTACTTAGGGTCTAAATACCCTAAGCATAAAACCACGGCCTAATCTACCAATTGCTATAAATCAAAAGGTTAAATCGAGAGTTACAAGATTAGGAATTACCAACTTTGCCCCAAGCTACACCTAACTCCACTCCTTGATTTAGCTCCCCGAGCCCCTTCTTGATTCCATAGCCTCCACGAGTTCTTCACCACTCGATCTCCGTATCAACAACGGCTCCGGATCATCTGGCCACGTAAAAATGTAGGCAACACAACATGATGTATGAAAGATATGATTTTTATGAAGATTTTTGAAAAACAAAATCAACCTAGAGTGGATCCATGGAAAGGAAGACCCTAGATTGAAGAAAGATGAGATGAGCTAACTCAAATCATCAAAAACATGAAGTTCCACAAAGAGAGAAGGGATGAGACTTTCTCTCTCTAAAAGGGGCTGATTTTTTCAATGAAGTGCATACCCTAAAATGAGAGAAAAAGAGCTTATATAGTGCACAATTTCGGAGCCCTCAAGTAAGCCTCTCAAAACATGACACATGTCATTAAAAAGGGCTACCAGACGCGTGTAAACGCATTGTGAACTCAGCAGTCACTAAAAGAACACGGGCTACCAAACGCTTACAAACGCCACGTGCACAGCAAGCGCTAGCAGACGTGTGTAAACGTTTTTCAAACGCAATGAGGGATTCAAAATGCTAGAATTCAAATGCCTTTGACAAAATCATGATTTAGGAAGTGTATCAATGCAATTGACTAATTAAAACTCATGTGGCCTAAACCATGATAATCAAAACTAATGCAAACATGACATGCATGAGTATACCTTCCCGGATTGATCTTTGAAACACTTGACAAGGCATTGACTTGATGATGAAGCTTGTAATCTCTCGAATGGAGCATCTAGACTCAAGCCCTAAGCACTCTACCTTCCAAAACCCCATAAGCAAATTACAAACACCAAAAGGCTTGACATAACCCGGAAAACGCCAACAAAACTAAAAAGATTGACCACCGTCAACATCTTTCAACTTTGAGAAACGCCCAAGAGCCTTGCAAATCTCTAAAGTATCCAAACGACGTCCTCTCTTCTTGGCACTGCTAGTCCTAGATGCCTTGAGTCACACAGACCTGAGATATCTTAACATGTGCTTGGATGAATGCGCCATATGAAGACCTCCATCAACAGAATCAGTAATCCTACTTCCTCCCCTTGTACCTTGTCAGGTCCGATTTTTCAGATCTTGCGATGGTGTTTGTTGCAGATGCTGAGCTGCAGAATCCTGGGAAAGGACATCTTTAGAGACATCTTCCTTAAAAGCTATAATGCGCTTAGATCTAAGGTTCCTCACACTTGAACCTTGATGCGCAAGAGTTGTTTCTATACTGATCAAAGGCGCCTCAATATCTCCAAGTGACATTAGAACCGGCTCACCACCTAAAGTATTTGCTAACTCGTCAACAGTGGAGGTGCTCAGTACAAAAACTTGGAGTCACGAGTCATGGGTCCTCAGGAGACCTACCGCAGATCTCGATGGGTGAAATCACAAGTTGAAAAGACAAAAAGTAGTCGCATGAAAAAGTTAGGCCGAACCCCCACAATTTAATTGGATTCCCCTCTTTTATTTTACCTTCAATATCTACATGGATCGTTAAAAAAAGAAAAGAAAATCGACATGGGTCCGTATTCTCTATATAACATGGACTATTTACGATTTATCTCTCACCTTATCACCAAGCAAATATAGCATTATTCAGTTTCGCAAGAAGACAATATTGTGCCCAAGTATCAAAACCAAAACGTGAAACACATGCAACACATATATTTACGTAGTTCTCGAAAATCGGATACTCCAAAGAGAAATCGGAGCAATCTCACAAGAAACCGAGACAAGCTTTACAAGTTGAGTTCTCACTTAAACTCACTTCACTCTCCTTGATCGATTACATTGCTAGCCTAAAAAGACCAGGGCTCAAAGGACTAATTTATTGGCCAATGAACTCGTTTCTGTTCATTCCCATGCCAGACAATCCTCAACTCTGGAGGTTGAGAAAAGACAATCGTTGCTATAGATGACAGCACAATGGAGACTCAATGGCTCTGTTCGCTTCCCATTTTAGTTTTAATTTTAATTTTGATGACATCATCATTTCTCTCATTTCTCTCTCTATCTCTCTCCACTCATTACACCTTATGACATCATCAAAACTTAACTAAACTATCTAACCAAACACAACCAATATCATCCAAATACAGATGTGTAGTAATGGATTCCTTGTGTTAAAGGGTTGTTTACAGTGCAATCCGTTATGGGAGCATTTACTGAAGCAGGTCAGCACGTCCCAAGGCACCGTATAGTGTGGTTCAAAGGTAATATACCTCGTTGGGCATTTATTTTAGGGCTTTGTGTTGGAGAATTTTGTGAATGAAACCGGGGCACTCGGAGGGTCTCCCGAGGCAACCGAGAGCACCCACGGATTCAAAACGCGTACGGATTAATGCTGGGTAACTCCCCTCATGAATATGAAGATTATGGCAGATTCAATTCCTATTCATTTTCGGATTCAAGGCTAGTGTTACATATTCTGAAATGAATTGCAGAATTCATTGGGAGATTCAATTTCGTCATTGAATTGGGAGGCTCCTCATTAATCCCGTATTGATGATTCAGCTCCTCCAAACAGCTATTTAAACTCAGCTCTGGGTCATTGTTTCAATATCAGAAATTCGTGCATCAAAATACTTCAGAATTCGTTCTTGTGAGAGAGAGGCAGACGAGAGTTATAGTTTGCCAAGGCTTCCAGCGGTGGTGTTCCGGTGGTCGTGGTTATAGCCGTTGTATCCTGGGACGAGGACGTCGATTCAACCTACAACACCCACGGTAGGCGGCGCATCTTTGTTAAGGAGAGTGTGGTTACACACGACTCGGCACTGTTTGTATCTCTGTTTTCATATTCTGTCAATTTCGGTTATTGTAAATTTCCATTGTATTCTGTTCTTATTATATATCGAATGAATTTGTTCTTTGGAATTCGGAATTGCCACTGTATTTTTTCCAACACTTTGCTGCAAAGCTCGATTAGCTATAAAAGATAGAATTCAAATTTGGAGTGTCAATGCTGATCCGTTTGTGTTCTGGGTATTAATGGGTAATGGTATGGATGAATCTATTGACCATCTTTTTGGACTGTATGTATTAAAAGTCGATAGGGGTACGCTTGTTGAGGAAAATGGGGTAGACAGGAATCCTACCTCTTGGAGTTCAGAGTTAGCATGGATTTTTGAGGTATGTAAAAGAGTAGAACTCGGCTAGTACTCCCTCTGTCCCTTTTCAATTGTTGAGTATTCCATTTTGGGCTATCCCTCAATAAGTGTGTTTTGAAAAGTTAATGAATAAAGTGGAGGTAAAAATTGATGTAAAATGTGTAAAGTGAAGGTACAAGTTGATGTGAAATGAGTAATTATGACGTTTTTTTTAGTAAGTTGAATTTATGAAGCAACGCACTTAAAAAGGGATAGAGTGAGTATGATATTTAAGTTGGGCCTAGCTAGTACTGTATACCACATGCACGTGGCTTAAGCGGAATGCCAGAATCTTTCAGGGGAGAGCTACACAGAGTGAGGCTAGTTTCTGCTCGATAGTGGAAAGGAAGAGCAAATTCGTGGAGGAGATTCAAGAAATGTAATCTCGGTACCCGAATCTGTGAGACTCGGAAGCTGTATTTTAATCGATAATTCTAAGGGGACAGAAGTATAAGGGACATAAAATGCAGATATCGGCTCGGGGTCCCACTTTTGAGTGTAAGCTTTGGATCGAGCACTTACACACGTTCGATTGAGATGATTTCTCGCAGGGCCCTCGAAAAATTATTCTAAGATCAATGAACCGCTCGAATCGTTCGTGTGGGACCCAAAAGTGGGTCCCCTAGCCTATCTTTATCTTTGTGTTTTATGTCCCTTATTTTCTGTATGCGTCACAGCTTCCTTATTTTAATATCCTTCGTAGCTAGTTTTGGCTGGTTTAGATTAGTGCTAACAGTTTTGTAACAGCATCTGGCTGGTTGTCTAAGGGACGTATCCCTTTTTGTAACACTGGTTTTTTTGGTATATTTTACTTTAAGGGTGGTGCTAATGTCAAAACCGTTTTTGTTTGTGCCAAAATTGTAGTGCTTAAAAACCTTGTACCATGTGCAAGGTACAAGCCTTTTATGCACTATAATTTTGGCACAGACAAAAATGGTTTTGGCATTATTATTTTCATACTTTAAAAAAATAAAATAAAAAATCCCGGAGGTGAAAAATTGATAGGCCATGCGAGAATTTGAAGACTCACATGAGTCCAGGCTTCCAGCTGATAAGTGGTAACTTCTACCAATTGCAAATTAAAGTAAGAGACGTCATTATTTGTTTTCACTTTAAAAGTAATTTGATTACATATGTTACTGGTTTTTTTGGACAAAAGTGAGATCATGGAGCTTAAAACAGCCTCACCAGCACTTACGTAATGGGATTCATTACAAAAATTTAGGACAAAGCCAAAACTAATCATCTAACTGAAGGAAAACGATAAAAGTACAAGGCAAGTGATGTCTTTCACCCCAACCCAGGCATCTCGCATGATGAACATTCTGCCGAAAATTCATATCTAGAATTAGAAGTCTCAAAAGAGATAACGTGCTAGTTAAAGACAAAAGATAACAACTATCCAGACGATCCGATAGACTCGTATGAGCACACGAATGAACTTCCAAAGCTATATATAGAGTTGACGAGCCACCACGAGTTGCTCCGCTAAAAACATCATGTAAGGTTAGAACACTGCCAATACGGATATCATTGTGAAGCAATACCGTCTGAAGGAACCCGATCCATAGATGAAATATTCGTCCAAAGATGAAACTAAATACTCTCGCATAAACGAGAGACATAACTCTCACAAATCAGACAAGTTGTTGATCTAAAGAGACGAAAGAAAAGAAAAGGAAATATTAAAGAATAGAAGAAGTGGATTAGAAACAGTACTATGGCATTTGTTAGCACCTTGATTTTCAAGCATGCTAAGCTTGGCTTAGGGCGGCACCTTGCACCCTAGTCTACCGGTGGAAACTAAGGCATGAGGGAGGCATGCCTTTGCAAGGTGACTCGATAGTGACGATTGGTGTCAGAACTAGTCCTGTTAACAAGTATGCAGTGATAGTGGACGTGAGGCCCAAGAAATATTGAGGCATGGATGCTTGAAGTTGTAGCTCGCATGTGGACAATAGAATCAGAAAATGGTTAAGTACTTGAGCTGGGGTTGGAACTCGAAATTGGCTTGATTGGATCAATACGGCGATTCCGCGATTCAAATCGCACATGTTCTTTGGATCCGTGGACATGTGTCTTGAGCAGACTAGTTCTTCGGATTCGTGACAGTGTCTCCCAAAGAAACCCAAACAACAAGTAGTAGCTACTAGCAGTTACGTTTTCCATGCACTGGCAGCTTCTTGTTGTTCCAGCACAACCCTATGCAGTTGGGAGTTATCAACTGCTGATCCCATGTATTTCTGATTTCATGATTGTAGTTTATATGACATTACATTTTCAAGGACTGAGGCAAAGGAGGCAAAGGGTGTTCTTTCTAATACTCTTGGTGTATCCTTTGTGAGTTGGTGCTTCGTAGAGGTTGGGACGGTTCATGTAATCCTTGTGTGTCTAGACGTTCATCTATAATTGTGTGTGTGTGTGTGTGTGTGTACAAAGTTGGCTAAGATCAAGTTGCTTGGAAAAACTTGGCGCCATCTCGGGTAAAAATTCAATGTTGATTTAACCCTGTGACAGCTTTCCCCTCCCGCCGCCGTATAAGGGTAGCGAAACCCTAGGGGGAGGGGAAGAGGAAACAAAAATATTTGTGACATCTAGGGTTTTTGTGTGTGTGTGTGTGTGTGAGAGAGAGAGAGAGAGAGAGAGAGAAAGTGTGTGTGTGTGTGTGTGTGTGTGTGTGTTACTGGTTCATTTGGGTAATGATTCAAAGAGTATGGAAAGGTGAGTTTTGGTTATGTTTTTGGGAAAAGTCCAGTTTGCCCAATTGTGATTGTAGGCTTATGGAGATTACCTAATTGACCTTTGAGTGTAACCACATAACCCCCATCTGGTTTCTAGACTAAAGTGCACCATTAACCCTGTTAACGGAATAGACATAATGACATTATTACCCCTTCTATCATCTTCCTCTTCATCTGCAAAGGGTTTGGGCTTGCACAACACATATTGCATGTGAGACTGTCATGCCCAACTCTATCTCCAATCGTCTCACTCCACTGAACACACCCACAAGCTAACAATCGGCACACAACGATCGGGCAAACACAAATATACATACATCTATACACATATTTCTCTCTCTCTCTCTCTCTCTCTCTCTCTCTAATTTTGTATAGGAAATAAAAAAAAAATAACTCCTGCCTCTGGCCGACCACCATCCCACTTTTGACCGACCATTTTCGGCAACCCAAAAATTAGTAACATTTCACTAATTTTGTACAGAAAAATGAAAAAATCACTAACTAGTGAACTCCTGAAACTAGTGACAACTCACTAAACTTCATAAAAGCTAAAGAGATCAACCAACAAAGCTATTTCGAATTTAGTGACTTGATACCTGGTTTAAAACTCCTAATTTCGAATTTAACGCAGAAATCTACTTCCGACACAACTACCTGTTTACATGCGCATTCAGGCATGATCTATTTTTGGGCGTTTTTAAGTAGGCCCGTATATTTTATGCAAGGGAAGGGGATGGGGTTGCATATTCTACATTCTCCAATGGCGTAACAATATATGTAGTAGAATATTGTGCATATGCACATTCTAGAAGAACCATCTACTTTAATGATAATAAGTCATTTACTGCCGCGGACTTTGAGCTTATACATATGGGTCAAACTGGTATCACACCATGGCCGATGATCCTTTGCCACACGCGGATTTTATATGGTCAATCCCTTCATGCATTTACCGGCACATATCTGCGCACACATCAGAATTACTTTTGTGGAGATCACATACCCTGATTCTCTACAGAGATTTCCTTCCCCGTTTTTTTTTCTTCAGACAGGTAGTTATAATTGTTGGAAGAGAGGTGGGGAAGAGAGAGAGTCAGGATGGGTTTAATTTTGCCCACTGTTTTGTGTGTAAGTGATAGGCTTGAGTATTTATTTCAAAAATAAGGAGATAGTGAGTGCGTTTTGTCATTTTGCTAAATTAATATTTAAAACAATATCTTCATGTTTAATTGTAAAAATTTCTTGTCCTTTTCAAAATGGTAAAATATAGTGTATTATGACTAATTTTTCCTTTTTATTTTTCTTAATATAAATCTTGGGTACTGTTAATGCCAAAATCGTTTTTGTTTGTGCAAAAAATATAGTGCTTAAAAACCTTGTACCATATGCAAAAGACATGCTTTAAATACCAGACCGATTTTTGGCACAAACAAAAATAATTTTGGCACAAACAAAAATAATTTTTGCACAAACAAAAATAGTTTTGGAGTATCATTTTCCTAAATCTTTCCATTAAGATATCATTGTTTTTGTTTCCAGTGCAATATCATTTTGCTTTTGTTACTTTCGCAAGTACTACAGCAATTCAAGCATACACTCCACTGTATTGGGCGCGGGCTCGCACGCGGGCGCGGCCACCTCACTAGTAAAGTATAGTAGTAAAACTCTAGCCGGAGGTCTGAATCGTCGATAAACGTACACGGAGGGGAACGGCCATTGTTTGGGCGGGAGAGAGAGAGAGAGCGAAGATCTGCGATGAAGGCAGGTGATTCGTCTCTCGATCGAACTGTCAAGCCTGGATTCAGCATCTTCAGCTATCATCGTCAATCTAGTCCCCATTTCCACAGACCCATCTTCGATCTTGGACCATAGATTCAGGTAAACACATGAACAGAACCTTTATTTGGCCGCACCCATGGCTTCCGGACGCCGTACCCTAATATTGCATCGTACCCGGTACGTATTTTGCCGTACCGGGCCATACCCGCACGAGTACCGGTACCCGGTACACTGCCGACTTTTCTGGCGTGCTTCAAAGATCTCAAGAAAGGAAATGACATATGTATCCTTGGTTTTGATACTTTGCTTCTGTTGTGATCCCATATTCCCATTCCTCTGATGTCTTCTTGATCTTATTATTGAAATCTTGGCTGCATCTGGTGTTGATCTGTTTTGCTAATGACATATACTGTTGTGAGGAAAGTTTAACATCTAGCTGTTTATTGGTTTCGATGATCCTGTTTAAGTAGTGGGATTATCAGGCTGTGTTAAGTTTGTTTGCTGAATTGTTTGAATTGCCCCATCATGTTGATTTCTGCACATTTATGGGATTGTTCTTTGTACACAATGGTCTTATTACATCTTTTTGGGTATTTATGTAGGCTGTGAAGGGTGTATGGGTTGCCAAGGTCCAGTTTGGTAAACAGCTTTTGCTTATGAGGGATTGAATTTGAGCTCTTTGTTGGCACATTTCAACATGGGGCGTCTAAAGCTACAACCTGGAATAAAGGCAATTGAAGAAGAACCAGATGACACTGAGTGTACCTCTTCAAACAAAGCTGCTTTAGCATGTATGATTAACTCTGAAATCGGTTCTGTATTGGCTGTCATGAGGAGGAATGTGAGATGGGGAGGTCGTTATGTGTCTGGTGATGACCAACTAGAGCACTCTCTCATCCAGTCTTTGAAGGCATTACGGAAGCAAGTTTTTTCATGGCAGCATCCGTGGCATACTGTCAATCCTGCTGTTTATCTCCAGCCCTTTTTGGATGTAGTTCAATCTGATGAAACTGGTGCACCAATCACCAGTGTTGCTTTGTCTTCTGTTCACAAGATTTTAACTCTTGATGTTCTTGATCTAAATACTGTCAATGTCGAAGATGCTATGCATTTGGTAGTCGATGCTGTGACCAGCTGTAGGTTTGAGGTGACTGACCCTGCATCAGAAGAAGTAGTCCTTATGAAGATACTTCAGGTTCTCCTGGCTTGCATGAAAAGTAAGGCATCAGTTATGCTGAGTAATCAGCATGTTTGCACCATTGTGAACACTTGTTTCCGTGTTGTCCATCAAGCAGGAACAAAAGGCGAGTTGTTACAGCGGATAGCTCGCCACACTATGCATGAACTAGTTAGGTGTATTTTTGCACATTTACAACATGTCGACGACACAGAAGGCTCGTTGGTCAAAGGAACCATTTCTGTGAAACAGGAGGTATGAGGTATCTTCTTTTGCACCTTTCTTTTCCTTGCACAGAATTACACTCTCGTTATTAACATAGAGTAAATCCATGATAAACACAAATGAAAAGCATCGTGATAAGTATTTTTATCTTTATCATTTTCTTTCTTTTCTTCCCTGGTTCTTCGTTTCACTAGCGATAATTTTGGGCCTCAGATTGGAAGCTCGCTAAAATTATGGTGTGTATGAAGCATGTAACGATCCTGACCGTCTACTGGTTTCTAAATAGAAGCATGAATAGTATTCCCACTTTGGAGGAAACTGGAAGATATTCCTACTTAGTACTTACAAATGTGGTCAACTATTTGCTGTATTATGGAAGAATGGTTTCAAACTGGTCATACAAATTAGGAAAAGACCTCTAATTCTTGATGGTTGAATCCATCCTGCACCCGAAAAGGGAAAAAAGAAAATGAATGGAGATAAAAACAAACACAATAGTATTTTATGTCTGGAGGCTATCAAATACTTTTAGACTTCAATTTGTGCTCAGGGTTCCTGGGAGTTTGGGATTGTGTAGTGTCTAGAATTATCTACATAATAAAACAGGAAGAGTTTTGTAGAATTTATACGTGTCATTCTGTAAAGTGTCTTTTGTTAGCACTTGGAGATGGTACTGGCGGTTGAAATGGAGATTTGTAAGAAACTTGAAGGTCCCTTCAAGTTCTAATGTAACACCTAATGTAGACCACTACCCAATTAACTTGTTGGAGCCTAACAACATGGCCCCAAATTCTTAAGCCTAAGTTACTAGTAGTAGCTTACATGGTTCCTATATACCCAAGATCACCCTCGTAGACCTTTGATATGGGATGGGGTCTCCCACTTAAAAATGTGGCATGTTCCCGAAACATGGAATCATCATTTGTTCAAAAGAAACAAAATTATCATCTGTTCAGGAAACTTTGATTTCTTCCTCTATCTGTAGTGTCAGGTGGTACATTTTGATGGGCTTTGGGGTAGGTGTCTTCTTAAATTATGTTCACATCTACCTATGTGTACATTTGTGCTGGTAAAGTGCAGAGTACATATATATAGTTGTTTGTTAGGATGGACACCGTGGATTGGGTGTTGTAAATTGTACTATTCCATTACAAATTGATTTACTGAAAATGTCAGAACTGTAGATTCTGCAGGTTATTTTATTTTATTCTTTCTGAATTTATGGGAGCCATTTTTTTCATGTGCAGTTTGGTGCTACTGATACCGATTACAATTTTGGGGGTAAGCAATTGGAGAACGGAAATGGTGGTTCTGAATATGACAAGGAAAGGTCCTCAGCAAGTTTGGCTTCTAGTGCTCAGAGTGGTCTCGTTTATGGTGGGATGGATGGAAGTACAGTTCAATCTGGTAATGGAAAGGATGCTGTTCCATTTGATGAACATTTAATGACAGAGCCATATGGGGTCCCCTGCATGGTTGAGATATTTCATTTCTTGTGCTCATTGTTGAATGTTATTGAGCATACGGGAACGGGTTCCAGATCAAACACTTTAGCTTTTGACGAGGATGTGCCACTTTTTGCTTTGGGTTTAATTAATTCAGCTATTGAAATAGGTGGCCCATCTTTTCGCCAGCACCCCAGATTATTAACTTTGGTACAGGATGAACTATTCCGTAACCTGATGCAATTTGGCTTGTCAATGAGCCCACTTATACTTTCAATTGTATGTAGCATTGTTCTCAATCTTTATCATAATTTGCGCACAGAACTCAAATTACAGCTGGAGGCTTTCTTTTCTTGTGTGGTTTTGAGGCTTGGTCAAAGCCGATATGGGGCTTCATACCAGCAGCAGGAGGTTGCAATGGAGGCTCTTGTTGATTTCTGCAGGCAGAAAACGTTTATGGTTGAGATGTATGCTAACTTGGATTGCGACATAACATGCAGTAACATTTTCGAAGAGCTATCTAATTTGTTGTCAAAGAGTGCATTTCCTGTGAACTGCCCTTTATCTTCAATGCATATTCTGGCTTTAGATGGCCTTATTGCTGTAATTCAGGGAATGGCTGAGAGGATAAGCAATGGATTGGTCAATATGGAACGGGCCTCTGTGAATCTTGAAGAGTATACACCCTTTTGGATGGTGAAGTGTGATAATTATGGTGATCATGACCATTGGGTTCCTTTTGTGCGAAGAAAAAAATACATCAAAAGAAGGTTAATGATTGGAGCAGATCACTTCAATCGGGATCCTAAAAAGGGACTAGAGTTTCTTCAGGGGACACATCTCTTGCCTGAAAAACTCGATCCCCAGAGTGTCGCTTGCTTTTTCAGGTATACCGCTGGGTTGGACAAGAATCTTGTTGGTGATTTTCTAGGAAATCATGACGAATTTTGTGTTCAAGTTCTTCACGAATTTGCGGGGACTTTTGATTTCCAAGACATGAATCTGGATACCGCATTGCGGCTGTTTTTGGAAACTTTCCGACTTCCAGGAGAGTCCCAAAAGATACAAAGGGTACTTGAGGCATTCTCAGAGAGATACTATGAGCAATCACCACAAATTCTTGCTAACAAGGATGCTGCTCTTCTTTTGTCCTATTCATTAATAATGCTCAACACAGATCAGCACAACGTACAGGTGAAGAAGAAGATGACTGAGGAAGATTTCATTCGGAATAACCGCCACATCAACGGTGGAAATGACCTTCCTAGAGATTTTCTTGCAGAGTTGTACCACTCAATCTGCAAAAACGAGATTCGGACAACCCCAGAACAAGGTGCTGGATTTCCCGAAATGACCCCAAGTCGTTGGATTGATTTAATGCACAAATCCAAGAAAACTGCTCCTTTCATCTTGTCTGATTCGAAATCGCACCTCGACCATGACATGTTTGCCATTATGTCGGGTCCAACCATCGCAGCTATCTCCGTGGTATTTGATCACGCAGAGAATGAAGATGTATACCAAACCTGCATAGACGGATTCCAGGCTGTTGCAAAAATTTCAGCGTGCCACCAATTGGAAGATGTTTTGGATGATCTAGTTGTGTCCCTCTGCAAGTTTACAACCCTATTGAACACATCATCCGTGGAGGAACCAGTCCTGGCCTTTGGAGATGACACAAAAGCCAGAAAAGCAACTGTAGCTGTCTTTGATATTGCAAATAGGTATGGAGATTTCATCCGCACGGGGTGGAGAAATATCTTGGATTGCATTTTAAAATTGCACAAGCTAGGTCTTCTTCCCGCTCGTGTTGCCAGTGATGCAGCCGATGATATGGAGATCTCTTCTTCTGAGCCTGGACAAGGGAAGCCTGCTGCCAGTTCTTTATCTTCCGCTCACATGCCATCTGCAGGTAAGGAACACAAAATGGTTTCTTTTTTTATCAAAATGACCACAAAGATAGATTCTGTTTCCTAGGAGTCCCAAATTAGACATTAGGGGGAATCCAAAAATTCTTATATTTCAACTGACACATAAACTCCTGCGAAGATGCACAGAAGCATGTCAAAATGCTAAGAAACAGACCCAAACATCGAGTTGTTTTGACACCTATTCGAAGCATCCAAACGTCATACTCTGCGTTTTATTTATTTTTTAAATTGGGTCCTCTTCAGTTTAAAGTTTATGCCTTCAAATTGAGAAAAGGTTTTATGCTTCAGTGTGAGTTTTATACCGTAGTTTCAGTTTGAGGACAATGCCCCAGCAAACTGTATAATAAAACAGCTCAGTTTTCAAACTTATGCATTGATTCAACGGTCTAGAATTGTCCCCATAAATCCTACGGCTGAGATGGATGGTTTTCAAATTTATAAATATCAATATATAAATCTTATGGCTGAGATTATGTTTGTAAAAAATATCAAAAAATATTCAGAGTTGTTTCCAATTCTCACACCTGTTTCCAATTTCAAAGCTCTCTCTCTCTCTCTCTCTCTCTCTCTCTCTCTCTCTCTCTCTCTCTCTCTCTCTCTCTCTCCAAATAACATGAATGGTATTTAAGAGAAACGTAAAGGCAACCTTTTTGACAAGGAAATGAAAATATGCGGAGTGTGGCTTTTTCATCTTGTTGCATTTTTTCATGTATTTTATAAATTATTGCTAAATCAACCTTTAGGCCATGTTTGATATGGGTTGTAGGAGGGTGGATTGGCTTGGTAGTCTGGTGGGCCCTCTATATGGGTGTTTGATTTGGTTTTTAGAGAGGGGATTCGTATAACCTCTGGCCTGCTATAGACCCAAAAAGGGGGTTATTGCTAGCTTAAGAACATTTTGCATTAATCTGTGACATGTCAATTTTTGGTCGCACAGTGGCTGTCGCCGGTGTCCTTCCAGCGAGATGTGCACTATGTCAAGAGCAGAAGAATGCTTGAATAGTTGAATTTGTGGTGGTTTCTTATACTTGAAATATGGATTCATTTACCTGCTTGAATGATTGGAATTAGGAGACTTTGTTTTCTCGTAAACCACTTAGCTAATCCACCTAGTGGCCGATTTTTCTACAGTTTTTTTCCCCTGTTTGAAGGGCATAGTTCCACAGATTTAATCAATTCCTTTATTTGGTGCAGCAGAATATGAAGTCACTGATTTGACTTCCAAATTACATCATGATAGATAGCACCTTTAACTCATTATTGAAAAGTATATGAACCAAGTGGCAATGAAAGCCACTGGCCCACTTTTTTGGTCACCCTTTATTCTCCATATAATGGCAATCTGCTTATTGCATAAACAGTTTACCAATGATCCATTTTGTCCTAATGATAAACATGTTTCCGTCGTGATGCCATTTATACCCCTAGTTATTAAGGGTGAGAGGCACACCGAGGCGCAAAGGTTTGTTGGGGTCTAAGCGTGAGGTGAGGCAAACTAGGAAAAATAGAAAAAACAAAAAAACCACAAATTTTTCGAAGTGGGACAATGAAGTTTAGAAGGTGTACCATTTAAAAAATCAATAAAATCATCTACCAAATGTCACATAGTCGAGAATTCTTGCCAAATAGTCCAGTATCTGAAACAGAGGCTGTGAGAGATTGTTTGGTTCTATTCGTGTGATGAGAGATTGATGTGACAGTTTTTCATTTTAAAATTAAATTTGGTGCGAATTGAAAGAGGCTCAGCTCACCAGGCGCAGGCCTTGCGCGTTTTTCAAAGGCGTGCATGGTCTCCTGGGCCTCGCCTTTGTCAAATCGTTTCACCTGAACCTCCTTCAACTTCCAAGCGCCAAGAGGGAGCCTTGATGCTTCTTGGGCCTAGGCGCATCTTTTACCACTATGGTTATACACTTGTACTAATGACGGACAGTCCACTCTACACATAGGGGCATTCATTTTTTGACTAAAAGAAAAGAAGAGTCTTAGATCAATTACTTTTTGTGAATTCTTTCATGAGGTTTGGTTATCATTTAGATGATAAAGCTTGTGCACATTCCTATTCTTTGGAAGCATTCTTTTGATCAGGAAAGCGTCATTTTATTGTCTATTTCTTAGTAGTCGAGACTCCCATTTGTTGATAAACTGATGCTGTCGATCCTTTTCAGACAACTTCTTAAGCTCTTTTTGATAAGCATAGTAGGAGAATGTACTGCTCTATATACTGGTGAATAGATAAAGTTCCCTCAATATCTTGCTACCCTCATCCCCATTGCACTGACAGAGCTGAAGTGACAACTTAAATGGTAGAGAACTAGAATGTGGCGGATGTTGTGAAAGTATGACCTCACTAATACTTCTATGGAATGGGTTTATTCTTCGAAATGAGGAAATCTCACATCATTTTCACAAAATGATATTTGTAAGGGTTACGAAATGGAGAAGTGGTATTTTGATGCTGGAGTCTTTTTGTTTTTTGCTCCAAATACAAACTTCATTGATCAAATTAAAGGCAAGGGTCTTGCAAAAATTAAATTATGTTGGTAATATGCTGCAAGCCTGCAATTATGTTGTGGTAGGCAATCTTTTATCAACCAAAGAACTGCTAGATGCCAGAGTTCATCCCTACATCACTAAATTTTCCTATTTTCAATTAAAAACAGAAATCTTCCTTTGAGGAATAAGCCATGGCTGATGAATTCAGTTGTCCTACTCCGCATATTTATTTATCAAAATTGTCATGAAGGGTACTATTGACAGTGTTGATAAAGAACTTCTGTGGTTTTGTAATTTGTAAGTTTGGTATGTGCAAACATTCTTTTGACTAAAGTGAATGAGATGGTAGTACTTCGGTCTATTTTTCTTTATTTCCTCACCCATACTCTTGGTTTAGTCATTGTACATTTGTACAACATATTGTTATTGCGGAAGATTTGTTCTCGGGAACCACTTCGATTATTCTACTCCCATTGCTTTCACTGTCATGCCTAATTTTGCCAATTTCTTCGGTCAGCTTAAAGTAAGAAGCTAAGTAAATGTTAGCTCCAAGAAATTAAGCCAGGGAGTGCAAAACAGTCGGGTGTTGACGCAGTGCTGTACTGGATAATAGTGTCTCATCAAATCTATGGAAAGTGCTGTTCTGTTATTGTTGTTATTTTTGTCAGTTGAACTGAAGGTATTACATGGTGTTGGAGTAATGTACTTGTGGTCAAAAACCAAAAGTCCAATTCTGTTGGTGTACTTTTAATTGATTAGCCACTAACGTCGCTTATACATATGATGCCCCAACAAATTTAAGTTGCTTGTTGAATTGGTTGCTAGTATTTTCGTTTTGGGAATAACTTTCATTTTGTTGGTGAGATAACAGAGAAATGAACAAGGTGTTGTGATGTGTTTGTGGTGGTTCTTAATGATTATACTAAATATACTGCTAAAGTGGTTGTTAGAACATTGTAATGCTTCTTACCTTGCCATCTTTATTCAAGAATGAAATTTACAATATTTGGATACACTATATGTATCAAGGCTAACAAGCATCGTTCTTATTAGTGTTGCTCAGAAGGTTGTGAAAACTGAAAAGGGTGTTAGTTTATTTATTTATTATTCTTGCGTGGAATGGTCGAAATTTCTCTTTGTTGTGCTTGTTTTTTCTGCCTTATATTTGACTGAGCAACTGAAATTTACAAATTGCTATTTTTTTGCCCTTAATACTCAAGTGACATGTACTCTTTTTGAAGCTTTTTTGAAAGGCAGTTTTCTGTGGGGAGTCGGTTGGATAATGTTTATAGGGTTCATTTGTTGGAGTGGTGGTTACTTTAGACGAGAGTTAATATTACACGGAGGTTCCTTTAGGTACAACTAATATGCTAGTAAGTATACTCCAAAATTCTTGACATTTCTGTTATATTCTGCTACGTTTCCCTAATGTTTCCAAAATGTTCCCTTGTGCTAGCTAACAGAAATAACACTCCTTACCGAAATTTCAATCCTTGTCCACAGGTACTCCGAAGAGATCTTCCGGACTTATGGGTCGGTTCAGTCAGCTCTTGTCTCTAGAAACAGATGAGCCGAGATCACAACCCACTGAACAACAACTCGCTGCTCATCAACGTACACTTCAGACCATTCAGACATGCCACATCGACAGCATTTTCACGGAAAGTAAGTTTTTGCAAGCAGATTCTTTATTACAGCTTGCAAAGGCCCTTATTTGGGCCGCTGGGCGACCCCAGAAGGGGAATAGTTCTCCAGAGGATGAAGACACTGCAGTTTTCTGCTTGGAATTGTTGATTGCTATTACCCTAAACAACAGGGATAGGATTGTGCTTCTGTGGCAGGGTGTTTATGAGCATATATCTAACATTGTACACACAGCATTGACGCCTTGTGCCTTAGTTGAGAAAGCTGTTTTTGGTCTCCTTCGGATTTGCCAGCGACTGCTGCCCTATAAGGAGAACCTCGCTGATGAACTCTTGCGGTCACTACAACTGGTTCAGAAGTTGGAACCCAGTGTTGCTGATACGTACTGCTTGCAAATCACACAGGAAGTCAGGTTTGTTAGTTTGTTAATAGTTAATACTACTTGCCTGTAGTTGAGTTGCCCGGGCCTATATTTCATCTTTCCCCCTATCAAAATTAACTGTACGTTGCATCTGGTTTTACGTTATTCTTTTCAACTTTTGGAATATTCACTATTTTTGGGGAGGATTTGAATCTAGTTTTGTCTCTTGTTATCCAAAAGAGAGGAAATATAATTACATTCTATCTGGTGAAGTGTATCCTTTATATATAGAATGCTAAAGCATCGAACTCAAAACCAATTGGCAATGAGTGGAGAGACCGCTCAGGCTCATATACTAGTTTTGGAGATTATAATTAACCAATGTGGGACAAGCTAGAACACTCCCCCGCACTTGCGACCCCTGACTCACACGTGGTGAGGTAAACAAACGATTCTACACATACGACTGTGAAGCGAAGTCCCACATCACCTGGGTACCAAAGTAATATGAAATATATAAGCGTGAGGGCACCCTCACTTCATGAGCTAGCTTTTGGGGTTGAGTTCTACCCAAGACCGTGTAACAACGACAACTTCAACCATTAACGACAAACAAAGGGGGAACCAACCATCAACGGCATAGATTCTTGTCCAAATATCTCTGAAAGCCTAGCTTTGATATCATATTAAAGCATCCAACTCAAAACCGATTGGCAATGTGGGGAGAGACCGCTCAGGCTCATATACTAGTTTTGGATGTTATAATTAACCAATGACGGACAAGCTCTAACATAGAATATTAGAGAATCTCCAGCGCTAATAGGCATTTTGCTTAGTTACATTACGCAATGATTACAATATGTATTTTTCCTAACTACTTTTTAATTTAGCCAGTCAAAACGCAAAATAGGTTGAAGCCAATGCATAGAATATTAGGCATTTTTCTGACATAGAATGTTAGGAATTTTTTTTGGATGAAGTACACAGCAAGATACACCGATGCATGATATTGGGGTATGGCTAATGATGTGGCACTTTCGGATTGGTTAACGATATGAATAGCCTCAAATGGTTGGCCATATTTAGCCAGTCAAAACACAAAATAGGTTAAAGCCAATGGTTAGCAACAAAATTTTCTGTGCTGGCGATAATAGCGCAACATATCTCATTTGCTTGGCATGTTGGAGATGTTCTTACCTTTGTTGATATATAGAACTCTATATTTAACCTTAGTGTTTTTTATTGTGTACTCTTTTATTCTTCATGACAGTCGTCTCGTGAAAGCAAATGCTGCTCATATCCGTTCGCCTACGGGGTGGCGGACGATCACATCCTTGCTCTCCATCATAGCTCGTCACCCAGAGGCTTCTGATGCTGGATTCGACGCCCTGTCGTTTGTGATGGCTGATGGGGCCCACTTATCGCCGGCCAATTACGTCCTCTGCGCTGATGCAGCAAGGCAGTTTGCCGAGTCTCGCGTTGGACAGGGAGACCAGTCCGTGCGCTCGCTTGATCTCATGGCAGGCTCTGTTGCTTGTTTGGCACAGTGGGCCCAGGAAACCAAGGAATCATTGGGAGAAGAAGCAGAGGCTGTGAAAATGTCGCAGGATATAGGAGAGATGTGGCTGAGGCTAGTGCAGGGGTTGAGAAAAGTTTGTTTGGACCAGAGAGAGGAAATTCGGAACCACGCGCTCTTATCGTTGCAAACGTGCTTGACTGGAGTGGACCAAGTGAACGTACCCCAGACTTTGTGGTTTCAGTGTTTTGAACTGGTCATATTCACAATGCTTGATGATTTGCTTGAGATTTCCCAGGGGCACTCCCAAAAGGACTACCGGAACATGGAAGGGACCCTAGTCTATGCATTGAAGCTTCTCTCTAAAGTGTTTCTGCAGTTAGTCGAAGAGCTATCGCAAATAAACACCTTTTGCAAATTATGGCTGGGGGTGCTCGGTCGCATGGAGAAATACATGAAGGTGAAAGTCAGAGGGAAGAAAAGCGAGAAGCTTCAGGAACTTGTCCCCGAGCTTCTCAAAAACACCTTGCTCGTCATGAAGAGCAAGGGTGTTCTAGTGCAGAGGGGCGCCTTAGGAGGTGATAGCCTGTGGGAACTGACGTGGTTACACGTGAATAATATTGCTCCAGATTTGCAATTGGAAGTTTTCCCAGATCAAGATTCAGACCTGTCACGGCATAGTGAAGGTGAAGCAGTGGGAATTGCTGAAACTGTTTCGACTCCAAATGAAGCAGCCGCGTCAGCATCTAAACCGCAAACTCCAGATAAGTAGTCTAGTAGCTTTGCTAGGTTTTGATGTACTGAACACAATATTCTAACCCACTTGTTTTTCATTGTGTAGTTCTTTTTGTTCATTCATATATAGTCTTCTAGCTTTGCTAGGTTTGATGTATGGAACTCAATATTCTAACGTCTCATTGTGTAGTTTTTTTGGAGGGGTTATTGATAGAGTGCTGGGCTTGAGTTTATTTACACATGTTTATGATTTTGGAAATGCATGGTCCATATCTTTGCTAGTGATCTCGGAACATCACCATTGCTGTGGTACTAAAATGCTTTTTGGTGGTTGGATGAAGTCAAGTGGGAGCCTTCTCCTGTGAATAGGGGTACAAATTAATCGAGCCCTTAATAATCCGAGCCTGATTCTTTTACTTAACGAGCATTTGTAGACAAGCCGGGCCTTTTCGATCTGAGCCGAGCTTGGCTCTTTTACTAAACGAGTCTAAAACTCGAGTTTGAGCTTGACTTGTTAATTAAACGAGTTGAGCCAAGCCTTAAAAACACCTTGATTGGTTTGCAGTCCTACTCCTCACTGTGAGTGGCTACACATTCTGCAAATGTGGGAATACCAAACATTATCTGATCAAAATAATTCTGAACATGTTTTTGACAAACTCTAAAATTTTACACTTATGAAGTAAATCCGAAAGAACTCTAAAATTTAACGCTTTTGAATTAGATCCGAAAGAACTCACAAACTGCGTAAACTGGACCGTCCGATATATTTGATGAATTAAAGATAATGGACAAGATCAGATCTAACTCCCCAAAATAGTACAGGGAAATATGATATCAGTGTTGTGAAATGTCTACATAGAGAGTCACACTTGGAGCTAAAGCTAATGTCTTTTTGATAGAAATTTCATCTCAAGTGACTTACTAAGATCCGTATTTGTTCCATTGGTGTTGCAAGGGCCATCGCAACCATAGCACGAATATTCTAAAAGTCGCTAGACGTTTCTCAGGCTGGTGGGCGGGCAACAATAGCATCAATGTTCTAAAAGTTGTTAGTCGTTACTCGGGCTGGTGGGCGGGCAATGCCCTGCGGCCTAGAGCCGGTTCATAGATTTCGAAGGCCTGAATCGAACTCATTAAACGAGGCACACCCTATATTTTGCATACGAAAATTAGTCAATAAGGAGTCTTTATAAAAACCATTACAAAAGATTTACCATTACAAAATGTAAACCTATAGTTATCCAAAAATAAACAACCGTTATAATATTCAAAATCCATCATTTGAACATTTGTCTTCTCGTATTCTTAGCGCCAAACGTACCAATTAAGTCTTCATAATCAAGTTTCTTCATCATATCGGACAAAATTGCCAGTCTATTTAATCTTTTTTGGACATGGTTGACCAGAGATAACTTTTTATCAATTTTAACTTGAGACATGACTTACACAAAAATTATTTGGGCCTTGTATATATGTAAATGTCCTAAATAATCGGTTTGCATTTTTGGTGGGCCTAAAGCTCAGGCTTCTTGGGCAACAACCATAAGCCGGCTCTACCTAGCCGTCCTAGCATCAGGATTAGTCCATTTTTTCCTCTTTTTTTTTTTGCAAAGTTTATTAGTAGTATTTTTTTTTTTTTTTGCAAAGACATTTTTCCTTTTTTCAAAAGAATAGTATATATTCTCCCACTACCTACTCAAATTTTGAGTAAGTAAAACAATATAAGTAGAACAAAATATTGAATAACATCTAAACAGAAAGCCTACACACATAATTTCACAAAGAACACAGCCTTCATACACATAAATTTCACTTTATGTTGTATAATGTAGATGTAATTATCTATACAACATTTAATTCCTCAGATTCAAAGTTACGTATTTAACCCCTAATTAATCTCGCACCGCCTAATCCATCCAGCCGACTAGTCATCCTGCCACCTAATTCACCACCTAGTGCCTAGGCCGATTTTTAGAACACTCATAACATTGCGATTTTAACATGGCTGCAATCACATTATATTACTATTCCTATCACTCAATTCTCAACTAAAATCAAACTAGGTGGTTGATCCCATTAAATTCCCAAAATTATTAGCAAAGAAAAAACAATGGCCTAGCTTTTTTTTTTTTTTTTTTGTACACAAAATGAAAGTCTAGGTATGGTACCCCGTCACCTCCGCTAGGAAGTATTGTCCCGTCACACCACATCACTATCTGTAGGAGACCCCACTGAATCTATGTCGGGACCGAAGTTAAGATCCTCCCACCACGTGTGGGTGGTGTTAGGCGTATGTTTAGCCCCAATGAGGGGCTACATGGACTTGAACCTGGGCCTTGTCCTACTAAGTTCAAGTTTCCAACCACTGAATCAACCTCTCGTTGATAAAGCAATGGCCTAGCTGCTTCTACTCCCGTAAGGTTTTGATGTCATTGATTTAAACTACCTTAGGTTGGTTCATCGAGGGATGATAGGGGTACAGAAGAAAAAAAATGCCAACAACGTTTAGGAAAGAGAAATGAACAATTCAGATTATTCAGATTTGAATCGTTCATTCCTCAAGATCTAAATCGTTCATTCTTCTTTCCTGGACATTTTTGTAGAAACTTTTCATGTATGTTATTATTTTTGTGGTTCATCTCTGATACACATTTAACGCTGGAGTACTTATTTTCCTAAGCATTCTTTCTTCTTGTTTGTGTTTTTGTTTTTTCTTTCAATGACGAGAGTGTTTGGGACTCTTTCACTGAAGTTTCAAGGAAAATGAACAATGAAATAAGAATATGTTCTTTGAACTTGACAGACTGGACGGTAGTGTCCATGTTGGGCAAGGTTTTTTAATACATATATATAGGGGTTCTAAAAAATTGAAGACCCCCATTTTAAACATTTTTTTTGTGGTCTTAAAGTCTAGGATTCTTGGAATTTGCCCTTAAGCCGGCTCTGCATCCGTCTCAAAATTTTAGGCCACAATGAAAAAGACATGCAATTTTAGAATAAAAAATAAAATACATACACAATTTTTCGAATTTCTTCACATCATGATGAGAAAAAAAAAATTGGAAAAAATTGAACGGAAGTTTTTTTTTTAATTTTATGATCGTATGACGTGAACGGAAGTTCGGCTAGCCATTAAAATACTAGTATTTGCATCACAATTTCACTGCGGAACATACATTTATTGATTATTTAAATGCTTTCAACTTTTCTTTCTAGGATCTCGAAGGTTCAACACAAGAATGTCTAGTATGCCCGCTGCTTAACAAAACGGGTTCTTATGACTTTTAGCTAGAATCCAATTATAGGATACCACAACCTTTTGCCGAGAGCTGTTGCTATTTATATTCCTTTCGTAGCTTTGTTTTTGCTATATATGTTGCTTAATTCTTGTAAATTGTAATTTCATATATTGAAGTTTTTGCTTTTTTCTATCAAATAAAAAAGGTGTCACATTCATGGTATAACATAGAACGAAGTACTATAACGCGGTTATTGCGGCTACCTTCAACCAAATTATAGATTTACGGTTCGTTATAATATAAAGAGTCTTGCTAACCTCCACCCAATATAATATGTATATAGTGACAAATTAGTTCGGATATCAATGCACATTTCACTAATACGGTAATACTAATATATTTATGGATATTAATACACTTTCTCGGATATTTATGTACTTTTTAATTATTATTATTCTCCACCCTTTGGGTCGAAATTAGCATTTTCCTAAGATAAACGTGTGAACGCAAATATAAAACAAATGAGATTTGTTGTTTGGTCATCCCATAAAAAGTGTGAATGCAATATAAAAATGGAGCAGTTTTCGCTCGTTGTCAGCTAAAGAACTTATTAATTAGTATTCGTCGTTGACGAAACATTTTGCTTTTGGTAATCTTGAAATGTCGCTACATAGATTCTAGAAACTAGGGGTGAAAGTGTGAACCGGCCAAACCGGACCAGACCGGAAACCGGACCGGACCGTCCGGTTTGGAAGCCCTTTTAACACAGCCGGTCTGGTCCCGGTTACATGCTTTGAAGAAACCGGAAAACCGGTTCGGTTTCCGGTTGTAGGGGTCTTAAAAACCGGACCGGACCGGACCGGATATATATATAAAATTTGAGAGTTTTATTTTTATTTTTCTTTAACCCTAAATCAAAAAACACCCCCCCATCCCCCCGCCGCACATTTCCCTCTGTCTCTCTCTCGGTGCTCTCACTCTCTCTCTACCTCATCTCAAGCTCTCAACTCTCTGGACTCCACCAGGACCACCGCTCGACCGCTAAATTTGACGTCTCCGTCCGATTCTTCTTCTCTCTCTCTCTCTCTCTCTCTCTCTCTCTCCCCGTCCGATTCTTCTTCTCATCTCTCTCTCTCTCTCTCTCTTTCGCGCTCTCTCTCTCTCTCTCTCTCCATCCGATTGTTCTTCTTCTCTCTCTCTCTCTCACGAACCCTTTGATTGACGATTTCTCTCATTGTTTCAGATACGAAGAGGAAGAAATAACCACTTACAGAACGCGACTGATCCAGAGTTCGGGTAGTCACTAGTCAGGTACGGTCATGGCGTGTATGTCCAGATCTGGAGTTTTTTACATGTTACAACTTACAACTTTTAGTTTTGATGGGTTCTGTTACTTCTTTGATGGTTTATACACGGTATATACACAGTATGTTGGTTTGATGGTTACTGAAATTTTCACACTGTTGTCCTATTCCTATTGTTCAGGTGAAATCAAATTTGCTGTTGTTGGTTGTTGGTTGTTGCTTGAAAGTTGAAAGTAAGGTTCAGGCTGTTTTGCTAGCTTAAAGGTAACTCTACTAACTCTCAGGCGTCGGGACCGTTTTTATTTAGCAGTTTTTAGTTTTTATCAGGCGGCGGGACCGTTTTATCATTGTTTGAGTGACTGTTATCTGTAGTTTATAATTTTATCATGCGGCGAGACCGTTTTATCATTGTTTGAGTAACTGTTATCTGTAGTTTTTAGTTTTATCAGGCGGCGGGACCGTTTTATCATTGTTTGGATGACTGTTAGATACTTAAATAGTTAAATGTGTTTGAAATTAGACTATTGTTTTCTTTGTAGATGGATAAATCTGAAGAACCCATTATAGTGGATGATAATGAACCGAATGACAAAGATGAGGTTAATGTTGATGATAATCAGAAATTTAAAAAGAAGAAGACATCTGTTGTATGGGATCATTTTACTACAATTCCAAAGAAAGAGGGTGAAATCAATTATAAGCCCAAGGCTAGTTGCAATTATTGTGGTCAAGTATATGCTGCTGATTCGAATTTGGTTGGGACATCGTCAATGAGAACGCATTTTCAGAAGTTATGTAGAGAGTATGAAAATAGTGAGTATAATCTCAAGAGGAAAGGGGATAAGAGACAAAAAACTCTATCGTTTGACGCATGTAATAGGCTTACAAGTTGGTCCTTTAGTGTGGATGCAAGTAGGAAGGCCTTGGCAGAAATGATTTTGATTGATGAACTGCCATTTAGTTTTGTTGATGGTCAAGGTTTTAAAAAGTTCATGCAAGTGGTGCAACCAAAGTGGACTAACATCCCATGTAGAATTACAATTGCGAAAGATTGCATTCAATTGTATAAAGATACGAAGAAAGGTTTAAAGAAAGCACTTAAGGACCAACGAATTTGCCTTACCACGGACACTTGGACTTCTCTTCAAAACCTCAACTATATGTGTCTTACGGCCCATTTCATTGATTGTGATTGGAAGCTTCATAAAAGAATTCTTAACTTTTGTTTAGTTTCAAATCACAAAGGTGAGACACTTGGTAAGCAAGTTGAAAATTGTTTGGTGGAATGGGGGATTGATAAAATATTGACATTGACAATTGATAATGCAAGCTCAAATAATGGCATAGTTGACTACTTGAAGAGGAAGACCTCGAAAAGTGACTCTACTATTCTACACCATGACTTTTTACATGTTAGGTGTTGTGCTCACATATTGAACTTGATTGTCCGTGAAGGGTTGAAAGATGTCCATGTGTCAATTGCGAGGGTGCGCAATATTGTGAAATATGTGAGATCCTCACCGTCAAGGTATAGAAAGTTTAGAGCATGTGTCGATAGAGATAAAATTAAGTCTAAGCTTGTGCCTTGTTTGGATGTTGCAACTCGTTGGAACTCAACTTTCTTTATGTTAGAAAGAGCTTTGATTTATCAAAAAGCTTTTGAGAGATTGGAAGACGAAGACGGTATGTTACTTAATGTTGGTGTTAGAGAGGATGAGGTTGATGTAGCCCATGAGGTTGAGAACGATGATGAATTTGAAGGGGGAAGAAGAGAAAGGGTGGGAAAGGAAATCATGATTCCGAGACGGAAAAAGAGAAAGGGAAAGGGAGAGGGAAAAAGAGAGGGAAGAGTGTAAGTTATGGTACTCCTAATAGTGATGATTGGAAAGTTGTGGAATTGTATGTTGAAGTTCTTAGAGTGTTTTTCGTTGTAATCGAGCGGTTTTCGGGGTCTTTGTACGTGACTTCCAATACCTTTTTCAAAGAAGTCATGACCATTAAAAAAGCAATTGCCACATTGGAGAAGAGTGACGATCCTAAGTTGGTGATGTTGGCTAATGGCATGAACAAGAAGTATGACAAATATTGGGGTACATTTAGCAAGATAAACCAATTGTTGTTGTATGCAAATGTTCTTGATCCCGTTGGAAATTTGTTTTTGTGAGATGGTGCTTGAGTAAACACTATGATAAAATGGTTGTTGATCACAAGATTCTAGAGATTAAAGAAGGGATGACAAGGTTTTACAATTGGTATGAGACGAGGAGCATTCAATATGTTGGTGAGTCTAGAAACATAGAGAAAAATGCAAAGGGGTCTTTTGATTATTGTGATGAAATGGAGTCGGACTTTGAGAGTTTCATGCAAGCGGAAACTAATATGGTGGCCAAATCGGAGTTAGAGAGGTATTGGTCGGAAAGTAATGAGTCCAATGAAAAAAAAGATGAAGATGGCAAACCGGAGTTCAATGTCTTGGGTTGGTGGAAAGATAAGTGTTCCAAGTATCCCATTCTCTCTCAAATGGCAAGGGATATTCTTGCTATTCCGGTATCAACCGTTGCATCCGAATCCGCTTTTAGCACGGGAGGACGTATTCTTGATCCATACCGCACTTCTCTTTCTCCCAAAGTGGCGGAGGCCCTTATTTGTTCACAAAATTGGTTGAAGAATCCAACGCAAATCTCTCTTTGAGAAATGCTAGATGAGGTGGAGAGAATTGACTCGGGTATTACACTAAATTATTGTTCATTTATTTGAGTTTTGTTTTTTATTTCATGATTTAACTTGTGTTGTTTACCTTTTAGAAATTGGGCCAGCATTACAGGAAGATTCATGTATCACTGATCTCTAAAAGGAGTGAAGAAGAAGATGGGTAAACTAAATCTAAGTAACTAGTTCCTTTAAAATTTAAATGATTGTTTCCTTTTAAATTTGTTTACATTTTATCATCTCTAATTTACTTCTTTTTTTAACTAATGTAACCATGTATGTAGGGCTTTGGATGGAAACTGAAAATTGGATGGAGCTTGCTTAATTTATTGGTGCCTTGGTGGATGCCCTCCTTACTGCCTTATTGGACAAGAGTCAAGACCTATTTAATTTGTTGAACTTGTACTTAATTTGGTGCTACCTTACTGTTTAATATGTAATATGTTGTCTAATATGTAATATGTTATATGTTGAACACTTGAACTTGTTTAATTTGTTAGTTGTTGCCTGTTGGGAGTACAATGTTTTGTGTTGGGCAATGGAATCCACTAATCCAGTATGCATCAACAGCAAGCAGCCAAGCAATTTGTTTTTTTAACAGCAAGCAATTTGTTGAACTACACAATGTTGTCTTCTTTATTTACTTATGATTGGGCTTGAGCTTGACCATTGAATTGGAAATGTTGAATTGTGATTGGCCTTGACCATTGAATTGGAAATGTTGAATTGTGATTGGGCTGAGCATTGAATTGGTTTTTAATTGTGTTGGGCCACTAAATTTTGGGTTTGAGCCTATCTTGGGCCATTTTAATTGTGTTGGGCCACTTTAATGGTTTTGAAATGGCCTGGGCCATTTTTATTTCAGCATTAGTTGGCCCAGTTGGCCCAATACGTGACCAAACAGCCCAACCCGATAAACCGGGAAAACCGGACCGAAACCGGGAAACCGAATGCAAACCGAACCGGCATTCAATGGTCTGGTTTCGGTTTCAAACATTCCCAAACCGAATTACCGGCCCGGTCCCTAAAAATGGCCAAAACCGGCCCGAACCGGCCCGTTTTCACCCCTACTAGAAACTGATACGTGCTTCAATTTTTTAAATTCCCCTTATCGCCTTCCATCCTCGAATCAAGAAAGAAGTACTAAGGGTGGGTTTGGCAAAATAAGTTAAGCCAACTTTTGGTTCTTAAAAAAGCTGGAACAAGTAAACACTTTTGGCTTAAAAATCCAGATAAAGAACAGCCTTTTTTTATGCCAAACTAGTAAACTTTTGGGGACTTTTTAGGCCAAAAAATTGACTGAAATAAGCAAAAAGTTAGAAGTAGCTTTTTTATGCCAAACTAGTTTGCTAATTGCTTGTGGCTTTTTTCCTCAAATAAGCAAAAAGCCAAAAGTTGGCTTAACTTCTTTTGCCAAACCCACCCTAAATATTTCTGTTAACTTTTTAAATTGACTCTTTGTTTTGACAGCCGAAAAATAAATGGAGTAACATTTTGGGAAGGAGGGAGTATTTCATACTACTCAGTTTGAAAATATAACATTCCTATACCTAATCCCTCTAAATTTGAAAATGCAACATTTTGGGAACAATTTTTTTATTTTTCTATTTTTTTACGGATAAAAAAAAAGAACAATTTTGTTTGGAAAAAAAAAATTCAAACTTCATTGATTTTTGGGATTGTTTATGTCCAAAATAGTAAATATTTTAAACATTTTAGATAGATAATCAATTACTAGTTTCTATGTCTAATTTGGTAGCAAAAGAATTTTTCCAAAATTAAAAGTCTAGGGAATCAAATCCCATGAGTTTAGGGATTGCTTCGTAATTTGGTTGGAAAAGATAACGGCCTTGTTCGTTTTCCTGTTTAATTTTAGTTTTGATGACATCATCATTTCCCTCATTTCTCTCTCTATCTCTCTCCACTCATTACACCTACTGACATCATCAAAACTAAAATAAACTATCTAACCAAACACAGCCAACAAACTTTAAGAGTTTACGTCATAAAAAACATTAGTCAAGTTTCCAAACATATTTTAATCACAAATAAAAAAAGGTAGACGCCAGCGGTTTGTTCTCAGCCCCACTCCTTGATAAATTCACTAACATGTCCTGTGTCTACCTTTCTATTGAACAAGTTTACATGTACAACTATTTCATCTTCAATTATTTACAATCTTGTCACATATGCGTAAGGCCAATACAATTATCGGTGTAAACCCCACATGCATGTGAAAAGGTTGTGAATGGTTGAAGATGAAATGGTTGTATAAGTAAAAATTTTGCTTTCTATTGCACTTTTCAATGATTGGGAGGTTATTTTTTACATTTCCATTTTCATCTTTTGAACTTTTTGGTGTTTGGGAGAGACAAGCCAAAACCCATTATCCAAATTTGCATTTCTAAATTTGATGAAAAGAGAGCAAAAGAAAAGTAAGGGAAGAAGAGTTTTTTGACTTCTCATTTTTTACTTCCCACATTTTGGTTAACGAAAAGACTTGTGTGTATTCTGCACATAACTCCAAACCATTATTCTTGTTGCAAAATACATTCATTTGCACATATCTCACAAATACTCTACAAATTCATAATTCATTTTGACCATAATCTAAAATGTCAAAAATTCAAAAAGTAAAAAAAGCTTCCAAATACATTTTGTAGGTCCTTTTATTATAACAAAATGAGAAAAGTGAAAAATGAGAAATCAAAAGGCTCATCTCCCCATGCTTCTCACTTCTCTTCTCCAAACCCAAAAACCCAAACTCATTTTCCCATAACTCATTTTCGGTGCACTTCCAACCAAACACCTAAAATGCAAAAATATAAAAATGTAAATGTAAAAAACAGCAATCCAAACACCCCCTTCTTTTTTTAATTCTAAAATAATTTGAAAAATAAACCAATAAGGTGTTAACACTTGTCGCCGTGATAGGCCTTCTCGCTAATTAAATAGATCCTTTTGATTAACAAAAACCATAATATGTGCATTTTTTTTTTTTTGTCAAAAGTTGAGAGATAGTATTCATCAAAGATTCCCATGGGGAAAGATTGGGAGTCCACAGATCGGACACTCCAACGACAACAGGTCACAGAAATACAACGAGAAAGCGTATGACCAAACCAACGGAACACACTGGACAAAATCCGGACAAAAACCGGCCTAAAACCGGACATAACCGGCCTAAAGCCGGACAAAAACAAAAGAAACAAGAAAAAAGATACACTCCCCTTCGTCGCTGAGCAGCCCATCTCCAACCAAACCTCCAACCGGTCACGCGCCTCTACCGGCGCCTAAGAAGCCGCCGGAACCCGTAAGGTTACAAAGGAGGAGCAGACGAATCATAAAGCCCAACAGGGGCTGCGGAACGCCAAGTTCCAACGATTGGCGAACGGAAGGCGGATCTGGTGTAGAAGGGGAAGGGAAAACCAGATCTAGAAAGGGGATTAGTCCCTCCCCTCCCGCCGCCCAAAGGGTGTGCAACCCATGGAGGGGGAGGGGAAGGAGGGGCTGCAATGGTGGGGCTGTGAAGAGTTGAGATAGAGAGAGCGGCTCCTAGAGTTTTTTTTACCCTTTGCAATCTTTTGATACTTTAATATGTGCATTTGGCTTAATGTGAAAGTTGTTTTAACATTTAAAATCCTAAGACTTTAAAATAATGTTATTGGCACTCTTAGAACTTTCCGCATTAAAAATTGCGCCGCAATATTTTTGTTTAGACAATAAAGCATTTTTAGGATTTGATCCATTCTTTGGTTCACAGTGTATTTCATCTCTCTCACAAAAAAATAATTAATTGAACAAAACTTGCACATGAATGTATCAAATCCACCCTTAGCCCTATAAAAGCATGCCTCCCCTAAACATAGGGTTGTGGACAAACAATACACACACCCATTATATCTACAACTAAGTAAATTAAAGCTTAAGATGGCATTCAGAAAAATAGTCCGGCAGGTAATCCTCCCTGTAGTAATGCTACTACTAGTGGTCGGATCTAATGCCGGAGGGATCGCGATATACTGGGGTCAAAACGGGAACGAAGGCACCTTGGCCGAGACTTGTGCCACGGGGAACTACGAGTACGTGATCTTAGCTTTTCTAGCAACATTTGGTAACGGCCAGACCCCGATGATCAACCTTGCTGGCCATTGCGACCCTTATAGCGATGGATGCACGAGTCTTAGCTCGGATATCGAATCGTGTCAAGACAGTGGAATCAAGGTGTTGCTTTCTATCGGAGGAGGGGCGGGGAGCTACTACCTTTCCTCCGCTGAGGATGCCAACCAAGTCGCGACTTACCTCTGGAACAACTTCTTGGGGGGACAATCCTCGTCCCGACCTCTAGGTGCGGCCGTTCTGGACGGGATCGATTTCGATATTGAGGGAGGAACGACTCAACATTGGGATGACCTTGCCAGGTATCGAAGGAAAAAAGAATTTTTGTTTATGTTAATCATTAAGACAATTGGGAGCGAATCTGAGCCACTAATTTTAAATTCTGAGGTATTTTTTGGGTAAACTATGGATACTTAGCATTTCCAATGAAAATCTCTCTCTCTCTCTCTCTCTCTCTGAAAAACACTAGCCGCCTTTCTACCTTCCCTCTCTCGCCCTAGGGTTTTCACCACCTTTATGCGGCGGCAGGAGAGGAGGGCTTTACCCTTGATAATTATGTTTTTATTCCTCCTCAGTGATAATAACTCATCATTTTTTTTTGCGAGTTTTCTCTCTCATTGAGGGTTTTCTCTCTCGATCTCATATATATGACAATTTTCTTTGTGTTATCCCCTCTTTTTCTTTCTCTCTCTTTCCTTCATCACCAATCCATCCTTCGTTGCTCCTCCTCCATCGGTCACCAGCGCATGGTCGCCAATGGGTCGACGTTCATGGTTCTGGTTCTAGTTAGCATCTCGAGGTCATTGGAGATCCATGATGTGTGGTTGTCGTCGTAGTGGTTCTACCGATGACGAATTAGGATGGTTTGTGATGTTATAAGGTTTTTTATATTTTTTTCTTTTTACTTTTTTTATTGGACTTCCATCGAAGCTTTTTTGGCTAGGAAAGATTTGTCTAGTTTGGGTTACAGCAATTGGGTGAGTCCCAACCGTCATGGTTGCTTGGTTTCCTATCTAGGGACGAGTCTTCTGCTTGATGTATTTTCATTGCATTTGATAATATATCTGTCTTCGTTTTGACACATGAAAAAAGAGAATCCCTCTGTGTCTTTTCCAAATGTTTTTTTCTTTTAAAATGTTGCCGGGCCATCAACAGAAGTTTTTGGAACATTGTCATTCCTACTTTTTTTTCTTCTTATAACCGGATGTTTAGGTCAACTTGCATAACCTCTACAGCTCTACTAATTCTTACCAAAATAACTCAGCGCTGTCATGCCAAAATAACTCATTGAAACAAAATTTCAAATTCTTACAGGTACCTTTCTGCATATAGCAACCAAGGCAAGAAGGTTTACTTAACTGCGGCTCCCCAGTGCCCATTCCCAGACGCATACGTCGGAGTTGCCCTTCAAACCGGTCTTTTCGACTACGTATGGGTTCAATTCTACAACAATCCTCCTTGCCAGTATGTCTTGGGAAATGATGTCAATCTCCAAGACTCATGGAACCAGTGGACTTCATCTGTTCCGGCTACCGAAATCTTTTTAGGATTGCCGGCTGCTCCTGCTGCAGCTGGAAGCGGTTTCATTCCTGCTTCTGATCTCACTTCGACGGTGCTTCCGGCGATTCATGGTTCAGCCAAGTATGGAGGTGTGATGTTGTGGTCTAGGTACTATGACCTCCAGACCAACTATAGTGACTCCATTAAAGGCTGTGTTTAAAGTGTAAAATAAATCTGTATTATGTAACTTTACTATACTGCATAAATTACATGATGAATCAGTGTAATGGCATTTCACATGTATGAGAGTAAAGAGTCTTTGGAAACCGAGCGTGACAAGAGTAATATAAAACCCTCTGCACTTTTACAAAGTGAATCAGTAAAATTTCACATGTATATCTTTGAAACCGAGCGTGACAAGAGGAATATAAAAGCCTCTGCACTTTGGAGTACACCAAATTGAACAGGCGTCTATATATATTCATTTCGTATAACAAACGAGCGAGCTAAACCTCGATTTTCAGGATAAGTTTAGTAAAATTTTCAGAGGCTCGTTTCTAAAGCTCGGCTCGATTGTATGAGCTTGGCTAGTTTAAGGAGACTCGTTAAGTAATTACACTGCCTCGGCTTGTTTATAATCGAGCCAAGCTCGAACACTACAAAGCTTGGCTCGGCTCGACTCGGCTCGCTTGCACCCCTATGCAAGGGTGATTAACATTTGTGATGTTTCGATGAATTACATTAGTAGAATCAATTAAATCTATGTCAATGTTAAATGTGATTAAAAACAGTAGAGTACTACTAAGGGAGCATCATTCTTACTAAAAAAAAATAGCATGCATAAGATCGGTTGCAGTGATATGCACAATGTATACGTATTAATAGGGAAACCCTCCTAATAAACCACTAAAATCCCACCCATCAAACAAAATTCAAACAGGACCCTGCTACGCGTACAGAGCGTAGTGCACAGAAAATATACAAATTGTGCTCGGGGACCTACTTTTGGGTCCCATACGAGTGATCCGAACCGTTCATTTTTCTTAGAACATTTTTCCGAGTGGGCTCACAAAAATTCAGCTCAATTAGAAGTGGTTGAACCAAAGTCCCACCGTTTCAATCCAAATTTTTTTTTATTGAAACGGTGGGATTTTGGTTCGACCACTTCTAATTGAGCTGAAATTTTGTGGGCCCACTCGGAAAAATATTTTAAGAAGAATGAATGGTTCGGATCACTCGTGTGGGATCCAAACGTGGGTCCTCGAGCACGATCTGTGCATTCTCTGTACCTATGGGTCGGTACCCATAGGTTTTCCGATTCAAACATACTGATAATTGGTTCTACGGCGTAAACAAAATACCCACCCGCGAAGATGTGTTGGTAAAAAAATATGACATCTGCCATCCTAACCCGACCCATGCACACTTACCACTGGTCCATATTCCCATTAAGCAAACACTCTGTTACATCAATCTACGATGCCCTACAATCTCAAAATCTCTTTATCATATAACAGGACGGGGGTTGCTGTTGTACACGATTTGGGTCGTTCCTTACTTTGATGGACAACCTAGATTTCAAACAAAATAGGAGAATTATTCGCGCAATTAGTTTGTTTTCAATCTCAACCGTTAAAAACACTTGTGGACAGCCAAGATTGCTGGTATAACGTACTAATGAAAAGTATACTAAAAACTGGATGGAAATTGTATGTGTGTTATGTGTAGTGTGTGCTCTGATCGCAAGCAGGATATATAATAGTACCCCTATGCAGTTCAAAAAAAAAAAAAAAAGATAATGTACTCCTAGCTGCCAAAAAAGATCCCAAGTTTGTCCCTTTTGAAATCAGAGCACACAATCCTTCCCAAATGTCTCACAAAATCTCTCTATTATTACCTCCTTTCCATTTTCTTTAACTTTTCATTCTTGCTCCTATGCCCATTAGGCTCCATTACATTAAAAAGTGGATAACGGGGATTATTGGTTTTTTTGAGTTTTCACGCTTTAAGAGACAAGTCATTTTTCTCACATATATCAATAAAATGTTCAAAAACTAACTTAGCGGAACAGGCAGTCTTACAATGACATTACCAAAGTTGTTTTTTTAGCCCACCACCTTCTTAAAAAGCCAAAAACAACATTAGTCTGGTTCCTTTGGGCACAACACCAAACACACAGTTCCTCACGTACACGTGGGTTTTGCGTAATAAATTTGTGTGAGACTTACGTATATGTGAGGAGTTGTGTTCGGGTTTTGCGTAATAAATTTTGTGAGACTTACGTATATGTGAGGAGTTGTGTTCGGTGTTTTATCTGGATGATTGTATGACCATTTTCCTAAATTTTTTTCCTACCATTTTTTAAATAAAAATGTTAAAATTATTTTTTGTTAATGTCAAAATTCGAACGCATAAGAAAAAAAACAGTAGGTTACCACCGCCCATTTGCAATTGCAGAAATTAATGTCAAATTACTAGTAAAATTTTTGGCTCGAGGATTCGGTCATTATTTTGGGTTTTCTCATGGAAATTGGAACAGGACCGGAATTGGGTGAAGCAACCAAACACGTAATTTTCCGACGATCAAGACAGATTCCGGTGAAATCAAGACAGATTCCGGTGAAAGCAAGACGCCCCACTCCTCTAGCCAGCCGCGGTTTTCTGCACTCCGCATCTTTTACCACTCCTCGCTTTTGCTAGGGTTTGATTTTGGTGGTGGAAGAGAAATTCAGTTGAGTAAAATGCAGCCAACACACCCTATGAACGCAAGGAATCCAATGGCGCCGATGAACCCTGTTCAGTTCACGCACCCCGCATCTCAGCCTTGGTTTCCGATTCTACCCCCAGCTCTGCCACCGTGTAGCGGTTTCTGGCGGACCACGAACGTGCCTGATTGCATTCAAGAGCTGCGGGATACCATCGTTCTCGCAAAAGCTATGTGAGTGATTAATTTGGTCAAATTTCAGTGCTTGATTACATGTTACGGATTGGTTGGTGAATGGTCTATGGTTTAGTTTATTAGTGTCCAAAACTCCAATGGTAATGACCACCGATCGGTGGTACTGTGGTAGTCTAGTGGCCAGTGGATCACTCCTACAGGATTTGCTTCAGGAGGTTGAGGGTTTGAGGCGTGTAATCAACGCCCTCTCTTGCAACCCGGTTCACCCGCCTGCTTGTTCATTGTGGCTATACGGCTATCCGGTGCTAAGTCACATAATGCGAGTGCGAGTGCCTGTAATATGGCTGGCTGCTGTGTTGCGGGGAGGGAGGATTGTTACCATTGCCGATCGCCTCCCAACCCTATATTTGTCTTGGCAAATATGCTCCGAGGAAAATTCCTTTAAAAATGGATATGAAGCTATACTCCTGTATCTGTGTCTAGAAAAGCTGATACTTCTATGTGGAATTACGTTCATGATACACCTACATTAAAAGATCCAAGTGAAATTACAAAGGCTGTGTTTGGTTAGATAGTTTAGTTTAGTTTTGATGATGTCATCAGGTGTAATGAGTGGAGAGAAATGAGGGAAATGATGATGTCATCAAAACTAAAACTAAAACTAAATTGTGAAACGAACAGGAAGTTTTTCCTTTTGTTTCTTAAATTTTTTTCCCAAGGAGAGGTCAAATGTAATAAACTCAAAAGTCTTGAGAGAGTGGAACTGTGGCAAGACAAGATGTAAACATCATTTTCACAATACTCCTTGAAATCTATTTTACGTAAAAATAGTTTGAAGAAAATAATATATTTTTTAGAACATTTATCCCTTCACATTAGAGCATTCCATTTCAACACTTTCAAGTATGTGGCGTACACATCCTTGTCCCGCATACACCGCTTCCTAGGTAACATTGCCCAGTTCGTATGTGCGAGCATAGTTGCCATCTTAGCATTAAAATAACTATGAGAATGTACTAGAGTACATGCTCTGAATTTGTTGGTGAAATTCATATGCTCGAGCATATTAATGAAATAAGTTACTTCTTTTTTATATTTGTTAATCGTTGCTAAAAAAAGGTTTTTGAATGTTGATTGTGACTTGAATTATAAAATACTAACAGGGAAAAGGAACTAGAGGCATTGATGGAAATCAAAGATAGTAAAGGATTTAAGGAGGGTGCGGAAATAGGGGCCACTGAAACTTCATCAATGAGGCTATCTGGTTTTCTTGATGATAATAGATTTGATTTTGAATCGCAAATGACACTTTCACTGCAATCTGCAAATGCTGTAATGTCAAAGTTAGGGGCACAACTCAAGCCCTTTGGAGTTGTTGCGGATGAAACGACTCCATGGGAGGAAAAGTCTGTGGCGGTAAGATTTGCTAACAAAAGGCAGAAGTCCCAACGGAACAAACATTGGAGGAAAAGAAAGAGGAAACGAATTGCGGAAATGTTTGCTAAGGTTGTTACGTCTTCAATTCGCACCAGCCCCCTCCTCTCTTTTGTTGGCAAAGCTGGGAACATAAATATTTTGTTTGACTAGAAGTATCTATGAATGGTGTTCAGGAGCCCGAGCGCTTTGAGAAAGCAGATCAAGAAGCTGATGAATGGAGGGCGAGGGAGATTGCAAATAATATTGCAAAACAGAGGGTAACAAAATTATTTTATGTGGTCCTTCCATGCAGCAGTTCTAGATATTGGTGATGGTTTTCCCAGACTAGGAAAATAAAGCTCATTTTATCAACTTTCAGATTTTAATTATTTTGCTACATTGGATTTGTTTCGTGAATTTGTTAATTATTAGGTTGGGTTTTAAGCCATTGAATGCCAAGCTACTCATCTATTGTTCTACACTCAAACACACACAGACACGTGCATATTTTACAGTTGATATGCCTCAAGGAAGCCAAGATTTTAGGTAAACATGCCTTAAGCTCCGTTTGTAGCACTTATAAGCCAACTTATCTAACATATTTTCTTAAAAGATGCTAATGATTGGTGTTTGTTATTTATTATGAGTAATCACTTGTTTAGTTTTCCAACTTATTTGACCCGAAAAAGCGAGATTATTTTATAGTACAATTTCTAGTTTTTGCTTATTTAAAGCTGGTAATAACATGTATGTGGTACTTTTTTTAGTTTCAATAGTTCTTTTATAGAATGTTTAAGGCCTATCTAGACATATAAGACAATAAACTATTCTACAATTTATTTAGCCAATAGAGTTTGAACTTTTATTTTAGCTTTATAACAAAAGTTGGACCAAACATATTTTACAACTTATCTCAAGTCTTTCAAGCAAATAATAATAAATTTGATACTCTAAAAATCTTACACACAAGTGGTTTTATAAACGGGGCCTTAGGTACAGAAAAGCTGGCTAGATACGTGAAAGTGATCACAAATGTTTATTGAGAGAATGATTTCAGCAATTAGTCATGATTTTGGTGAGATTGGTTTTGAGTCATCCACGATTGTGGATGGAAGAAAAGGAACCATTGTAGCTAACAAAATGACTATACGTTCATGATTTGACAAAAAAGCATTGTCTTATCGTTAGTAGTTCAGTACTTCTGTATGATATTTACTTAGAACACTTGAATGAACTCAGAATGGCTTTTATTGTTTTTATCCTTTTATTATTGCCCCTTCTGATCCGTACACGACAAGATTCTCTAGTTATGAAGAGCATTACTTACTGTTTGTAGCTAGACTTGAGGTGTTCAGTTTTGGATAGCCTCCTCATTCACCAGCACTGCTTCTCTTAGGGCCATGGTGTTCCATTATCTTTTGATTGTTCATAGTAAGCATTATAATGTGATACCGTCACTTATATGTACTAATCTATAAAAATTGGAGAGCTAAAACTTGGTCAGAAACAATTGTAACTGATTCTTGTAATTTAGTTGTCTTTTTGTCCACGGTTGATATGGTGATGGTAATCATTTTGTATGCTCATGCTTAATTATTTATATGTGGTGGGTTTTTTTTTGAAAGGATATGTGTGGTTGTTGAGGCATGTGTCTCTGCAGGTGGAAAAGATGAAGGAAATCGCGAAACTTAAAGCAAAAGAAGAGAAAGAGATACTACAATCTGAGGTGAGAATTACAGGAACGCGCTTTAGTGTATGTTCACAGTAATTGCAGCTGTTAATATGATCTAATTGCAGCTGTTAATATGATTCTGAAGTTTCATGGTTAGTATATGGGCGTTTAGTATATAGTTAGGATTTTCAAGCATTTCTTAGAGCAGACATGATCTGTTATCCATGTCAAACGCCGTAGATGCATTCTTGCTTTCAATGATACATAGCCTGATTGCACATGCCAGATTCAGCTGCATATAATTTTCTCAGCATCTGGCTCTACTTGGGACTAGATTTTTTCTCCCTTTTGCTATAACGTTGTTCCACTTGTGATCCATGCATCTTTGCCTTTCATTAGCCGTCGTGGGAACTTCAACTTCAACTAGGTACTCCGTTGGTTTTAGTAATTGGCTTGTGCTGCAGTTGTTCATCTGTATTTCTGTTTCATTGCTATGGCCATCCTATTGTTAATAAGGCTTTACCAATATTGTCAATCAGTTGGGGAAAAAAGTGTTTGTAAAGGTTGGGCTATTATTCTGATCAATTAGGGTTATTGTAAATTAGGTTGTATGTTCGGCAGTACTTCTCTTATCCGCAACTATAGTATTGCACCGTTGGCAGGCTTTTTCAATCAATGATGCAATATTTTGGTGGACTCTAAGAATATGATTTTAATAATTTTAGTGGATTGGACATTGGAGTGGCTTTTCTATCCCATGCAAGTGAAGGGCCATTCCTCCTATCACTAACCCGTTCACTTACCTTGGCACTTGACAGGCTCTCTCTTGCATTGTCATGGTTGATTTATGTCGTATATGACCTGTACTCAGATTTTGAACTTTCAAAACTTCAAAGTAGGCACATGTCTAAAAAGAAATTAGATGTAAGAATAGGTATTGTAGATTGATACTTGAGTATTGGGGGAATATATTACTATAGTTCTCAGAGACGTGTGCACCTTCTTGTGTCACTCGCCTTATTCCTTCTCTGATTGATGCTGCGTTGAGTTGGGAGTGTTTAGTGAGCTTGTTACTGAAGAATAAACTTTCTTTCGATTTCCAGAAACTTCATTAAGAACTAGGAGTGAACATCGAACCAAACCGCTGAACCGGACCGAACCGGAAGTTTTTTTCGATTTTTTTCTTTGACCGGTTCGGTTCGGTTCAGTTCAGTTCGTGGTAAATTGAAATTTTGAAAACCGGTTCGGTTCTCGGTTCGGAGGATTTTTTTTCATGGACCGAACCGAACCGAACCGGTATTAAATTATATATGTTCAAAAATTGTAGGAGGTGGGGATTGAACCCCAAACCTTACGTGTAGAGTACCAAAGTCGTGCCAACTGGGCTAGCAACCCTTTGTGAGTAAATCCAAGAGATCTGTTGACATTTCACATCTCATATTTTCACCCTAAACGATCTGACGAAGAGAGAGAGAAACCCAACGCTGGCCGATGAGGAGCCGCCGCCACCAAGATCCGTCCGTTGTCTACTCCGTCCGTCGTCGTCCGTCATCGATCCGTCCGTCGTCGTTATGATCGTCAAGTCGTCAACCCATCTGTTTCTCTCTCTCTCTCTCTCTCTCTCTCTCTCTCTCTCTCTCTCTCTCTCTCTCTCTCTCTCTCTCTCTCTCTCAATATATGTGTGTACAGTGTATATATCTCTGTCAATTTGTACAATCGTAGATATGATGTATATATATCATTAAATCTGTTTGTTTCTGTATAAAAAATCAAGATCTGTTCGTTTCTGGTGTGTTTCTGGTGTATAATGTAGTCTAGATCTGTAAAATCGTTTCATCTCTTTCAATCAGTCCATTCTCTTCTCTCCCTCTCTGCGCGGAACCAAACCGACCACTGAACCGGCCCGAACCGGGACGAACAGAACGGAACCGAACCGATCTCTTTTGAATCGGTTTCGGTTCTCTGTTGCCCCCGAACCGAGTTTTTCCGGTTCACATAAAATCGTCCCTGAATCGAACCGAACCGAACCGGTTTCACCCCTAAAAAAGAGAAAGACTGTAGCTGAGGGGAAGGAGATTGGGAGGAGGGGGCATAGAAACAATAGTAAGTGCACTTTTGATGTGAAGTCCTTGGTTTGAGGTGATCCGTGTGGTGAATCATGATTTGGTACATTTCATTGGGCAGTAAGGAAGGACCAACTATACCATAGTCAATTAGATAATGTTGTGTCCATTTTGTGGTGCTTTATTCCCTATCTGCCATGTATGCAATGCTTTTGATGCTGTTTATTATTTTTCAACTTTGGATAATGCAACTATAACCAAGATTTGTTTCAGCTTGAGCTTGTATTGATTGTGGAGAAGTTGCAAGAATTGCGGTCAATCAGGATCCAAAAGTTGAAAAAACAAGGTGTGAAACATGTTGTTACTATGATTACTTCTTGTGTAAATTGAGGCTTCATATGTCGTCATATTAACTCACTTTACCATGTAGGTAAGGGTGTAATCAGCAACTTTTTTACTGTTCAAAATTGTCTATGGTATTAATTGGATAAGGTCATAGGCAAGTTACATACTGGTCCAACTGCTTATTAGACACGGAAAAATATCCTGACATATATAAGTAGAGTTGTTAACTTCGTTGATTATGTTATGTCATCCCACTTAAGTACCGTGCTCTGTTAAAGGTAACAATATGTTCATTAGGGCTACTGGTGCATCACTGTATATTGTTCTTCCATCACTGATAGATTAAGCCTGTCAATAGAGAAGCCTATGTTTTTCTTATGCTGAATTGATTTCGGTTGCAAGTGTTGGACCTAGACACTGTCAGTTGCTTTGTCTTACACTTTGTTTTCTACTGAGGAAGTTAATAATTGTTCCTGTGGTATTCTGTTCAATTCTATATTACTTGGGTTGTTCGGGGACGAGGTGTGCAACATGTCCTAAATCGTGTCACATTGTGGGTTGTCTTCTATTGGAAAGCACTATGTTTAGAGTTATATGTTCCTAATTATTCAAATGGAACGCATATATACAAGCTTTGTGCTGTACAACTTGTTACACAGCCGTCTTGTTAAAGCACCACGGCTCTAGATTTGTAATGCATTGTATTTTGCTTTTTCTTGTAAAGAACATGTTGGGGAAATATAGACAAAAACATTGGGTTCACCTTGGGTCGCTAAATTCATAGGTGTAAGATATCTTGGAAAGTGCGTCCAAAAAAATGTGTTTCTCAAATGGCTTGTTCCTGTAATCCTGCAGGCCATTTTCTCCCAGAGGAGGATGACAAGTTCCTCGAAAGGGTTCAAGCTGCAGTTGAGGAAGAGGAGCGCCAGACGATGGCTGCATCTGACAAAGATGCTGCTAAGGAGGTAATCGCTACTGCTGAGGAATCTAGGAAAATCATTCAGGGCCATGGACCTGACCCAAAAGTTGTAAGTAGAAATAAAGGTGGAAATGAGGAGAGTAAAGAGCAGACACCTCGGAACGAAAACGAGAAAGGCTCTGGTGCAGTAACTGATGAAGATTCTGGAAAGCAAGGATCAGAAGGACTAAATCATAGACAGGTATACGATGGGGTGGGAAGTTTACCAATTGAGTTCTATCACTATTATCATGGCAGCAATACCGATTTGGGAACACTTATAGAGGTAATTGCAACTGGTTTTTTAACTTTAACGTTCTCAGAGTTTTAAGTAGGTAACGATTGGAAGCTAGTATTATCTACTTGCATGATACCTGGATGACCCTATAATCGGATAAGCTATCCATATGGTTGTATCTCTTTTAATTGTTGGCTGTTTCTTGCTCTAAGCCTCTAATATTTCTATTCCACTGTACACATGTTTTGTTCAAGCCATGATTGTTTACTGAAAATCTTATCATTCTCTTTTCTTTTCTTTTTTTCAACTCATTTCTATCTAATTTGTTTTTTCTAATCTATTTTTTCTGGCTTGGCTACATGGGATAGCCGAGCCATTCCCCTTTCTTTATTAGTCTTGGGGTCATCTCTTTTCTCCCCGCCTTGCCTGTAATCTCCTTTACTCAATCCTCACTCCGAATCGCGTAAATTAAAAGGTTTCGTCATGAATGCAGGTTAGAAGAACATGGGATCAATATATAAGACCAGGGGGAAGGTGAGGTCACCAATACTTTCTTGCATTGCCATTTTCTTTCAATTTAATTTCTGTGGTTTCTTTTGATCAATATATGCCACTTTATGCCACTTTCTTGTTTGCTTTATCCTTGCTCAACCCCCATTCCACAAGAGTGGTTTCTTTTGATCAATATATGCCAGAAGCAGCACTTTTGTTCCTCTATTGGGCCATTTTCTCAATTATTTCTTTCAAAACTTAGCAACGGTTGAAATTACTAGGATCCTAAACCCTTGCCCTTGCCGGCTATTTTGTTGGTAAAAAATTGTGACCTAGTCACAATTTGATCTGATCATTGGGCATAAATTATCGGAATTTAGTCAGGTACTTCAGGGGAAGTCCTTGGTTCTAAAATTTTCTGTTACTTGAAAAGACATGACCTGCAAAAATTAGCCTTTTGTCCTTGTGACTTGCTACAACACAACCGTGTTGATTCATCACAACGCATTTGGATACGGATACGTCAAGCATTCTCATGATCAGGGAAAAAAAAAAAAATAAGCATTACCAATCTCAATTGTGATTTTAAGCGCTGCAGGTGGTGTTACAAGTTTAATAAATTAATCCAACTTTTTCTAATGCCATTCTTTTGTGCAGCCGATTACCAGGGCACTGGGTTCTACCACCACCTCCGGCAGATGCAATATGGGCATCCTACCTGGTGCAACCAAAGTGAATGTGGCTGGTATTGTAATGGTATGCGGTACTTATTTTTTATAACAGCCGTGGACTTCAGAGTTCTCTTGTTTGGTAGCTAATTGTGGTTCATGAATATACCCATGAAACAACGTACTTTCCTGAAATGAGAAATGAACTCAATCCCGTATTACGCGTTTTTGGATTTGCTTGCATTAGAATTAGTTTGGTAGATATCACGAGCAATATGGAGATGGATCGAGTAATCTGTTCCTTTATCCTAAAAAAAGGAGTTCTATTTTGCATGGTCCAACCATTGATCACAAAAATTTCTACAATAAATTGGGTAGGTCGGTGGGTGGTGTAGTTCCCTATCCACAATTTTGCTATTTACTGGAATTTGTTTACTGGAATACAATTAACAAGCTCCCCATCCTCCCATGAATGGATTTAGGAACCTTACAACTGTGAGTCTGAAATAATCACATCAGACAGTGGAGGAGGGTTATGGTACAAGTAAACCTAATTGGGTTGTATTTCTCCCCAACTCTGCACCCCAATTCTCTTAATTCAAGTTAATCAGTCGATCATCCTCAATGTGGTTCGACTCATAAATCTCATATCCCGAACCCAGCAATTAGAAGAAAGTTGTCTCCATTGTTATGTTCATGTATGCCTAGCCTTCTGAATCTGGAAACGCTCGAGGATATCACTTATGCTTCGTTTTCCTTAAAAAAATGAACTTCAGATTATCTATTGACTCTTGCTCTGCCGTCTGGCACTGTAAGCTGCAGTTCACATAGAGTCTCCTGAGCAACCATCAAGGTTACATCGTGCATTTGGACTCGAGACCAGAGTACACTTCGGCCTTCAATCTTTCTAATCTTGATCCTCGCCAAGTTCGTTTTCAGTTACGGGTTACATCACCCAAATCTTTAAAAAAAAATCGCCGGGCCAGTAGCATTATGATCTCTTTCTTTTCAAGTCCAAAGAAACCTCTCAGGCTGCACTCAGGCCCCTGTTCAATACCTCCAGTCCATAGCAACATTCCCTGTTCCCATTATCCCAGTTGTGCTCGAATTGCATTGAAAAGACAGTGTCCAACGCTCGTGCAGCTGCTGCAAATAGTTTCAATCAGAGGGTGAAGCTATCTATCATCTACTTGTTCAAGCGTTCATCCTCTACGTTTTCATTTTGTGTCGTTGCTGTTATGCAACCAATCTGATACTTTGTATTGGTTATTGTTTCATGTTATCATGTCAAATGATTCTACTATAGGACACAAAAAAGACTACAAATCTTAAGTTTTGATGCTTCAAAACCCTAAGCATGACTATCAACAATAACTTGATCAATCGCCATCTCTGAATTATTTAGTTTATGGTTCCATGGAAGAAGAAAAAAAAGGAGATAAAAAATGGCAGAAATAAACGATAATAGTAAAATGTAGCCGAGGGTTCAAGACGCGCCCAAACCAGAAGCAATTGGGGCATCCTACGATTCGGCTCTATCAATTTGCGAAGGAATGAATTTGCTAGAAATTCAGTGTTAGAGAGGCCTCCTCCTGGAGTAGTGCCCCTCTGCTGGGACCTTCGCCATCTATCTGCTTGAATTTCTACTAGTCTAAAGTCACACAATGCGCGTGCAAAAGCATATATTTCGTCCTAAAATCCGCGAGACCGAGCATTGAAAAAACCCATGAAAGTAGATAATATGCATGTATGTAAGAAACTAGATCAAGGAATTAACCGAAAGGGAAAGGAAGAAATAGTTTCCCATCCAGCGATCTATATCCATCCATTTTCTATCAATATCCGAAGGCAAACTTGGCCGAAAGCGCATTAAATTTTTGAATCGCACTTCCTCCATAGGTCCTTCGTTTCAATTATTCGAAAGAAAACCAAAAAAAAAAACGTAAATGCAAATATGTATAGATATACTGTGTGTCAGTGTGTGTGTGTGTGTGTGTGTGTGTGAGAGAGAGAGAGAGGAATCGAGCTCAGAGAATACGAACCAAAGAGAGAGAGAGAGAGGAATCGAGCTCAGAGAATACGAACCAAAGTAGAGAGAAAATCATGTCGAGACATTATAAAAACATCCCGCAGTCATATATTTCCTCAGATCTCCTCATCGCGTCAACTCTCTCTCTCTCTCTGTCTCTCTCTCTAATGTGATTAAGGATCGAACGTAGAGATTGAAAAAACAGTACTGAAGAATACGAAGAGAAATCGATTATCGAATGCCAGTATCAGATGTGAACCCTAATTAAACCTTTGCCTACGATGGTGGCGACTGCGAAGAGAAATCGATAATCTCTTCGTACACCCTCATTATATAGTGCTCGTCACTGGGCTTGGACGCTTCTTGGATCTCCCGTTTGGGCCACTGTAGGCTTAGATTTTGCGTTGAAAAGGTTAGCCCAACACAATTGTGAGAGATGTTGTTACTTTCAAATCGGGACCCATTGCAGTTTTCCTTCTTCTTTTTTTCCTTTTTTTTTTTTTTAATCAGAAGAAATGGTTCACATTCAATAAAGCCCGACGGCACTTACGAAGAACTCCATCCAAAATACAATGATAAAAATCTAGTATAACAACCCAAAAAAATGTGGGTGCTCTATTGTTCCCATTGGTCAACAGGCCTTGCCAATCCCAATCCAAACCATTCAAAAGTGTTTTGCATGGTTCAAATTGAAAATAAAAACTCTTCAGGCGAATATTCTTCTCTTTCCCAAAAAACTTGATTTTAAATTCAGACCATTGATTATCGATACGGACAATTTGGATTGGGGTTAGCAGGGTCTGCCGACCCATGGGGAGAGGCCTCGCTTCCACAAAGAAACAAGGGATCAATAGCAAGCATCAAAGTAAGTGCAAGGCGCAAGCAACCCGAATCAAAGTTGGGTTTAGTGTGAGTAAAGGAGGAAGGAGAGTAAACTCTTTACGGATTGTCTAGATTTAAATCAGATTGACAAAAAATATCGATGTAGTCCAAACTCCCAAAACAGTGTAGAAACATAAAAAGAGAAAAACACAAGGACCATCTCCAAAAACCACCTCCTCGTCGATTCCAAAGAGAGGTCGTGGTGATAGTCGGAATGAGAGGCGGAGGTGTGCGGCGGCCGCAAGGAAAGGGTGAAGAGATATGGCAGTGAGGAGAGGCGAAAGGTTAGAGAGGTGGATGGGGGGATGAAATCGGTGGTGAGGTGGAAGATCGAGTGGTCAAGACGGAGAGGAGAAATGAAAAAACTAATTCTCACGAGGGAGATGGACAACCCTCACTGAGGAGGGAGAGAAATCAATCAAGGGACAAGTAGCTCACAAGGAAACCTTATGCGAGAGAGAGAGAGAGAGAGAGGAGAGGAGGGGTAGACGAGTACCAACAGACCCACTGCAGTTTATTTTTTTATGTATCTTTCAATTTTGTTCATCCTTTTTAAAAGTGGGTGAATATTACCCACCACATTTCCAATTCTATTTCGATAAGCAGAGTAGTCTATCACTTAGAAATATTAAACCTTACTTTCTTTGAAATGCACTCCATAATTTATCTTTTATTGCCTGTGTTTTATGTAATTTTAAAAGGAGGAGAAATTTAGAGTGCATTTATAAAAAGCAGAGTGAAAAAATTATTACCCTTATTTTTTTTTTCACATATAGAAAGATGGGCCACTTAGCTAAAAATCCAAAACATTTGACATTTTTAAAATAAATGATAAGGAACTTTTGCAATTGAACATAAAAACAAAAAATATTTGACATTTTTAGGAGAAATGACAATGAACTTTTGCAATCGAACATAAAGACAAACAAAAATTAGTGAAATGTCACTAATTATTAAAAACTCAAATTTCGTAAATAAAATTCAAAAAAATACCACTCCACCTCTCGCCGACCATTTTCGGCTACCAAAAAAATTAGTGAAATGTCGCTAATTTTTAAAAATCCGAATTTCGTAAATAAAATTCAAAAAAATCACCACGCCACCTCCGGCCGACCACCACCCCGCCTTTGGCCGACCACTTCCGGCGACCAAAAAAATTAGTGAAATATCACTAATTTTAAAAAAATTGAATTTCGTAAATAAAATTCAAAAAAATCACTACCTCACCTCCGGCCGACACCACCCCATCTCTGGCCAACCACTTCCGGCGACAAAAAAAATTAGTAAAATGTCACTAATTTTTAAAAATTCGGATTTCGAACATGAAATTCAAAAAAATCACCACCCCAACTCCGGCCGACCACCACCCCCCGCCTTTGGCCGACCACTTCCGGCGACAAAAAAAATTAGTGAAATGTCACTAATTTTTAAATATTCGAATTTCGTAAATAAAATTCAAAAAAATCACCTCACCTCCGGTCGACCACCACCGCATCTCTGGCCGACCACTTCCAGCGACCAAAAAAATTAGTGAAATGTCACTAATTTTTTATAAATTCATATTTCGAACATGAAATTCAAAAAAATCACCACCCCAACTCCGGCGGACCACCACCCCACCTCTGGCCGATCACTTACGGTGACCAAAGAAATTAGTGAAATGTCACAATTTTTTTAAAATTCTAATTTCGAGCATAAAATTTTAAAAAAAAATCACCACCCTACCTCTGGCTGACCACCACCCTACCTTTAGCCAACCACTTTCGGCGACCGAAAAAATTAGCGAAATGTCACTAATTTCTTAAAATCCGAATTTCGTAAATAAAATTCAAAAAAATCACCACCTCACCTCTAGCCAACCACTTTCGGCGACCAAAAAATTTAGTGAAATGTCATTAATTTTTAAAAATCCTAATTTCGTAAATAAAATTTTAAAAAATCACCACCCCAGCTCCGACCGACCACCACCCCATCTCTGGCCGACCACTTCCGGCGACCAAAACAATTAGTGAAATGTCACTATTTTTTACAAGGAAAAGATCACCAAAAAAATTGCAAAAAAAAAAAAAAAACATTTCGATAACAATCGGCATTAATCATTTTACCTTTACACTTGGATAATTGATTGAATCCATTGACATGTGCCAAAAAAATTAGTAAAATGTCACTAATTTTTAAAACTTGTAATTTCGTACAGGATATTCAAAAAAAAATAAAAAATCCTACCCTTATAATTTTTTAAATGTCTTTCGTCAACTGGTGATCTGAATTATGTTTAGCTTATGCTTGGTGGTAGTGTACTGGCTCACTGTTGAAAAAGCTCGAAGTCTTAGATCCCAATTATAGCCCATTCGTTACCAGGCCTTGGGCGGCCTCGTAAGCAAAAAATAGAGAGGATATTTGTGACCAAAATAAAGGGAGAGTAGATATGTTTTATCTTTTTATTAAATCATAATTATAAACAATGTCTTTATGTTTGATTGTAAAAATTCCTTGTCATTTCCTTTAATTAGGCAAAATATTATGTATTTATGCCTAATTATTCAAAAGATACTTTCATAAATGTACATAAGGAGGGGGAAAAGGAAAAAAAAATTGCATTTACAAGAGGAGTATGCATATTTAATATTAAGAGTAATTATGCTGACTCATTACTATTTACTACTACAAATTTTTAATATTTTCGTCAATTTTCTACGAAGGCAATTTATCCTTTTCACATGCATGACATTTTATTTTTTTTGATAATCTGAATACCAATAAGCAGAAACTAGACTAGCCTTAACTTTATAACTACAGCGAAAGACTGTATTTTTGTTTGAACCCTTAAAATCAGTTCTCTTTTGCCAAATAGGGTTTTGCCCAAGGGCTTGAAATCATTCAAATTGGAAGTGGAAGAGGCTTGAAAGCTTTGGGGCGCATCACGAATCGCTGATTACAGTCGAGACGTAGGGGTGCTGAGAGGTAGAAATGGGAAGGAGGATATTGAACAACGCGTTGAGCGCGATTGTGAATGCAGAGAAAAGAGGGTTTGCCACTGCTCAAATCAAACCCATTTCCAATGTCATGGCCGCTTTCCTCAATATCATGAAATATCGAGGTAATTTTCTTCTGTTTTTTGCACACGTAAAACCCTAATCCTACTTTGTGGGGTGTGGAATTACGGTGGGGTGTGTTGGGTTTTTGCATTACATTTCTTTTTTTCTTTTCTTTTTTTTGCCGAGTTGTGGTGGTTTTACTGTAGGGAGTTCAGAATTGGTTAATGTTGGTTTCCAGATTTTGAGTTAAAGGGTTTCTACCCTAAGTCACATGTTGCGCATGTACATGGGGAGCATTTGCCCGAGCACGAAAGCATCTTTCGAAAACATCCAAATTACGAAAATTCACCACAGCGAGGGTTGGAAACGCGACCGTAGAGCGAGGATTGACAACCGGAGTGGAGGATTGTAGAAGAGGATTATGTTTTTGAGTTCTTGTTTTCTACCACTTTTAATAGAAATTGTCAGATGGTGGGAACAGGGTTTGTTTTCAACAGATGCGGTATGTCGGTCGGATGATGCACTACACCGCTACACGGTGTAGTGCGTTTTACGCACTGCACCATCCCCAATCTGGGTCGGTCACGGATTTTAGCTTTTTGTTTGTGAGGGTCATGAGAGTTCTTCTGCACAGTGATTAGATTGATACCATACATAATTCTAACGATGCCAAAAATGTATTGACTTAATTTGAGGGAGTTAAGTATTCATAGCCTATAATCTTAGAGATGACCTACGAATAAGTGGGGTTTGAAGTATCAATATGGAAAATAAAAATAAAAAACTTTATGCAGAGAATGATGACGTAGGCTCAGTCTTTTGGATTTTGAGACCTTTAGTCTGGAAACTCCATGCCAAAGTTACTTTCTTTGGGTTTTAACTAAGAGAAGAGTGTAAACTGGAGGCAATGAATGCACGACTTGTTATTGACAGAGGAACACAAATGAGCAGGTCACAGCATATTTGCCACTGCCTTAGAGGTGGGATATTTTCCCCTTCTTGTTTAGGCAACTCTTTAGTCTCTGTTTGCCAAAATAACTGTTGGGCAATTGCTTGGATTCTAGGAAGAACCGACGACTATGCGTTATGACATCATCCAAAATGACCTTATCAACTGAACTTGTGGAATTTAATACAAGTGCTTTGTTCCAAAAACTTTTTAGAGATGGAGACGATGTAATCTTTACTCTGTGAGCCAGCTTTTTTCCTCGTATCTGAATGTCTTTTGGGTCAATATGCGCCGGTTGAAGGGATTAAGATGTTGCTCCTTTAAGGACTTTGAATGCTATTTTCAACTCCGCGGCGTACTGATACAGACTTGGTATCTGCCATGCAGGATACATTAAAGATTTCCAAGTACATGATCCTCACCGAGTTGGGAAGATAACTGTCGAACTCCAAGGCAGGATTAAGGATTGCCGGGCTCTCATGTATAGGCAGGACATTAAGGCCCAAGATATTGAGAAGTATAGATTCAATAAGCTTCCAACACATCAAGTAAGTGTATTTTTTTTTAGCAATTTTACTATTTTGCTGCCTGACAATAAGAACAGATGTTCATACGTTCATTTATGTTAATTTGATCAATTTAAGCTATTCTTAGAATTTGTGGACATGAAAGTACCCATTGAAAGTAACCAAGTTTAGTTTTTCAGTCCTAAAAGTTTTGCAAGTGCCATTGATGGCTGCTCATTCTTCGCCAATTTGATGGGCATATAGCTACCATACTGGTTAATGAGTGAATTATGTACATTGAAGAGGAAAATATGAATCTCTCTTTTTAAGACGCAGGCTTCATTAGTGCATGTGAAAGCTTTGAATATTTTATCATTCATCTTGTTATGCCGAAGTTTCATTAAGTCTTAGACGGTTTCTCATGTTTGGCACGATTAACTCATAAGCTACCATTCGTGAGGGAACCAAATGATAATAGCATAGTTTTCTTTACCTGCAGTGGGGATATGTCGTGATTACGACTCCTAGTGGAGTTTTGGATCATGAAGAGGCGATCCGACAAAATGTGGGTGGTCAGGTTCTGGGGTACTTCTATTGAGCTATTGCCGTTACCATTTTGCAAGTGGCAAAGAAGGAGCTTTGTTTCATCTGCTCTTTTGTTTGTACAACAATATGTGTCCCTTTCCAGCAGTGGGACAGTTCATTATAAGACTCAAAACTTTTCTTGCTATAGCCTTCCACAGTTCAATTCCCAAGGATTGTTTCAGATGGGGAAATGGTGTTGATTCAAGTTTGATTTTTTCTTTTCTTTGTCCTTGTTTAGATATCATGTGAGATGTTTGGTTTCATGTGGAAGCTTTGAAATAAATCTGTAGTTTCAACATTTTGGTTTCCTTTTAGTGATGGCAAGAATACCGTGTGGCATGCTTGTTGCAGTTAATGGTGATCAACATTAGTTCATGTTTAGCTGTGAAGATTCAGTATGAGCAGGTTTTCAGATACTCTCTTTTACATCTTTTGTGATCAAGGAGAGGATTTTTTCTCTAACAGAGAGTGAAACGTGACATATCCTTTCCTAATATGAATCACGCAAAAATGAGGGATTTGTTTCTTCTCATTCCTAGGAAAGAAAGTAGCATTCCTAGTTTTGCAGGGCTGGCGGTTGGCCTTTATCTGATGTCTTCATTTTCTGATGACATTTATGCATCTATGAAAATAGTGTTTGTTGTGCGAAATGTCATTTGTTTAAGCTCTCTGTATTTTGTTTGAAACGTGTTCTTAAGTGAGAATGTTCAAGATGCTTGACGATGCAGTATCTGTCAATATACAGGGACGTGGCACAAGAGCAGAATACCCTAAATAGCCAATACAAACTTAACTTGCGAGCTAAGTTGCAACTTGCACAGATTTTTTGCACAATTATATGGAAGGATAACTCAAAGTCAGATACTCCAAAATTTGGGACCTGCAGAGTAAAAATTTACTGTATAAAACCCTTAACGTGGCTGCTGTAGTTTTTGAATTCATGTACTTGAGGGAATGAGGAGTAAACTAGTACTCTCTCCGTCCTTTTGTAAGTGTGTTGTTTTGTAAGTGTGTTGTTTTGTAAATATATTAAAGAGAGATCATCATTTGTTTTTTTGATCGGCAACAAAAAACATTTTATTAAAGCAAAGAGGATTCCAACCAAAAGTTGGAAAAACACCACAGGGCAAAAGCCCGAGCCACCTGTGGGCCTAAAATGCCCAAATATAACAATAAAGCACACACCCATGGGCCAACAAAGCCGAATAAAATAATGAAAGCACATATAAAGCCTAGCCCAGCTAAGCCCAATCCAAGAAAACCCTAAACCTAAACTGTCATCCAAGCATCTCGGCACCATCAAAGCACCCCGCCGCCAAACATCAGACAACCCAACAGCCACCACCGTCAGCCTTCGTCGCCACAACCGCCACGCCACCACCAGCAAACCAAATGGAGACGAAGACGAATCAAACAACCAGAAATGGACTGCCGCGGAAGCTCACCATTGCCGTTAAGCGAAAACTGTGGCCAACATTTTTTACATCAATTTTTACGTCTACTTTACACTTTTAATATCAACTTTTACCTCAACTTTTCAAAATTATCCTCTACTTACCCACTAGTAACTTTCAAGAGGCAAAATAATAATTGTACCAACTTTTACTTATTAACTTTTCATAACACACACTTATTAAGGGATAACCCAAAACAGAATAGTCGACAATAAAAAAAAAGGACGGAGGGAGTAGTAATTGGTTGGTGTGGGTCGTAGTCGGTTGTTTGGCATTTTGGAAAGTGTGAGCCGTACGATGTATGAGGGTCTCACGTGCATCAAGCCATTAGCAGCTTTGGACATAGTTGTGTATGGACTTGTGTTTTAAAGTTGTGTTCCTATTGTTGATCGTGTGAAAAACTTGCTTGCAAGTAGTTGCAACTATGAGGAAATTACGTAATTTGGGAATGTAGAGATGCAGCCTGAATGAATAGTGGAATGATCTGAGTGTAATTCTTATGATCAGATAAGAAACTGAGTGGAAGAGGTTTTCAAGCCCTCACTGCTAGAAATCATTGAAATTTTGGAGGTAGCAAGTAGGATTCTTGTTAGTGAAAAAGTTTATGAAATTGGGTCCATGGTACATCAGTTGTCTTTTCACAAAAAAAAAAATAATGGACATTTTGAGTCTTTAATTTTTCTCTGTGTTTTTTTCGTTTCAATCAACTAGAGGTGGAGGCAGCATAGGCCCAGGGGGGTCATGTGCCCCCCAAAATTTTATCCCCAACTATTTTTCTTATTAGGTTTGTTATTTACGTTGCTTACACGTGTTTCCAACCAAATTAATGGACAACTAACGAAAAAATCATGTCAAACTTTGAAAAGATGTTTTAGACTTTTGGCGATGCTCCCTCTGAGTGAAAATCCTAGCTCCACCACTGCAACCAACCTTTCACCATCACCATAGCTGCCACCCTGGCCCTCCTCCATCCCTTTTCAATAATTCAGGTCGTTTCTTTTATATCTGGATATTTGTTATTTGTGATGATATTGAACTTTTATTGACTTGATTGCATATGCTTTTAAAGTTTAGAGGACAGTCGCTTTACACGTAGATCATTTAAAAAACAGACAGCTAAGTGTAATCTTAGAATCAAGTTCTAAAATTACCATAAAATTTGAAATGTGGTGAAATTTATATGGTCAATCATCAAATTTGAACTTTTTCTTTGTTGCATAGATGATCCACCCGTAAGAGCTCATAAATTGAACATAACGAATTATAATAGGGAAAAGTCCCCGAAAATACCTTCCAGACACAATTGTGTCCTGAACAGTTGTATATATATGCAGACCCATATGCATCAAAAAGTTCCGGATGCATCTATTTCCGGTGTTTTTTTAAAGTTACGATCCTATCATTGCTCTTATAATAACATCTTATACAAAACGAACGGAATGAATTATAATAGCTGTCAAAAAATAATTTACTCACAACACCCAAGCCGCGATCAAATTGAGATTCTCGAAATTTTCCTATCATGTGATGATAGTCCCATTAAACAATCTAAATTATTCATTTTGTTGACTTTGATATCTTTATCGTTCATGCCAAAAAGTTCCTATCGGATATCGACAAAGGCCTGATTATGAAATATCTGTTTGAAAAAAAATAAACAATCAAAACCAATCCGTCCATTTCACTTGTGCCAAATATACTTCCAACAAATAACGTTGTCTGGTCGATCTAACTTTTTGCATGAATGAGAAACAAATCAAAGACGATAAAATGAACTGCTCGAATCATCAAATGATATCTTGGTGGATCCTATTTTACACCACATGAAAGATCACATGAGAGATGATCACACAAGAAGGTCTTATCGATACGTATCGAGCATATAATTTGTGGTCTAGTACTTCACTTTCTTTTGCTATATTTTGAAGAACCTATATGCAAGGATCCATCAAAGCTTCACCAAATCAACATATCATAATCAGCATTAAATTTGAAGCTAGTCAATCTAGAAGCAACAACAAAATAAACATATGTTAAAGTTGACGTTTGCAAATAAACACTGGATAGCCGACCTAATAAGCATAACTTAAGAACCAATTAGCCTACATATCCAAATCCATCCACCAAATTGCAAGCCCACCCCTAGAAACAGCAGAGAACAAAATGCAAACAAGGGCCTAGCAAATACAGGCACATAGCTAAACATACTTTTTTTTTAACAGACTGTTGGAGCAAATCCTCGGCTTCTACGCCTTTTTCTTGTCTTTTGAGTGCCCTCTTGGAATTTTACTAAGAACCTTTTCATCAAACACTGCATACTGCTTCTTGATCTCTATCATTGCTTTCTCTGCGAGCGGATCGATCTGGTCTTCATACTTCTCATATATTACGGGCACCGTGTGTAGCAATACGAAAGCTGTTACATCAAAACGCGATGAATCAATGATTTGCCATTACACTAGTAAGTATTCAATATCAAATCATGAGCAATCATCGTCAGTACCTATGTAGAACAATGTCAAGAAACTGCAACAACCTCCCAAGATTGATAGAACCCACAAACCAGCAATTACCTGCTCACCAAAACACAATCCATTAGAAGAAGACTGCTGACCAAATTGAAATCCATACCAATAAATAAACAGGTGTGTGTGAGGATTTCAGTTCAACAATGTCCGAACTGAAATGAATCTGGGTTGTCCAAACTCAAGCTGTACTCTTGGTAATAAAACACAGAAGGTAAACCCTGGAGAACCAGGTTCACACCAACTTCCCTAATTTTCCTCGCCGTTGACCAACCAAATGATATCAGGACAAAAACCCCCAAAAAATAGCCCCAGCACCAGGATATTTACTTACTCCACATTAGCAAGTCAAACAGCTTGGGCAAAAAGCGGAGAAATATAAATAACTTAAAAAATGTAAGATAACATACCGCAACAAACTTCTTTAGCTCTCTTCCAGAGGCAATATGTCGCAAGACAACAAGAGCCCGGTTAATTTCAAACCTCAGAGCAGAGGCAATTTCAAGGAATTGTTCCTCTGGGATTTGAACTTCTGGAATACGTGGAGGAGACCTGCAGATTAATCACTTACAGTGAATTCTTCTGTGGCAGTAAGTTCAATGACACACCAACAATTAACAATCACAAACTTACTTGTTGATGAATTTTGAAGCATTGGACCACAAAAACAAGATTGCAAGTGACAGGATCAATAGGTGGCACACTAGAGTAAGAAGGTGGTACTCAAGCAATTCAAACAAAACCCAGATTGCTGTGGCTCCCCCGAGGACACCAGCAGATATCTTCTTGTTCCTCCACAAGAATATGTCAGCAGCTGCACCAACCAATCAATAGATTTTTTTATCAATAGTACCAGACGTGATTAATTGTTAAAGAAAAAGAGTAGAGTGGGAGAGGGCACAAAATCAAAAGCTTGAAGTGACAAGACAAAACTGCCACAACAGAGCACACAAACTTCCAACCCAATCGCCCATTCCCAACCACAATGCACAGGAAGGGTCACTAGCTCTAAAATTGGTAGTAAGGGTATGCTTCCAAGTTGTACCAAACCATTAGGATTTACTATTTTTGTAGATGTGAGCATGTTTTCTTATATTGGATAGAAGATTGGTAAAATATAATCTCTTATTAACATGCCAAAACACAATGCTAGGGACATTACAAACCAGTCCCGCTCTCATGAGATTCTTGCTTATTGTATTAACAGTTTTGACCTTCTAAAGAAAATTTTAAGACAGTACATTGGGGACAATTTTGGGATATTTGACTAATCAAATAACATTTGAAACGACAGTATACCATGCTTCGAACTGTCTATTAGAAACTACTGCATCGCTAAGGTGTCAAATATGTATGGTGATGGAAAGATAAAGCACGGTCCTGAAGCTGTGGTGGCAAAATAAACCAGTGATATAGTTCAGAATTTCTCGGCAAAACCAGTTGTCTACATATAGAAGGTTAATGGCATCAAGGTGGTCACAAAAGAACAGGGAAACAGCTGTGAAATCCAGAAAAGGTGGTATCATGCTTCAACCAAAATCAGTGTTCAAGGAGGGTTTAATTACAACAACGTGGTAACTTTGCAGCAAAACAGTGGTGCAGTTTCTTCTCCATTTTTGTTATCCCTATAGCTTAATTTTAGGAAGGTTTAACTGGAAATTTACAAGTTGCTGACCTCGTTAAAGGGGTTAAAGGAACATTACGCCATTTTTAGACGGTAATCAGTACATATCCGTACCATCGACAACTAACACAATAGGGAGTACAAAATAAATAGCTTAGTATGGTGTATGACTGACTGTATGTAGTATTGTAGTTAAAAGAAAAAGTTTCTGGCTGGCTTATTGAATTGGGTTCAGTATATGTAGGATGCATAATTTATCCTGAAAAAGACATACTAACTACAATGACGCAGATCTCGGAAAATAGAAACGGAAAGTTAAGTGATGGGAGTGAAGGACAAAATGTAACATCACATACTACATCCTGTGGATTTCATGGTTCCATGCTCTGCTGCGCATTGAGATGACAAGGCCCCCGGAACCTAGCGTTTAACAGTATCCCTCAATGAAGTTGGGCCAAAAGTTGTAGCAAATAGGTACAACTTTAATATAAATAAAATTGCCACCAGAATTCTTGATTTGTAGAATCAAAAAAGTCATTGAACATAATATTCAGTATTCCAAAAAGCTAAACACTAAGAAAATCACATAACATCAATCAACAGATGTTGTAAGATCTATGTTATGAATGATATCTTTTAAAGGAACCAAATATCCAATTATACAACTACCCTAAGAACCTAACAATCAACCTCATCCTAACCAAATCATCCATCTTCGATTTCATTGGATCTGCAAAATTTTATCCATCCACATCCTACTCTTCTCCCACATATGAATCTCCTTCTTCCAAGTCTTCTCATTCATCTTCATCATCTACTAGTTGATGTGTAGTTTAAGATCTTGAACCCATCGATGCTACTTTTGAACCAGTTGCCATTGCCCTTTAAGTTCAACATGATCTTATTTTTTCCTAATTTCTTTATCCCTGTCAGCTATAGCAATGTCATCCATCCTCAAAGAATCACCATCAAACACAAGCTCATCCTCTACCCTCTAAAAGGTCAGTGTTAGTCATATCTAATGGCTGCTATTAAGTATAATTCCCTCACAACCCCCCCGGGAAAAAAAATAAAAAATTTCTGTTATACCAAACCAAAACCCACGAGTCCTGTGACTCAGCACCTTAATTGCACCTCGCTTTAAGGGTTAAGAAGTGCTACGAGGTTGCCTCGCACCTAAGCAGACGCTTTCCAAAACACTGGTCCCATGTATTTAACCTTACCATTTCTCTCAGCAAAAAATAGGATCTAAGAAACTTTCACAGTTTCAGAAACAATTATCTTACCTCTCTTAACATCAGATGGAGAAGTAATCAAACTGGCATTCATAACAGCATTTTCAACGTTCTAAAACCCCTATAAACCCAACACAAACTCCATCAAGCTACATCAAAATGGCCAGATCATCAACGGTTTAGACATTTCCACACCAAATATGAGGGCCTAGTCATCCATTCATAAAAACAAAAACATAGATCTCCGGATAGACACCTTAAACTTTTAAACCCTAAACCGACTAACCACACTAGAGCCAGATTGTTGAACTAATCAAACAAAACCTTAAGTTCCAATCAATTGGGTCAGCTTCGTAAATGCGTTTTTCCATTTCCCCTCCATCAATGTCATCGTGTTCTCTAATATTCATTTGAAAAGCCTAAATCCTTTCGAATTACTGCCTCCAATGTCAATATCAGTCTACCCCTCCCTTTAGTATCATGCTCAACCGCAAACCTATCACTCTTTGCAACAACAGCATCGGCGGATCTACCAATTGTTGAACCAACCCAACAACCACAATAAATATATTCTTAACAAAACATGTTTATGTAAATATATAACAAACACATATGTAGCTTCTATGAGTTGTGAAAGTACACGCGCATACGGAGAGAGAGAGAGAGAGAGAGAGAGAGTGTACGTACGTTTTCCTCCACCAAAAACCTTGTGAACAGGTTTCTCTCTTCCGAACATGCGGTAAATCTTGTCTTTCATGGACGAGGAGGAGGGAGTGGTCTTAGGCTTGACGGTCGGCGGGGATGAAGCGGGCTTCTTAGCCGATTCGGAGTCAGACGACGACGAATCGTCGCCGTGAAGCTTGTCGGTGATCTTCTCCATCAACGACTCGCCTTTCGAATCTGAAATCTCGTTGTTGTCAGCCATTTCTCGTAACGCCGATTCCGAAACCCTAACGCTTTAAACAGAAGAGAGACAGAGATAAGAGAAAAGCGAAACTCTTGAGCTGAGGAGCGTTGAGATTTGTGAAAATGAAGTGTGTTCCTAGTCTTAAATAGGTTAGGAGAACCGTTCAATGAAGCTCAAATAAAATCCGTCGGAAGGCTGAGTTTTTTGTTTGATTTTAGTAATCTAGTTGCTAAAATCAATCATGATTTTAAAATTGATATGATTTTAGCAACTAGATTGCTATAATCAAACAAAAAACTCAGCCTTAGTCCAGTTGTTCGGTATGTTTATTCCCTGCACATTTGGCCGTGGTTCGACACGAGAAAATAATTTCTTGTGAATTACTACTAGTCTCTTCGTGGATGGTATTCCTTTGATCAGATTAGCAAAAGGAATTAATATGTGCGAAAGTTGATCCAAACACACCGGTAGTAACAAATTAAAGAAAAAAGGGTCAAACGAAATCAGCCTCTTACTCCAGTTGTTTGGTCGGTTTGTTCTCTACATATTTGGTCGTGGTTCGACAAGAGAAAGTAATTTCTTGTGAATTAGTAGTCCATTCGCGAATGGTATTCCTTTGATCGGATTGGGAAAGGAATTAATATACGCGAAAGCTAGTCCGGACACACCGATAGTGAAAAAACAAAGAGAAAGGGTCAAATGAAATATCAAATGAAAAATTAGTATGATTTTAGTTTTTGAGGATTAACGGCATTTAAAAGGTAATGGACGGCAGCTCATTTTCATCAAATGTACGTAAGATTGCCAAACATGTGGAAAAGGGATTAACGGCGTTTAAAACGTAATTTCGGACGATAATGGCGAGTAATTTTAAACTTGGATTGCCGACATGTGGAAAAGGTCGGGACACGTGTCGGACGATAATGGCGAGAGTGGAAACTTGGACGGCCGCTTTGTGATTGACCGGCGGAATTAACAAATCCGTGGGCTCCACCGCGGGTGTATGGACAGGATATTTAGGACAAGAGTAGCGGTGTGATTGGGAGGGTATGAATCAGAAACTGACCGCCTCTCACGTGGGTATCGTCAGCTCAGCTGCCCAATACTGGGGGTTTAGGAGAAATGTTATGGGTGCACCAAGTTGGACATGTATACCAAGTTTTGGTGTGGCGGATAAGAATAAACCCACTGGTTGTATTTGGTTAGATAGTTTAGTTTAGTTTGGATAATGTCAGCAGGTGTAATGAGTGGAGAGAGATAAAGAGAGAAATGAGGGAAATGATGATGTCATCAAAACTAAACTAAATAGGAAAACGAACAAGGCCACTATCACCTTGTTCAGTTTCGGTCTTAAAACCCACCATGCACATTCCGCAATAAAATTTTATTTCTATCTCTCTCTATTCATTACCCCCAAAACCCCCAGTATTGAGAAAATAGAAAAAATGAAAATGAGATAAGTAAGCTCCTAAACATGTCCTACTTATCCAACCAAACTCCTCCCAAACCTCGAGGGTGGTTGGTAGGGGTGAGCATGGATCAGATTAGTCCGATTTTAAACTAAGAACCAAACCAGTATTTACGGTTTATGAATTTGGAGAACCAAACCAACCGATAAAATTCGTAGAACCAAACCAATCCAAATAATTAAAATAAGGTTCCGTTTAAATTTTGAACCACGGTTCTCTTAAAATTGAAATATCATCTTCGTAAACAATTTAAAGTACTTGATATTACATAGATAAATTTGCCCATAAAACAAGTTCTGTTTTCCAAAATAAAATATTAGAAAATTAGTTAACAAGCAAAAAGATTAGGTAATCAATTGACTAAATCCAAGGCGTGCATGTTTAGTGTATTAAAATCATAGGAATAAGTTACAGTATAGAGAAATTTAAAGTTTAATCTTGGAAGTGAATGAATAGGGAGGTGGAATGAACCATTGGATTAAGAAATTAGTAATTGACAAGGGAGAAAAAAGTTCATTTTGTGTATCTAAACAAATTCCACATATAATATATAAATATTATACGGATCAGGTCGGTTTGGAACCGGAACCATCGATGTAAATCCACAAACCAAACCATTTATCACCGTTTCTAATTTTTTAAAACCGAAACCAAACCACATTACAAGAAAACCGATCCAAACCGAAGAGTTTTGATTGTTTTAGACTGGATTCGCGGTTTGACAGTTATTTTGCTCACCCCTAGTGGTCGGTTTAGTACACTTCTTTTTTATTTCTATATTTTTCACTGGTTGGTGTTTATATATCCTCACCTATAATACATTTTATCAAAATGCATTTTCGTTTTTTAATGTTAGATAACAAAAGGCAAAACGCTACGCGGTGTTTGGTAGCTCCATTTTTTGACTTTTTAAATTATACTTTTGTACAATTTGGTGTTTTTGAATTATGGCCACAATGTGTCATTTTTAGGGGATATGCAAAAAGTGTTAGTGAAATTTGATCTTTAGTCTTGTGCATGTGGTGCCTACCAACTTTGTTCCACCCCACTTGTGCCACAATGTGTTATGAATCTATAAAAATCTTTTTAAGTGGTATGTGCATAATACATTTTACAACATAAGTAGTGTTTGAGAGATAAATAATCAGAATGAATTATAGGTTGGTTTTTATTATGTTGTGTTTGGTTCTTTATTATTGTATTATACTACTGATTATGAATAATGATTTTAGCTTTATTAAAAGTCATATTGTGTAATATTATTTTGTTCTTGTGCTAGCTTTAACAAATACCTATAATAATAAATAAAATAAAAAAACTAGGGATGTGGTCGAGGCCTATTAATAGATGAGATAAAATAGACATAAGTAAAAGAAAATTATTTATAAAAGTACAATTAAAGTTATGCATTCCTTGTCATAATCGAAGTAAATTTGAAGCCTCAAAATATTCAATTAATTGTTACTTTCATTTAGAATTTAGCTCGTGAATTTTGAACAAGAATTAGGCAATTGGATTAAACACTTACAAAGTTACAATTATCTGATTGAGGTTTATTTATTTATTTATGAAAACTCATAATTATTTTGAAATAAATGAACAAACACGAATTATTTGAGTAGAACACCAAAGTGGGCTAATAAGCTGAAGCTACGTCTATGTAATGAATGGGGGAAATGTAACTAAGTTGTCGTTAGCATAATAAATAGAGGCACGTACTCTAGTAATTTATGATTATGAGATAATGCTGCGTATGCTAATATTTATTTATGTTGTTATAATAAATAAATAAAAAAAAGAAAGAAGAAATGCATGTGCACCGTTGGATCAAACACATTCGTTCTCTATTGTAAATTCTAGATTGTTGTTTTCACTCTGTTTTAGTTTTTATTAAAAACTAAAACAGAGTGAAAACAACAATCTAGAATTTACAATAGAGAACGAATGCATGGTCATAGACTCGTACAGAGAGCGTGCTCTCTTTCTCGGCGCTTATGTTCCACTAACTAGTTTTTTCCAAAAATTAGTTTTTCTAAAAAATCAAGACATGTCATCCTTTCACAATACATCACATAAAAATGTGTGAACACAAAAACCAATGTAGTTTTAAAACAAAACTCCCTTAGTGGAACACCCTCGATCTCTTATGTATCCAATTTTCACCCTTTATTGGCCCACACATAGTTGTTAAAAATTTACAATATAGGAAACATATCTATATTCATATATACTCCTTTGGAAAACAAAACGTATCAGATCCCATATTCTTGTTGTATAGAAATCATACAATATGATCGTGTGTCCTACAATATGTACACGTATTATGATTCCATACGCATCATACGATTATTTATTGGAAAAAAGTAAGACTTATTTTAAGAAATAGAACCCAAACGCATTAATCTAATCATGGCGACATTCAAACCATTTGATAGAAATCCAACCTTAATATAGGTTTTACATAAAAGAAAGAACCATAATTCGATTGTGTTTTGCTTGAATCATATATTGATTCTTAATGTGATAGAACCAAGTTGAGAGATTTGAAATTTTGCATCTTAATATTTAAATGTAAACCTAGTTTGTTGGTGTTGTTAGGTATAACTACTTTTTAATTCTATATTAATTATGGTTAGCGTTGCTGAACCATAGACAATATTTGGTATTTTGACACAATAAAGTAACGGTTAAATAAGTCCAATTGACACAAGTCCAAATGTGAAGATATTATTGAAGGAAAGATAAATATCTAGTTTAAAAAACTCTAGAATATCTAGCTTCTAAAACCTCTAGAATATCTTTGTAAAATATCTAGATTTTTTTACGAGAATTAGTCACACTGATAATTCTAGAATCTACTTAAAAGTTTATATTGTACGAAAATCTTTGGACTAGAGCCGAACATGGAGTAGCATAAATAAGGATGTGTTCTTGCAATTTTGTATCAAGCCAAGAAAAGTTTGTGTTCATGTATAATAGTACTACTACTTGAGTATTTAATCCTCTTCCAAAATCTTGTCCAACTAAATTTTCAAAACTTCTATTTTTCCAATAAACATTTCTTAATCTTAGGACATGTAATATGTATCCCTGTACGATTTGCAAAAATGAAAAAAATAATACTACATATTTCAATTGGAAAGCACTGGCGATGGATGAAAGAAGACCAATGTCTCCCTTTCGTTCCTCCAGATGGCCCAATATCTGGCCCAAGATTGAGATTTCTCGCGGGATGGTCTTCATTTTGGGGCCTGTTGAAGCTGTCTCCACGGTTGGGCAAGGTAACATTTTTGTTATCGGTGAGTTACATATCGGTGCCGAAGTAATGCCGGGTATCGTTTTGGATTTTCTGTTATTAATCAATAACTATTTGTCTAGTTATAAATTTAAACTTCATTTACGCAGTCTAACACTATTATTGCTGAATACTTGAAAAATAAATTTGGCAACTTAAATAAAAGTAGGCAAAGAAGTGAAGGGCTATAGGTAGGATAAGAGAGTGTGCGCTAGTATGCACACTAACGGCCCGTTTGGATGACGTCTTGGTTTGAGAGGGATTAAATAATAAGGCGGGATAAAATAGTAGGGGGATTAATAAGAATGGTGGCCCACACTGATGTGACAGATAAGAAGAGTGATTAAATAGTCGATGGTTTGGATGAGAGATTAAAAAGAGGGGATAAAGAGGGTAGATAAAGTAAAAATCTATCAAATGACTGTTTTCCCCTTGTGAATGCCCATATAAGATTATGCATCTAAATAATTATATAAATACAAAAATTAATGATTTTGTTATATTTGTCAACAATTAAGTTATAATACTTCATTTTAATTAAATTTTTATATAAATTGAGAATATAAAATATTAAAAGTATATATATATATATACGAAATCTTTCCCATCAGGACTCCCTGATGGGTTTCCCATCAGGGACTCCTATTTTCCGATCAAATTTTCACGATCCGAACCGTCCAATATGTTTAAAAGGTGTTTTTGAGGGTTCCCATGAAAAATCAGTGAAAAAAAATACCGGGAAGGGCTTGATCCGATCAGTTTTCGATAAAAACTGTATATATGCATTTTTATCGAAAACTGATCGGATCAAGCCCTTCCCGGTATTTTTTTCACTGATTTTTCTCGGGGACCCTTAAAAAACACCTTTTAAACACATTGGACGGTTCGGATCGTGAAAATTTGATCGGGAAATAGGAGAATTGGAGGCTCCCTGATGGGAAGCTCATCAGGGAGTCCTGATGGGAAGCTCACTATATATATATATATATATTGTGTATATTTGTTTGTAATAAATGGGAAATTAGTTTTATTATAGCTACTAGTTTTTTGTTTTGTTCTTTTATCATATGGGGGCATTGTCTAGGGCTTGAGGGAATTGAGGGATTAAATAGAGGGGGGTAAAGTGTAATTTGTACACTAAAATAAAGATCCAATTAGCAGGGAGAGAGAGAGATGATATCTCTCAAAATTTCTTCTTTCTTCTTAAACCCAGATACAGACGACTAGTCCAACGGCGGAGCTCCGACGAAAACGATGGCGATGGTCTGACGACAACAACAGCTGCGATGGTCCAGCAAATCCCTCACCCAAATAAGCTTTTTTTTTCCTAATCGTTTATATTTGTTATAAAATTTATAGATCTGAAAATTTTGATCTCTATTTGTTGGTTGATCTGGGGTACCCAAGTAATTCGATCACCCTCATCCCCCATGACTAAATATAAGCACCCCCTGCTTTTATTTAGTCCGGCTTCCCCTTGATTATTTAGTCGGCGGCTATTTAGTTGGGGGTTGTTTTTTGTTCTCAAACCATGGGCTAAGTGTCAAATCAGCTCCTCATCCTGCCAGATTGCTTCATCCAGCTCTCTTGTACATCGGGCTCGTTTAGATGTCGTTTATGAGAGAGGGATGAAGCAATCAGGGGGCATAAGGAGGTGATTTAATGTTTAACCCATGCTTTGGATGCAAAAACCACACCTCGACTAAATAGTCGCCGACTAAATAATCCGGGGAAGCCGGACTAAATAAAAGCAGGGTGTAGACACCCCGATTTTGACCCATAAAACCTCTCAAACATTCCCGATGATGAAAATGACCGATAAGAGCACGCAGAGCTTGATTGATTGCTTGGAAACCCCTCTAAAACCTCTTCAAAATAAACCCAAGCTTGCACCACCTTCTAGTACATTGAAAACCCTTTTTTTTGATATATAATACGTCACAATCCATTTTGAAATGAGGGAGATATGCACGTTTTACCAAAACGACTTGTTTTCCCTACCTTATGAGGGTAAAATGGTCATAAATTTTGATGTACAAATCATCTTGGGCTAGAAAGTAGACTTGACAAGCTTTCCAACGCTTCAAACGGTGCGCAAAACGGAGTTCGGTAGCACCCGAAGCAGCCCCACGAAGTTTGAAATATTGTGTAGTCCCCAATTCTAGGCGCCCAGACTCAATCCAGGCACCTGGATTCCCAATTCCAGGCGCCCGGGCTCAATCCAGGCGCTTGGACTCACTCCAGGTTGCTTAATCCCAAAGGAAATATGGGCGGGGAGGAGCATCTTGGAGGATCTTTGCAGGGATTTTTGCAGAGATACTTGGAGGGATATTGGGGGAAAATTGAGTGGCCTAAATGGACTCTTAAACCCCAACCCCTAATGGCCTAAATGACCCTTATTTTGCCTATAAATACCCATCCATTATTCTTATTTTAAAAGAGGATCCACTCTCCTCCACTTCCTTACTGTTACTCTGCTGAAATTCCATCAAAAGTTTCATCCTCTACCAATCCCATTCATTTTCAACCTAAAACCCACTCTCTTATCACATTAACCCAACATACTCCCACTTCCCTCAATAAAACCTTACCATAGCACCCATAATCTGTCATCAATAGCTCTGTAAATCCAATCCTAGTACACACAACCACCAGAAAATCACCCAAACTTGTTCCAAAAGCTCATCAATCAAGTTCTCAAGGTAGATTTTCTACCAAAATGCTCAAATAGGCCCTGACGGGGACTCAACCAAGTTCTTACTAGTCTTCTATACTAGTGGAGGACTTGGAAGAGGCGTGAATCATACAAGGAAGAAAGTTCATTTTGTAGATCAGTAACAAATCAAGGCGCCTGGATCTGCTCAATGCAGGCGCCTGGATTCCCCTCCCCTTGCTGTGTTTTGCTGCTTTATTTACTTTCTTTTGGTCATTTGAAGCATTAGCAGGTCATTTGTGCATGCATTCATCACAATGTAATCATGAGAATCATTTTAAGGCACGAAAAATGACATTTTGGTAGCAAAATCATGATTAAAATGGGGTTTTATGTTGAGATTATGGATCATATGATATTCCTTGTTAGTTTCAAATAGCATCAAGGGTGTCACAAACAAATGAAGAAAATGTATTGTGTGCATATGTACATATCATATGACCTCTCAAGGTATCTCATGGTTTACACCCATCTCATTTTCTTTCCCTCCACTTTCATGGTCATTAATAGATTTCAGAATTCATCTTATGCATAATAGTGTTTGATGCATGCCTTAAATCAGTTTAGTATTTTCATTTTATCTATCAAAGCATGTTAGGATCACAAGTTTTTAAGCTTACATCATGTTATAAGGTTGATCTTGAAGTCCATTTCAATCATAAAAACCATTAAACATCATCCTGAGTATGTGAGAGTAAGCTAGGAGCATTGAATCTGTTGTTTATTGTGAGGCCTGAGATACTGAGGTTGCTGTCTGTTCTACATTCCAGGCGCCTGGCTTCACTTAATCCAGACGCCTGCATTCAATCTAGGCGCCTGGATTTGCCTAATCCAGGTGCTTAGATGGCCATCCGGGTGTGGCAAGTTTGATGTTTGTGATAAATTTTTGGAGCTTCTCTGGGCATTTTGGGTGTGATTAAGCGAAGTTTTGGTGCCCTATGCATGTTGTCCATCTACTCATGACACAATCACATGTATCCACATTCATTTCGTTAATCTCTCCGATGCATTTTTTATGCTATCGTATGAAATGTGTTCAAAGTCTAGTCAAACGGTATTTTCTAAGTCCCTTAAATATTTAATAGAGACCTGTTAGGCAAAAAATTTGACTCTTTCGCTAAACACAATCTCACTCGCATAAAAATAAAACACACGAGTTTTTACTAATTGGTTCGGACTCATTCAAGATATAAAACATCTTTTGATTACATCTTTCATTCAAAAGATAACCCTTTGATTCCAACTATTTTTTATCCTCTTTTCATAATAAAGGAAAAGGGGAATTGGGTTTTATTTTATTTTAGGGGCTGAACCAAAATGGCTGCCTACGTACCCATAGTTTGGGATCAAGCCAAACGTAGTTCATGTTTAGTGATTTTATTTTTAGCCAGCCTTAGTGGCTCATTTGGTTGTATGATGAACCTTCGAGGTTCATTTATAAAATTTAGGAATTGCGGCATCACTATAAGAAGAGCACATCCCAACTAGGTTGGCACCCACTGCCTTATCATTCATATGCCAATCCCGAATCTTTATTCATTTGCAACTGCACCATTTGAATAGGTTGATTGTAGTTCCAAGTTGGAAATTTGATTTTTAGTGAACTTTTGAGGTTCACAAAATTTTGATTTAGTGGACATTTAGGGTCCACAAAGTTTATGACTGCACCCATTTAAATGAGTTGCCTACGTATGTAAATTCAATTCGGAATCAAGTCTAACGTAGTTCCGATATTATGTTGTAGTATAATGTACGATAGCCACATAATCGCAACACAACTATGACGATCCACACCGTTCACTTTGTTTGTGTTGGTGTTTTAATGACTCTCCAATTTTTTCATCTATCGGATTTTGAAAGGCCCTTCATCGCAACACAATTATGACGATATTCACTATTCATTTTGTACAATGGCTTTTGGGTCCCACTTGTTGGTCCCACGTGAGTAATCCGAACCGTTAGATGATTTCAAAATAATGTTTTGTATGGCCTTGCTAAAAATTAGGTCAATTGGATATTCGTAACTCGTTGATCCAAGTTACGCACATCCAATTGATTTCAAAACTTGGAGTTTTGGATCTATCATTTACGCATATCCAATTGACGTGATTTTTTGCAAGGTCGTAGAAAACGTTATTTTGAAATCATTTAACGGTTCGGATTATTCATGCGAGACCACAAAGTGGGGCTCAAAAAGTACGTATTTGCGACAGCAACAAGCGCAGTTGCAAAAAAATAAAACAATTGCGTCTGCAATTGTGTGTGGTCGCAGATAAGTAAACAATCGCGTCTGTAATTTTTTGCGGTCGCAAATAAATATACAATCGCGTCTGTAATTTTTTGCGGTCGCAATTAATTATACAATTGCGCCTGGAATTTTTGTGGTCACGAATAAAATCACAAAGAATGACATCAGAAGGTAGAGACACCCACTATTTTTTTGGTCCAAAAGGCGCTGAAATTATTTTTGCAGCTTGAAATTCCCCCCAAAAAATTTCACTTCTCCCGCTGCAAAATTGCGCCAATACTTTCTCTCTCTCATGTTCCATCTTCTAGGAGAAAATTTTGTAGAATCAACAATCTAAAGATGATTCTTGAACCAACAATCACTTGTGTTTTTGTATGCCTAATAATCTCTTTGCACATACATCGATACCAAAGCCCCCAAATTCAAGGTGACAAGCTCTAAATTGACATTACAAAAAAATAGTATAGAATCAACTCAAAAGCCCTAACAATCGTATATGAACGCATAAATATAGATTTTAATGAATATGCAGACAGAGTTTATATATATATATATAAGAGAGAGAGAAACCCAGGTGATGGCTGAGAGTCAGTACAGTCGCGTGGAAGTGGCCGGTGCGCTGGCTAGCCGCGTAGGCATGCAGTGGCGAACTCTCAAAGTCGCTGCAAGACATGATCTCGTTTAGAGTGTGAAATCAAAACTAAAAACGAATTGGGGCAATTGCACGGATGGTTGCAGTGGCAGTAAAAACCAATACGAACTGAATCAACTTGTTGTTCAAAAAAAAAAACTGAATCAACTTTATTCAAAGAGCTCTATAGATTGAAAACCAGTACCAATAGAATCACTGATGGAATGAGTATTCATATACACATATTGGGGCAAATTTAGTAAGGGCTACGGTTTGTAGGCAGAGAGGGGAGAGATAAATAGATCAAAATTAGTTACCTGATGTTGGTGAGCAACGAGGGTAGATGACGTGCCAGGGTTGCAAATGGTGGAACGAAAGGTTGTGATTACCTCTGTTCCGAAAATTGGAGTTAGGGTTTTATTGTCGGTAGCAAAATTGGAGGCCTGGATTGAAGGATGTTGATGTTGATGTGAAGAGGACATATTTAAAGATGGGAGTTTGATCGGATTGAAGATTGACTTTGGGATTTTTCACAGCCAGTGTTAGAAGGGAGAGATCCATTACATAACAACCACAATATTCCACAGCTTAAAATTAGCACTCTTGACAGCTTTAGAGTTTGTTTCAATTTCTCTGTGGACAGCTTAAAATTACAACTCTTGACATTATTTTTCGCTCAACAAATACAATAGAGGACAAATAAATAAGGGTACATATACAGACTCCGTCGCCCAGGCAACCAATTAGCACATCAACTATACAGAGAGCGACCTCACAGGTGATTCTCTCTTTTTCTTGAATTGCACCGGTTATTTTCTCAACCAGCAGTACCTTGATCTTTGGACCTTAGCAATCTGTTCCCACGTGGACTTCTCAGTGACACCAAGAATTTGCCTCGCTTCTTGCTCCGTCATGGTTTTGCTTCCTTTACGGACTGCATTCTGTAATGTTTCTTGAGCAACACCAGATTTTGAGGCATATGAAAATTAACCAGATGAAAATCATAATACGCAAGGCATACAGTAATGAGTTTTGAGGCATCTAATATTAACCAGATGAAAAATTATACGTTCAAGGGATTCGCGTCTATATCTTTTTCAGATGCTGCCAAAGAACTCCCTTTCACTGTATTCAACACAAGCTTATTTTAACTGCCTAAAGAACGAATGAGCTGAAGTACCAAAACATGGAAAAGTTAATGAAAGAGGAAGCTTGAGTTTAGTTCACAGAAAGGAGAGGAAGTTTTAGTGTCATATAAAATAACAAGATGTGAAAGTAGCAATTAAAATTGTTTTCAAAACTTACCAATCCTGCCTTAAATGAGTTCCAAAGCAAATGAAAAATATGCTCTGTTATGTATACAGTATACACTCAATGAATATCCACTTGTTATTCAACAGCCCAAAAAGGTTGATCCTCCAAAATCACTTCTAACAAAAAGGGAGTTTGAAAGTCAATCACCAAACCAATTTGCTAGTATCATGTAACTCAGAACTTTAGGGTTTCAAAAACGCACAGATATCAGAAAGATCGAACCCTAAAGTTAAAAAACGCAACCTAAACCCACAGATATTAGAAAGATCGAACTTTAGGGTTTCAAAATCGCAACCTTTAGGGTTTAAAAAGTATGTGTATACAGCTATATTGAACGCAAGAGACAGAGAGAAACGACTCACCTTGGTCAAATCGATTCGACAAGGTCTGGTTTTTTCTTTCGAGTACCAGATCTGGGTTTGACAAAAACGAAAAAAAAGGGTTAATCGGACGAGAAAGAGAGAAACAAATGCGTAAGGAAAGAATAGAGGAAGAAAGATACCGATTATCTGATCTTCTTCGATGGATTTGTCTTCCTCGTTGGACCGATTTTTTCTTCTCCAGTCGCCTCTCTCTCTTTCTCTCTCTATCGTGTTTTCAAAATAGCGTGAAATGAAGAGAGGGTGTGACCCGCGAGTGATTTAGTATGACACGGGTAATTATTTACCCGTATTAGACCCGCGAGTTCCTTCCCTTGCCACAAGCCGTTGGATCAGATCCAACGGCCACGATTAAATTCCCGGACTGAGGCTAATTTCCAGGATCTTGGACAGGAGAGCTCCTGTATATATATATATATATATATATATATAATATAATCTTCTAATCCGGACCCCCGGATTGAAGGTTTTTTGATTTTTTTTTGTGTTTGCAAATTGTTTTAACAAAATCCGAGCCGTCCAATGTGTCCAGAAGGTGTTTTCCAAGGTCCATGCGGAAAATCTTCAAAAAAAAATACCGGGAAGGGCTTGATCCATGCATTTTTCGCAAAAATTGTAATTTACAATTTTTGCGAAAATGCATGGATCAAGCCCTTCCCGGTATTTTTTTGAAGATTTTTCGCGTGGACCTTGGAAAACACCTTCGAACACATTGGACGGATCGGATCGTCAAAAAAAGCTCGGATCATGGAGTCCCGGATCCCGGAGGAGAAGTGGATACTATATATATATATATATATATATAGAATGATCTAAGGGCTCCCTTAGCCAAATTCCGTGCGGACCAAGCCCTTCGGATCAAATTTTGACGATCCGAACCGCTCAATGTTTTTAAAATACATTTTTAAGGTCCACGCGGAAAATATTCAAAAAAAACCCGGAAGGGCTTGATCCACACAGTTTTCGGTAAAAGCGTACATATTAAAATGCATTTTAAAACATTGGCGGTTCGGATCAAAATTTGATCCGGAAAGTTGAAAAAGGGCTTGGTCCGCACGGAATTTTGGCATATTTACGAGATCAACTCATATATCATTTTTCTAAATAAACGCAAGTCATTATCTTCTCTCTCTGCGTATTTATCTGTCTGAGTAAGTATTTTTCAGGGCTTCTATCAGACCGAGATTCAGAAACTTGATATTTACGCAACTCATTTCATTTTTCTATTATATACGCAACTCATTTCTTCTCTCTCTACCAGTATTTATCAATACTATCAGTATTTTTCAGTGCTTCTGGGTTGTAGTTCTTGATTTTTGAGAGGATTTCCGCTGGGAAGACACTAGATCTGAAAGAAATTACTCCCTCAGACAGACACGGGCTGCCAGTATACGCCGGAAAAGACCATTTAGTTCCGATCTTCTTCTTTTTCTCAGTTTTCCCTTAATTTCTCCATTTTTTCACTAATCAATACATACCGCCGGAAACAACCGGGAAGGATGGAACTCGCCAGTACCGACGGTATATGCCAGAAAGTTCGACGAAACGGAATAACCCCTCTATCGTACCGCTTTTCCTCCAAAACTGTACATACCGGCCGGTATGGAACAATATAAAACAACCTTGGCTGCCACCACCATATCCGCCGGTAGCAGACCTTAGTTGTTGTTCAACGCTGCCTGTGCAGCTTGAAGCCCATTTCTGTAACTCCGCTCGGCACGCTACCGCCAGAACTACGGTATACCCCTCTTTTACTTATGAATTTCTTGCACAGAGATTGTTGTTTCTCTTACTAAGGTTTCTGTTGAGCGGCTGCTGACTTCTATATCGATTTCATTTCTTTGGCTGCGTTGTTTTATGGGTTTGGGGCACTTATGCTTCATGATGCATGGAAGTTCTGTTTTGATCCATTCGGCCCTAGGATTATGCTCAAATATTTATGAGGTGACTTGAGATGATTGACGTGGTATTCATTCAGTTAGTTTTGGGATGTGTTTGGGTTTTATCTGTTGGTTGAGAGGAGAGGGAGGACTACAATTCCTATGTGTGGTTATTTGATTCCACCCATTTGTCCTTGTCTTTGATTGGTTTCTTCCCTTTGTGAACTTGTTCTGTTTTGGGCATAAAAGGGCGTGAGGGATGTAGTGTGAGAGTGTGATATGGTGACTGGTGAGACTGAGAGTGTGGTAGTGTGAGACTGTGAGGCTATATCAGAGGTAGGGTCTGGTGAGGACTAGAGTGCAAGAGTGATGACGTGAGTTGAGTTGCGTTAACTCCTCCAAATGTTAGCATGTATTTGTGTTTTCTCCGTAGAACAAGTATTCCGGACAAACCACGTAACGTTGTCTCTATGAGTCTGACTCTCCTGACCCCTGACATGGTTACGCCTGTTGTACTGTTCGTTGATTGGTATGGCCAAGGGACAAAAGGAGGAATAAAATCGCTTTTCTTTGAGGTACTCTGATTGCTTTGAGTGATGCCCAAGGAGAAGTAAATACATCTATTGACTGATTTCTATGTTAGTTCCCCCATTGATCTTTCTCTTTAGGTGCTTACGTTCCTTTGATTTGCTGAATAAGCATTAGTGTATTATTCTTTTTCCCCCATGTACAAAAGTCATGCATAAACCAAAGGTAAGAGGTTTTTTCTTTTCTGCTCATATTGCTTTCCAATTGGCAGAATACCATGTTTTTTATTTTTTGACCCAATCGAAAATGTTTCTCCAAAAAAGTTGTCAACCATCAATAGTTGAATTTTTGCCTTCTAAGCTGATTCATCACCATTCAATTATTCTTATGTTCCTCATTGTTTTAATATTTTCTGTATGGGTCTATGTGGTTTATATTTCTCTATCTCATTTCCTTGTTTCCTCTCCCAATGAGATCCGGTATTGCAATTTGATCTTGCTCTTCTCGAGCTATGTGGCGAGACATTTAGTTTCTTGGGTGGAAACATTTTCCTTTTCAGCTGTGACTGGTGATGATATTCTCGATGGATTTATGTGAATCATGATAGAGAATAAGTTTTTCGGCACTTGGCTTGTTAAACAGATGCAATTTTTTCATTTTGTTTATCATCTACTGGTTGGTCTAAATTACTTTGCATATGCATACGAGATGGCGCACATGTTTTTTTTTTTTTTTTTTTGAGGATACTGATCTTTGCCCTTCTTAGTCCATATAAGCTTGTATTTAAGTATGAATGTCTTTTTACCGGTGTTTTAAATGGCTCAATACGCACCGAGGCGCCATAGTCCCCTAGAGCCAAGACATGAGGCGCACGCCTCATCAAAGCGAGACACAATTTATTATAACATGTAGAATTATAATATAGTTAAAAGTTTCAACGCAAGCAAGCACTTTTATAACTTCCAGATGTAATATAACATTTCAATGTTTAAACCACCAACTACTAAGCAAAACATATCATCCATAAAAAGCTAAGATTTTGATCTTTAGCTTTGGAGACAACAAAATGAATAGCAACAAAAGTTTTTTTTTTTAGTTCCCCCACTAATTTTTCTCCCTAGGTGATTACATCCTTTTGATCAGCTGAATAAGCATGATTGTTTTCCTCTTTTGTGCGTGCAAAAGTCCTGCCTAAACCAAAGGTAAGAGGTTTTTTCTTTTCTGCTCTTATCACTTTCCGATTGGCAGAATACCATGTTTTTGGTTTTGTGACCCAATCAAAACTGTTTCTCCGCCAAAGTTGTCGACCATCAGCAGTTGAATTTTTGCCTTCTAATCTCATTCATCAGCATTTAACTATTCTCATGTTCCTCTTTGTTTTGATATTTTCTGTATGGTTGTCTCTGGTTTATACTTTTCGATCTTATTGCCTTGTTTCCATACCCAAAAGTTCTGGTTGTGCAATTTGATCTTGCTCTTCTCGAGCTACTATTGATAGACATTCTAAGGGGTGTTCCACCAACCCAGTTTTTTGAAAAAACTGGTTTTTCACGGTTTTTTATGTGATGTGTTGTGAGAGAATGACAAGTCTCGGTGTTTGGAAAAAACAGTTTTTTGTTAGTGGAACACCCCCTTAGTTTCCTGGAAACATTTGACTTTTCAGTTGTGACTGGTGATGATAGTTGATGGATTTATGTGAATCATGATGGAGAATAAGTTTGATGACATTTGGCTTGTTAAAAGAGATGCAATTTTTTTAATTTGTTGATCAACCATTGGTTGGTCTACATTACTTCATTGCTTTGCATATGCATATGAGATGGCCCATATAAATATTTTGAGGATACTAATCTTTGCTCTTCTTAGTCTCGTATTTAAGTATGGACGCCTTTACTGATTTATAATGAATAAACTAAGCTAGAAATCTTCATATTCATGCAATGGCCTTCATGTACTTGGGTAAGCATACACGTTACTATGATGTAGTGGGAAAGGGATCGAAGTTTATGAATCCTTCATTTATCATTATCAATTAATCCTCCTCTTCCCCCTCGGTTTGAAGTTCCACAAAATCCCAATTATGAGAACACTCAACTTTTGCCATGACCATACCCTCATTACAAACCAATCACATTCCCATTCAAATGATAAATGTACCTATTACAAGCATGTTGAAATGACAAGAAAAATATATATAGTGGCAAAATAATCAGCAAAACTTAATAGGGTGAATCTTTCATGCAACCAATAGCCCAAACTCTTCCAAGTTCATAGTTCAGTGTGTTCTCAAGTCAGGAAGTAAAAATTTGCATCCAAATGAGCTAAACCACATATATTACTATGTATACTTAGTCTAAAAAGCCCAACCAATAGCATCATACGGTTCAAAGAAAGGAACAGAGCAAAGATTCTGTGACATGCATGCACACTCATTTTATTTTTACTGTTGTGACTTAGTTATAACTTTTTAAGTCCAATCACGAAGGCAATTTGTTTAGTTTTAGCTTCTCACCCAAGGGTGTAACTTTTGCTCTCAGGTTCGATGACGGGATATGAGAGATTCAAACGTTTCCTAACATGAGGATTGGAGGTAATATTTTGAAGTAACAGGGAATAAACGACAAGAGTTTTAATTCTTAAACGAGGTGCAATCTTGGTATGTTGACTATTAATCATGTGGTTTGAAAATTGTGTAGAAGAAGAAGATAAAGAAGAAGGAGAAGATGAAGCAGATAAAGAAGAAGGAGAAGATGAAGAAGATATAGAAGGTAACTCTTGAAATGGTGTACTATCTTGTGGCAAGAGGAAAAAGTGGGCGAACGAACTTCACCAACTTCACTGGTGATTCTGGTGAAGGCTACGTGGAGTCGTTCCCTATCACTATACACACTGACAACAATAGGGAAAGAGCATTCGAGAGGTTCAATAGCTTAATTACGTGGACCACCTACCATTTCTGAAAGCTTTTGGCCTTAGTAGTGTAGACGATGTTAGGAAGTTTGTTACCATTACCGAGGTAGTCTTGTCGTCATTTAGGAAATGGTTGTTGAAGATTAAAAATCCATGGGAACAAAACATGAATGATGGAAGGTTGCTTGGTCCCAAAGCTAAAATTAGACTTGCTTTGAGGTGAGCTCTGGTAATGTAAAAGAGAAATCTTTTTCATATTTTTGTCGAACATTTGAGTATCTGCTCTTTGTGTTGTCTATTATTAGACAAGTTGGTAGTGGGCTAACGTATCTACTTGATCGGTGGGAGTATCATGGAAACCTAATCAAAGGACTTAGAATCTTGAAAGATGGAACAATCAAGTAAAGTAAGGTGGCTGCATTTTACACCGAACTTTCATAAATGGAATTTGAGGCGAGTGTGAAAGGGAGACATTGCTGTTTTCAAAGGTATTGTTTAACAAATAGTGCAATTGGGGCCTCCATCTAATAATTGTGGTGTGGAGGATTTTCAACTCCTAGGCCTGTTGTGTGATGAAGCTCAAGCTTTATTTGGAAAAGATCTCTTGTAAGAATTGTTTTGAGTTCCTTGTTTTCTCTCTACTTGGTCTTATGGTCGCATTTACTTGAGCTTCATCACACAATAGGCCTAGGAGTTGAAAATCCTCCACACCGCAATTACTAGATGGAGGCCTAACTTGCTCTATTTGTTAAACAAGACCTTTGAAAGCAGCAATGTCTTCCTTCACACCCGCCTCAAATTCCATTTCTGAAAGTTCGGTCTTAAAAGCAGTCATTTTACTTAGCTTGATTGTTCCATCTTTCCAAATTCAAGTCCTTTGATTAGGTTTCCATGATACTCCCACCGATCAAGTAGACACGTAAGCCCGCTACCTACTTGTCTAATAATGGACAATGCAAAGAGCAGATGCTTATAAGTTCGACAAAAATATGAAGAACTTTTCTCTTTTAACATTACTAGAACTCTCCTCAAAGCAGCTCTAATTTCGGCTCTGGGACCAAGCAACCTTCCATCATTTGTGCTTTGTTCCCATAAAGTTTTAATTTTCAGCAACCATTTCCTAAATGACGGCGGGACTGCCTCGGTGATGGTAACAAACTTCGTACCATTGTCTGCACAACTAAGGCCAAAAGCTTTCAGAAATGGTAGGTGGTCCACGTAATTAAGCTATTGAACCTCTCGAATGCTCTTTCCCTATTGTTGTCAGTGTGTATAGTGATAGGGAACGACTCCACGTAGCCTTCACCAGAATCACCAGTGAAGTTCGTTCGCCCACTTTTTCCCCTTGCCACAAGATTGTACACCATTTCAAGGGTTATCTTCTTCATCTTCACCTACATACTTGTAAGTCTGCTAAATGAATTCTAGTACAGGTAGACATCGGTATGTGTGTGAATGTCGAATTCATATACTTCTTTTAGGTCACTAGGTACGTCCTAAGAAGCGCGAACACTTCAAATAAGGTGACGTGTCGGACACCAACACCACTTTGTCTAATACTCTCCTTACTGTATCCATAATTAGAAATATAATATCTCAATTCAAAACGTCACTTTAATATGCAATAGTCAGTACTCAGATGCTTATGATCATGGGTACCAAAATTTAGAGCTACGTATATCAGTACTAGGGCTATAAATGAGCCGAGCCGCTCGCGAGTAGCTCAAGGCTCGGCTGGAGTTGTGGTTGTTCGAACTTGACTTGAAGGACAAACGAACAAGCTTGAGCTCACCTTTTGAGCTCATTTGGTTAACGAGCTGAGCCCGAGCTTCAAGATGCTCGGCTCGAACAAGCTCGCGAGCTGCAGCTATTATGTATATGCATATATATAGGCATCCCCATACATACATATAATATGATATGTAAATTTAAGTCAATATCAACAGACAGTGGGATGCATGCAACTGCCAAGTGGCAGCCATCAATAAGACCACGTCTTGGTCGAGAGAATCCACCAGGGGGAGAAGCTTTATAGCAAAAACGAAGGGTGGTGAATACTTGTCGATGTGGGACAAGTGAGAAACAAACTAGTAAATGCAAAGGAGGTCCCCACTTCCCACCAAGGCTATCTGCCTTTCTATCCCCCATTCCCCACCGAAAAATTTGTAAAATTTCTAGGGAGCAAACCTATTATAACTACACCACTACTACCCTTTGTTTTCTCTGTTGACTCACGCATGAGTAACGAGCTCGAGCCCAACTTTAGTAGCTTTGAATCGAGCTTGAGCCCACTCTATTTCTTGCGAGCCAAGCCCGAGTAGGCTAAAGCTCGACTTGGCTTGGCTTGTTTACACCCCTACCTACCTAACAACAAATCATCCTTGCATCACTTGGAACTCCATCTCCACCCGATCACAACCACGTCCACCTCACCACCACCATCACACCTTCACGACCACCTTCATTTCACCACCGCAACCCTCCATCCCTACACCGCCATCACTTCATCCCTACACCGCCATCACTTCACCACCACCACCACCGTCATAGCGAGTTTGGCTGTGGAAAGCTATCTTAGGGAGCACCGTTTAGATTGTTGTAGGCCACATACCTTCCACTTTCCATTTTTCGTCTTTACCATCATTGTATTGGCAAGCCACGTCGGATACTGCACTTCTCTGATTGTGTTGACCTGAGGCAATTGACTTCCATGATAGGCGTGATTGACTGTGGACCAATGTGCCTTCTAAACAACAGGCTGCTGAACCGGACCGAATCCAGGTTGACTCCTGCCATTTTTCACAGGCTCTAGGACAAAAGCGTCTGCTCAGATATAACCTTGCTTTCGATTGCCGTTACATAACTACTTTGTGATGGCATGATTGCCAAACGAATTCTTGATGCTGTGTACAAAACAACCTTCATTCGATGAATCCACTGGAGGCCGACAATGGCGTTGTAAAGGGACAACCCATTTACGACAACTATCTTGGTCTCCACAACCACCATGCCACATGGACTAATGCATTTATGCTGATCAGATGATTATAATTTTTACCAACCAACCACAACTTGCACAGCATCAGGAACTCCCCGAAATCTTGAATCATTGGGCAAAGAATCTAGAAATCAAAACAAGAATCCCCTCGTCCAACAGAAACAAAGACAAATACAAACTCTGGTGGTTTGTCATGAACAGGAAATCGACAACTATCCTAACTATAGATGAGTGCTAAAATCATTTTTGGTTCATTTGATGTTTGTTTTAATTTCTAATTGGACTATTCAATATCTTAGGGAGGAGATTGTGGCATACCTGAGGACTTGACATTTTGAAGAACTGCAGCTGATGCTTTGGGAGCAAAGAAATTGAAGCGTTCCAAACCAATGAAGCATTTCTAATTGAAGCGTTCCTAGTGATATTTGGAAGACGATTTGGGTTTCAAATTCATGCACTGGTAATTGCAAAAACTTGTGAGGATAGTTTAAAAAGATGCTACTGTTTTCCCCCCCTCCTTCCATTAGACAATTATCGGTTCTTTGTTTTGGTAATCTTGATGCTCACGTGGGGCAACATGATTTTATGTAAACCGCATACTATGGTGCAATACCAGAGGGTATGAAATTGGATAGAAGAACGCAGTGATCTCGCTTGGTTTTCAGGCTGGAAAGTTTTCTGAAATGCCGACGCTGATGTTGAATCAACTTCAATTTGGTTGACTTCTTGTTTGTTTGATTGAGTTTATGTTTTCATGTGGTGTAAATATCACTCACCTCCCCTGAAGTTTCTGACAAATACATAGACCTCCCTTATTTTTTTTGAAATTCCACTGCCCTATCTTACTTTTCAAATTAATTGTCAGATTCCTCCCTACCATTACTTTGAGGCTAACGGTATTAACTTTTTGCTTGAAATGAATGTAGTACCCTTGGTATATGTACTTCACCCTGAAAAACCATTTTTTTTTATTTTTATAAAACTGAAGTTAAAATTTTTTTTCAAAAAAATTAAAAACCAATTTTCATTTTTAAACATGTATCGAAGAGTTTTTTTTTTATTTAAAAAAACTAATTTTTGGATTTTTTTTGTTGAATATAGGAGTAGTTTTTTGAAGGAGAAAAAACTAATTTTGAAAACGGAAATACAAGGGGTACCAACCCCTTTTTGTACCGATCATGTACAGACGGCGCCGTGGATCCCTTTGTGAGTCCCAAATGGTCAATCAGAATTGGTGATTCATCTCAAAATCGAATTCTGAGTGGGCCCACGTGACAATTGCTGCCATCGGACGGCCTTATGTGCTCGATCTAAAATCACCACATTTCATCTCAAAATCGAATTTCGGGCGTGGTGATTTTAGTTTGGGCCAAAGGGCCTGAATTGTGAGCCAACTCAGAAAGCTATTAGAGAGTCATGGGAACACACAGATGTGGCCACGTGGCGACTGAGCAGAGTTTTCAAGAACCTTCTACAAGAATTATGTGGCGGACGTTAATGGGGACCTCACGTGCCGAAGTAGTTACTAGTGATGACACGCGCTTGTGTTGAGCATGCATGGCTGGGAGAGCAAGTACATTGAATCCTATAAATACCCAAGGGATAACCCAAGAAAGGTACTCAATTCTAGATTTGAGCAACACATTGTGCTTGTCCTTTGTCCTTCAAGTACTAACTTGAGCTTTGGAGTGCCCTCTGAGGAGTGCGGCCAGGGTGGCAATAATTGATTGCTCTGTTTTGTAGGTTCTCGGAGGAAAGAGGAAATCGGACCTAAACCGAGATACGACCATGAAATTCGTTGAATCCCAAATCTTATATTCCACATGTTAGAGAAAAATAGCTTAGGTTGATCTTGAAACTTAGCGGGCATTTGGTTTGCAACTCTTAAGTTGAGAGAATTTTCCACCTTGGTTTCGATCTCTAGATGTCTTTAGTGATTTGTTTCCCATTTTTTTCTTCCCCATTTTGAATTTTTCCGAGTCCTCAAACATCAACTTATTTCCATTGGGTTTTTAAAGCAATTGTTTCAAATCCGGGCTTCTCAATCAAAACAAAGTAATTGAAATCCACAGATTTGATATCGTACCTGAAACTCTCTCTCTCTCTCTCTCTCTCTCTCTCTCTCTCTCTCTCTCTCATTTGATATCGTACCATGCCAACTTTGTTGGCATGATACTTGTTATGTGTTCTTAAGAGAGGTTGAGGAGTCAAAACATTGTACCAGAACTCAAAAAAAGGACAGAATAAAACGAAATCAGAATGCGCATGCCTTCCTTATTTGAAAGGAAAAAACAAAAAAGCAATTGCTTATGTGAAAGGAAAAAACAAAAAAGCAATTGCTAAGACCACATCAACAAAAAAGACTAATAACGAAACTGTAAAACAGCATCAAGGTTAGATATTGTCTTCTTCTTTGGTAACTGCGGAATTCATTGAAAGAGCAAAAATACATGATACAAGGAAGGCATACCTTCCGGAAATACAAGAAGTTCTCGGTTCTTAACGGTGTAGAGGTTTCGTTACTTGCTAGTGAACTCGTACAAGTACGCGTTGACGCTGTGTGTGCTTTTCGGCGTGTGTTTTTTCTTGTCACTTTCGGTGTCTAATGCATACGTGCTGGAACTGGAAGTATCAGCCGGTTCCAAACCGTGCTGTTGGATTCAACAGCACCGCTCAAAGTTTCCCATCAGTTGCCTGTCTTAACATACCACAGGCATATAGCTTCTGAAGAACAAACCGGATTCAACCAGTATGATTGGGCTATAAAAAGGTCATGAAATTCAATGAAGCCCAAATGCTGTAACCCACAGGCTAGAGAAAATAATTGAATACGTAATTTATTCAGTCTTGGAATTGAGATTTTAGAGAAAGAATCTTATAAAAAGAAAAAGGTAAAGGAAAACATTGGTTGCCTTAGAGCAAGAGCAAACCAAACCAAACCAAACCAAACCAAGCCTTATGTCCCAATCAATTGGGGTCGGCTACATGAATCCTTTTTCTCCATTGAGTTCTGTCAAGAGCAAGAGCAACTGTATATGGATAAAATAGGGTAACGTATAGAAGTAGACCCAAAATCACAACTGCAGCAGATTCGGTATCAGTGCTGCGATTCCTAATTGAGCTACAGTAACTTCAGGAAATCTAGAAAACTAATGTCCGCCATAGATAAGCTTAACTGAATCACTGGCTGCCAAAAGTTGTAGAACTGAGCAGCTTATAATCTCGGAAAAATCTAGGGTAGTAATAATGCCAAAACTGTTTTTGATTGTGCCAAAACTCCAATGCATAAAAAGGCATGTACATTGCACATAAGTACAAACATTTTATGCATTGAAGTTTTGGCACAATCAAAAACAGTTTTGGGTCTTTTGGCATTAACATTTGCCAAAATGTAACCTAGTTTAGTAGTTTATGTATAAACATTTCCTAAATGGAATGAAGATTAAAGAAAGGTATCCAAAGCCAGCAATAGTGCAAAAAGAATGGTGAGCATTTTCCTCATTCAAAAAAGAAAAAATCCAAAAAAGAGTTCATCAAATTCATTGAACCCATTACACTCACAATCTATGCACCAGAATAATGCACCAACACAGTCGAATAGACACCTCACTAATATGATAGACAACTCCAACCAACTTCTCCAAAAAAAACCACAAGAAAAGCTCATAAAAGGCTTCAATTCTAAAAAACGATACTGATAGTCATATAAAATATATATGTATTAGTAAATCTTGGAAACAAAATCAAGTACATAGATGAATTCACCGAAATTAGCATAATTGGTTCAAAGATTGAAGAGAGAAGCAAGATGCGCACCTACAACAAGGAGGCGTTCAAAGACAGGCAATCTATTAGGCCAACTTTGTGATCGAATTTGTAGGAATGGCAACATAAAACAGCTGCATCAATGACTCCTACAGATGAAACTTGGAGTTTGGTGCAATGAAGACAGTCGTCGCTGCCCATCCACACAACACAAAAAAAGTCACCTGTTAAATGCAGTAAGATTGGATTTATATAAGACGAAGCAAAACGGGGATCATCCATAACACTGCAAATCTCGAAGTCTCCTATGCGCATTGATAACTCTGTTTCCCGAAGAAAATCATAAGCATACAGCCTTTTTTGAAGGAAACTGATCCAATAAATAGTGGTATCAACCACAATTGGTGGGCTAAAATGTTTTCCATGAAAGCCGACTGAGCCTAAGCTTGTCCATAGCTTATCTGTATCGTCATAAAGGAAAAAAGCTCCGGTTAGTTTTGAACCAACAAGAATCTTTCCGGCATATGGGCCAACATCATCAAGAACAACTGCGAATAAGCCCTTAAAGCCAAGAGCACATGGGGGTTGCGGGAGAGTGCTCCATTCACCTAAAGCCTTACCCTCTTCTTCAACTAAACTAGTTGTGTCCAAAAACTCTGCGAAAAACCCATGAATGTCTGGATTGTGACCACCGAATACATAGAGCTTTCCATGGAGAGTCACCGTAGCAGCACTGACTCTGCCACAAAGGGTGTCAGGACCTCTCCTCCAACCCTCCTCAGGACGACTAGAATCAAAATAAATCACCTTGCGAGACCAATGCTTGTTTAGCCGTAGAGCAGGCACCATGATACCTAGATGATGGAGGTTTAGGCGCCTTGTTCAACTGGGTGATTAGAGGGAGCATTGGAAGTGGCTTTTTTCCACTCTGTGGGTGACGTTCATCGTGATGGAAAGCAAGATAAGCGCCTCGAAGTTCCGGAATTGGGATGTTGCGGAGGAGGTGTTTTCTTTTCATCTCTTTCTTTGCCTTGTCTTCATCTTTGGTGCTGGATATGTTGAGCACATACCACTCTGTTGGTTGCGATATTTCGTCCTCAGTAGCAATGCACACGCAGAAAGATTTCTCGTACTCCACAACAGAATCCCCTTGGCATTTTACGAGAACTCCCCTTTTCCTTTTCCTAAACCCAATTGAACTTCCAGACGCTGCTGCCATAAGGGAGATAGAGATGGATAGATAAAGGACAGCAAAACCCTAGTTATATGTCCTGAAGAGAGGTTAGACCAGCAAGTGCAAACAGGCTTATGATCTCAAAATATTGAAATGCTTATACATGGAGAAAAGTGCTACGTAATTTTTTGGGTGAGTGTTAGCCATTTTTGGGGGGGTGTTTGGAATTCTCCCTAACCCAGATTGAAACAAAAAGAAACAAAAGCTACAAAATCTCAGATCTTGTGATTTATTTGTTGGTGTTACCAGTATGCAACCTTGTGCTCATTAGTTAGATGCTCTCAACCATGAATGAAGGAAGCATTATAATGAGCACAAAAATTGATTTGGGTCTCTAGGCGTGCCCTCTTTGATGCCTTTCGGCTTTGATTTGGGGGCATGGTTCTGCAGCAAAACGTCCCTCTAGCTCCTCAGTTCTTGGAGGTTTAAGAGGGCCACTGTCTCAGTGGTATTTTGAAAGCAGCTACTTTGTGCATATTGCTAAAGGATAAGTCTGTCTCCAATTATTCCCACCCATACCCAATGATTGGAGACTAGATGAGTTATGTTATTGTTATTGTTGTGACCAGTACGCACTGAACCAGTGGTGTCATTGAGGGGGAGAGGGAGGAGTTTGCAGATAAAATTTTGAACTGATTCAATCCTGGTGGGTGTGTGGATCGGACTCCCCCAAATATTCTTTGAAGGAGTGATTATTTACTAGCCCCGAGCAAATCATGATTAAGCATAAGAAACAACAAACAGATATAGATGACGTGAGAGCAATACAGAGCTGTACCTGTTCGATTAAGCATCTAGATTATGCATAAAAAAACCAGCAAACAGAGATATAGAAAGAGCGCGAGAGGAAGAAGAAGAAGTCCGTACCTGCTGGCTGCTCGATTTTGGTCTTGCGGTGAAATTGGCTATATGTACGTGGCCGTGGGGAGCCGATTACAAAGAAACCCCCGGAATTTGTTCCTTGTAACAAATTATCCCCGTTAATTATAATTTTCCAATTCAAACCATAGGTCATCTAATTTAACAACTAGCGGATGCCCGTGCCTAAATTTAGGAGAGAGCGGGGGTGCATTATCGTCATCGGAATTTGACCCTTGTAACAAATTAACCCCGTTAATTATAAATTTTCCAATTCAAAATCATAGGTTTTAATTTAACAACAACTAGCGGAGGCCCGTGCCTAAATTAAGGAGACAGCGGGGTGTATTATCGTCAAATGTAGTTACCCTACAATTCTACCCGACAAATGCAATCTCCACATAGTGTCATTTATAATTTTGAGACATTTCCGTATTTGATCATAGACGATGATATTTAACTAGACATATATTACTTAAAATGTGAGGAGAGATATCATACATATAGTAAGAGAATATTCTCTATATCCATTACAACATAAAGGGAGGGAGTTTCCGCCCATGGCACCTAACAAAATGACCTTTTTACCCTTTTTTTATGGATGATTTTTTTCCCTTGTTTCGTGGTATGATAGGTTAGGGCATGTCTTTTGCAGGTCATCTACACATCCACGTGTTTGCCTCTGCTTTCGATGATATGATTGATGATCAATTGTTGTGTTTGGTAGAAAGGGCCTACAATTAAGTGTGATTTTGTTCATCCTCACTAAATGAGAGTGAACGTTACTTTCATTCTAATTGGTGAAAAAAGTGTGGAATCCACTACAATCTAATCCCGTTATTACCAAAAAAATGTATTAATTCTGTGGACCGTAAACATTTCCCACCAATCAAAATAATGGTAACGTTCATCCTCACACACCCTACTAGTAATTGGTACTCATTCCGTCCCAAATTGTTAGTCCTACTTTGGGAATCCAATGAAAAGTACTAAAAAAAGGAAAGAAGTACACACTTTTCTTTGTTAACTTTTCAAAATGACCATATGTTTTGGGACAACCAAAAAAGGAAAGTAGGAGCAACAATTTGGGACAGAGGGAGTAATTGGTTGTGTGTTCTTTCCTTTCTTCCTTTCCTTTTTGGTATGCTCTTTTTCTTTCTTTTTTTTTCCAAAAGTGAAAAATTGAGAGGGTATACTATAGACTTCAAAGTTTTTTTTTTACTATAGACTTCAAAGTTAGCATCCAAATAAAGGTTCCCAATATCGCAACGTCTAGTAAAAGTGCCGGTTTTTTTTTTTAATTGGCCCAGTACATACGACACTGATATGATACTTGGTATTGGTTCAAATTTATCCCTATTAGTGTTATTTTTCCCACATTGCAAAATTAGTGTAATATATGCATACAATAACCTAAAAGAAAAATAATTGGTTGCACTAATTAGTTGCTCCGTTTTATAAGTTCTTGGAGGAAAGAGGAAGTCGGACCTAAACCGAGATAGACGATCGTGATCTACCACCCCACAGGTGTCATTTTGAAACAATATGACTGGACTAAAAAAAGGCCATGAAATTCAGTGAATCCCAAATCTTATGTCCCACATGTTAGAGAAAAATAGCTGGTGTTGGTTTTGAAACTTCGCGGGCATTTGGTTTGCAACTCTAAGTTGAGAGAATTTTCCACCTTGGTTTTCATCTCTAGATGCCTTTAGTGATTTGTTTCCTGCCCAATTTTGTATTTTTCCAAGTCCTCAAACATCAACTTATTTCCATTGGGTTTTTAGAGCAATGCTTCTAAATCAAAACAAAGTAATTGAAATCCACAGATTTGATATCGTACCTGAAAATCTCTCTCTCTCTCTCTCTCTCTCTCTCTCTCTCTCCCCCTCCCTCCCTCTCTCTCTTCTTTTTTCCCAGCTCCATTGAACTCCGAATGCAGCTAAGCCAGCTATAGACTACACAGAGTTAAGGTTGGCACGGTACTTGTTATGTGTTCTTAAAAGAGGTTGAGGAGTCAAAACATTGTCACCAGAACTCAAAAAAAGGACAGAATAAAACGAAATCAGAATAGCTGGCTGGCCTTATTCTAGAGGACAAAAACAAAAATGCAATTGCTAACACCACATTAACTAAAAAGACTAATAAAGAAACTGTAAAACAGCATCAAGGTTAGATATTGTCTTCTTCTTTGGTAACTGCGGAATTCATTGAAAGAGCAAAAATACAAGATATAAGGAAGGCATACCTTCCGGAAATACAAGAAGTTTTCGGTTCTTAATGATTTAGAGGTTTCGTTACTTGCTAGTGAACTCGTACAAGTACGTGTTGATGCTGTGTGTGTTTCTCGGCGTGTGTTTTTCTTTTCACTTTCGGTGTCTAATGCATACGTGCTGGAAGTATCAGCCGGTTCCAAGCCGTGCTGTTGAACGAATTCAACAGCACTGCTTTTCTTACCGGAAAGGTCTTTGTGGCTTTTCTAAGAGAGCAGAAAAGAAAACTTCGCGATCGTCTAATTTATCAACCTTTGGAACAATAACCCATTTGTGGTGCTTATACCTCAGCATCTTGAAAGCCTCCAGATAATCATCCAAATCTTCCTTCACACAAAAAAAGCTATCAATCCACAAAAGCCCTCCTGGCCTCAAAACTCTGTCCCAATCAAACAGGACAAAATCCAGGAGAATGTAATCGATCCACCCATCAAGAAACCTTGTCGTGTGGATCAGATCGAGGGTGTTGTCAAAGAACGGGAGGCGTTGGTTTATCGTCAAGTAAAGGGGTACAAGCCCACGAAGCGAGATCATTTCGTTGAAAGGCGCTCCGAAATTGATGCTGGCAGAAACTATAGTCACATTGTGTTCCCTCATTCTAGCAGCAAATGTACCGGTGCCTGCACTGAAGTCCAATCCAATTCTTATCTCCCCGGGCTTCAAATCGAGCACTTCGGATATCAGAAAATCTGCAGTGAGGTTTGAATTGGGATCTTGATAAAGAGGAACAATCCATCGAGGGCTTTCGTGGTAAGTGAGATTAAAGCAATCTCTACACTTGAAGAAGCCCTTGTCTGTTGAATTCCTAGCCAAGCATGTGAAATTCTTGCACTTGTAACCGCCCCACCGCACATTTCTGTCATCCGGATATGTCCACAACGATTGGTTTATTGGCAAAGGCTTAGTGTATAATTGAGGGGCTCTTGAAAAACACCTTCTTCTTGGCAATGGATCGCACCCGTGAACCATCAGCCTTTGGGCTAGTTTCCAATCATCTTTGCAGATATCCCCAATGTCATAGTCCATGTACTCTTCGAGATCTGCCTTCATTGCGAAACAAGCGTGGCCAATGCTAGTGAAGGTTCCATTTGCTCCCATGAAGTTCTGTTTCCCCAATCTGTTCGGCTTGATCCTCACGTACTTTCGAATCTCTTCTATCAAAAAGTAATTAGAAGGCTCGTCAGAGTGCTCTTTTGGTTTCACCAGAGGATGAACAAATTCAGTTTCGGCTTCTTTCTGATCAGCCCCTTCGAAATTTGCTTGAATCCCCTCCACAAGACCCAAAATCTCAGCAAGAAATGTTCCATATCTAACTGATGAGGGAGAAGAAGAATTCTTTGACAAAATCCGAATCACAGCGATTTCTTGTTGGATTTTCTGGCTAAGATTTTCCATGCTCAACTTTAGCTCAGACCCATTTCGGCCCTGGCTTGTTGGGTTATTGAGGTCTTGTTGGTTATTGCGGTTGCAGAAAGTATCAGAAATGAGGGATGATCTAAGAGAGTAGAAATTTGACATGGTAGCGATACATACGACAAGAGCAAGGATACCGACGATACACATATATCGCTGCATACCTCTCCATGATCCTAGCTTCGCCATAATGTTAGGCCTTGTCGGCTCCGGCGATGAAAACCTGACGATTTCCATGTAATTCACATCACAGGTTAATCATACGTAGATCTAAATAACAAGTCATTGGCATTGAATTATGAAGTACTATATAAACTTAAGGATACAGAAAATTAGAAAAAGGATGGAGAGAGTACCTGAGAGTTGAAGTTAACCTTTGTTGGCTCAGAAAGAGGGGTGGATGAGCTTAACTCAACTCATCAAATTTGACTAAGCAAATTGTTTAAGACATTGAGATTGGAGGGTCTTGAGATCAGAGTCCAAGTGTCAGTTTTTCTTATCTTTTGGAGTTTTTTTTTAGTTTCTTGGGAAGATTTCCAAGGACCATAGACTTGTTTAGTGGGAGTAGTTTCCTTTGATACTTTGATATTGCTAAAAGTGAGTACCCTTTTATTAAGGAAGTCAACTTTACAAGATGATTCTGTCCTGTACCCATGCACATTCAAGTAAATATTCATTATTCCCGGAGCACAGTTAAGTGGTGCTTTGGATCACTCTAATATCACTCATTTACTTGGGGTGTGTACACTTAGCCATGGGTCCCTCAGGAATGTGTGGTGTTGGAATGTCCCGGAACACCATGTGGTTGTATTCCGGGAGCACTGAATAATTAGATTGCATATTCTGCCGTACATGCCTAGCACATTACCATATGTGACTAGGGTTTTGACCGTTTGGCAACTGTTGGAAGATTAACACAGTGAAGAAAATCAGGTTAAGATAGTACAACCTTAACCTAATTAGTCTTTACAAGCATTTTGACATGGAAGCCTCATTCCATAGATTGGCTTAAGCAAAAGGTAGTATTGGTCTCATACTGGTATTGTAGGGATGGGTTAATGCATCTTATTGGGAACCGGATCTGATTTTCGATACCCATGCCCATGTCGTAAATCCCGATCCATTGCACGATGAGAACATCAAAGAGTCTTATCGTGTGGTAGCGAGGGTTTGTTGAGCATGATCCTAGTTCGCATTCACTTTTCACTAGACTATGTCAAAAGTATGGCATAACAAAGAAACAAAGCATGACCAAATTTAAGCACATGACTGCCCATTGCATATAAAATGGGTTCAAGAAATTTGAAGCCTGCCTCTAACTCGAGAGAGAGAAGACATCTGAAAGTGAAAAATGACAAGTTGCTGCTTGATGAGCAGTACAAGGAAAGCAAACCTAGGATTCAATAAAGTACTACAAAGTCACATGGGATGTTATCATGTTAAGCATTATTATTCAGGAAAAATGGGGTCATGCCTTTTATAGACGACATCACTTTAAGATCTGCCCCCTTCTCCTGCAACTACATATTAAAAAGTCTAAACTTAATGGAGAAAGGCTTCAAGTCCACACGAAGAAACACGATTACAAAAAGATCAGAGGAAGAATCAAACTAGATCATGGGTTGAATTTAGTAGTTAGTAGGGGCCCCTAGCCACTGATCCGGAGACCCCGTAGCGCCCCAAAGTACTACAGGGGTGTAGTGCGCATCACAGCTATCTAACTTGGCAATCAATTGTCTGGATAAGTAGACGCTTTCTTACCGGTACTAAAGCTTCATTATCGGTAAGAAGCGTTTGTGCAAATACAGACCATTGAAAACACTTTTGGACAGCTGTGATTGAAGACTACAACTCTATAGCACTTTGGGACACTACAGGGTACCCGGATCCCCCTAGTCACTAGGGACTTGCCTAAGAACAAACAACTACTTTCCCTGTAAAACTGAGGCTAGAGCTTGGAACCTTCAGAACTTACATAAATAATGGAAATGCAGATGACAGAGAATGCATAAAATAACAAGTGGTGTGGAGATTTATTTGTTAGTCTAGTCAAGATCAAGATGGAAGAAAGTCAAAGGTTTATCTTGACTTACAATTGCAAATTCCATCTATGAAGAACAGAAATTGCCAACAGCCCAAGAATCAGCAGCCATAGTTCAAAGTTCCATCTTCGCTACAACTAATTCTTGAAGCAAAACTTGCTGCAAATTCGATTGCGTCCTAGCTCAGTTAACCGGGCAGGTAATGGACACTTCATTTGGCGAGGGTTCAAACTTCAAACTCCATCCCTATTTCCCTTTCCTCTAGGATAGGTATAGATTATGGAGTATTTTCTTAGATGAAAAAACAATAAACTTCTTGCACATTGGACAACAAACCAGGGATTGGAGAAAAAGCTCAATTCTTGCACTAAAAACTCAAAACATCTCAATAATGGTCATTTGTTTTTTGCTTTACAACTAATCCAAAACTCTCAATTCATGAATATCAAGAAAGAAAAAAAAAAAAAAGGCTGAATAGGAAGTAACAAACCTTCAATTTCCACCCTTCCTAATACTATCTGTCACAAAAACCCTAAACTTGTTTTGCTTTTCCAAAACCACCCCTTCTCTCTCGGCACGGTCCCAAAAACCTCTCTCGAAAACTAAACCAAACAAATTAAACAACCCCAAAAAGAAAAAAATTAATAAAAAACCAAACCAAATTCACTAACGACAAAATCATCACACCCCATCCCCAACCAGGGCCCGAATCCAATCCAGTTTTTACGGCCCAATTTAAGTTCTGAGAACAAGAGTCCTAGATCCGAAAACGACCGTCACCTCCTCCGACCACCGGCGTACTGCGACAGCGGCACCACCTCCGACAGAGGCGTGGACAACGGCGTCGGAAGCGGCGAGTTTCGACAAACGGGGCACGAGGCGTTCATCTTGAGCCAGGCGTCGACGCACGTGAGGTGGAAGTAATGGCGGCAGTCCGGCAACATCCTCATCATCTCCCCGTCCCTGTACTCGCACAAGCAAATCGAGCACGTCGAGTCGTTGCTTATTGTCTCACCTCCGCCGTTGTTGTTACGGTTACGGTCCTTCGAGAAGGGAAACCTAGGGTAGGAATTTATGACGGATTGGTCGAGGCCGACGACGGCGTTTTGGTCGTCGTTGTCGTCTTCGGCTACGAAGATTATGCGGGGGAGGATTATGCCGTTGTTGTCGGATGAGGTGGTGGGGTTGATAGGGTTGTTGTTAGGGTTTTGGAGGCGGCGGCGGCGGCGGCGGCAGCAGAGGTAGGAGAAGAGGAGGAGGGTGGCGAGGAGGACGAGGAAGCCTAAGGCGATGGCGATGGAGTAGCCTAGGCCGAGGTTGGTTAGTGAGTTAGTGGTGGTGGTGGTGGGAGATGGGTGGCTGCCGCCGGGAAGGGTGGTTGATGATGACATTGTGAGAGGAGGGTTGAGATGGGGAATTCCATTTGAGATTTTTTTCGAGGATGGAAGGTTGGTGGGAATTCCAGCTGCTGCATTTAATACTCCCTCGATTTCAAAAATTTGTCCGATCTGTAAACGAAAAACATAAAAACAATTTAAATATCAAATAATTCTTTTACCTGATGATCAAAAGATTAGGAATGACGAATGAAAAATAATAATTTTTTTGATATTTTTTTAAGCTTTATTTTGCCGATTCGAAAGACATTTTGAAAATTGAGAGGACTCTTCTGTTTTTAATAAGAATGCGTTTAATACTCCCTCGATTTAAAAAATTTGTCCAATCTGTAAAAGAAAAACATAAAAATAATTTAAATATCAAATAATTCTTTTTACCTGATCAAAAGATTATTACTTTTTGATAATTTTTTTTAAGCTTTCATTTTGCGGATTCGAATAATATTTTAAAATTGAGAGGACTTTTCTATTTTTAATAAAATTGCATTTAATATTTGCAGTTGGAAACAGAGTAGGTCATTTACATTGTGACCATACTTGGGCTTGGGCTTTGATTGGGGTTGGTCATGGTATTTAGGATCCCCACTGGCCACTCTGAGGAAGTTATGCATGTCCAGCTTCAGTTCAAATGAACATAATATTTTCTACAAGCACTTTTGAGGGGAAGCAAGGGCTCTGCTGTCCGTTTCGGCCAGCAGGGCCCTGTCGACCATATAACAGCGTCGTTTTGGCACAATACTGGGCTTTTCATTTTCTGCTTCTGTCGTTTTGGCACAATACTGGGCTCCCCGTTTTTTGCTTCCTTTTCCTTGTTTGGCACAATACTGCGCATTAAAAAACAAGTTTTTGTATTGTTTATCAATTTTTTGGGGCTTTTTTTGGATTCCACAAAGATGATTCAAATCGCTCATTATTCTTAAAATATATTTTATGGTTCCTTGAAAAAAAGAGAGCTTAATATGATCATTAGGGTGTCCTACGAACATGGCCGACCTTGAGATTTTGGAAGCTTAAAGCGAAGTTAAAAATTGGGCCCTATGATTTTGTGATTTTTTTTTTGCTACAGGTGGCTAATTAAGGGTAAAAAGATTAATCAATGGTATTTTAATTTCGTAATTTAACTTGAATAAAATTTTAATTTTTTTTATACAATTAGAAAATAATAAGGCAATAACATGGATTTGAAAATTGTACTTGAGTAACATCTACCACCACTAAAGAATAATTAAATTTTTACTACATGTGGTACACACAGTTTTGTTTGAACTACACTAGATCCAATAAAGAAATAAGGCAAAATAACACTCAACCAAAAGAACCTCTTTGAACCTTAAACAAATACCTCTAACTTTTATAGGCACTAGTAAAAGGCTGCTTTGTAGGACTACTTTCAATTTATTATGTATTTATTGAGTAACTGAAGGTTATATATACCTTGGGGCCCCAATTTTGGGTCAAATTTGAGGGGCCCTAGACACCGGCCTACTAGGCCTATTCCAGGGCCGGGCCTGATCGGGTAGGAGATGGAGATAGGCATAGCCCTGCCCCAAATTCGCTTGGAATCCATTCCCCGATCCATCCCCGCCTCATCCCTGAATCCCCGAAACTTATGAAACTTATGATATTATCTTTTTTACTTTTACTTTTGCTTCGGAACTATGGAATTTTATTTTGATCTTCATTATTTTGAACTATATCATGTTCATCCTTGTTATAATTAAGTTTCTAGTTTCTATTTCTGCAGTGGATGGACATCTAGCTGCATGTATGTTTTTGGTAGCACTAATTTGTATTCTGGTTGCCGATAAAAAAAAAATTGTATTCCGGTTGATCCAATGGTAGAAATTGATGAACAATACTAATATGTTTTTTTTTGTGAAAAAATGTTTGGATCCCTGAATTCACGCGGGGATCCCCATTCCCCATTTGAAGCGGGGATGGAGGATGAAAATAAAGTCCCGTTGGGGATCGGGGCATGAACGAGATTAGGGAAGGAGTTCAGAGATCGGAGATGGAGATAGTACTATCCGGTCCCAATCCGCCTTCATACGCATCCTCCAATTTTTTTCCCTTCATCGCCTAACAGAATTAGGAATACAAGAGTTTTTTTTTTTTTGATATATCCCTTCAACCATCACTCTTTTCTCTTTCATACCTAAACTTTGAATATCCTTTATATCGTCTCTGGACTACGCTATTGAAGTGCATGAGGTCCAATTAATAACACCCGGTTAGTGTTTTGGACGGAAAGTTGCATATGTGTGCGTCACGTGGGAGTCACCCCCAAATCAAAGGGTAAAAACATCAGTCCCCTTCGTCGTCGGCTATTCGACTCCCATCACCGAACACACACACACACACACACACACACACACACACACACAGAGAGAGAGAGAGAGAGAGAGAGAGAGAGAGAGAGAGAGAGAGAGAGAGAGAGAGAGAGAGAGAGAGAGAGAGAGAGAGAGCTTTGAGTTTTTGTCTTGACTTCCACAGATCAATCCAGTTCACGAAATCATCTCGAAAATTCAAGAAATCATCTCGAAAATTCAATTGGGTTTCGTCTTGGCTACCACACTTCTTATTCAAGTCGTAAGTCTGCGCTAGACTCTGCCAATGTTAAGGTGACTCCTACACTGTCTTTCTGTTATGAAAAAACTGAGCAACGCTGGAATCCTTGCCCTCTCCTTCTTCCGATGGGCCAAGAAGAAAAACGAGTTCAAGCATAACACAGATTACAATACTTTGATTGAAAAGCTTCATTTTTTACCTAGTTGATCGAAAAGTTTTGTCTCTCTGTTTCAGTGATGGGAGTCGGATGGGGAGGGTGGTGAAGGGGACTACGTTTTACCCTTGATTTGGGAGAAAATCCCATGTGATGCACATGTGCAACTTTCTGTCCAATGTGCACAGGGGCGGAGCTAGGATTTTGGTTCGGGGGGGCAAGAATTAGACGCGTTCAGGGGGGTGCAAGGATTTTGGTTCGGGGGGCAAAAAAAAAAAAATCAAAGAGGGGTCAATTAGCAATTTTGTGAGGTATACTAGTAAAATCCCTATAGAAATTTGGGGGTCAGGGGGGTCAACTGACCCCTCTTGTCTCCATGTGGCTCCGCCCCTGAATGTGCAGCTAACAAGGTTATCAACTGGACCTTATGCAGTTCAATCGCGTAGTTCAGGACGATATAACGGGGCGTTTGGATGACGGATTTGATTTTGGGTGGATTTGTAATGAGGGAAGATTTGAGGGTGGATTTGTAATGAGGGTGGGCTCACCTCAGAAGGGTGGATTTGTAATGAGGTGTGTTGTTTTTTTTTTGGAGATTTGTTTTTTTGAGAAGGGGGATTTGGAGAGTGGATATGATAGGATAAGAGAACAAATGACTGAATTGCCCCCAGTTTATTAATTTCATTATAATTAAAATAAATACACAATAAATACATAAATATATTTATACTATATTAGATGTTAAAAAAGTAATATATCCGGAAAAAAATTAGATAAAATTTTTTGACAATGATAGAGGGCAAATTTCAAATTTTGAACGGTTATTTAATTTCAAATTTGATTTATTCTCCTTTCATTACAATAACTTAATAGTTACAATTAATTGTATTGTGGGATAAAATAAATTCATTGTAAGCTACACTCTTTAACTATATTATTTATTAAAAAATACATTATTTCTGGAAAAAAAATTAAAAATTAATTGAAAGTTAAGATTTAAAAAAAATACTACTCCACATACTTGAAGAAAAACAAATGAGAAGATTTCACTTTGTATCCCAGCCATTTTATTAATGTAATGTAAAAATTGGATAATTGGAAAATTACAAATATTGACACCCTATTTTTTATTATAAATATTTTATTGCTAGATAAAAGTATTGGAACTTTTTTTTTTGAAGATCAAGTATTGGACTTCCCTATATTTTTTGGGGTTACTTTTACACATTTTTTTCTCCAACTAACTAGAACCGTTGGATCATGATAGAATACTCTACAACGAATGGAAAACACAAATCTCTCCATCTCGACCATCTCACTCTTTCCCCGCTTCAACACTTCCACACATTTTTTTGGGGTACTTCTACACATTTTTTCTCCAATTAACTAGAACCGTTGGATCATGATAGAATACTCTAGAACTAATGGAAAACACAAATCTCTCCATCTCGACCATCTCACTCTTTGTCTCTTTCCCATCTTCAACACTTCCCATTAATTCGATCTCCTCCTCTGTATTCCCCGTTGTAGCAGCCGAGGTCCTGAGAGGCCAAAAGGGCCAACAGGCCCATCCGGCACAGTCCCCTTCGGTCCTGACGAGACCAACCGACTCCTGGATGGTCCTCGGCTGGAGTTCTTGGCGTAATGATCGCGGCTCCCGGTATCCGTTAGCCGTTGCCTCGCGAAGGAGTTCGGCCCCCACCGAAGGAAACGAGGTGCGGTCGAGCTTGTTTATCCGAAGTCTTTCACCGAGGGAAACGGAGCACGTCGTGGACTATGTTCCGGGTACCAAGGGCTGGGGGTGCTAGCCGCGGGGGCCATGGACCCTCCCCTCCAGGGGGTGGTTGGTGATTTGACAGGTGATGGATGGGATCGAGACAATGTCAGGCGGCGTCAGGACGTTGCGCTCGAGGCGTCTGGCGGACCACGTGACGGACCGGAGTTGGTAAGCGCATAGGTATGCAGAGTAGGGTGACGTCAGTTAGAGCGGCGGAGTAATCAATGACTGGCCCACGTGCTCAATCAAAAAAGGACGCGCGTGGGATGGACGGATAGCGTAGCATGGAAGCTTCCCTTCTCCTATTAAAGGGAAGCTCCCCCACTAGAGAAAGGGCGGAATTTTTCTCATCCTTACTTTTGAAATATACTCCAAAATCTCATTCCCATCCCTTTGTTCCGCTTCAGAAGGTTCAAAGAGTTTGATCGGAGAAGCAAGCCCCACACCCGTCGACATCGCCTCTAATTAGAGTCGTCAATGAATTCCGCCTTGAATCCGTTTTCGTTTTCAGCCATTGAAGATGATGACAATGGTGATTTCGAGTTCCCTTTGCAGTCAATTTCAGCAGCTGAGATCTTCTATAACGGCCAGATCATGCCTGTTTTCCCCATCTTCTTTTTTGGTTTTGTGTCTGCATTTTTTTTAGTTTGAAACGATTTCGGTTTAGATCTGAAATTTCCATACAATATCACGAAGAAGAGGAGGGTGGATTTGGAGGGGCAAAACTATACCAAATCCCCCGGATTTGGTAACAACAGGGGTGAAGCTAAGCTTAGTATATCCGGCTGGGGGTGGATATACAATCCTCCCTCTCCCAAATCCACCCCAGAAAAAAACCAACCAAAGACCAGATTTGAGTGGGGCCAGGATTACAAATCCGACTTCAAATCCACCAGCCAAACAGATTGAAGATCTAACATGCAAATGAACCAAACATGTAATTATAAACAAGAGTGTGGAAATTGAATTCTTAGGATTTTATGTTATCTACCACAATTTACACAAATTTACCATAAACAATTGATTTTAAAGAAACAACAAGAAAATTTATATAAGCCCTTGAAAATTTATGTTCTAGTGTGTTTTAGGAACCATATTGCGTGTGATATGATTTGGAAAACTAAAAATAAAATAAAATAAAATTCTAAAGTGCAGTTATATAAAAATAGAGTGCACAAATTATTTCTCTATGCATGAAGAATTGAAGATGGTCTTTAGCGAAAGGTGTCAAGTGGGTTTCCTACAAAAGTACTTGCAGAGGTTTGCCTCACTAAACAGAGAAATTGAAAGCCATGTCTTAGTCCGGCCCCCACTGGCTTATTTAAAATTCTCAAACGCTTTTAGGATTGTAAGAAAAAATTAAGTAGAGGCGTAGTCAATTTTAGGTTGCAGTGACGATGGCCATTTCTGATGTCTTTTTTTTTTTGAACTGTGCCATTTCTGATGTCTTGAGAGCCCGAAGCGAGACTCAAATTTGGGATTCTTTAAGTACTTTAACGCGCAAACAAGCGGTAAAATCAATCTAGAAGGTCAAAATAATATATATTCAATTATATAAAATCTCCATAAATAGTAACCATTACAAAAAAATGTAGAATTGAAATTTTGAAATGCCACAAACACGAGCGGGTACCACGTGGTACCCGCGCGCGTGGCGCATCTTGCCATCCATTTTGGTTTTGAATGGTCGGGATTATGGAGAGAGAAACAGGAGAGAGAAAGGGTTTTGATGTGGACCGTCTAATACAGTTTTGAACGGTTTGGATGCAACGTTTGGACACCACGTAGGCTTAGCCATGTGGTACCCACCCGGTATACAAATTTTTTCCCACAAATACAGTTACCGCTCTATGACAATGAGGAAGTTCTATGTCAACGTTTGGCCCAACAAACTAATTATTTAACCAAATTGCAGTCCAGGACCGCCATTGCTATAATTTGTTCTCTGGTCCCGTCCTTGGATATCTCATTGTCTTGATTGATCTTCCAAAATTTTTGTCCCATTTTTCAACCCACATTATTGCAGAAAAAGTCCACCAGATCCACCCTTTCATATTGGGTGAACTTTTGGTGGGAGCTCGTCGGCTCGGGGCGAGCTGTGTTTGGGGTAGGCTTGAAGTATTTGTGCATACCCAAGCCCCCAATTGTAAACCGGCTTGATTCGTGATTTCAAGCAGTGCTGGATCAAGAGTTTCGGAGGCCCGAAACCGCATCCCAAAATGAGACCCTTTATATATTTTGCGTGAAAAAGTCATTCAATGGAATCTTCATAAGAAATCATATTTTAAACAACCATTACAATTCTCCAAAATCTATATTTTAACATTACTTTTTTTGCAACTTTTAATTCCAAGCATACTAATTAAGTCTTCACAATCAAGCTAAAACTAAAAATTTAAAATTGGACTTACTTTTTACATATTCTGGGCCCCGTTTTTACCATGTTTTGGGAACTCAAACCTTGACTTTATTTGCTTATGTCATGAGCCGGCTCTGAATTTCAAATCATGCCGACTTCGACCTTTTATGTACGGATTACAAACATTGTCAGGTTACATCGTCAATTAAGTCCCATCTCATTGGAGTCAAAAAATTAACGCTCGACCTGTGGTCTAAACCTAAATCTCCAGTTTGTTCAATGTGGGAATAAGACCTGCTGACTTTATACAGATAATGGCAAGACTTTCAAACAAAGTTGCTGTATTAATTTTGATGGACGGAGAAATTTGAAAGCCATGTTTTTGGAAGTATTTCATAGACACCCGTTGTTTCATTCAGTCTCACAATGATGTGTTCCACTTGACCTCTCAAAGGACTTGTTGAATGTGCCATCTGGATATTGGACTGATCGGATGGTTATGCATCTCCAATTGACCATAAGGTGAATTAATAATTCCTTCGTTTTAAATTTAAGGCCCCATTCCACATACTGACTTAAATTGAATAAGTCAGTAGAATTGGCTTATTGAGTGTAATTGGATTGATGTGTTGGAAGAGAGTGACCTGTCTCGTAAAGTACTGTAAGTTAGTTTTGAGTTTAATTAAGTTTTGTGAAACAGGTACTCAACCACCTAGGTGGTATCCTAGATGGGTAAGGTGCGAGGGTGAAAGTCCTCCTACTTGGTCGCGGGTTCAAATCCCGCTTGCGGGTAGTAGTCCGGAGGCCGTTAGTTTGCTCTAGCACTTTGATGGGATTATGGTAGTAGAATCGACCTCCCAAGTAGTAGTTATGGCTCAAACTTGACATTCCACGACGGACGATAATCCCCATGGTCACGCTAAGGGGGTTTGCTATGCTAGTCGTCCCTTTCCATCTTTATCTTTAGCAAAAATAAAATAAAATAAAAAGTACTTATTGTGTCACGAACTGAGGTGAGAAAAGAGCCTAACGAGCCGGGCAGTTAGTTATTCAAGTTCGGTTTGAAAATTCGATGAGTTCCAAGACATGTTTAAACTTAGCTTATGAGACGAGCCAATTTCAAATGAGTTTCAATTAATCAAGCCCAAGACAAGTCGATCTCAAGTAGCCTGAATTTTTATAGATTAAAAGACGAACAGGCTATAGGCTTGTTCAAGTTTGGTTTGAAAATGTGAAACTGGATTTGTTTATATACGTAACAAACTGATCTTGAACGTTCTTTTAACAAATGAAGACGAGCTCGAATTCGACTAGCTTGGTTCATTTGTCGAGGTCCAACCATGAGGCTGCGCGCAATATAAAACTCCTAACCGATTGGGGCTGAATTGGGGCCTGTTGTGCCACAAAGTCGCAAGTCTTGTTGAGTGAAGTATTATTGTATTAAACATCATGGTCGGATATTACCTAACTATATGACTAAAATAAATTTAATTACCTTGAAATTCTATTCTCAAAGTCTTGCCGTTTTTAGTTTTTCAATTTTACACTTCCGTTCATACGCAAATAAGAAAGACAATCGGTGAGTTATCGACGTCTGTTCAACATGGTTATTTACAAGAATGATCTACTCGTCATGTTAAACAAAAAGCATCGCCCTGATAAATTTTTAGACTCCAAATGGGGCCTATTTTGAGAGCAAGAGGGAGTTATCCAATTCCAAAACCACAACGAATGAAGTTCCGAGTTAGAATAAAGCAAAATTATTGAGATACTTTGGTCTCAAAGATTTGGTAGAAAGTAACGGGAAGGGCTAAGTCACATAATGCGCGTGTGTGAGCGTGAAAGTGTCTTTTAAAAATATATATTCTAAACAACTAATTAAAATACGCGATAGCGCGTGAGTATTGAGAACAAGCGCGGAGCGATAATTGAAAACACGAGCAAAGAGTCTTACGGAAAGATTATGAGGGTAAGGGAAAGGCTTACAACAGTGAAGAAGGCATGCATGTTCAAGTTGAGAGCAAATGTTGAAAGCTAAAAACACAAAAGAAAAAGGAGGAAAATGCTGAAAGGGAGACATGTAAATTCGCTGAAAGTGAAGAAATGAATTTTTTGATTTGGAGAAGGTGCCTCTCTTCCTTTGGAGATTTGATCTCGGTTCGATCTTGCCTTTTCAATTGTTTTTGGAATTGTCCGAGTCGCTTAGGATTTTGCGGTTTTTGTTAGGTTGTGGTGGTGTCTTTTTCTGGTCGTCCGAATGTGGATTTTTGTGGTTGGGTTTCGTTGTTCGCTACGCGTTTTTTTTTTTTTTTAGGAATTGGCTGCTGTACACGAAAAATCTCATACAGAACTGAAATATTCTATTCACATCAATCCAATAGTACATGGGAAAAACTCCAAAAAGTTTACTCAATAGTAATCCATTTACAATAATTCATATGTATCCAAAATTAACTACATCAAATAAACTAGAAAATAAATCCATGGCATGCCCTGGGCGCACGCTCACCAGGCTATCGTCTAGGGCCCTCTTTATGGTTTAATTATGGATACGTGTAACAAAACTCGTATATCTATTATCTGTATCTCACTATTAAAGCAAACAAACTAATCCCAAGGGCCTAGAGCTTGACCTTTCTTTTGCACTTCTGGTCTTGAATAGCCCTGCTAGTAATATTGATAGAAATGGTGCAATTCATCCTCACCACCACATGTTTCTTGATTATGTTGAACATCTTCACCTTCCCACCAAGTTTTGTAAAGGTACTCATAGTCAAAATCCCACTACTCATATCACTTTGCAGATTAGGGATTGAAATGAGGTTATCCATAACGACATCCACCGTCACGTTCATTCTCATGGTCCGCCGGGCTTTACTCTTGCCTGGCGGGCCACGGGCCTCTCCTATCATTGTACCACGGTAATAGAGGGCGGTCGTGGTGTTAGGATATTTGAACGACACGACATTAGGGTTTTTGACCGAGACATCGGCCGTTAGGCTCATGTTGGACCCAGGTTTGGGAATGTTTGTTCCGTTGATTAGCTCGAGTTTGTCGACCGTAACTCCATTCAGCTTCATGATCGGGTCTTTGACTTTGAACACGGTGAAGATCAAGATCACGACGACTGTGATTTGGATGAGGAGGAGAGCTAATACGCATCCGCAGCACTTGATACATTTCTTCTTGTGGAGTTTCTTTATGTATATAGCGGCTTCCTCGTCGTCGCTGCTAGGGCGGATCGAGGCCGGGGCTAGTGGCCTCACTTGCTCTTTGTCCGCCATGGAGAGAGAGATAGAGAGAGAGAGAGAGATAGCGAGAGGAGTGATTTATGAGTACTTTGTGGTGGTTATTTATATTGGTTGCATACACTGTTACTGAGGCTAGGCGGCTGGCTGCTATGGTTTGGCTTTCTACATTTTGTTGACTTTAACAAATGAACAGATGAATTTGCTTTCAAACTTTTATTTTTCTGCCTTGGTGATGCAACTAAAGCTAGAAAAGCAATTCAAACTTTTATTATTATAATGATTGAAGGGAGAAAGAAAATACGACTAAACTAGAAAAACAATTCAAATTTTTTATTTATTTATTTTTTTTTCACATTTGGTTCTTTCTAGTTTTTTAAATGCATGTGGAGGAGCACAAATTCTTAGTAGCATATATGCTCTTGGTAAAAATCAAACTCCGAGTAATTATTCCATGGTTTTAGACCACCATCTTAGCGGCGCAAACTATGCTTTGGCTGGGTGGGCCATCGCCTCACCTTTGAGGGGTGTTGTGTACCCCTCGGCCGTCCGATCATGTTTTGGATGACTTGTATGCGTTCAGCAATTTTAATTTAATTTTACCTGTAAAAAATTAAAACACATTTGAGCTGTCCAAAACACGATCGGACGGCTGAAAGGTACATAGAACGGTGCAAAAAGCACCCCCGGGATTCCTATTTTTGCCTCTCGCAATCCAATAACTCTGGGATATATGAAGATACAACCACTGCGTTTTCTTTCTTCTTTAGGAGATTTTTTCAGATGACTTACCATTTAGTAAATTAAACAAGAGGAAGAGTCTTAATTTCAATACTTTTATTTTATTTCTCTCTCTCTCATTGGCCATCCACTTTGATTTTTTTTTTTTTTTGCACGGCAACAAAGCTCGACTCCTCAATGAAATTCTGCCTCCGTCCCGGACCAACATGACCTCTTTGCTGTCACCTGAGGCTCAATGTTTTCAATTAATTAAATGAGGTGGTTCTAGAAAAAGGAACATATTCGCTCTTTTTGACTGCGACTCACTAAAATTAATCATTCTTTTTCAAAATTTTCTATGGTTTATAGTCATACAATTCGACTCTTGTGGCAAATTCAGAGGAATCCCAGATTTTTTTTCCCCTATTACGGTTGCTGTCGGCCTTTGATCAATGAATATCCTTTCCAGTGGTGGCTCCAGGAACTTTCTTTAGGGTGTTAAAAAATTACCTTAATTTTATTAGCTCTATTTACCAGTCATATATATACAAAATTTGATACATTAGTGCGAATAATGCAACCAAGAAAATACAAAAAACCCAGATGTTACAATTATTCTTGGCAAATTAATATATTTTTGAGCCAAGCAAAATTAACACTACAACAATTTTCCCCATTGCCGACTAAAATTTTAGTCGGAAAATGTCGTAATTTAGTCGGCAATAGTAATTTCCGACCAAAAATTTAGTCGGCCCGTTTGGTCGACGGAATGAGGTAGGAGATTGTAATTTCCGACCAAAACAAGTTTGGTCGGAAAAAGTTTTGTTTTTACCGACTAAATATTTAGTCGGAGAAAAATAAATATTTCGCCGACTAAATATTTAGTCGGTGAAAGATTTATTTTTCTCCGACTAAATATTTGGTCGGTGAATATTTATTTTTCTCCGACTAAATATTTAGTCGGTGAAAGATTTATTTATCTCCGACCAAATATTTAGTCGGTGAAAGATTTATTTTTCTCCGACCAAATATTTAGTCGGTGAATATTTATTTATCTCCGACCAAATATTTAGTCGGTGAAAGATTTATTTATCTCCGACCAAATATTTGGTCGGTGAATATTTAATTTTTCTCCGACTAAATATTTGGTCGGTGAATATTTTTTTATCTGCGACTAAATTATTTAGTCGGTGAATATTTTTTTATCTCCGACTAGATTACTTGGTAGGTGAAATTGTTTTATTCTCCAACTAATAATTTAGTTGTTGGTAAATGATTTTTTTGCAATTTTAATCCGAGCTCGTATTGAATCGTTAAATTTTAAAAAGGCTTAATTAATAAATTATATTAGTCACTTCATACAAAATATCACAAGTAGATCGGTGGAATGTTCCATTACCTTGTCAACATTGAAAAGTAGATCACATGTGCATAATCGTGCGAAAATACTACAATCCAAAAACACATTGCCTAAACTACAAGAAACAATAACGTAATCAAAAGTTCACGATGCTATCCTTAACATGATCTTCCCGAAAGAGCTCTCAAAATGACAGGTCAAAATCACGCTTTTAGCTAGACCGTCCTATTACCTGCAATGGAAATGACAAAAAAATAAGAACCAAGTTAATTTACCTTTTAACTCCTACGACATCTCACCAAGTAAAATTTTGGACAAACACAACATAAGTTTATAACGAAGCCCATGGAGCACAACACTTCATCCGAATAGCACGCCCTTAACAGTAGTATTATATAAGGAATTCATAATAGTAGTCAAATAACTTTGCAAAACACTTATGTAAAGTCATATACTTGTTCATCCTTCGTTCTTGTGTAACTATCAACACTACGCTAGCAAACTTAAGCAACTGAGTAAAAATGCAACTTATAGCAGGAAATTTTGCCTAAGCATGAAACTAGCAACTTATACACATGCATGCGCAAATCGGTAAGCAATTTGTTCTCTAATTTTAATTTGGCTAATGATGTATAAAAGCACCATATGATATATTCACACAGCAACGAGATCTCATATTTCTTTGAAGCGCGAAATCGAAATTATCAAAGAACCGAAGAGGGTTTATGATATATCCGTTGAAACCCCTACTGGGTATTCCACCTTCTGGTGACTTATTGTTCACGTTTCCTAATATAGCTTGTGGTTGGAAATGTATTCGAGCATTACAAAATTTAATATTAAGAGAAAGAATACTCCGAAAAGGGGGGAAATTTTCAAATATGGTACTATGTTACATTGGAATTGGGCACCGGTGATCGTGTGCAGATATGTGATGAGTGTCGGACTCATCTAATTACCATTTCAAGGACACGGGGGACATGACAAAAGACTGACATGTCTTAGTACTTGTCTATTTTTTGGGGTGTTTAGGAGGTGCTAGCGAATTCCATGAGTTTTACCCACAGTCCACAGGTCACAAGATGAATGTCATCCCATGCCCTTAACCATCAACACGGTTACTAAGACACTAAAAAGAGTCCATGTTGGTAACATAGGACTTGGAGTTCGAGCAAGAAGTGGAAAAGGAGAAAATCAAAGCTCGAACATTTTAACTAAGAGTAACGTACGAAAGTGATCTCCAAAAGGCACCTAGAGAGTGAAAGCTCGCCCGTCACGACCATCAGGAAAGTGCACGGTCAGGAGCTTCTTATCTACTTTTACATCTCCTCTAGAAAGTACACGGTCAAGAAGTTGTCATCATCAGCATAACTCCTCACTCACCCAATGACACTAAGTGCGATTGCTCTTTCTTTTTGTATGGCAATCTTTTTTAACTAACCAGGTATTCCATGGATCCCAGACAACCATAATTCAAGCAACTGAACTGCACTTCTTTGTTTTCACATTTCTAAGTACCACAAGAGAGTGTCTTTCTAAGGATCAAATCCTACCTTTTCAAGTCGATAAGCCATTTTCCCGCATGTTGCACATTTTTCTTGTGTCCCTGAAAACATGCCAGCAGCTCTGCTAGGTGATCTTGTCTGGAATGGAATACCATAAGCTAATCAGAAACGACACAAGGAATCATATTGCATAGATTAACCAACAATCGCCAACTTATTGACAAAAAAAATTATCAGCTCTGCTGTTAGCTTCTCAGTTTACTTCGCACCTGTTGAAAATGAAATTCATAGGGAATTAATGAGAGACAAAAGTCACAAAACTACAGCAAAATCCTACAGATAATAAAAAATAACTTTCTGCAAGCACAACAAGTTCAAAACTACCAGGAACCCACACTACCTGATGCATAAAGACAATAATTCTGCCTTATGTCATTTGATATTTAAAAAGAATATTATGACCGGATACATTAAACATTTGTAACATAAAAGCATAACGTGCTGTGTGCTACACAATCCACATCAGCCTGAACAAGTGACCCAACAACTAATATATCAACTTATGCTTTAACATGATCAACGGTATGTAAATATTCTCAATCACGCAAACCCAGGTTTGTTTCCCACAGCGTGAGTGATAAGATTGTTAGGATATGTGAACTGAAATAAGCAATGGAAGACCAACATAATTCAATATCCCGATTGAATTAAGAGTAGACAAAACATTTGCACGGCAAAAAAAGAAGACCCCGAAAAGAAATTACGGCCTCGTTTGTTTGGTGGAATTTGGTATAGGAATTTGGTATAGGATTTGGGGCTTCCGCAACTCCGACTCGGCAACTAAGCCCAATAGTCTGCTAGGCCAAGGGTTGTTCAGGGGAGCCCCAAATCTGAATTTTGTTGTGCTTAAATCGAGCTCTAGGGAGGAATAAAACTTAGAGAAATTAAAGCTGAAAAAAAAAACGAGATTGAATACATATTTCCTTTTACAAACAAAATACACATCATCCAGGCTATATTTTCTTTTGAGACATGGTTAAAAGGATCTAACTCTGCTTCAATATCTTTAAACAACTTATACTCAAAATGTCGTAGTATGATCAATACAATGGCAAGCTCATTGCCCACTGATACCATTGAACATCTCAACTAGAAAAGGAATCACAATTCTACCTCACATACCAAAATAAGCAATCTCAGAATATTGTTAGTCAATTATCCCAAGTACTGATTGAGTAGGCAAAACAAACATAGGAAGAGGTATGATTTCAATGTTTGCAGATTTGAAGCTTCAAAAGAGACACAACGTGAAAAATTGACACTTTCACCTCCAACTCTGCGGCTGTAGGTAGGTGAATGAGGCCAATATTTTACCCAACCATGGATTCTTAAGAGATCCCCAAAATCGAATCTTGTCCTGTTTGCATGCAGCCCTACTGGGATCTCATGTCAGATATTAAGAGAAATCACTCTGTCAAAGTAAGAGATTTGATTCATTAAAGAATTCAAAGGTGACCAATGGGTATCAAATTCACACACTCGATACACTTATAAAATGCAATTTACAGGCAAAGAAGCCGAGCAAAAATAACATTTATAGGTGAAGAATAATAGACACAATAACAAGCTGAGATTACCAAAAATCCAAGTGCAATAGAAGATATGCCAAATATCAAGGGGTGAGCCACAAACATTGTGCGTAGCTTCAAATTCTTTGACAAATCTCTCAAATCCAGATATGCCAAATAAAAAACCAAGCGGAACAATTTCCGTCTCTTAGAACATGTGAATGGAGAAAACCAACAAAGAAAAAAAAATTACGAAACCCTAACCTGGAATGGATCCAAGGCGGAGCTGCGAGGTCACCGATGGGGCTTTGGAGAAATACGCAGAGTGTGGAGAGAGAGAGAGAGAGAGAGAGAGAGAGAGAGAGAGAGAGAGAGAGAGAGAGAGACCAGAAGAGGATCGTCACCCAGAAGAATCGCGTGGGAGGGATGCGAACTAGGGCAATCGGCCATTGAAGGAAAAGGGGAGTTTTTCACCTCTTAAAAGTCCAAATTTGGGGAAAGTACTGAAAAATTTAAAATCACCGCTTCCTTTTCCCCAACCCACGTGAGAGAGGGGTTTGGCTTACAGTGATTCTGTGAGGGAGAGAGAGAACCTGAGAGAGAGAGAGAAGGGTTTGGCTTCCACTGTTTTCGTTGGGGAGATGGAAGATTGGAGCAGGGAAACCCTAGAAACTGGAACATGAGAGGGAAATTTTCAGCGGGACAAGTGAATACAGGACTTCCAGCGGGAGAAAGTAAAATTTCAGATCCTTTTCGACCAAAAAAGAGCGGGTCATTTAGTGCATGTGTCACACCATATGCCTATGCACCCAACGGTACAAATTACCGTAAAATTGTACTACTCGACGGTCGTCAGATTATTTTTCTTCAAATCGGAACCTTCTATGTTTTACGTGGTAGTGATTATACCCTCCACGCAAAAAATGAAGTAAATTAATTATCATTAGGTACTTAATCGAATGAGACAAATTTTTAGTTTATAATAAATCAACGTTCCGATAAAAAGGCTTTCAATGTCCGATAGACTTCAAATTTGTCGAGAGTAATTAAAACAGCAATACAAACAAAATGAACGGTTTGGATCGTCATAATTGTGTTGCGGCCATGTGGCTAATGTACATTATCCTATAGCATAATAGATTGGTTCATAACCAAGTAAGTTCGATGTATAGGATTACAAAGCAGGTGCATACTCGATTTCTCGAATGTTCAATCTAAACCGTTACGATCTCATATCTTATCAAATCTATCATTCTCCCCGAAAATGGTGATGATCAAATGTCTGCAACCACCTGATCGGATCACATTCGGTGCATCTTTGAGCAATAATGTCCTATAATGCATGACTCGACGTCCATTAGAGTAGTTTTTTTTTCGAATCGGAACCGTCTAGATTTAAAAGTGGGAGTGATTATATCCTCCATGCAAAAAATGAAGTGATTTAATTATAGTTACGTACTTGATCGAAGAGGACAAATTGTCGATTGATAATGAATCAGCGTACCGATGAAAGGGCTTTCAATACTTGATAGACTTCAAATTTGGCGAGAGTGATTATAACAGCAAGACAAACATAGTGAACGGTGTAGATCTTCATAATTGTGTTGTGATCATGTGGCAAGCGCATAATACAATCAAAATTTTATATATATTACGTAATTAAAGTAATTCAATTTTCACCTATCAATTCAAAAATCAAATTATTCGTTTCTATTATTAAAAAAATTCATTTGTTTATCTCATTTTTTAAATAAAATTAAATTTATTTTATAAAAATGTATTTTTGACTTATTACGTAATTACAAAAATCCAATTTTCACATATCAATTCAAAAGTAAAAATATTCATTTTTATTATTTAAAATTTTATTATTTATTTTTCCTCATTTTTTAAATAAAATAAAATTTATTTTATAAAAAAATATTTTTGACTTATTATGGCCCATGGGCCATAAGTCAAAATTTCAAAATTTATATTTTTTTGTGATCAAAATTTATTTTTATTTTCCCCATAATTTTTTTCCATTTTTGTTATTCAGAAATTCATTTTAAATTTCCCCTCGCTTTTTCCCTTATTATGGCATTTGGCAACTCAATTTATTTAAAAAAAATGTATTTTTGATTATTTATTTATTTATTTATGGCTGCGCCGTGCTTGTGCGACTCCCGTGCCCGTGTACAATTATTTTTTTGTCCAAACTCTCTCTCTCTCTCTCTCTCTCTCTCTCTCTCTCTCTCTACAAAGAATTATTATTATTTTTTAAATTTTTTATTTTTTTGTTCATGACTTAGCGACTTACTTACAAGTTGCAAAACACTATTTTTTTTAATTTTTTAAATTTTTTTCACAAACAAAAAAATGTTAATTTTTTTTCAAAAATGTTTATTAGATAAAAGGCAATGTATCAATTATCAAACATGTAAAAAAATATTTTACAAGCTTATTTTATTTTTTTTGTCCAAACTCTCTCTCTCTCTCTCTACAAAGAATTATTTTTATTTATTTATTTTTCTTTCATGACTTAGCGACTTACAAGTTGCGAAACACTATTTTTTATTTTTTTCACAAACAAAAAAATGTTTTTTTTTTCAAAATGTTTATTAGATAAAAGGCAATGTATCAATTATCAAACATGGCAAAAATTATTTTAAAAGCGTATTTTATTTTTTTGTCCAAACTCTCTCTCTCTCTCTCAAAATTAAAATATAAAATAGGAGGGAAGGAAAAATAGAAAAGAGACGATGTCGTGGTGACCAAAATAGAAAATATTTTTTTTGACTGGTATATTGAAAAACTAGTTGGGGATGCGTCATTTAATTTTTCCCAATACATTGAATTCTTATGATGAACTTGAGCCATTTTTTGCTATTAGAATCATCAATCTTTTACATTATATATATTAGATCATTCATGCCGAGAATAATGAGAACAACAAAATCAACAGACTTGATCATCAGAATCATTGATCTTTCACATTGTACACATAGTCAAACAACTGCTCATTACTAACTTTTATATTGCCTCGCAAATACCAACTTTTTTGTTCAAACTCTCTTTGACTCTCTCTCTCTCAAAAAAAAAAAAAGAAAAAAAGAAAAAAAAGAAATGTAACTTCTTTTTTCCCTTTTGTTTCTTTTTTCTTTTTCGTTTTATTATCATTTTGCTAAAAAAATGAATTGCCGACTAAATATTTAGTCGGAAAATATAAAAATTCCCGCCGAAATTTTTGGAAATCGTTGAATTGGCGGAAAACATTATTCCCCGACTAAAATTATTTAGTCGGAAATTTACGTGATATTCTCCGACTAAATATTTGGTCGGTGAATTATTTGTTTTTTTCCGACTAAATATTTGGTCGGTGAATTATTTTTTTTCTCCGACTAATTATTTAGTCGGAAATTTAAGTGATATTCTCCGACTAAATATTTGGTCGGTGAATTATTTGTTTTTCTCCGACTAGATTATTTGGTCGGTAAATGATTTTTTTTCCGACTAAAATTATTTAGTCGGAAATTTAAGTGATACTCACCCAGGTGGAAGTCCAAAAAAAATTGAAATTTGTCCTTTCTTACCATCTTGTTTTACTCTTTCTTTCGTTTTTGTCAATTTCCCATGAATTGATCCGTATCTACAAATGTACTCAAAGAAGGGGTCTACCTCGAAGTAAATTCCACGTGGAATGTAACCAGCCCAACCCTCATGCCCGCGGTGCTGGTGTGAGCATCTGAGCCGTTGATGTTGATTTGGCAATCAACTCGGATTTCATATTGGCAATGGACGGCTCAGATCTGCAAAGTGTCAAGATGAAATCATGACCGCTGAAAAACACATCCGACCGCTCAGATGCCGTACGTCAAGAAGCACACACCAGCACGCCCCCATAATCTTATTTTCGTTTTCTAGCTTTGATACTAGAATCTGACATTCCACATATATACTCCTAGAATACATATCGAAAAATGCTTCACCTGCTTGGTTGGGTATTGCATTTGAATAAATATTTCCATGTCAAAACACCCAATTATAACACTTTGTTTCAAAATACAGTATAATATGAGTTATTACTCACTCCAAATTGAAATAAAATATTTCCTAGCCCTCTGTTTCATTGACTTTAACTTAATAAATGTCGGCGGAGTTCGGACTAAATTAATATTTTTTTTTAGACACTGTATTCATTTTAATCAAGCACATTGTCCTCGTTTTATTCTTATTGTCAATGAACAATTGTTAGCTTTTCTAAATCGCCTCCGCAAGATGAATAAAAAAAACAAAAAAAAAACCACACACACACATATATATGAGCTATAAATTTGAAACAAAGTTAACTCAAGAGGTAGGCCACAGCGGTGAAGCCATTTTAATGGTATTGGGTCCAATATGTAGAGTGTAAAAATTTATATTCATACTCGAAAAACAGGGAAAAATAAAATACAATACATAATTGAAAAAAAAAAAAGTGATACCCATTCATAAAAAGATATCTATTCATACTATATAACTTCATTTGAATCACGAATTCAACATTTAATAATCGATGCATAACAGCTCATTTGTAATGTTATAAAAATGTCTCCCTCTTCATAAACCAAACTACCATGCATTGAAAGGCTCCTTGCTACTAAAAAAGGTTGATGATTCTTGTGGTAAATGTTTTTCAAATATTTGGTAGGTGAATTATTTATTTTTGTCCGACTAAATATTTGGTCGGTGAATTATTGCTTTTCTCCGACTAGATTATTTGGTCGGTAAATGATTTTTTCCGACTAAAATTATTTAGTCGGAAATTTAAGTGATATTCTCCGACTAAATATTTGGTCGGTGAATTATTTATTTTTCTCCGACTAAATATTTGGTCGGTGAATTATTTGCTTTTCTCCGACTAGATTATTTGGTCGGTAAATGATTTTTTTTCCGACTAAAATTATTTAGTCGGAAATTTAAGTGATATTCTCCGACTAAATATTTGGTCGGTGAATTATTTATTTTTCTCCGACTAAATATTTGGTCGGTGAATTATTTGCTTTTCTCCGACTAGATTATTTGGTCGGTAAATGATTTTTTTCCGACTAAAATTATTTAGTCGGAAATTTAAGTGATATTCTCCGACTAAATATTTGGTCGGTGAATTATTTATTTTTCTCCGACTAAATATTTGGTCGGTGAATTATTTGTTTTTCTCCGACTAAATATTTGGTCGGTGATTATACTAATTTCCGACTAAAATTATTTAGTCGGAAATTTAAGTGATATTTTCCGACCAAAGTTTATTTAGTCGTTGAATGAACAACAATTTTCGACTAAACATTATTTAGTCGGCGATTTTAGTCGGGAATGGTGTAAATTGTTGTAGTGAACCAGTGCATCAATTCACTAGTATTCTTTTATGGTAAATTGTTTGGCGAATAGGTTCGCATGGACTTTGTAAGCTCTATAGGCCAAACTCTTTTTGGTTGGCACTTTCATGTCAATAACACACATTTATGTGTATTCCTTTTTATTAAATTGTATTTTGTTTCTTATTCTCTTTAAGCTAGTGAGTCTGTATATATAGGAATAGAGTGGAATAAGTTGTATTCATGTAATTTGTGAGTTATAAGTAGATCAATCGGTTTCAGCTCGGATCAATCGGGTTAAGTGGTTCACAAAGGGGAACAATCGTATTTCAAGGCAGAGTAATTAGACCAATGGACCGATTTCAGTGGTTCATGAAGGGGAACAATCGTATTTCAAGGCAGAGTGATTAGACCAATGGACCGATTAATCGGTTTGCCAATCGGGCAACACTGTTCTGAAAAGTCAGTTGGTTCATCAATGGAACGATCAATCGGTTTATCAATGCGATAGATCGGAACAACAACAAATATAAAAATATCATTTCTTTTCATTCTAGGGTATCGATACAACCAAGGGGATATCAGAGCCTTGTGTTTTTTGAACCCATAAAAAATCCTAGAGCATTGAGAGCTTGAATCTTGAAGCACAAACTAAGATCATGGATCTCTAATCTTTCATCCAAGCTTCAAGAGGTTTCTACATCATACATCGATCAACTTAATTTATTTATCTTTCGGTGAATTTTGAAATAAATATTGGAAGGTTTGAGGAGTTGAGGCAGCGGCAATCAAGCACGGGGTACGGTGAACGAGAATTCGACTATCATTCTTGAGTAAATTGTGAGGATTCTCAATTCTGTAGTAAGTGCGATTGTATCCGTACAATGTTTTCTATAGTGCTTGATTCTTTTCCATTTTTTTTTTCCATTTAGGGTTTTCCACGTGTATCTAGTGCTCATCGTATTTCCTTTCTTCCTACTTATTGCTTGTTGATTGGTCGAGTTGGAACTTGGGTTTTTCAGATTTGTTTGGACGCATTCTCTTGTTTTTAAAGATATGAGTTGATTGTTGTTAGAGAGAAGCCACCACATGATACTGATAGCAATACGTCCTTTTTACTTTGTATTTTTCTACTTTTTTTTTAAGAGTATAACTTGTTTTGGGTTAATGTATTAAGTGTTCAATTATGAATTACTAAATCGATGGGTGTTCATTATATCGGACTAAGTGTTCAAATTAAAGCATGAAACAAAATTACTACATGTATAACACATTTTTTTAAAGGGTGTTTAATTGACCGCCTAACCTACAATGTGGAGCCGCCTATGGGGCTTTAATTGGGTAGTTTACATTTGATTTATTTGTGGACTTGTTTTTTTGTGTTAGGTGTTCAAATATTTTTGAATTGGGTGTTCAAATGTTTTGGATTGAACGTTCATATTTTTTTGAATTGTGTGTTCAAGAAAGGCTAAACTAAAATAAAAATAAAAAATTTACATGTATTCTAACAAATTTTTTTGAGTGTGTTTCAGTGACCACCCATGTTAACATGTAGAGCCGGCCGTGAACCTTTCAATCATGTATGTAGCATGCATTTGAAGAAATGAACCAAATATGTATTTAAAATGCACCCATCAGAAACTTACCATACCTACTTCATTGTTTAAGAGTTTATATTGATATTTCACATCTCTTGGTAATCTTCAGTAATCAACCTCCCACCAACTCTTGTGAAATCTAACTAATCAATTAATTACTACTGTTAGTCAGCATCTTCGATGGTATGTTATTTCTCGGAATCATGCAACATGTACAACCATTTTGACCCCAACCATTTACAACACCCTCACATATATGTGGGGCTCACACATAATTATGGGTGTAGGCCTCACGTGTATGTAAGGGGATTGTAAATAATTGGAATGGTTGTACAAGTAGCATTTTTGTATTTCTCGCGCTAAAGTACTCATTATGTGGTGGGTTAGGGTTTGAAGGTGGAGAGGTGTTGGAGTGGGGACAAAGGCTTTGGTGGTGGGGAATGGGGGAGGCAGGTTCGACACAAGAAACAACACAACAATTTATTGTCATATTACCGTTTGTGTGTTGCTAAGTGTATGGTTCAAATGATATCTACGAAATCAAGGCTGAGTTTTCCGTTTGATTTTAGCAACCCAGTCGCTAAAATCTACCCTGATTTTAGCAAATGAGTTCACCAGGTGATTTTAGGCTAAAATCATGTCTAAAATCAACCATGATTTTAACACCTGGTGAACTAATTTACTAAAATCAAGGTTGATTTTAGCAACTGGGTTGCTAATTGTTTTTGGAATTCAATGGTTTTAATGAGTTTACCAAGCAACTCTGTCAAAATTTAACAAATTAAATGGCTTATCTACCTTTTTAGTCCTCAAAGTATTGTCTGCATCTCATTGTCGTCCCCAAAGTATGAACTACTTACATTTAGTCCCTAATGTTTCAATTTTGTACATGACGTGGGCGTCGACCAAGGGCTGGGCGAGATAAGAGGATTTGGTGATCCAGGGGGCGAGGGCGGTGGCAACGTAGAGGACGGAGATGGGCGGTCATGAAGGAGGATGACGGGTGCGCCGGGGCGGAGTTAGTGGTGGACAGACCACTTTAAGTGAAGGCTGACTTGTCGAAGAGGTCGACGACGATGCCGATGCGGAGCTGGGCGTTGTTGGCGAGGGGAGGAGGACTTGACTTTGATGGAGGACGGTGGGGGTCGGTTGAAATCCATAGAAAATGTAGGGTTTGAGATTTTTTTGCATATGTGAATAAGAACGAGAATCCGCGTGCTCAAAGGGTATTGATTTTGTTGGTGTTTCTCTGCTAACTCCGGGGGTAGCCAGTGACCATGGTGGCGGCGGCTATGGCTGCCGCTTGTTTTCCTTTTTATTTTATTTTATTTTCTTTGAAAGAAATTTGGGATGGGCGAAATGACAAAGATGCCCCTCATTTTAACGGATGGAGCTAACGAAGTTAGCATTGAGGACTTGATTGGTACAAAATTGAAACAATAGGGACTAAATGTCAGCAGTTTATACTTAATTTGGGGATAAGACGCAGACAATATTTTGAGGACTAAAAAGATACATAAGCCCAAATTAAACGAAATCGTAGCAAACTCAAAATTCAAACTATTAGTTTAACACCTTTGTGTCATATACTGTGACAAATTAAGAGTTGTGACATCATTATTTAATCTTCAATGGGCTAACTGTTGGGTGCGGATAACCTTCAACAGTGGTTTAGCCTGGGGTGTAGGGGGTGGAGCCCCCATGGGTGAAAACGATATTTTTGGACTTCGGTGTGTAAAACCATTCTCCCCTCCTTTATGGCCTCACACCATCTATGTAGAGGGACTAAACAATCTCAAGCCCCCAAATTTGGGGTATTACATTCTCCCTTCCTTTATGGCCTCGCACCCTCGCGAGGGGTTGAGCAATAGAGTCATCATTCTCTGGATCTATTCCCTAACTAGAGTCACCACGGCCTCTCCCGAGTCTTTTCTCTGGTGCTACGGCCCACATGGTCGTGTACATGAGTCACTCTGATACCATTTGTAACTCCATACGCAGACCACTAGCCCAGTATCTTGATTGATTCACAAGTCACACCACATGACCCAAAATGCTTAAGCCTAATGTACTAATAGTTCATGTATGGTTTGTTATATGTTCAAAATCACCCATGTAGACTTTCAATGTGGAGACTAAACAATCTCTACCCCAAAATCTAGGATATTACACTTTTAGTTTCGCCTCTATTTTTTGGCTCGAGACAATTGCCCATTTCCCACTGAAAAAGTCAATGGGATGAGCAATGGTGTATCAAATATTCCAAACTTTGGTGCCTCTGGAAGTTTGTTCGGTCGTTAACTTTAAGATCTTGGAATTAGTCGAGATGTGCGAAAGTTGAACCGAATATTCTATTATGAAAAAATGAGCAATGGTGTTTGATCCCATTCCCCGTCCAATAAATACGAAACAAAGTGCTCGTTGGTGGTTGACAGGTCGGGGATATGAATTTTACTGGACCGAGGATGGGCGTGACAATATATAGTCAATGGCGTAACATACTATTTGAAACCTTCATATAAAATTTGCCTATCAAGGTAGGCCACCACAAATTGACTTCTCTAAACAGACTTTAATTTGAGATCCTAACACATTGGAATTTGGTTGGCGGAGCTATCCACCCCGGCCCCTCCTAATTTTTTATTTTGGATATTTTGGATAGATATTCTTAAGAAAAATTATAAAATTATAAAACTCTTAAAAAGCAAGAATATTTTTCATTTCGAGAACACTAAATTATGATGAATGATACCATGCGAGAATAATACAACGTTCGTTGAATGATATGATAATAACAATTTTAACTGTGATCTTTGACCTTTAATCACAGTCAAGAAAGCGTGATGTCTCGGGATGAGATTGGAAGTCCGCAACTTTCATCACGGGTATAAACCGTGATCGAAAGGAAAAAAACGATCATGCCCCAAAAGCATGATGGAAAATGGCAAAAACTGAGATGGTTAACCATTGCGCGTGATCTTTTCTGGTATTAGATCTCAGTTTTCTTTTAAATGTGTCCTTATAATCAGTCAAATTATATACATAATTTGCTCAACCTTGAAAGGAGAACTGCTAAACTAACAAACAAAATGATCTCCTAACACTTCACTGATCCTTTCCTCTGACCAAACAAGCTTGCAGTGCTACAATATTTTACAGTAAACATAACAATACTCATTATGATGTAATACATGAAAACTAAGACCAAAAGCTATAACGACGTCTTCAGAATCCTACCCGCGTATCGGCGTATGAGTTAAACCCCAAAAGTAACTCATAAAATTCATATTCCATAAGTTTTTTGGATCAAGCCTTTCCTGGTATTGTTTTTTGAAGATTTCTCGTGTGGACCTTGAAAAACACCTTTTGAACACATTGGACGGCTCGGATTTTCCCAAAACAATTTGCAAAACAAAAAAAAAACACCCCAAATGCTCTAATCCGGGATCCCGGATTAGAACCCCATGGTATATATATATATATATATATATATATATATATATATATATATATATATTCAAAATTCACGAGCCAAATCGAGCCGAATACTATCAAGTCAGTTTCAGTTTGTTCAGTACCTGAATCGGACTCGAACGAGCCTTTATCGAATCGAGCCTCGAATAGTTCACGAACGGCTTATTTCATTTAAAGGTCTAAGTACAAGGGAAAACTCCAAAAGTTTACATAATACAATAATTCATATGTATCCAAAATTAAACATCATCGAATAGAAAATAAATTCAGGGGCACACTACCGCCAGGAGTTTCCCAAATGATAAAATAAAATAAAATTATTATTTATTAAAATCAACACTTGATTTTAACAAATGTTGATTTTGTCTGATTTTATTATTTGTGAAAATATGGATACTAAACAAAACTCGTACATCTAATTCCTATAACTCACTATTAAAGCAAACAAATTAACTTATCCCAAGGACCCAAGGTCCTAGAGCTTGACCTTTTTTTTGCACTTCTGGTCTTGAATAGCTCGGCTTGTAATATTGATATAGATGGTGCAATTCATCTTCACCACCGCATGCCTCTTGATTATGTTGAACATCTTCACCCTTCCACCAACTCTTGTAAAGCTACTCATAGCCAAAATCCCAGTACTCATATCACTCAGCAGATTGGGGTTTGAAATCAGCTTATCCATAACGACATCCACCGTCACGTTCATTCTCATGGTCCGCCGGGCCTTACTCTTGCCCGCCGGGCCATGGGCCTCTCCTATCACCGTACCATGGTAATAGATGGTGGTTGTGGTGTTAGGATATTTGAATGATGCGACATTAGGGTTTTTGACTGAGATATCGGCCGTTAGGGTCATGTTGAATCCCGGTTTGGGAATGGTCGTTCCGTTGATTAGCTCGAATTTGTCGATCTTAAAGCCGTTCAATGTCATGATCGGGACTTTGACTTTGAACACGGTGAAGATCAAGATCACGACGACTATAATTTGGATGAGCAGGAGAGCTAATACGCATCCGCAGCACTTGATGCATTTCTTCTTGTGGATTTTCTTTAGGTATAAAGTGGCTTGTTCATCGTCACTGCTAGGGCGGATCGAGGCCGGGGCCAGTGGTTTTACTTGCTCTTTGTCTGCCATGGAGAGAGAGGGAGAGAGAGGGAGAGAGAGAGAGTGAGAGTGAGAGTGAGAGTGTAGTGATATATGAGTTTGTGGTGGTTACTTATATTGGTTATATACACTGTTACTGGGGTTGCTATGTGTTACTAGGGCTGCTATGTGGTTTTGGGCACCAACAAAAAACAAATTTTTTCGAAAATCAAGATAGGTCATTCTCTCACATGACATCACATAAAAACTGTGAAAAATCAGTTTATTCTAAAAACACTTGTACCGAAACACCTCCTTTCCTACATGTTGTTGACTTCAACAAATTAATAGATCAATTTTCGTGCTATTTTTCTCTGTCTTGGTGATGCAATGATCTTTTTCTTTCATAAACTGTATTTTTCCATTTCATTCTTTCCACAAATCCAAAATTCAAAGACTGAGATCTGGTTTTTGTACATGCATGTTGAGGTCCAAAAGCAAATTTTTTAAGAAACATGTTCTAAGGAAAAATTCGAATTACAACTAATTAATTATTCCATAGTTTTAGACCACCATGCTGATCTAGTTATGACTGATCGGGATTGCACTCTGTTTGATTATGACTGATCGGGATTGCACTCTGTTTGATTGTGAAAATTAATCATATTTTTTCAAATTAATCCAGGTTTTATAGTCAAACATTTCGACTCTTGTTCAAATTTCACAGGAATCCCAGATTTGTACCTTTTATCTATTGTTACGCCTTTGACCAGTGAATCTTCCTTTCAAACATGTATGCATCATTTGAATAAAAGAGAGAAGAATTTGGGTGCCCAGCGGATATAATACACGTGGTGCCGAGTGTGCATTTCAGACATTTAAAAATATTTTAGATGGTCTAGATTTCTTTCAACCCTTCCTCCCATTTCTCTCTTTAAATCTCGGCAGTCCAAAACACTTTAGGACGGCACGGCCAATATTCACGCTGGGTACCGCCACGTGGTACCTATCTGACACCCAATTATTTCTCAAAAAGAAGAAACAAAATATAAATATTTAAAGTGCACCCACCAGAAATTTACCATACCTATTTTATTGTTAAAGAGGTTATGTTGATATTTGCACGTCACAATAATCCAATTGCTTTCACATCTCGTGGTAATCTTCAGTATCTTCACCCTCCCACCAACTCATCTGAAACTAAGCTAATTAATACCCTTAGGGCATTCATAGTGCATTCTTTAAGAAGCCAAATGACTCTTAAAGTATACACATAAGCAAAAGCGGGGTTCAATTTTGTGGGTTAAGGATTTACTAATTTAGGAGTGTGAGAATTTACTAATTTAGGAGTGTGAGAGTACTTCCTCTTCAGATTTAGAAGCATTCTGGATTCTCTGTAATTGGTTTTCTTGACTATTTATCTGTCACTTGTTTTCTGGGTTCTGTTCGTTAATTAGGTGGCATCTTGCTAACTTTTTTCCTGGGTTGTGTTGGGACTTGTCTAGTGGGTTGCGTTCCCTCTTGCCGTGGTTGTTTGTCCCCTCTTTTCCCTTTTAATCTTTGTTTCCTCAGAGATTAATAAAGTTTTTTGTTGTTAAAAAAAAAAGAGTGTGAAAGTGCTCTAATGGACTATCTAAAATTGGCTCCTAGACTATGTCCTAAAGTTTATTTATACAAACTATAATGTAAATGGGTCCCTCATTACCCCTCCCTCTTTTCCGTCTCTTTTTCTCTCTCTTCTCCCCACCCCCAACTCCCTCGCAGGGGCGGAGCCAGCCTAGGGCTAGGGTGGGCCCTGGCCCCCCCGCAGTTTAAAAAATGCACCGAAAAAAAATTAAAAATTTAGATATAAATTAATTTTGTTTTGATTTTCGGCGCATGGTTACTCGTTTGAAATTAAAATAAATGTTTCCAATAAAATTTGAACCAAATTGTTATAGCTCTAACAAAACAAAACAAATATGACCCACTTATGAAAGCCTATATATAATAAGCATATAAAGATAATAGTTGTCTGACATTAGGTTTAATGTGAAAACACTAAAAAATTAAAGAGAATTAGACGACTTTTTTGCATACAACTTTCATCATAAATACGTTGTGCATTTTTTTTCAGCGCCTTGAACTTGGCCCCTCCGGATTCTCAATCCTGGCTCCGCCACTGCTCCCTCGCTAATTTTAAGTACGACAAATTGGGCTAGGGTCCAAGGTTACGTGTCTAGTGGGCAGTTTAGTCCAATGGACTGTTTTAAGATGTGGCGGCTTTGTTATTTTAAAAGTACTGATGTCGTTAATCCTTTGGTGGACAATAATGCCCCGCGTAGAGATACTATATAACGTTTTGATTTTAAACCATGAGAGAGAGAGAGAGAGAGAGAGAGAGAGAGAGAGAGAGAGAGAGAGGCATAGATCGCCGCTCAAGGGAGGAGAAATCCAGAGAGAGATCTGTCTCGGTGATTTACCTCTGTTGTGATCGGTAAGCACTTGCTCTTTTTTTTCCGATTGTGATTGTTTCCTGAGTTGTTTCTCTCTCAACGATCGATTGATCTCTCTCTGCTTATTAATTGTGAAAGCAGTTGGCACATACAGAGTTTGTTTTATCTGAGATATGCTTCTCTCTTGCTTTATTATTTTTATTTTTGCAGCGTAAACTAGACTGATTTTTGAAATGGAGTCATCGATCTGTTCTTCTATTTTGCAAATATGGATCATTTACTTTGGTTGTTAAGGTGGCATTGGGTTTTAAATTTGAGGATCGTATTCGAAGTATTTGTAAGAAATGGGATGATTTGGTATCAAGGAGGTTCAATAATTTATATGTTGTTTTTGAACATCGTAATTGTATTTTTGAGAATGATGATGATTTTTGATAACATGGTGGCGTTAACTAGTGCATACGGCGTTTGTTGTCTTCTGCTTGTGTTGATCAGAGTAATAGTAGTGAAATTGGTGAATGCAATACTCTTCAAATTGTTGAAGATCCTCTTGAAAAGTTTTGCCCTCATCATGTGACAAAACGGCTTTTTGCTGATTGGGCTTATCTGATTAGTCATGTCGGTCAAGAGTTTAGAGGCGGTGTTGAGGATTTTATGACTTGTTTGTGTAAGTATGCAATTGAACTTGGATTTAAGTTTAACTACTTGAAGAATGACAAAGTAAGGGTGACAGCTTATTGTTTTATATGGTTTTTTCACATTAAGGAGTTGCACAAAGATCACTACTGTGGTGGTACAGCTTGCAGTTCAAAAAGTTATAGAATGAGTTCAAAGTTGGTTGGAAGCTATATTTTTGATGAAGTTCGTAATAAGGCGTTGTATAAGCCGATAAATGCTGTCACATTATTTGAGCAAAGGGTATTACAATTAGTTATAACCATGCTTGGCAAGTGATAAATGCATGTAGTGGTGATTGTGTGTTGCAATTTGATCGACGGTGGTATGTAGATATAGCATAGGAGAAAAATTCTGGTTGTGTTGTGGATGTTGAATGTTGTGAAGACAATCGGTTTAGAAGGATATTTGTGGCATTCGATGCATGCATTAGAGGATTCAACTATTGTCGGCCTTTTTTGTGTCTTGACGGTACGCTCTTGAAAGGTAGATATAAGGGACTCTCTTCGCTGCTTGCCGATAATTTTGGAAAAAGATTTGGACTGCAAAAAATAGAAAATTTTGGGTTCGGGAGCTAAGTTACGAGTGGGGAAGGTTTTTAAGGCACCCGCTTGCCCAATTTAAAAATTGGTTTTTACTAAATGTTTATGGGATGTTTTAGAAAATGTTTTATTGCTTAATTTTTTTAATATTAATAATAGGTAATGATGTTGGCGAAAAATTAAAGAATGAAACGACAACGAAATTGAGACAAATAACACTGTAAGGGTATATTTAATCAAAATTTTAATTTTCCTTCAAAGTTCCACTGCCGCACGGCAGTAGTAATTGCTCCACCACAATATAGAAAACGAATTTGATGATTTTAAGGTTAAAATTTTTAAGAAAAACTACTCTGAGTAAAAATATATCCAGTGGCCCTTTTTATCCTCCAAATTATGAATCAATCAGAAAGTGTCCGAGTACTGGAAAAATTCTTTTGCAAACGGCATTGCCGTACCGCAATATGGACTGCGGTACCGCAGTGCCTGAAAAACTGTTTTTTTTTTTTTTTCAAGAAAATATTAGCCTGCTTGATCCCAGAGACAATATAATGAATTGGTCCTAGTATTCAAAGGCTTCCCCTCATGATCATAACTTTTAAATCGAATTTCTAACCCTTTGCAAGAGAAAAGTTTTCCGAGAAAGTGTTGGACGCACGAACTCCTTCTTCACACCTTCGAGCCTCTAAGCGATCGGACAACGAAGCTTCAAACCTTGGCAATGAGCTAAATGCAGCTGGATGTTTGAGGATTAGAAAGATAACCTGGCTTTGGATTTGGAAGCTTACGGGAATAATGTTCTAGGAAGGATTTATTTTTTGTTTTTGTGGGATTTTTGTCTGAGGGTTTGGAGTAGTAAATTGGAAGGAGGGAGTTTCAAGCCATATTTGGAGGGTTTTTCTGAGAGGTTTTTCTTATCTCTTTGGATCTTCAAACCTAACGGTATTATAGGGTATTCCGGCCGACGGGCATCCTTAGTGGTTACGTAAAGTAGAGGTAGTCTATGGCGGCCTACGGTGGGCTAGTAGTATAGTCTTTTACCTCTACAGCTGATATTCTCCGTAAAATAAGGTGGCTGGTACTGAGGCACGACAGTTGGGAGGGAAGTTTTGTTTGAAAAAATACCGTGGCAATCATAGATCCAAAGAACAAACTCCGTTGATATAACAATACATAAACAGAATACAATAAAATACATAAACTGGAAATTACAGAATGAAATTTGAGATACAAACTGTAGATTGAAAATGCCGAGTCGTGTACTCTCCTTAACAAAGATGCGCCGCCTACCATAGGTGTTGTAGGATGAACCGACGTCTTCGTCCCAGGATGAAACGGCTAGCACCACAACCACCGGAACACCACCGTTGGAAGCCTTGGCGAACTGAAAACTGTGTCTGCCTCTCTCTCTCAAAGACGAATTTCAGGAGTACTTGTGTTGCTCGAATTTCTGATCATAAATCAAAAGGCTAGGCTGCCAATATATAGTTGCAGGAGGAGCTGGCGAATTGAATACGGGAATCAATGGAGAGCCTCCCCATTGAATACGAGATCAAATGCTGGAAATCAAAACTCCCACGAATTCATGTAGCATTTGAATTCTGGAATAAAACTGACACATAATTTTGATTGCCATCATGTCTCATCATGGAGGGGTGTAAATATCGCATTAACCAGTGATTTTGATCACGCGCATCTCTTACTTCGTGGGATCCCTTTGGTTGCCTTGTAAGACTCTCCGAATGTCCCGTTTCATTCACACCGAATTTCCAACAAGTTTTGCTGTACGGCAGTTTGATCACAAGTCCTACTGCGGTACCTCAATCCAACACTGCCACGCCCCAGTCTTTAATTTTCTATTTTGATTCTTTTGGCCTCCGAAGGTTCGTGTGTCCAAAATTCTCTTGTTTCGATCTCGTTTTCATCATCGGGGAATTTAAAAATACCCGTGGATTCAAATTGGGGTGTCTACACTTACCATTTCCGGTGTACACTTCCAACTTTTGACTGGTGTCTTGAAAAGTTTAGCATCGAGCTCAGTGATCTTCCATTTCATGAATCTTGGGACGTGGCTCACCTGGTTCCATAATCTATGCATGTTCATATAGCTAGTACTGTTCAATGAAAGTAGGCACATTAGATTTGTTATTTACTTACTTCAGCACTTGGAAGTGGAAATACTTGAGATGAAGGGTAGAAGATTAATTTGTACCAGCAGTGCTACAGTGCAACCATCAACAATCCCTAGATTTGTCCACTTTTTGTCGAGTTCATTGATGAGGTAGTCTGTTATGAATGTAGACCATGCAAATGTTTTGCACTCTTCCAAATTCTCCAATGGTGTCGCGACCCAAACCCGTGGGTTAAAGGTCTAGTGACTAGCCAGTGAGTCTAGGTCACCTTAGGACTAAATATTTAAACCAGTTTAGGGAATTTATAAAATCCAACCATTAAAAGAAGTTTTCTTAAGGAAATTATACAGGTTGCGGAAGCACGATTTTAATAATTCTAGTTTTAATGACATCATCATTTTCCTCATTTCTCTCTCTATCTCTCTCCACTCATTACACCTAATGACATCATCAAAACTAAACTAAACTATCTAACCAAACACAGCCATTAGAGTTCTACGTGTGGAAATAAAGCAAGTACTTAACACTTTTAATATACATTAGCATGGCTTAACCGGAACAAACCGGCTATCAAAACAAAAGTTTGCAAGCCTGGACAATACTATACACATAAAAGAACTTATAAGCAAAATGACTTCGACTCGAGAGCAAAGCCAAGTACATCTACTGATCTACGGCTACTGACCTAAAAAGTACGGTTTTAAAATTTCATAAGCTAAAGCTCGTATGAAACACCACATATTTTATAAACATTCTGATCATGGATTTAGTCAATGCTTCAGCAGAAGTGTAAACCATCCTTTTTAGTTACTAAGCAATAAAAAGGGTCTTAGTAACAAAATAATAAATCTTTCAGTTCGTTCTTAGAATGAAATCCAGCTTTTCAGGATCAAGCAGAAAACCATCGTGATATTAAAATATCACATTTCATAATACCCGTCGATTTCGCACATCTTTCAAGAACATGTTTCGACCAGAATAGAAGAGGAGCGACCTTTGCAATAAAAGGAAATGACGTCTAACCATCGAGATACCTGACCCGCATCTCCCACCCTTATAACACCAATCCGCTTTGTCTGTTTAAAGTCATCAAGCTCAGACGTATGTTTAAAGTCTCTCTCTCTCTCTCTCTCTCTCTCTCTCAAACACATGTTTAAAGTCTCTCTCTCTCTCTCTCTCTCTCTCTCTCTCTCTCTCTCTCTCTCTCTCTCTCTCTCTCTCTCTCTCTCTCTCTCTGTGTGTGTGTGTGTGTGTTTTGCGCTGTTTGAAATGTCGGGGTATTTTTGTAACACGCGTGCGCAAGAGGATTGGAGGAGTTGCGAAAAGTTTTGATGGACTAATTATGGGATAGACCCTATAATTAATGCTTATCAACAAGGCGCCCATTTAAGTAATGTGGTAGGAGCCATGTTAAGGAACTAGGGGTGAAAGAATACCCGAAAAACCGATCAGACCGAAAAAACCGATCGAAAAAAGTCGGGTTCGGTCGGCCCAGATTATGTAAATATCGGTTTCGGTTTTCAGTTGTAGGATTTTCAGATTTTCGGTTCGGTTGTCAGTTCCCGAGTATTTTCTGTCACACCGACCGAACCGAACCGAACCGAATTACTTCATAGCATTGCATAATGAATCCTAGCCGTTCAATACACCTAATCTTACGACCTAGAATACCCTTATTTAAACAGAATTCAGCCCTAATAACTTCAGATCTACACCCAGCCACCGTCCTCTCTCTTCTCTCTCTTCTCTTGTTTACAACGACAACTCAAGAATGGCAACTCAGCCCTAATCAGCTTCTCCTCTCTCTGGTCCCTAATCGGCTTCGCAGGGAAGCAACGAAGCAACGCCGGTGATGATTCTGGCGAATAAAGATGGTGTTTGGGGAAAAGAGTTCTACGGTGATGAATATTGCTGTGATTCTTGGTTGCTATTGACCTATTGCTAATGGTGTGATCTATGGGGTTTTCAAGGCAAAAATTGTTTTGTATTCTTTTGTTTGCAATAATAAATTAGAAGTTGTTAGTGCTTCTTCTTGTTCTACTTTCTTTTTCTTTTTTCGTACTGCTGCTTTGAAATGCTTTGCACGTTTGATTTCGGTTGAATTTTTCATTGCATTTGGCCGCTGAAGTCATAATTTCGGTTGGACCGAAAACCCTGAAAATCCAGACTGAACCGATCTCCCCCGAACCGGTATCGGTTCTCTGATGAGTTCGGTCAGGATCGATTTATGAAATTTTCACCCCGAACCGATCGGTTTCGGTCTGTCATACCACCAAACCGACCGACCCCGAACCGATTTCACCCCTATAAGGAACCATCCTTGGGAGCCCATTGAATTCCACAATTGAGCAAATGGGTTGCTAAATATTAGGAGTCTCACCTATGTGCTATTTTTAAAAGCCCATTGTGGATGCCTTAGGTGCCATTTTGCCTAGGGAATTTTTAGACTTTTTTTTATTTAAATTTTTACATTTTTCGAGACATTGAGGATCCAATAAAACACCAAAGAGGCAAAGCCCATACACCAAATGGGCCAAGCCCGAAAATGCCAAAGGGTAGAGCCCAAAATACAAAGGGCCAAACCCAACCCTAGAAACCCAAAACCTAACCCTAATCATAAAAAAATCTTTCACCGCCACTGCCCTAAAAAGGCCAGCCAACACCTCCCGATAGCCACCACATCCGAGCAAATCAACCACCTCTAGAAACCTGCAAAAATAGGCTCTAATCATATCTAAGGGGGAGTTCTTGAATGAATTATTTGATTTTATCATCTTTGATTTTATCATCATCTTTTACGAATAGATTTTAACACACTAGATTTTATCAACCATTTTTGAAACTTATAGTGGTCCACAACTATTTTATCACCTAGATTTTATCTATTGGGAAAACAAGGTGATTTTATCACCTTTCCATAAAACACCAACTAAAATCAACTTTCTCATTTTATCTCATAAAATCCATTCAAGAACTCCCCCTAAGCCAAAGACTCAAAACTGATATTCATCGGCGGCCAGCCACAAACACCTCCACCATAGACACCATCGATCATCACATCACCAACTCTAGACCTTGCGTGAGAGCAGCTCTCAGAAGATTGATCGGATACCCAAAAGCCACCGATATTCATCGGTAGCAAACTAAAACCACAGGAGGCATAGAGAACGTCGGAGACAAAACGTCGAAGACAGAAGCCAAACGGCATCGCCAAGATTGACCACCTCCAGCCGTAAGAGACTTCACTTTGCTGTTAAGCCAAACCGATTAACACACAGAAGTGAAAAAGCCTTTTCATTGTATGCCAATATTATGAATAGTGATGACATTTTTAAAAGCCTCTGGTTGTGCCATATGGGCTATAAACTTGTTGTCAACATTCACAGGGGCATTTTTCAAATAGCAGAATTGAAGAGCACATGGGGCTATCCGTTCATCTTTAGGAACCAGATTATAGCAACTCTGAATTTACTCTTTCTAAGTTCCTTTTTGCAAAAAAGGAGTTGATGCATTAAGAATGAGGCCCAATATGTTGACAGGAAAGTGGATTTGAAATTTTGCAATTAGGCTTAGGACCCTAAATTTGATCAGTTTAACTGACTTCGGTCGGCTATTTTTAACTTTAATTAACCTTATCATTTGATGTCAATAAACTGAGATCAGTAGCCACAGGGGAAAATAGAAGAGCAATCATGACAAAGATATGCGTTATTCTAGTTCGACCCTTTTTTTCGAAAAAATACATAACATGTAAGAGCAATAAGGCAGAATTCTATGGGGCACTTTTGCCATCAAAAACTTAAAAAAGAAAGATAGAAGGACCGAACAAAACACCAACGGCGAAAGCACTTTGCTGGGCCAGTACCGACACTGAGAGATGAAAGCCAGGGGAGCGAGCGGGATACAACAAAGGAGGTGCCTAAAATGAATAATCCAAAGTTTTTTATCGCAAAAGTGCCTCATCATATGGCCACCAAATCCCGTTCATTATATGGCCACAAGGAGCGTAATGAATGGGTTCTCATGACTGTAAAGGAGGTGATTTTTTTAGCCCATAGATTACTATCCATCATATGGCCACAGTGGGCGTTATAGACGGGTACTTTTAGGCCAAAATACACCATCCATTATAGTATGCCACAAGGGGAGTATGGATAGGTTATTTTAGACCATAAAACACACTGTCCATTGTATGCCACAAGGGGCGTAATGGTCGGGTTCTTTTAGACCACAACATACCGTCCATTATATGGCCACAATGGAAGTAATGGACGGATATGTTAAGTTGGAAAGTATCGTTCATTATATGACCACAAGGGGAGTAATGAACAAATACTTCGAACAGTTCAAAAAAAACAAATACTTCGAAAGTTAAATGAGCAGTATCTTAACTATTTTCTTCCCATTGGATCCGCGATTTCCCTTTTTTGTTTTGGGCCACAAAGCACCGTTCATTATATGGCCAAGTGGAATAATGAATGAGTATTTTGTCGGCTAAACAAGCGGTATTCAGATTGAAAAACACATTTCTATAGGGTATGTATAGCGTTGTATTCGTTCGATGGATGAGGAAAAAAATTATATTGGTATTTTTTCCGGCAGTCGTGTATTGAATGTGGACAACGCTAGTTATTAAAAAATCAGATTGGTATTTTTTTTTGCTCTCGTGTATCAAACGCTAGTCCAACGTGGAGGTCGTTGTTATTCTTATCAAAAATACATTGTGGGGTATATAATGCTGGAAACTTTCTAGTATCGGAGTGAAAATAGTCCCAATCCCAACTTTTTAGTATAATGCTAGAACTAGTCAAGTTACACGCAATCTGGTACGAACACTCGATTATGTAAAAAAAAATCGCAATCTCACTTGAAGAAATGTTTCTGTGCATTTTCTTACTTTAGGAGGAATAAATTTCTGAAAATATCCAAACACACCCAAAAAAGAGGAATAAATTTTCTGAGGAGAAGACTAGACCATAATAATTCCACCAGTACTATTGATTTATGAGTAGCAGTAACAGGAGAGTTTGCACACTTTACAATTTATAAGGCTCTCTCAATGCTTTTATTTTTGTATTGTATTCATTTCATTTTTTTCTTGATGATGGATGAAATTTTCTTTCGCTGTTTAAAAATTAAATTAATAATTCCACCGGTTTAAAAGCTGCCTAGGCTCCTGGACCAAGGTAGCTCTTAGTTTGGGTTCTACAGCCGAAGCCCAACCCAAAAATTCTTCGTTTAATCGGCATCCTACCTACCTAGATTGCCAACAACTTTGGAAAGTATTGAGTACCTTGGGAATACCACGTGGCAACAGGTATGTCGACGGGGTGAGAAATTATTCATTGGGTCCCTACCACATCAGCAGTAATCTCAAATTATTCCTTGCTCTCGGAGCAAACCCATATCAGTAAGTCTGGGTGTCCCGAAAGGGAGCCAGAATTGACCCCGAAAGTATAAGTGAATCTGGGACGTTGATTTTCAAAGGTAAAGTGCAGGTGTGGTGTGTTTTCTCTGTATGTAGCAGTGTTGGTCCATACCACATCAGCAGTAATCTCAAATTATTCCTTGCTCTCGGAGCAAACCCATATCAATAAGTCTGGGTGCCCCGAAAGGGGGCCAGAATTGAGCCCGAAAGTATAAATCAACGGCCCAGATTCACTTCAAGTGAATCTGGGCCGTTGATTTTCAAATTCTGGGTAAATTCAGGGTGTGTTTTCTGTGTATGTAGCAGTGTTGAACCCATATTGTGCTCCACATGCGTAGCGACAAGTAAAAAGTTTGACATTTATGACTTTTGTGTTGGTAAAATAAGGAACAAAACAAAATGCACTATGTTTTATCATTCGCGACTTTTTCTTTGTCATTCGTCATTCCTAACTTATTACATGCGGAGGGAGAAATGAGACTCGATTCCGGAATGCATTGTGGAGCATCCAAGAGTTCTATCGCATGAGCTAGCCACCACTTGCAAATGCACTAATCACTATGTTGTTATTGGTGTGTCGCATGCTCCAAGAGTACCGAATAACTGGATGACCTTTCCATATTTTGGCATGTATTTATTTTGGATGTATTTGTTGGATGAACACTTCCAGGCCATTGAATAATCTCTCTCACGAAGATTTGTTCTCAACTTGTTCACTGTCTCTAAAAGGTGAGGATAGCTTTACATAAAATCCCACGATCCAAAAATCATGAACCAAAATTTTTTTTATTCTCAAAAATTACACGTCTTTTTGTATTGAACTAACTTTTTAAAACGGAGAGAATATTAGTTATGAAGTTGGTATGAGTCCTTTAGTCACACAGTTCGCGTGTTTGGGGTGACGAAGACGCAACAAGGTCGCGGATTGGCGCACTTACTAAAAATCGGATAAAGTTACCACCACAAAAGGTTAGGATGAACATTGAACAATGTTCTCTTACATGTGCTCTATGTCTCTGCAATATTTTCAAGACTATACTTGCGTTATCATGGACTAGAAATAACTGAACGGCTTGGGGCGGCCCAATATTTTGAGACCTCCGACAAAACCTTAAATGGGCCCTTTTATATTTGACTTTACCAAAAAAGTTGTAAAATTTTCTTTACAATTTAAGTTCTCCTGTATCTTCTCTTGTTTTCATTGTGTTAATTGATCTACGTACTCTTCTTATTCATGGGTATTTGCCCTTTTTAGACAGTAAATTGGTGTGAGAATTGAATCACATCATTTGGTTGAATTTGAGACCCGCCACAGGTGGGTACCGCAGAAATTGTACAAGATGGTATCATTCAACTTTAGTCGGCAAGTGGAGTGGAGTGCAGTTGGTGCCTCCTTTATACTCACATGCACATGGGCAGGGTTCGATTTCCGTAAGCACCCCTCCCCCTCCCCAAGTCCCCTAGGATAGAGTAGATTAGGATTAACGAATGGCAAAAAAAAAAACTTTAGTCGAATATTCCTCCAATAGTAACCTCCGGTCCAACACCTCTCAATTCTTGCTCTATGCTCACCCTCTTAATCTTTAAGTTTAGTAATTTAAAAATATTTTTCAAAGACGCTTTCACGTTCACAGTCACGCACGCAAATTATGTGATTTAGCATTCAACCCCAATTTCCCATAACTCAAGTAAATTAAATCAACTCAATCTGCACCAAAAATTCATTAAAATAAAATTATGTGATTTAGCATTCAACCCCGATTTCCCACAACTCAAGTAAATTAAATCAACTCAATTTGCACAAAAAATTCGTTAAAATACAAATAAATGTCAGAACTATGGACGGACACTTAGATTTGATACGAGCCGTGCATTTTCGCAATGGACAGACGGTTGGGTGCACAGCAGGGCCTCAAATCCCATAACTGTGCCATGCACCTACTGCACATCAGGGCCCCAAATCCCATATGAATTTGTTAAAATGATTATACACACCTATAAATTCAATGGTACACTTTAATTTTATCTCATATGACTACAGTACACACCTATTAAAGGTATGTATCATATGCAAATATTGTATGATACATATTGTGTCACCCTCATGGCCAACCCAAGATTTTTTTAGTGTTTCGTAACTTTTTCAGCAGTAATATAATTCATAATATTTTTATATGATTGGTAACATTTTGGGTTTCATAATTTTTTTATAAAAATCGTAACTTTTTATTCATTACAAGTAATCGATTCGTAATATTTTTAAGGGTACATATGATATACACCCAAATAGGGGAGTGTATTGTAACTTTTCCCTTATTTTGTCACATTTGTGTCTAGTATTTTGATTTTTTAGACAACCAATATCACGTTTTATTCATTTCAAGATTTGGATTAAATCATAACTATGAATGCTAGGGGGTGTTTGGGAGCCTCATTTTTAACTTTTCATTTTTAATTTTTTTGGCTTTTTGGATTATGGTCAGAATGTATTTTGAATCCGATAGTAGTGTCTGAGAGAAATTTGCAGAATACGTTTTGCAACAATAGTAGTGTTTGGAAGATATGTGCAGAATGTTTTTTGTAGAGTTTTTTGTTAATCAAAATGAAAAAAGTAGAAAATGAGAAGTCAAAAAGTTCCTCCCAACCTACTTTTGGCTTCTACTTCCTAAACATGAAATTGAAAAACTCATTTTCGTAGAACATGTTTTTTACAGAGGCTGCCAAAATGTGAAAATGAAAAAATAAGAAGCTAATAAAGAGGCTCCCAAACGGCCTCTACATTGACAAATGGAGTACAAAAATAAAAGACCCCAGCTGCTACTGCCAAATGCCCACCCAAATCGAAAACGACAATGAAGCAGTTGTAGCTGCTACCGACCCCAATACACCCGAAAACGTCGATAACTCCCACTTGAGCCGCCATATTTTAGTAATTTTACTATAAATATTTGATATTAACGAGTATCACTGCACTCTCACAAATTTCCAATCATATTTTGCCCATATTGAGGCGCTTTTTGCACATGAGTAAGCCCACGAACCTCGTCAAACACAACTTTTAGTTATTTTCCTACTCAAAATTTACAAAAAGGAGACTGTAGCAGCCACAAAAAGGGGACTGCAGCAGTCTCGGCAAGTGGGTCAACAAATTAATTTGCGCACCTCGCCACATGCCTATTCATATTTTTCGGGTAAGTTTTTAAAGTTCTTGGGCCATGGTAGAGAGCACGTTTCTGAATCAATCTACACATTTAAAAGTGGACTTCACATAGTATTTGTGTAGTCCAATTGTCTAAAATGATGCTCAAACATTCCCCAATAAAAATTGAATATTTTGTCCGTTTCCTTGGTTACATGTCTCATGCCTTTTTTGGTTTAGTAGCCTGCTGCCTGCCGTGTTAATTTATCAATAATGTTTTTTCTTTTTTTGGTAAGTAAAGTTTATTCCACCAAAAAGAAGCATGAAGCTTACAAAAGAATAACAGGGGCATCCTCCCTGGCAGACTATATAGCAAAAGCAAAAACCCCAGATGCTATGGGAATGGTTGAAGAAGAAAAATTACTTTTCATGAAATCTCGACACTAACATCCCTTTTTTATTTATTTAATCTGGACATACCTTTTCATTTCACAAGTTAAAAAATGCAAGTTAAGCTGAGAGTGAATCGGGTGGTGGGTAGCAGGACTCAACCCCAGATGCTAAATAACGAATGTGAGGTCGAACGCATAATATGTCAGTCACACATCTCCAATGTTGATGAAAAAAAAAAAAAAAAAGAATGTTTTTATTTTTTATTTATTATTTTTTTTAATATGTGCCGCATCGTGTTTTGACTTCTCTCTGAATGACAATTAGCTCTATATCTGCAAAACAATCGCATACTTTCTCAAAGATCCGTACAAATCTATTAGTCACACAATTTCCTACAAAAGAATATTTTGTATTTATGTGTCGGTGGAATCTTATTGGGGTAACAATTCGCTGAGAATAATAATTGTAACATCTTTTGCATTTTTGTACTTTTTGGGTGGCATTATTCACATTAATATATACTCCTTCTATCCCTAAATAATAATCAAGTATTCAACTTGCTTAATGAATGTTCATTTTGAAAAGTTTAATGGGTGAAGAGTTCATTTTCATTTTGAAATGTTCTTTGTGCATTATCGGATCCGTCCCCTGACCTGCGAGTAAGCGGACTCACCACCTTCCTTGGATAGAAAGTCCTTTCCTTGTCTTTTGAAGTCAACTTGCTCCTTCCCCAAGGAGCTAACAATGCCCAATTCCATTTAATCGATTGCGCCACCTTAAAACTCCTGATCTGCTAATTGATGGGCTGACCCACTTTCACTAGTAGATGTAGATGCAGGAACGACTAACTCGTCGAAGGTCTTAGTCTTTGCTTTACTAAAATTAGAGGTGGCAAATGGGTGGGTGGGTGGGTTGGGTTGAGTTGGATTTGAACAAGTTGATATGAGTTATAGGTTGAATATGAACCAATAATATAAAGGTTGAATATGGGTGAGTTGAATATGGGTCTAGTTAATTTACTGTTAATTTTCGAATTTTGTTAATTGTTAATTGTTAATTTAAATGTTGTTAATTACTCCCTCCGTCCATTTTTAAATTAATGATCCCTATCGGAATAATAATTTTGTTAATTTTTAAAAACATACTCCATCCCATATTCCCTCCATGTCCATTTTTGTCCACTTTAACTATTATTGGTTTTGGACCTCAAAAAATTTTATAATGTATAATTTTGTAATGTATAATGTTATATATATTCAATTTGGATCTCGTTTGATAGTACTTGATGAGTACTATTAAACAAAGTTTTCAAAATTGTATAAAACATCATAGATTGAGAGATATAAGTAAATTAAAAATGACACGCATACCCGTAAATTAACATTGTTAATAGTGACTTTAACTATGCTTAACAACAAAAATAGTGAATTTAGACAAAAATTAACATTGTTAATAGTGAATTTAACTATGCTTAACAACAAAAGTTAATAGTGCTTAACATAATAACCAAAATTAACAGTTGAAACAGGAAAAAATTATTAGTTCTTAGAATGGGCAATTAACATTTGTACGTGGTCATAAGTACATAACAATTGAAACGGGCAAAAATTCACATTGAAAATTTTAAATTGTAGCTTTACGTAATTTTATATTTACTATTGACAATTTCTCAATAGCATGGAGCATTGCTCCAAGCCTCCAACACCACCGTAGAAGATAGCGAGAGAGAGACGGAAGACGAGGGCTTGTCGGGCGAGTGAGAGTTGCTAAGTGACTAGTGATGTATACTCTTTCATTTTTGTCCAACCCATTTTGAACCCATTTTAAACCCATGTGTATATGGGTGGATTGGGTTGGGTTTTGAGTGGGTGGATTTGGATGGGTTCATGGGCTGGGTTTCAAATTGCCACCTCCAACTAAAGTTATTGCCCTTGCTCAGCGGTATGGCAGCTAGACAGTAGCGGGATGGCGCCGAGCTTTCTTCACTTTAGGGAGAGAATCTCAACCTCTCGTACTAGGGTTGGCTCCTCGCAGTTCTCCCTTTAACACCAACGGTAGATAGGAACCGAACTGTCTCATGACATTCTAAACCCAACTCACGTACCACTTGAATTGGCAAACAACCGAACCCTTGGGACCTTCTTCAACCCCAGGATGTGATGAGTCGACATCGAGGTGCCAAACGACTCCGTTGATAAGAGCTCTTGGGAGTCATCAGTCTGTTATCGTCGGCGTACCTTTGATCCATTGAGCGAGATCCCTTCCACGCAGGATTCCCGGATCACTGTTTCGAGTTGGACTAGACTCAGGGCTGGGCAAGCTAGGTTAGCAGCTTAGATTGCAGTTGTGAATTCGGAAGCAGAGAAAAAAAAAAGAATAATCTGTGTGCGCAAGCAGCCACTGGTCCCAAAGAAACGGAGGATGGTTGTAGAAAGTGGAGGTAAAAATTGATGTGAACAGTATAATGATGATCACTTTGTTCGGTTAGCATTTTTCAATTCAACTACATACTCCCTATAATGTTAACCTGCAACTTGTCCTTTACTCTAGTCTTCTCAAACCACCAATCTACTACCAGTCCCTCTCTCTCAGGGATGGAGCCAGGATTCGGCTATGGAGTGACACCGTTCAATGAAAAACTATTTACATATTATGCGGAAAAAATATGAAGAAGAAAAAATAGTTAGGAAGTCATATGGAGTAATTAGGTTATGTTATGTGGCTTTTATTTTTTGTGAAAAATAAACGAAGGCTTCCTCTATGCAACTCTCTTATGGTATTCAAATACAAGACATTACGATATTAATCTTTCTTGGTAACAAAATAAAATTGACCAATAGCTCCAACCGTCGCCGCTTTCTGCTTTTTTCCCTGGCAAACACCTCAAAAATAAATAAATTAACAAGTTTCATGGATGCCGGAGCCAATGAGAATCTCTATTACGCTCTACGTGAAACAAGATGAGTAATTCAAAACTCATTCATACAAATATGTTAATCGACATGATTGTGAATTCAATTTTGTTGTACATTTGTACCCATCATAGTCCGTAAAAAAATTGCAGTAAAAATGCTAATTTTTGAGAAAAAATTTAATGTTCAAATGTATACATTCCTCTCCAATTAGTAAAAAAAATTGTCAACCTTTTTTTTTTTGTGAGAGAGAGAGAGAGAGAGGAGAAGGAAAAAAATTTAAACCCACTCACTGGGTTGCAAGGGAGTCGAACCATGGTGACAAATAGAGCTCCTGATTCAAAATTCTCCCCTCTTTGCAGATTTTTTTTTTTTTTTTCCGATAGTATTTTCAAACCGAGGATGGCACATGTCACCTCCCCTTCATAGCTCCATCCCTACTCTCTCTCAGATTAAATCAATTGAAAGGTAATCAAATCAACATGTGGTGAAATTCTTCCGCACCATGTGGTCAAGTGGTAACATACTACTAAAAAAGTGAATTGTGGGCATGTGGTCAAGTGGTAATATACAACTAAAACAATGAATTGCACCCTCTCTATAATCTGCCTATAAATACCTTGACGCTACAGTTATCCAAGATCAGATATTATTGCTATGGAGGCATTCCATTGTAATGCCGAGAGAGAAACTATGAGGAAAAAATTATATGAAGCATCTGTGAGTGGGAACATACAAGCATTAGTTGCACTAATGGAAGAAGATGCACTCATCTTGGACAGAATCTCACTCACTTGCTTCGATGAGACTCCTGCGCACATCGCCGCGATGCGTGGTCACATGGATTTCACGAAAGAGCTATTAAGTCACAAGCCCAAACTCACCTCCTATTTAGATTCGCTGGGGCGATTGCCCCGTGGCGTGTGCTGAGGGCCATGTTGAAATCGTGCGTTTGTTGTTGGAGGCGGACAACGGAGTTTGCGGGATCCGCGATCGGGACGGAAGAACGCCCCTCCACTTGGCAGCAGCGCAAGGGCGACTAGAGGTTTTGAGGGAGGTGTTTTGGGCTATTAGTAGTAGATTTGAGTCGACTCATGAAAGAGTACAACTACTACAAGGAGAAGGAGAGAGCGTATTACACTTGTGTGTCAAATATAACCGTTTGGAGGCGTTGAAATTGGTGGTGGAATGGATGAGGAGTATTAAAGGTGATGATGGTGAGCATGACTCTATAATCAACTCCAAGGATAGAGATGGTAACACCGTCTTGCACCTTGCTGCAGCTCTCAAACAAATGGAGGTTAGTATTATTACTCCACCCGTCTCAAACTGTTCGTTCATTATTTTTATAGAAATTATCGAAAACAATCAAATAAGATGCTATTGCATATTTTTGCATCCATATTCAAATATGTAAACAATTCCAAGCTATCACAATCTTTGAAAATTGATCAAAAAAAATGGGATAAAGGAAGTATAAAATAGTTGGCTTGCACATTACGTGTGTGCAATCAGCAGTAGTTTTGCTTTGATTCAATCTGGAATTTGATAATTATGTGACAATGCAAAAAAAAAAAAAAATGTACTCCCTCCGTTTCATATTATTAGTCTACTTTCACTATTATCGAGGTCTCAAAAAATTTTAAATTTATTTATTATTGTATAATAGTATTTATATGTAATATGGATCTTCTTTGATGTGTCTCAAGTACTTGTTTTAATAAAAAAAAATTTACATTGTTTAAAACATCATATATTGTGAGATATAGACGATTTTGTAAGCGGTACCAAAAAATACTACCTTCGTCTGATTTTGTTTTTGTTTAAAACATCTTTTTGTCTTTTTTGCTTCTATTGCCTATGTCTTTCAATCTTTAATTATTTTATGATTTCGAGAACTTTGTATTATAGAACAAATTGAAATCTATCAAATAAGATTATATTACATATTTTTGAAGATCCACATTTATAGATGTAGACAATAGATATATAGAGATAAGAATAACAATTGACAAATTAACAAAATGGGAAGGAAGAAGTAAGTACACTTAGGTAACCAGATGATCATGCATGTAGCACCAATCACACATACGATCAACAGTTTTTCAATCTCAAAGAAATTTGTCCATACTTCAACGTGAAAGGATTAATGTAGGTTTATCTGGTCCATTCATTATGAATTCTGGACTCTTTTTGTGTTTGTTTTATGGGATCTATTTTTCGGGGAACAGGGTCCTTGTAGAGCGGCCTTCGGGGTGTTGGTGCTGACAGCGTAGAGGCCTCGCTACAAGGACCTTGCTCCCATTCTTTTCTGTCATCGAATACTACATACCATATATGCGTTAATATTCCACTTTTGGGCGTTCAAATCTTATGTGTGCAGACAATAGAATACTTGCTTCAAATCCCGGGTGTGATAGCAACAAGAAATACGAAGAACGAGAATGGCTTCACAGCTTTGGATGTTTTGGAGGTCTATCCCATTAGAGACTTGAAATCAATGGAAATTCGTGATATCCTTTTGCTAGCCGGTGTTCAAAGAGCCCGCAGCGGCCAACAACTCCTTGAAAGATCAACTCCTACCGATCATCATCTCAAATTACTATCGGTAACAACTCCGACTACTACTACCGGTAAAACCAGAAGTAAAGCACAACTAATAAAGAATACCTGGAAAAAGTTTTTCAAGATGGACGATAAATGGTTGGAAGAGGCTCGCGGAAATCTGATCATGTCGGCTTCTGTGATAGCCGCCATGGCTTTCCAGGGGGCGCTTAGTCCTCCAGGCGGTGTTTGGCAAGACTACAATAACGGAAAAATCTTAGAGAAGAACGGGCTAATGAACGTGCAACCCGGGACATCTATTGGAGGGTCGTATTCACCTGACGATTTCAGTTATTTCTCGCATTGCAACACGGTGTCGTTAATGGCTTCTCTGTTCACCATCCTCTTAGCCATAAGCGGGTTTCCGCTCAAGAATAGGCTGGTCGTTTGGCTGCTGATGACCGCCATGTGTACTTCTGTTGGTTCTATGGCTCTAGCATATTTGTATGCGATGGTAATAGTGTATCCACCCAATTATTGGGATTTTACCAGCGAATTTTATCAACGAGTGTTATACACTTGGTTGGGCATTGGCGGATTTGTTCTGGTGATTCACACATTTCGGTTCCTCGCCTGGCTACTTGAGAAGAGGCCAAGGTTTTTCGGAAAAAAATCCATGACCATACTACTGAAGTATGAGAATCTTGATAGGGTATGAGCTATAGTTTTTATTCGTTGGACCTTCGTGAGTGCTCCCATTTGTGTTTAGAATAAAGAAAATTAAGCACTATCCTCAAGGCCATCATCTTCCTCCAAGACGCCACCTTCCTCCAAATCATCAAGTGCACTAGTCCTCCTTCTAAATTTAATGTCTAACTTGGTACCAGCATCCATCACCTTCCGAGCATTCTGAAAAAGAAGGGAGCTCCTATTGCAGATATCATCAGAAGATAAAGAAGAAGAGGGAACCTTGATATTTAATCCGAGTTTGGTGATTGTATTGTTTGCTCTTTGCTTTTGGTATTGTTTTTCCTTCGGTTTGCTCTTGTGGTTTTTTGTCCTTTGGTTTTAGGTTTTTTTTGTTCTGGTTATTGGGTTGTTTTAACTGGAGTGTGACTTTGTTTGCGTTTGTGGTGCTTTGGTTGGCTCTTTGCCTTCCTTTGGGTTTGGTTCTCGGGTGGTGTTTTGCGGTTTGTCCTTTCCATTTAATCTTTGTTTTCTTTCAGAAATTAATAAATTTAGGCAAATGCCAGAGCATTTCACTTTGTAAAATTGAGTTCTCTAAATCTTTCTTCAATTAACTGAGGCCCAAAATTACATCGTCGCATGACAAAAACAAACCTACCGGTATTAGAGAATTTGGTAAAGAAATGAATAAAGTAAGATTACATGATTAATAGTAGAAAGTAAACAGCCATCCAAACATAGTTGAGTACCAAGTACTAATTCAGTTGCGTATCAATAATTTTGTGGCACAAAACCGTCGTAGAAAATTGAATTTTATGTTGTAACAGACGGAAGAAAATCACATAATTAACCATGTGTATGTGAAACAACTACGGCAAGCTAAAATTTTGATTGAATTGAAAATCAAGTTACAAACTAAGCGTGTGAAATGGATGTGGGGCTGTAGGAATTAATCAGAGGGACGCGCAAACTGGTCCGGGACACTTTGCATTACCAAAAAACGAAAGAAAACTATCAGCAAACCAAATCGTTGGACCAGTCTATAGCATGGTCAATCTCTACAGATACCTCCCCACATGTACTTGATGTTGGAAACACGATTCAAAATAATATGGAAATAAACAATAAAACAGAAATTATGAATGTTAGAAAACGTACCGGGCCAATTTCAATACACCGGAAATTGGCGAGAGACGATTCGAGTTGAGTATCAAAATACCCTGTCCTTAAGGAAAATTCGTCCTCCACTATGGTGCTGATGGAGAACTTGGGTGTTTGCCTCCCAGGAATTCCCGACTTTCACCGGTCGAAAGCAACACTGCAATCTGATCGGTAGGCGAACCAGGAAACTACGCAGAACTCTCATAATGTTATATGCAGTAAGTGCAGAATGGATGCAGAGTGAAAACGTGAAATGCATGACAGGAGGAGGGTCCTATTTATAGATAAATATATAGGCACCCGAACGGAAAGGTACGAAACGATAAGGTGTTGCTGTTCGGAACAGACGCAACCCGTCGGAAGTGAACAGTCATGTCCGATGACTGTTCGTGAACAGACGCACGGGAAAGGGAAAAGATATTTCGGTTGGGACACACTGTTTCGGAGAGGAAATAAATTTAAGTGAAACGGACCCGGTTCGACCCGGCTCAGTCCGTATAAATTTCAGTAAAAAGATAAGAACCTCTTGGGCCAAGCCCATCTTATCTAATGACCCAACCCAACCCAACCCGGCCCGGTTTGGTTCGGTCCTGCCCGGTTCGGGATTACAAAGTTGATTCGATTTTTGGAATTTTTCTTTTTCTTTACAAGACATTACAGACTTGAATTTGAAGATAGACACAAAAGTAAAAATGTGAAAGACTCGGCATAAAAACTGACTCGACAAAAGGCGAAGACTTGACTCAAGACTAAAAAATTCCCATGACTCGTGGAAGATCAGATTGTTACATGGCCTTGATGGTTCATTGGCTTGACATGGTGTTCAGCTTCACGGTGGCACTCATATGTAGCATGATCGGGCACTTGATGGAAGGCACATAAGACATCTTGGTTATGGTTGGAGGGAAACTGTCATGGTAGAGGAGTTGGTTGGAGTGGTTTAAGGAAACCGGCTTTGAGAAGCTTCTCATAAACCGTGGACAAGGGTGCGGAGAATTAGGAAATTGTTCTTGATTGGTCTTTAGGCCAGTGGATTTGGGTTGTGGTCTTGGTTGGTTTGACTTTACTAGTGCTGTTGATTATGAAGTTGGAGGAGGTGTTTGCATATAGGGTGCTGCTACCACAATTTTCCAGAATGCCATCCCGAATTGCTTCTTCAACAGCAATGCCAGCTTCAAAGAAACTTTCAAAATTGGTCGTTGCTTGAGATGCGACCAAGTGTTTGGCTAAAACTGGTTGCAAGTTCCGAATTATCATCCGGATTTGATCCTTTTCAGAAGGTCGCTTAGTCATTTGAACTGCCTTAGCCGTCCACCTTTTCATAAAGTCAACGAAGGATTCTTTTGCCCCCATACGAGTTGACTCCAATTCCCAAGCGGGAGCTGAGTATTGTAATTGAATTGTGAGATGAAAGCTGCCCCAATGTCTTCCCAACACTTCTTCTTTGAATCGTCTAGCATCATGAACCACTGTAGAGCTGACCCAGTGAGGGACTGATGGAACATCTGACCCATAGCATCTTTTCCTACACCATGTATGGACAGAGATCCGACATATGCTTGCAAATGAATCTTCGGATCACCAGTGCCGTCAAACTTTTCTAAGTCTATGGGCTTGAATTTCTGAGGAAGTTTGGCATTTGGAAATATTGGCAGAGCTTGTCCATATCAATGCCCATTGTTGCGATTTTCTCATGCTTGCAAATAGATGCTTCAAGTTCGGTGATTAGTGGGTTTGGCTGAGACTGATGAAGGTTGTTTTTAGGAGGTATAGGTTTTTTCGTGGTTTTGTTGATGGCCAAGGTTCCCTTAGGGTTGGATAGGGATTTCTTGTTGTTGGGGTGGTTGTTGAGGGGGCGGAATATGGTGATGGATGTCTTGCATCATTATCCATGAGTTGGGTGATCTGGTTGTTGGTGCGTTCTCCCAAATCGTTGATTTCCTTTTTAAGTGCTTCCATTTCATTTGGTTCACCCATTTTGACTGGCAGAATTTCGGTTTGAGCTTGCTTTGAGGTTATGGGCAAGGTTGTCTTGACTGGACCAAAGACTGATAGTAAAGCAAAATTGAACTCATAAGTGCCCTTGCTTGTTTTATTTTGAAAAATGGAAGTGTCGTGCATATGTATGTATTGTTGTGTACGTGTCGTTGTGTATGTGTTGTCCTGAGATGACAAGATTTGGAAAAATTTGTTTAACAAGCCTCTATCAGGGACCTGACTTTGAACTTAGAATTTAATGCCCCGGCTGAGGACAATTATTCCTAATTTCTGTTAGGTCCTTGTTAGGGTGCTTGACAAATTTTCCAAGTCCTATTATCCTAAGGAATGATTGAGTTTTGAACAACGTACATTGAGATGCATAACTCTTCATTGGACAACACAACTTTCTATAGATTGTGAGCAGGGAGACTATCTGAAGATTTATTTTGAGAATTGTGTAATAAGTGTTAAGAATTATGCAACAAGTTTCAAGAGATATGTACAATACAATGCATGCATGCATGCAATGTCACGATGACATATGGAAAAACAGTAATACGTAAAAAGAATATAACACGTAATCCTACCCTGTGGGTCCTACAACTAATTTGGAAAGTTTTATGGTTGACTATATGTAAAAGGCTGGATTTGGTCTAAAAAAGGGTACCCCGGACTAGACTCAGCTTATGCCTACCGTATGCCAAGTATATGCGAGGCAACGACATTTATGGCACAAAGTGACTCATCACGGTCCCTGGAGTGGGTAAACCGGGCAGGCAGTGCCAAAACACGTCAGCGAGGGCTGGTAACCATGCACGTGAAATGCAAAAGTTTCATAATTAAATATTTGAAAAATCCCACGAATATTTTTCGAGTTAGGCTCTTTCTCAATTAATTTATTCTTTGAAAATTTGACACGAACAAACAACCCAAAAAGCACCAATCAGGATGGCCGGGCGGGGCCCAGTTACTATCGCCATTCCTTCTTTCGATAGCGCTAGGCATTTTCATTTTGATAAGCTTTTGGGAAGTTCATAAGTGTAATAAAATCAAAGTATAAATTAACTAGAATTTATCCCCAACTGAGTCGCCAGCTTGTGGACGCTGCCACGGGGCTCTCGACTTTGCCGATTTGAAAATTCGATTTGATTTTTGGAGCCGTCACCGGGTTTGTGGATAGTCACCCAAGAAACCAATTTTGAAAAATGTGACCTCTGTGCCGTTATTTAAAAAAAAAAGGCTTGGTAACTGATTATTTTAACCAAAAAGATTTTGTGTTCGGAGCCAGGTTACGAGAGGGGAAGGGTTTTACGGCACTCCCCTCGCCCGATACGAGATCAGTCTCTACTTTAATGTTCGTGGGATTTTTGCAAAACATTTTATAATGAAATTTTATTCAATAATCAAGCAAATAAAATACATGAAATGATGATAATAAACAATAAAATGCAACAAAATAATCTTAAATCGAAATTAACTAAAATTAATTTTAATTGACAGAGAACTGGGGCACCCTAATTGGACTGGAATTGGGGCGCTCCAATTTGCGCAGAACTAGGGTGCCCCCAATATTTGGGAACTAGGGTGCCCTAGTTTGATGGGAACTGGGGTGCCCTAGCTGGATAGGAATTTGGGTGGATTTTGGGTTTACTTCGGTGATTTAGGCTATGAAAGAATTCTTCGGGTGCACCACAAGATTAATTTCACGGTAATTATTGATTTATCCTTATCATTGGGAAGGCCGACGGGCCGTAATCCGAGTATTCGAGGAGCGCAAATTGAGGTGTCTACAAATATCTCAGCCAAAGTAGACTCTTTATCTACCAAAATAAAGCTTATATGGAGAGCCCATTGAATTCCACAATTGTGCAAATGAGTTGCTAAATATTAAGAGTCTCACCTAGGTGCTATTTTTAAAAGCCCATTGTGAATGCCTTAGGTGCCATTTTGCCTAGGGAATTTTTAGACTTTTATTTTTTAAAATTTTAATTTTTACATTTTTCAAGGCATCGAGGATCCAATAAAACACCAAAGAGGCAAAGCCCATACACCAAATGGGCCAAGCCCGAAAATGCCAAAGGGCAGAGCCCAAAATACAAAGGGCCAAACCCAACCCTAGAAAGCCAAAACCTAACCCTAATCATCAAAAAATCTTTCACCGCCACTTCCCTAAAAATGCCAGCCAACACCTCCCGATAGCCACCACATCCGAGCAAATCAACCACCAAGGTCACGAACACATTGGTCGCCCCCTCCCACGATTTTCCCTCTTAAAAAAAAAATACAAAAAATTAAAGGTCAAGTAAAATGAAATAACGGAAAAGCACTGTACGTATATATACAAACTTCATAAGAATACCAAATTTTTTTGTCAAAGAGAATAAAACCTTAGATGCCTTAAAACCATGAAATATCATCAGACCACTTAATTTTGTAAGAAGACTCGACTACACCATGTAACTACACACATAACTAGCCGTTGTACGCCACGCTTTTAGCAACAAGAGTTGGAAATACAACACAAAACACAACTCGAGCTGGGATGCGAGCATAAAATTTCTTCATTTCTTAGGGAAGGAGGAGAGAGTAGGGAGGTTGATCCCGCTCTCGTTGGTCATCGGAAAGGAGGGATCGGACAGGGTAGGGAGCCTGATCTCGCCCTTGCTGGTGATCGGAATGGTGAAGTTCTTGATGAGTGGGAGATCAACCTTGAGACCTATTTCGAGATCATAATCTATGTCCCAATCTGCACCTACGTCTGTCGCCAAGCTCACCATAACATCGTGCGGCACCTTCATTTGCACGTTCAACAATGTCGTATCATCCGCCTTCAGTGTCCCCGGGTGTGGCACCGTACCTGATGCGATCACCCTAAGCAAACAATCACACAACCCATGTCGATGAAATTAAGCATGCATCAATGGACGAATGAAGCTAGTCCAAAAACTAGAGAAATGAACCGATGCGGCTGACTAGATGACTGGTCAACAAAAAACTTTGGAAAATCTATGGTACGCCCTCTTGAGAAGAAGTGTACCCTCTTGAGAAGAAGTGTACGGGGCACACCTTTATGTAACAAGTACCATCATACATAACAAGTGCCAAAATAGTATGTTATGGAGCGTACAACAACACTCTCCATTTATAAATAAGTATTATATGACTCCCAAAAATATACTGTAATGAAAGATGAATCCACCTTCCCAAAACTAACATAACATATCGCTTCCCTACTGTACATTGCATAATTTTAAATAGCGGTATCGGTCTCAGTCTTGGTGTATCGGAAACCGACGTATCAAACGATACGTCGCGGAAATTAGGTGTAGCGGTCGTGAATTTTTATAACTTTTTGGGTGTATTGGCCAATATAGTATGGTACGTACCCGTATCGGAGCCTCCAAATTCCGAGATGAACCGGCCGATATTCAAAACTGTACTGTATAGGTTTTCCTCGAAATTAAAACCCTCGTCATCATGAAAACTAATCTCCATCATTTTCTCTGTATCTTCTCTTGTTTTCATTGTGTTAATTGATCTACGTACTCTTCTTATTCATGGGTATTTGCCCTTTTTAGACAGTAAATTGGTGTGAGAATTGAATCACATCATTTGGTTGAATTTTAGACCCGCCACAGGTGGGTACCGCAGAAATTGTACAAGATGGTATCATTCAACTTTAGTCGGCAAGTGGAGTGGAGTGCAGTTGGTGCCTCCTTTATACTCACATGCACATGGACAGAGTTTGATTTCTGTAAGCACTCATCCCCCTCCCCAAGTCCCCTAGGATAGAGTAGATTAGGATTAACGAATGTCAAAAAAAAAAAAAAAAACTTGGGATCGAATATTCCTCCAATAGTAACCTCCGCTCCAACACCTCTGAATTCTTGCTCTATGCTCACCCTCTTAATCTTTACGTTTAGTAATTTAAAAATATTTTCCAAAGACGCTTTCACATTCACAGTCACGCACGCAAATTATGTGATTTAGCATTCAACCCCAATTTCCCATAACTCAAGTAAATTAAATCAACTCAATCTGCACCAAAAATTCATTAAAATTAAATTATGTGATTTAGCTTTCAACCCCAATTTCCCACAACGCAAGTAAATTAAATCAACTCAATCTGCACAAAAAATTCGTTAAAATACAAATAAATGTCAAAACTATGGACGGACACTTAGATTTGATCCGAGCCGTGCATTTTCACAATAGACAGACGGTTGGGTGCACAGCAGGGCCTCAAATCCCATAACTGTGCCATGCACCTACTGCACAGTAGGGCCCCAAATCCCGTAACTACTACCATAAAAATTTGTAACTATTTGGGTTGTACCGTAAACCCCTATTCATGAGTTCATAAAAAAACATACCTGATACCAAAAAATGTGTAACGAATGAGTCGAAAAATATTCGTACCATAATCCAAAAATACTTGTTATAGGCACAAAAAAATAGGGAAAAAAAAAATTACTACTCTATGTGACTTAGCATTCAACCTCGGTTTTACCAAATAGCTAAAATATAAGAAACCATTCTTTTGTTTTTTTAGTTTTACCTGTTTTGTTTGTCTTCTTTGAATTTTTTTAATAGATTCGCGTATAGTTTTTAGTTTAATCATCCGTCTCGAGGGGAGTCTAAAAGTAAAAAATTATGACCAAAAAAAGCCACTGAAGACGAAAAATATAATGAACAAATGCCTTTTTTGTCTAAAGTGTCAGACAGTCATTCATGAATTTTTTTCTACTTCGGTCTCCACTTTTATACTTTTCTGATTTCTTTCGTCAATAATAATAGAATAATTAATTCCAGAAATTACGACAAAAAGCTAAATAAATAAAGTAAAGGTCATTTAAACAAAAGGACAAATTAATGGCTCCTAAATCTGTATGAGACCAACTGAATATTTGCCCCGGAGGGAGAGAGAGAATGAGTATCACCTTCCTTTGCTCTTGAGGTTGTAAGAGACCTCGTGGATGGGAATAGGGAGGGAGTAAGGGTTTTTAACGGACACCTTCGCGTTGCAAGTGACGGCGTCACTGCTCACATCCACCAGATCCACGTCTTCGATTGTCGCCTCCGGCTGCTTCACCTTCTCCGCCACAACCTCCTTCGCCTTTTCCACCAACTTCGCCATCGCCTTTTCAATTCCCTTTCACCTCTGCCTAAAATTCTATTACTACCTTAGTACTTTTTCCAGTTCCGTTGCTACCGCCGGCTTTACAGATCGGAATATTGTTTAGTTATTGCATGCAGATTACATAGAAGAAGCGATCGAGGCCGAACACACGGTGTCTTAAGTGGGTACTCTACGAAGTTGAGAGAGTTTGGGTTCGTGACACGTACGGCAGTACTGCTGCGTGTTCTACCTCAAAGGTTGACACGTAAGTCATTCAGATTCGTTTGTGTTCAGCAGTGTTCCTACATAACTCCAACGTCACCTTACACGTAACAGTAACTGTTTTGGCGTAACGGTTTTAGTATTATCGAATGTTATGTAACGGGAATCGTATGTAACGGTCGTGAATTTGCTAGAATGAATATCAATGCCTATAAATTCAATGGTACACTTTAATTTTATCTCATTGACTTATTTTGTCACATTTGTGTCTAGTATTTTGATTTTAGACAACCAATAGCACGTTTTTTTCATTTTAAGATTTGGATTAAATCATTAATAAGAATGCTACATCTGACACATACAAATATGTGAAGTCTACACATTCAAAAGTGGACTTTGTTGTAAAACGCACGTTATGAATGCGACTAAGTTAGGAGAAAACAAACAAAACAAACAATCACACGAGACAAAAGATTTACGTGGTTCCCCCAAGATTGATGTACATCTACGGGCGAGAGAGAGAGAGAGAGAGAGAGAGAGTTCACTATCAATGGTGAAGAAAAGATACAAAGAGCCGGCTATGATCCGTAACTCTGGAGACGCCACACTATGAGAGATAGCTAAAGGATCCCTAAAAGCCTCATTTATAAGAAGCACAATCAATAGGCATTACAACAAAAGTCGGCTTCAATAGCATGCGAAAAATGCTATAGAAATGTATATATAGCGTTTCAGCAAATGCTATATATTCCGGCGCTATAAAAAGTCTGGGACTTTTCATAGCATTTTTGGCCTGCTATATTTTGTATATCAACTATAGCGTTTCTAGCTTTCCATAGCATTTTTAACCCGCTATATTTTGTACATCAAAGATAGCATTTTAAGCTTGCTATGATTTTGCATATTTCCATAGCATTTCTTGACTACTATTATTTGTCTATGTTTGAACGGTTTATTTTCTATAGCATTTTGGACTTGCTATTTATGTTTCACCTTTAATTGCATTCTTTAAATGTTGTGTACTACAATATTTTCTACCATTTTTCATTGCATTTTTTGAATATTGTGTACCACAATATTTTCTAATAAAAATTTGGTGCTTATTCCCAGTAGCTTGAATTCAATTCCATACCAAACTCTTACAACAATAACAAAAAAATAAAATGATACTATCAACTACACATCCCTTGGCAATATGTTCACAATATTCCATATAAAGTCCAAAAAGACATCTCATTCTCTGAACATCCAAGTGATTAACATTACATAAACGAAAATTACCATATTACATGTTCCTCCAACTCATCTACCTATACCAGAAGTGTAGTACAAGCCTTGGCACCAAAATATCAACAAAAAGGCTTCAAAGCACTGCAAGATCATACATCTATATCATCAGCCAAAATATCATCGAAAGGACTTCAACCAATTAAGCTATAACCAGCAAGAGCAAGATCAAATATTCTTCGACCAACAAAAAGTCATGAAACAATTTCTCTTCTTGATCAACCCATAGACCTACACATGGAACAAAGCAAGCAATTTCCAACCAGTCATAAACACGAGCAGCATTAGATATCCAAACAAACCCAAACCAATCATAAAAACTAGCAGCATATCGTTTGTCATGAGCACTAGCAGCACTTCACTTGCACTAGATATCCCTCCAATCTGCAAACTGTACAAAGTTTTACATACGGGGCATACACACACTACCATGATTTCGATTATACACACCTAGAGAGCTATTCATCCAAATCCCTGCATATCAAAATTCACAATTGGTAGCTGTCCACAGCAAGTTGTATCACTTGCTATTTACTACTCCCATTTTTCAACAGAAACAATGTATTCAATTAAGCACAAGGATGTAGAGCTTATTTCACCTCATGCATGCCTGAGCAAACATAAATGCGGATACATGAAAAGTAACCCCGATCACAGCTTGCTAAGGAAAAAGGATCCAGGACAACAAATTCTAAGAGAACAAATTGGTTAGTATGAAAAACTTGGAACACATGTTTGATTCATGGTACAAAATTCAAGCACAAAATAACGTAATTTTGGGTACACATATTGAACGATCACATCATTGCAAATCAGACAATATGCAGACACTACATTACATTCACATTAACACGAGATTATACCACCAATACATCCACTAGGCCAAATGAGGGTAGGGTGAACATGGAGTACCTTCACTTGGTGTTCATTTACGACACAAGTCGCGCAATACTTCCTTACTAGGAGCCATGGTGTATTTATTTGCATGAAAGGAAACTAGGTTATTTTAACAAATAAAACAAGCGAGTGAAAGATATATTTTTAGCATTATATTTGGCAAAGATGATAGGTCCAAGTCCAACAATATCAATTTATCAATGACACGCATCAATGAGAAGATTTGGAGAAGTATAACCCCAAATACAGTGGAATGAAAAAACAAGATTCGTACACTTAATCCAAAACAAATAAAGCTAGAGTATAGAGTTATGAGCCAGCAGCACACTGTATAATAGGCATAACAACACACTGTATGATAGGCAGAACAGCTTCACGACTGATAAATTGAACATATGGAGATATCTGCTACCATAATTCATGAACATATGGAGATATCTGTATCAGCAATCAAAAATCAACTGCATGTACCACTCCTTTATTTACCAAGATAAAAATATGTTAGTAATAGGTACCAAGCTAGTTCATCTAAAAGATTGAGAGGGTAAAGCGTCACATTTTATCCTAAATTTTCGGGTTCAAGCACTCAATTACTGTAATTGGGGCCTAGTCAAGCACTTAATGGCTATCTATTTGGTATTTTCACGAAAAAAATTAAGAAAAAAAGTGGTCACCGAACACCAACCCTTGGCAAACAAAAATCCCATTGTTGTTCTTCCTTAGCGTGGTAATGGACACAACAATTCATTTGCAAGTTGCCTGAACTCAGGATGACCAGAACAACATATTTTACAAGCTCGAGTTAAGTCTGTACTTCCCTTTCATTTGACAAATCCATAGAAGTATATAACTCAATGCAGAAATGTATTACGGTGAAAAAAATCACCATATGGATGTGATTTATCCAACCAGATCAGCAAGATGTAAATCCACCATATCAGTGAGTTGAATCCCACTATTAACAAATTAGATCGATACTGAACTATACAATACGATAATGAACTAAAGTATCAAAGAAAAAAAAAATAGTGCATACAAGAGACCTGCGGACAACCATATTGTAGACTATAGAAGCAACCTAGAACACTATTAAAAGTAAGATGTTACCTGTGACCTTATCTTTTTCGTTGCTTTTCAAAGGGAAAGGCTGTAGATGCATCAGGATACTATAAGCATTCTAACAAAAAAGCTAGATTTTTGTAACACTTTTAGCAACCAACATACCTTCAGGCTCCCCAAATAACAGTTCCAACTTCTATGCACATAATTCAGCAACTAAACTATAATATTCCAGCAATTAGGGCTTGTTCTTCAACAGATTTTTGTTTCATAAAATCTCACATTTTATGACACTCCAATCTCAACACATAAAATGTAAAAGTGATTTTATGAGATTTTCATAAAATCCTCCTAAAATCTATAGAAAAACCACTACATTTTATCAGTTGGAAAAACAACTTCATTTTATCACCCCTCCATAAAATGTTTATTTTATCACCCCTCCATAAAATGTTTATTTTATCACCCCTCCATAAAATGTTTATTTTATGAGATTTTCATAAAATGTACCTAAAATCTATTGGAGAACAAGGCCAACCTGTATTTGCAGCAAAGGAAACCATTTTTAGCATTCAACATCAAATTCCTACACTCAATTTCATAATTTCACGCTCCCTAGTCTACACTTCCAACACATTCCACAAAGATTTTCAACCAAAAATATATTCCATGAATCATGTCACGAGACATGGACCATAGACTGAAAAGTGTAACTTCAATGAGTGTCTAGGTGACATCTAAGAAGAAAAGGGCTACAGGTGGAACACAATTTGCGCATGCAAACATTTTTAAATGAGCAAACATTCTGGTCACACAAATTCTCACTTAACACACACCCAAATAATCTGGTGGGAGAAAACCCCACCCCCCCCCCCCCCCGGCATACTCCCACGCCCCTTTCTGCCCTCTCTCTGCTCTCTTTTGTTTTTCCCACATCTATCACACAAGCAACACACATGGAAATATAGCTACTAAACACAGCTTAATTGGGCAGCATTTTCAATGCACCGAAATGGCAGAATTTTCAAGCAACTTGCTCTTGCCATGAGGGTTAGTATTCACATTCTTTAGCAACAAGGCGAGACAAAACAAACCGACAATGTAAGTAGGGTTACAAACTAAAATGAAAGTCAATAACGGTTCATGATCTATATAATTGGGTAGCAAAAAAGAGAAGTGATCTCTTGATCATAGCTCAAGACTAAGAGAAAATAAAACTAGTACTAAGAGAAAATAAAACTAGTACTTTGCAGCCCTATTCAATAGCTCCACTACTTCTAGCTAGACAGCATCACAATGTCACGCAAATTGATACATAAGGACAGCCCATACCCAGCCAAACCTCAAAAAGACACAAGCAAAAAATGAGCAAAAAGACATCCATTGATAAGGCCACAAAATAAATAAAACTACAGATTTTCAAAACTTGATAAGTATACGAGTCACACTAATGTACCCTCACAATCTCCTCTGACATTAGGGCCAAAGGATAATAATATTTGGCTAATTAATATTTTAACCAAGTGCCAGTTAATCTAAATACATATAATAAATCTTATTTTATATAGGGCCAAAGGAGGGGTGGAGAGGACATAGCTAGTATGAAGCGTAAGAGTAATGAGGTTATTAATTGTCACAAAACTCAGCCATATGTATACAAAGAAACAAGTGTTTTCAAAGTCAAAACTAACCTCTTACTGCAATATGCTAGGTGTCATTTATCTAAAGTCCAAACTTATGACTTTACAAGTGAACAAATTCTAGCTGATTATTACCCTCACTTGTAAACTTCTTGTTTTGCCGGCCATTGTAATGGCATCGTAAAAGAAAGGCTATTAAATTGGCATCTTAAAAGGCACAACTTTATTTTGAGAACTTGACTCTGTAATATCTTTCAATCAGCGTACAGCGAGACCTGTTTCGATAAAATCTATTGAGGAGCCACCGACCCCATGGATGAAATTAGTTGGAGGAGCTGTGGGTGCAAAACTAGTTTGAGACCCTGAGAAATTACATGGGGAAAATCTTGAAATAAATTTGCAGATATTTGGGGGGAACAATGTTCTGTATCATAAATACTAAACCTTGATCACTTCCTATGGCCAATGCCTTGTTACGCATGATGAACCCCACCCAAAAGCTGAAAATGATATGTAGAATCCAAAAATCAACACGTTTAATCAGGGTAGACAATAAATAGAAAAAATGAAAAAAAGAGAGGAAAGCTTATACGTAAGTGCTGACCGACAAACTTTTTCACCACATCTTTGCCTGCAGCAGCTTCTTGCGCTACTTTCATTTTGTACCTTGTAATTTTTTCTTCAGAGCCAGCCATGTCCATCTTGAGTCCTTCAACCTGAAACATAGATAGCTCAAACAATGCCCACAAAGTATAGAAATATTGAAGCTCCTACATGTTATAGGTAAGAAAATTCCCAAACGACACAAATGGGATGGATTTCAACTAACAACTACGAAAAAATTGCATCTATTGCAAAATAAGAGACATTAATGATGCTGCTAATGGAATTTTTAGGGAAATAGTTGCTAATCCACACGATTTATTCAATTGGCTAAAATCTAGATTTCTTTACTTTTGAGATACAAGCAAAACTCAACAATATGACTTCACGTGCCTGTCCTCCACATAATGTCGTAGCTTTATGATTTCAAGCTGAGATTCCCTAATACTATCCTCCAAAGCATCTGCCTACAGTAAATTAGTATCCCAGCCAAGGGGTACAAGAAATCAGAATACATTAACCCTGCAATAGACTTACCCATGCATATATTTCAATGGTCCATAACTTTTCTCCAGCTACAGAAAGAGACACCAAATTACTTTATGAGTCCTTGATAATGAGTAACACAAAACATAAGAATAAAGAATTCTCTGTACGAGCGTCATTTTTTTATTGAAACAAGAATACTCAACATATGAAAACCCAGAAATTTTAAATTTAGCCCCTTCCTCCTTACTCGAAAGCCTCCCAGGCCCAACTTCCATAATCTCAAACTTCATACAATCATATTGTCAAACACTCGATGGGCGAAAAAGAAAATGATAATTTTACACATGCCAACTACATAATTTTGAGACTAATAATGACTAGTTGGAATATCTTATCTCTGTACAACCCAACATGAGATACAAACCATTCACGATAACCAAATACCCACAACTACAAAACCTAAAACCCATAATCGAACAGATTTTAGCAAATCTATGAAGAAGAAAAAAAGAGAAGCTAAAAATAGGAAAAATCATAACCATAATCGTAATAAAGGGGGTAATAACTTACTGGTGAGACGATGACGAGGGTTTTGAAGAGCCTCAACCAAGAAGAGATTGACTGTTAACGTGTAGGCCTCCATATCATTGTCGGTTGATGGAATTGAATCCATGTCGTCTCCAACCAAAAGATGTGTATATATGTTTCCCTTTGCCTCAATGGAGCAATAGGTCAATTATACCACTAATTCTTCTCCTGCTATAGAACAAAGATGAAATTTACTGATTAGAAGTAGAGAGTCATCGATTAGACAGTAGGAGAACAAGAGAGAGAAAGGAACAAACCCGAATTGCATGATTAGGGCACAAATACTGGGTGTGGTGATACACTTCCAAGGATTTTGGCTTGAATACTGGGTGTGGTGCTACCAGGTGTGGTGTTCAGGAGGCGAAGGGGAGGAGGAGAGGGAGTACGTGAGAGAGATTCAGAGATTGAGGGCTCGTGTGGGTCGTATAGAGAGATTTTGAGATTTCATCAGAAATTTAGGGGGGAAGAAGAGGGTCAAGGGCGCGAATACTTGGCGCCTGGAGTAAAAAAGCCCTGAACGCTAGTATTGATTTAAAGCCTTCCTTACTTTTCTCTGTTTTAACTTCAAAAAATGCTATAATTGTTTCTCTATTATAGCATTTCTTAAAAAATGCTATGAAATTATGCTATAGAAAGTCACTTTTGTTGTAGTGAGGAAATCATAAACACAATAGGACATCCTAAATACAATTGGAAATCCTAAACATAATAGGAAATACTAAACGCAATAGGAAATCCTAAACACAATTGGAATTCTCCAAAGAAGGAAAATTCAAAGCACAATTGCAACAATTCTCTACCTTGATTGAATTCCACTAAACCCAAATCACTAATTGTAGACACCCCAATTTTTGATGACTTGTGCATCCCCAATGATGAAAAAAATGAGCGAAATGTACCTTGGAACGGATACTTGAGTCGGATGGATCAAAAGAGCCAAAAACCCGAACCCACCTGAACCGTACGGCCTGAAACCCATAACCGCACGGCTTGAAATTCTCTTTGCACCGTGCGGTGTTACACTATGCACCGTACGACACACTTTTGACGCCGTACAGCGTTCCTTGTCCCATCAACAGGATTCCCGGGCTCCTCCAGCAACTCAAAACAATGATGATATTCGTCCAAATGATGCCAGCTCACCTTCGCCTATAAAAACTGACGCCATCCGGCGGTTTCAGGAGTTGAATCAGAGGGAGCTCGACCGAGATCGTACCAGAAGGAGAAAACCAAACCCATTTCGTACAAACCATTTGAAATATCCCAGTGATAACATTACTCCCTCGAAAAATCCCGTTGTTATACCCATACCCATCCTTTAAAACCCAATTTCGTAAGGACCCGAAAGTCCAGGGCCCGCTCCCGTAATCAACCAATCCCGTCCATCCAGTTCCGTTCCAAGGTACAACATTCGTTTTCGAATCGCAACGATCTGCTGAGGGGAATCTCCGTCGGGCTCGAGGAGGGCTCTGTAGCTCTTCCTTGAGTCCGAATGGTAACATTTCAACAACATCCGAGCCTCTCGGGTAAGCACCACGCAATATTATCTATTATCGTGGGATGCCGTCCCTAAAAACGAGGTACATCCATTCATCAAAATCATTTTCCAAACCTGTTTTGATCAATAAACAGTACGGTTTTTACATCAAGAACAGAGTTGAACTTCAACCGAACAAAACCTTTAAAAAAAAAAATTATAACGGGCGGAGACACCGTACGGTACCCACAATACACCGTGCGGTGTGATTTTGTGCACCGTACGGCATTACTGGAGAAATATTTGGTATGCTCTGTTTCTAAAAATCCGATGCTCTATTTTTATAAAAACCAGTGGGTCTAATCACTGTTCACTGTTGCCCCCCCCCCCTTCCATTCTTTCATTTACATCCCCTCTAGCTTAAATTTCTCACATTTATCTATTTGATTGCATGTTACGTGATTTGTTATTCTTATTCATCTCCTTTTAAGCATCATATTTCTTTTATTGTTTATGTGTTATAAAATTTTCAATAAAATATTTTCAAAGAAAATCCCACAAAGATTTAGTAAAGACCGGAAAGTTCCGGGCACGCGGGGTGCATTTTTCAAACAAAACCTTCCCCGCGGGTAACCTGGCTCCCGAACCCAAATCTTTGTTTTTCGCAGATCAAACCCTTTTTCAGCGGCATAAGAAAATTTGATAGACTTGTGGCCTGAAAATCAACATGAAAAATAGAAGAAGGAAGCCATCAAAGCCGGCAAGCGCAAAGTCGGTGAAGGATTTGAAGATTTCTGGGGAGAAAACCAACAACTCTGGGAGGATACAATCAATCGGGTGACGAGAAGCGGCCGAATCTACCAGTCGGCTAACCTTCAAAGGAACATCTCACACCGAACTCAGTCAGAAGAGTTTATCTGGGACGATCCCGTTTAGGAAAATTCATCTCCAATCGAGCCAAAAGTTACTACTCAACCACCTCAAAGAAACCGAGCAACAGCTTGAAAGAACTCCAGCATCAGTCTCAATTTGGGGTTTGCTCTCTTCCTCCCGGGAACATCGTCAAAAGCTAATCAAAACTCTGTCCAACATGGAAATACCACATGATACTCCCCCGGAAACCATGGTAGCACTGCTCACTCCAGCCCGTGCAAAGCACGTTGTTGTCTTTACTGAAAAGGATTTACCCCCAGAGGGAGTTGGTCACAACAAACCTCCGCACATCACTCTCAAGTGCATGGGGAAATGGGTCCCCGTAGTTCTACTAGACAACGGATCCGCTTTGAACTTGTGTCCTCTCCGGACAGCCTACTGCTTAGGTTTCAAGAACAAAGACTTTCAGCCTTCTAGCCTCGGAGTGCGCGCATATGACAACACGCGCAGGGACGTAGTGAGGATTATCCAAATGGAAGTGGTGATTGAAGACTTCAGAACAGACATTGAGTTCCACGTGCTCAACATTCCGTCATCCTTCAACCTGCTGCTGGGCAGACCTTGGCTCCATCGATCAGACATCATGGCAGTCCTTTCTTCTCTACACCAAAAAGTTCAACTCGGTCTGGCTACGGGAACTTTAACCATTCATGGAGATTGAGGGATCCATCCCCATGTCCCTGACAATGCACCACTACTTGAAATCACTCATGGAGAAGAAGATGTCACTCTCGGTGGCTTTTCTTTTGATACTTCAGGATTAGTCCTTACTGTCAAAATGGATGAGGACTTCTCAGTCAGCTCAATTGCCTTGGAAATGATGAGAAAGATGGAATACCTACCCGTCATGGGGTTAGGTCTGAACAATCAGGGGATGGCTGAATTCCCCAAGTTTTCGACAAATAACCACCGCTTTGGTCTTGGTTATGAGTCAGATGACGGCGAACCAAGAAAAGGAAAGAAGATGCAAGTCGGTGCCAATAAGAAGCCCATTCAGTTTGTGAAAGCTCCAGAAGCTATCTATCAAGGGGAACCAGAACCATTCTCGGACATGGAAACAAAAACTAAACTGCCAGGCTTCGAAATCTTTGCAAACGATACTTGGGACAGTGACGATGAAGCCGAGAAAATGGAATAGCTGGTTAAGGCACTCCGAGTTGACTGGATCAAAACTCTTGACTCAGGGAATCTCCAATCGCTGTTTGGGGAAGAGAGCCTGATAGGTGTAGAAGAAGACGAGCCTGCTGCGATGCTGTTTGATTTGAAGCCTGATTTGGAGCTTGCCAAGGAAGTAGAGTTGATGATGCTGAGCTAGGATGCCTTTGGAGATGTTTCTGCACTCATTGTGGATGCCAATGGAATTTATAAAAATTGCACTTTTGTACCTAGAATCACTTACATTAGCACTGAATTTGAGTCAGAATCTGAGTCTAGCACTGAGTCTGAGTCTTACCCCGAACATGTATCTGTCATTCCCTCGCGTCATCACTTTTCTTTTGATTCGAGTCCACTCTCATGTATCACGCCCCTGGGCCCCCCACATTTGCCATCAATGAAGTAGACTTTGCTTATCTTGCTATATCCGAAATAAATTGTGTTGACCCCGACAATGAAGGGATTGAGTTCGAGGAAGAAATTCCAGAAGAACTTCGATCTCTAATCAGAAGGGAAGACGAAAGGCATGCCCAACCTATAAAAGAAGAAATCATTTCTATAAATTTGAGAGATGAAAGCAATCCGCGCATGGTTCAAATTGGTTCCGAACTATCTCCAGAAGAGTTCAAAGCCCACTCGAATCTCCTGAAAGAATTCGAGGACGTTTTTGCATGGTCACACGCAGATATGCCCGGCATCGACCCCGAGATTGTGGAGCATCGAATCCCACTTTATTCGGATGCAAAGCCTGTCAAGCAGAAGCTAAGGAAAATGAGGCCTGACTGGGTGTTGGAAATCAAGAAGGAAATTTAGAGGCAGATAGACGCTGGGTTCCTGATGGTAACAAAATACCCTCCGTGGGTTGCAAACATCGTTCCTGTCCCTAAGAAAAATGGAAAGATTCAAGTCTGCGTAGACTTCAGGGATCTGAACAAGGCCAGCCCTAAATATGATTTCCCATTGCCACACATAGATGTACTTGTGGACAACACTGCAGGGCATGCGCTTCTTTCTTTCATGGATGGTTTCTCAGGATACAACCAGATTCTCATGGCTCCCGAAGACCGCGAGAAAACTACTTTCACCACGGAGTGGGGCACTTACTGTTATAGGGTCATGCCCTTTGGACTGAAAAACGTCAGGTCAACCTATCAGAGGGCGGCTATGACGTTGCTACATGACATGATTCACAAAGAAGTCGAAGTTTACGTGGATGACATGATTGTCAAAGCCAAGGAAAGGGAAGGACATTTACCCGCCCTCAGAAAATTCTTTGAAAGGATTCGCAAGTACCGGTTGCGTCTCAATCCTGATGCTTATGTGGGACCCACACCCCATGTGAGTGGGGTTGTGGTTGGTTGTGGCACAAAGTTTGTGTCACAATCATTTTTGTAAACTAAATAGGATAGAGAAAGTAACATTATAGCATTATAAAAAGTCCTAATATTTTTTCAGAGGATGTATATAGAGGTTCACCCAAATATTGCCGGTGTTCCACCCATAAATGATGTATATAAAGGTTTGGCAGATTTGCTGAATAACTACATTATTATAGAGGTTTGACAGTTTGCTGAATAACTGCATTGTTTTCAGAGGTTTGGCAGTTTTGAGCCTGAATAACTGCAATATTGATTATTTTACGGTTTGCAATCTCAAGCCTGAAAACTTGTTTTTAAAATCAATTTTTGTCAAACTATTCCCATGTTAATTATGGAACCTTTGTATATGGTGACGCTCACTGGAATGATTTTGTCTTTATGAACCCATTCCAGGAAACAGGAGGTAAAAGAGGCTCTACGGATATCGTGTGTTAATGATTGATGGTTGTTGTTGCTGCCATTTTATATAAATTAGATATATTTGTCAATAACGTTGTGGTGCTCCTACATTGTACCTCTATTTGTATTGGTGGTGCCAATAGCTATGGGCCAGGGCCACAGGATTGTAATATAACGCTGATGAGCAAATTTGTATTCTTGTTACACATTAGATCAGCTCTGAATATATTTTGTATAATTAAATGATCCAGCTTCTCAATTTATTAAACTTGGTTATTTCAGATCAATTGTACAAATGTGACTTTTTATAGAGGCCTGGGGTGATTTAGAATCACTGGCTGGTTATAATTTCTAACTCTTCGGGTTGGGTCGTGACATTACTGAAGAATGATCATCGCAAATTAGGTAAAATTTGCAATACTGCATCCTCCACTGTAGAAGGAAGTGTGTAATTGCAGCCATTTGGGCTAATGTCACGTCACAGCATTTCCTGTTTTGAGAAATTATCTTTCAAAATTTTCGATTTTTTGTCATATGTATTTTTTTTTGTCTTTAATGACTTTTTTATCAAATTATTTATTTTTAAAATTTTTTTAGGTGTATATTGCATATCTTTATTCACGAAGTAAATATATATATATTCAAACTATTATTAAATTTTTTTATCAAAGACAACAAATTATGCAACTCTATACAAAACTATTATCTCTAAAATTTTTCTCAAAACTACCAGGCAAACAAAGCGTAAGTCATCCCATAAGTGCTCCAAGAATAACAGGTACTCTCTCATAGTCCCCAATGAAAAGATATTTAATTTTTAAATAGAAAATGAAGTAAATTTTTAAGTTTTTCCGCACCAAATCAAAAATCTTGATTAGTTCTTTAATTTGGTGCCAAAATAATAATAAATGTAAGTACTATATTTTTATTCAAAAATTACACGTTTGTTCAATAAGAGCTATTATTTTAAGACAGGAGGAGTATTTTTATCCGTGTGTGACCTAAAGTCATGTTGCCATGTAGACATAAAGTAAAAAGTGTTACATAGTCTTGAGTCACTGTCACGTGATGAAATACAACATTATGTCCCACCACATTTACCACCATGTAACGATGCCCTATGATTATTGAATAATTACTCCATCTCGAGAGTGTAATTGGAACCAAATTAGCCATACGTCTTCTTATATAACGCCCTTGCAAAGCCGCGTTTAAAACCATTTCTCAAGAAATAAACAAAAATTGTTAAACAAGAAGGCAAATTCTCTCAAGCAACGTTTCCAATCCCGTTTCGTACCGGCCAATCCAAATGCGGTACCCTACACCTTAAATTTCATTCCGCCTCAAATATCTGTCTGTACCGACCAATACCGGAAAATACCGGACTAATTTTAAATTTATTTTTCTTTTTTTAGTACCAGACAACACCAAACGGTACGCCACTAGTTTTAATTTTTTTTTTCAATAAATATATGCATGTGTGATGCTAGATTCTTCACTTATGTCAGTTGATTTATCGTTACAAATATCTTTTCGACGTCTACAACATCGAGAACAGTGAACCACAGAGAGATGGGTAAGTTGTCGTAAACCGCGGGCCTTGCCTGCAGGCTTGTCACGAAAACCTGGGACTCCGCTTGAATCAAGGTACTACTCCCTCCCTCCATTATTAGATGCAATACATTTCTTCTAAAATTAATATTTTTATTCATTTTGTTTGAAACGGTGGGACTTTAGTTCAAGCACTTCTAACCGTTCGATTGAGCTGATTTTTTGTGGGGCCCCTCGGAAAAATGTTCTAAGAACAATGAACGGTTCGGATCACTCGTGTGAGACCCAAAAGTAGGTCCCCGAGAGGGCTCGGTACATTTTCTGTACCAAACCCTCTGTACCCGTAGGATTATCCGATTCCGAGTAAATTGATGTAAACGTTGGTTTCGTGGCTCCAAACAATTATGTGGTACGCCGGGTGTTCGACTAAATGTCTTAGAGAATCTTGGTCTAGCTTGTGTGTCTTTACCCCATCCTACTTTGAATGTTGAACATTAATTCAATTTCGCCAGGAATTTGGGTCACGTGGATTCTCTTAAGTTACCACAGCACATAAAAATTGAGGACAAAAAAAAGAGCAACCAAGAACACGATACTTTAGGTGTCCCGGCTAAAGGGTGGGGTTTTTTTGTTTTGTTTTGAGAAGCTTGACTGTTCTGGTTTTTTTTTTACAACTCATCTTAGCTTAGATTGGTAATCAAATCTGGGAATTGATTGAATACATACACAGGTTCATAAGGATATTTTTTGAGATGGAAGTTAAAAATAGTTAGCTATGAAAGTTAGAGGTGAAAAATGAGGCAGCCTTTAGTTTTGATATGAAAAACCCTAACTATTTTTCCGGCTTGGTTCCAAAAAATGAAGCAAAAATGATTGTGACACAAATGAACCAACTAATATAGTTAATTTTTTGCACCCATGGGCTCAAAAATAAAATGAGCGATATTCTTTAACTTACTAGTAGTAGAAAATGGCCAATTAGGTCAACCAAAAGGATTTTAGTTAATGGTTATCTATGCTACCCCAAGCATATGGGATAAGACTACATGGAATTTGAAACTATACTCTCTTTAAGTTTAAGCTTAAGCACATGGACAGCGCTTACATTTTGCTACAATTAGTTTTTATCAGCATAATTTACACATCACTAACCATCGGTAGTACACGGCCAACCAAGAGCGCGTGCGCCCATCACTAGTTAATTCTCTCAAAAGTGCAGAAATCCCGAAGTAATTACGAACCACAACGAACATGCAAATTAAACCACGCAACTCGGGACCCTATAGCACATCCTGCAACATAGGGTCCCGGTTCCATGTTACAACATCATGCAACTAAACACAAACCTAGCCATTTTATTCATACAGTTCTTCATAACAAGAGAACTGTAACCTTGTTAACATGTAAGGCAGCTACATTTCGGAGTTAGGATCCGAGTAGGTCATTCATTTTGTCCAGAGGTCGGAGAGGGAAGGGAGCTTGATCTGGCCCTTATTGGTGATCGGAATGGTGAAGTTTCCGACGATCGGAAGATCAACCGTGAGACCAAGTTCCAACTCATAATCAATGTCCCAATCTGCACCTAGATCTTTCATCAAGCTCAGCAGCGCATCATGTGGCACCTTCACCGGCACGTCCAACACTATTGTCTCGTTCGCCGGTAGCGAACCCGGGTCTGGTACTTTGCCCGACCCGATCAACCTAAGTTCATATATAGGCCCACACCATCAAAAATCAAGTGAACAGAAGCGCTATAAACCAAGTCCAGTACTCCAAACACACTAACATGGGAGAATTGCAATTCGTGATCATTTTTCTCATTTTGTTTCGGTGTACTTCTAGAAATTTATCGCACCACTTGGTTGTTAAAAGAAAAACTAAAAATTTTGGGAGAGAGAGAGAGAGAGAGAGAGAGAGAGATCAAACCTGCTGGCGCACTTGAGAGAGTAAGAGATATCGCAAATAGGAATGGAGTGACTGTAAGGATTTTTGATGGAAACCTTAGCTTTGTACGTGATGCCGTCACGGCTAATGTCTGCCATACTGAAATCGAGGACGTCCGCCTCCGGCTTCTCGAGGTCCACCACCTTCTCCGTCACGAAATTCTTCGCCTTCTCCATCAAACTCGCCATCGTTTACGTTTGATGAATCACCAACGCCTTCAACCTTGCTGATCATGACCACCAATACGGTGAACATTATATAGAGACTAGAGAGAGAGAATTTAAGGGAAAACGATCACGAAATTCACCGTCGGTGTTAGTATCCTGTCGGTAGACTCTTGATATTTTCAAGAGTTGGGTTCGTACGTGGACACGTGGATTCTTTACTTTGTGTGGCCTATTTTATCCGATGACACGTGAAATTCTTTATATACAGAAGTTCTTTAAGAAAGTGATACTTCTATCAACAATAATGATACATACACAAAGCACAACACGGAGAGAGAAAAATGAGCCGTCTATTACACTTTTGGACGGCTTAGATGTAACATTCAAGTATCACGTAGGCTCGGCCACGTAACACCCGGTAGATACCCAAAAAAATTTCCTTTCTACCACTAGGAAAAGTCTCGTAGCCATTGGGGTACGACATCAACCACTAGTTTTTGTGAGAAATGCCGACACGGAAGGGTTGCCACGGTTGTGTTTGAGGTTGTGTTTGGGTTTTGGGTTTTGGTTTTTGTAATAATTAGATGGAGAAATAGAGATAATAATTAAAAATATGGGTTAATGATTAGAGAGAGATATAGAGAAAAATGTGAATAATATTTGAAAATAGAGGAAATAATTGGATAATAATTAAGAAAACCGAGTTTTAAAAACCTAAAACGAACAAGGCCCACATTTTCCGGATGTTATAGTACTACAGCGCATGCCAGCCCGTTAGCCCACAAAACCTGTTTTAAAAATGTTTTAAGGTTTGAGATATGTATTTTAAATTTATCGGGTCGGATTGAGTTAGGTTGGGTGTTTAAACTCTTTTACTCCAATAAATGGGTTTTTCTTGAAAATATCTTTTAAAGTAAAATAATGAAATTATGTGCATTATATAATTATTTACCAAAAAAAAAAAAAACTCTGTAGATGGAAAAAAAAGCCACTGTCATACTTACATGCACACAATACCCTCTTTTTAAAAGTTTATATATTCATATAATCCTTTGGTCCTTGTATAATAACACTCCCTCCGTCCCTTTTTAAGTGATCCACTTGGAAAACGTGTATTTTTGCAGACGTTTAAAAATGTACTTACGTATAACGTTTTTAATTTTTTTTTGCACCAAATTAAAATACTCAATGAGCACTTTAATTTGGTATAATACAAATTAAAAAGTTCTATAGAAAAATATATTTTTTAGGGGTTTGAAATTGCACGTATTCCCATATGGATCATTTAAAAAGGGACGGAGGGAGTAATTATTATGGGTGTAAACTCTAATTTTAAATAATGAGATGATTAATTTATACTTGGATACTATACAATAGAAAAATAGATGGGCTAATTAGACAGACATAGGAAATAAAAGTTTAAGAGGGTCGGGTTTGGGAAATGAAACTTTAAGAAGATTGAGATTCAAAATATTAAATGAAGCCTCATTATTAATGGGTCAGGTGGGGACATGCACAAGTATCGTAATTATCAAGTACAAGTTCGGCGTGATATAAGTGCACCCTATGTGAGGGGTGTTCCACTAACAAAAAATTGTTTTTTTCCAAAAATCGAGACAGATTATTCTCTCACAATACATCACATAAAAAACCGTAAAAAGCCAATTTTTTCAAAAAACCACTTTAGTGGAACACCCCCTAAGACTTTGTGTACAAACTATCTGTGGGCCAGCCAGAGAGAATTGAACCAAGTCCGAATAATTTTAATTCCAAACGGACTCACATATGCTACTACTAAAATAAATGGTACGAAAAGAATTTGAAGGTGAATTGGCCAGAGCCACACCCAAGTTCACAAGATAAAACGCAGGAATAATGTTAGAGACACTTCTTTTTATAATACTTCAAATCATATCTGTCCTCGTGGCACTGTATAATTGGTAAAGGAAGAACAAATATTTTGAAATAACTTCGCAACCATCAATTATATAATGTATTAATGTCACACAGACAAGTGTGGTTTGGGTGTGGTGAAAATGTGTACATATCTATCATGTACTGAAAACACCAGCCACACAAGTTGCATTTTGGATAATAAATGACCTCTAAATGAGATGAAGCTTATCAGGACTTCTGCCTATACTTTGATGTCGGCTCCATACCCAGAACGTGGAGAAAATTTTAGGTACTGATAGGGGCACGGACACGTGGTGTCTGCACTCTATCCGAGCCATCCTGATGCAACGGTGGACGGCCCTGATGCAACGGTGGCATTATTGTAAATTGTGGAAGCAAATTTACACACTTACATTTGAGCCGTCTAAAATTTGGACGGCTCCGATAGAGTGTCGGGCACCACGTGTCTGTGCCCTATCCGTATGTAACATTTTCTCACTCCAGAATGTGAGGTTGATCCAAAAGCAATTCTCCTTTCATCACGCATGTTTGTGGGCTTCAATCACAAGTATGTGGGCCATGTAGCATGCACTTATCTCTTGGCTGAGAGGGATTCTACTCCTTCAATTAAATACTTCCTCTTGGTCCGTTCGTCCTTTTTTTTGAGTTTGTGTTCTTTTTTAAATGTTTATATCTTTTAATTTATAACTTTTTTATGATTTTGAAATTTTTAAATAGTTGTAAAGACTCCATCAAGCAAAAACTTTATTAAAACTCCATCGAGGAAATAGTTGTAAATTTTAAATGGTAAAGACTCCATGAAGCAAAAAAAAATCATTAAAACTCCACCAATGAAATAGTTGTAACTTTTTAAATGGTAACTGTTGCTGCTTTTAGGTTACATTGATGCACACTCACGCACATTTGTGTTTTGTTTGGTTGGCCGTTTTGTGGGCCACGTGTGTGCGGAGCACTGTGTTCTTCTGTTCTGTGGACCTTATGCTAAGTCGTGATAGGTTAGCATTTTTATGGTCTTCGCCTGTCGCCGGCGTGTTTTCATTAAGTAATGGCGACAACACAGTGTAATGGTGTTATCTACGGAATTTTCTTTCTATTGAAAAAAAAAACATATAACTTACCTATGAATTTTTTTTTATAAAGTAATTAAGATGTTGGGCCCTAAAATTTGCCATATACAAAAGAAATCTAATAGGAGTTACAAACCTGGACCACTTTCTCACACATTTCTTTGTCATTTGGAATAAAAGGCCCATCACTCATCTCTCTCATACCATGAAAAAAAAAACTCACCAATCACCTCAATTTCTCTGCCTATCGAGCAGGTAACGTTAACTTCTTATACTCTTGAACCTTAAGGTTGTGTTTGTTTTGGATTTTAGAGGTTTTTTCCCTCAAACACTAGCTCTCAAAAACCAGTTCTCAAAACTTTTAAATGAACATAAGCAATTGGGTGTGTTTGTTTTGGGGAGGGGGGCATCAAGCATGTATGTTACCCTTGGGGAGGGGGGCATCAAGCATGTATGTTACCCTTGGGGAGGGGGGTGTCCTCCCATTAGTTTTTCAGTCCATGGTACCTGCGTTTGGTTGGCTGCCCAGGCTCACGGGGTCCAGCTTTGCTGAGTCTCTAGTTATCATGCTGGAACCTTCATGCTTGATGCCACCCCTGGAAAACATTTGCTTGGCATGCTGCTGCTGCTGCTGCTGCCCCTCCATGTGGATGTTATGTTGATCCATCATCATCATCATCATCATCATCATCATCTTACTACTCCATCATCTAGTTTAGGTCCAGGAGTATTTTATTTCGATCCCTTTTGTGAGTTTCTGGTTCATCTCCCTAGATGGATTAGAAACTCATTAGAAATATGTTAGTTGATTTACTTTTCTCGTCTTGTGTTGACAGCACGTCCCATCAATTACCCTATATGTAGCCTACGGGCCTTCCCTTAATCTTCGTTATTTTATGCCCTTTGGCTTTATTTTTTCCTTTCTCTTTTCCGTTCCTTGTTTTGTTTGTCCTCCTGGGGTATGGCCCTTGTAGGCTGTATATTCGTTTAACCTCTTTTATTTTCAAGCTTAATTATCCAAAAAAAAAAAAAAAGGATTTGTTTACTATAGCGCAGAAGGTATGTTTTTATTTTGATGCTTTGTTACATTCAAAATATCTTTCGTTATAATAGCTTGCTATATAGCTTCTCACATGACAGAAAATAGAATGTTGGGCCGCATAAAATTGTTTTAAATTTTTTGCATGCACAACCACACGGATGTTGGGAAAAACTTAGTAAGGAACTGGTAGAGTGTTGTGATGAAAAAATGCAATCTCATCCCAGTATTCTTAATCTCTCTTACAGCACATAAGCAAGGTGCTAAATTGGGGGGATCTTTTAAGCTTTTTTTTTTTCTTTTTTTGAAAATGTCAGCATATCATTCAAAACGCCATACGGCATCGATTACAACGAAAGACAGGAAAGAGACCAAAACCACTAGCAAGTGACATGAGTACGGCAATAGACACTAGGCCACCGACTCTCAGACACACCTGCCGAAGCAGACCCGACACTAGGGACGTGGATTATGAATCCTATTCACAAGCAAGCGGTAAAGAATCCCAACAGATTCCCAGCTCAATCCATAAAGCAATAGACAGCGAAGTAGTAATCGAGAAAGAACTAACTAAACAGAAATACTAACTAAACAGAAATAAAGCAAAGCAAAAAAAACAAACTAATCAGGAACACACAGACTGGTGTAGCCGAGATACCCCACTGAGTCACCCCATTGGGTGTACCGAATCACACCTCACTGAGCCAACTCACAAAAGACTGCTGAGTTGCACCATGAACCACCGAAAATCACTTCGAGATCCACTGAGTACAAGCTGAGAACCCTTGAGTCTCCCCACTGAGTTGCGCCGAGTCACACCGAGTTTCCACGAGTTAGCCGACCAGTCGCATCCCTGGACAAGACTCAGCACCCTAAGCCGCCGCCCATGGCCTTGGGGAACTTTATTCGCCGGAGGGGGCAAAAACCCCCAACATCAACCCATCGTCGGATCCGGAAAACCATCCAAAAGAGAGAAGAATGGAAGGGAACGGAGAAGAGATGGGGGTTATGGAGGAGAGATGGAGGTATGGAGGAGAGGGGGCTGTAGATTTGGAAGCGGATGAGGGTCTGGTGGTGAGAGCAAGAAGGATGGCGGACGGCCATGGGTTGAAGGTGGGGGTCCTGCAAATCGAGGATGAGGAGGAGGGGTGGGGCGGAGAGGCGGCAGCCCCACCCCTCAAGAGCTCAATCGGCAAAGGAAAAGGTGGGAGAAGGAGGAGAAAAGCTAGAAAAGGGAGAGAAAGGGAGGAAATAAGGGGAAGAAATGGAAGAAGGAGGCCGGAGAGGGTGGGTGCCGGCAAGGGAGGGATAAAACCCTAGGGAACTCTAACTTTTAGAGAGAGAAACTCTCAAGGCAGTAGTAGGCCTAGAACTCTATTCTTTTAAGCTGGAGTTTCTGCTGTTGCTCAGATGAATTTCCGTGATGCTGGGTCAGCAGTCTTACTTTTGTTGGTACCATATTTCTTCCTTCCATTGGCCAACTATAAAACTTAAACTTCAATCTTCGACTATATCTATGTGCTTAGGGCAAGGCTGATGGTTCTTCCTCACTGTATTTTTTTTTTTTTTTGGTAATTCGAAAATATATTAAACAACTAAAGGGGAGGAACAACGTTCATCAGGAGTGCAACAAGATAAGTACAGACATAAAAGGCATACAACAAGCAAGATCTAATCAAGGATTTGCCTAATATTCTAACTATCCCTAATAAGAAATTCTCTAAGCGGCAGTGGGGGGGATGAGACCACCACCAAATCTTCATCTTGTTCCGCTCCAAGGTGAGCCAGGCAGTCCGTGCATTCATTTGCAGATCGCGAAATGTGATTGAGAGTGCTTCCAGTCCGGGCGAGAAGGTATTTGCCATCATTAAGGATGTTGCTTTGAGGGTGATTCATGTTAGCGCCTTCGTTGAAAAGGAGAACAACAGTTTGGGAATCGGACTCTATCTGAGTGTTTCTCCATCCCTTTTCTAGGATGATGGTGAGACCTCTATAGATGCCCCAGATTTCTGTTTCAAGGCTTGAGGAAGTTTGCATCTTCCCATAGAATCCCAACTCCCAGGAGCCTTCTTCATTCCTAAACAGCCCACCAAATCCAGCCTTTCCTGTGGTTTGGTTCCAACACCCATCGGTATTCAACTTCAATGTTCCTGAAATGGGGGGAAACCAAGGAATTAGTTTGTGAATATGCGGGCCAGCAGCAAGAGGGGAATTAAAAGCTTCCACGATTTCGATAGCATAAGAATGTAATATTTTGGAACTCACATCCGGCACCATATCAACATTGTCAAAGCTTTTCCTGTTTCGATCTTTCCAAATTTGCCAAATCGTGGTGCCGAATAAGATATTCCAAGGTATTTCCATTCCAAAGCTAATGAGTTTTTTTTTTTTCATATTAAAAGCAATCCAATCTGACGTGGAGCTAGTAATTCTGTCCCTCATCACTGTATTTGTCTATTGGATGTAGGGAAAAGGGTTGGCCAAACAGCTAAGATTGTAAAAAATATTGCCACCATCACAAGTAGAATGAAATCCTATAACTTGAACTCCTTTGATACTTGTTTTAAGATAACTTAACTCAAACCAAGACAGAGATGCGAAGAGGAAGAGAGAGCACATATTACCATTCTTTGCATTTTGTCACCTCTTATTTTAGTGAGTTTCGTGAAGAGCCACTTAACTCAAACCATCTCAGTGTCATTTTTCACCTCTTATTTTAGTGAGTTTTGTGAAGAGCCACTCTAACCATCTTAGTGTCATTTTTGTTTATCTTTTTAAATATGAACATTATTCTTCATGGGTTTTTTTATTAGTGCAGATTAGTTTGTGCTTATTACATCGTGCACAAGCTTCCTTTCTTTAGTGAATTGCATATGATCTTTTGTCCGAGTGACTTTGAAGATTTTCAGAAAGAAAATGTGACCTCATGTTGGATCATTCTCCACAGTGGCTTTAAAACATGTCTTGGTTTCATGCTTCTGCCCTAATTGTGTGTCTTTTAGAATAGGCATTGTTTTACGTGGCTTATTTGCATCTTATTTGTTAAATAAAGAAAGAACATCCCAGATATTTGAATCCGTACCGAACAATAATGTGTAGAAACCCTAAATTGGTTTGGTAGATATTTTAAGCTCCGGTACATGCAGAATACCGATGACGAATTGATTACCTATGCTTTGATGAGGAATGAGATGCTTTAGAACGATGTGGAACTCTTTAGGGATGAAGGATGCCTCTAGAATTAGGGAGGGAAGCACCGCATGACACTTAGAACGTGTTTTAGCCATAGTTAAATGGCTCCATTAATCTTTCGATTAGTTTGCTTTCGACCCACTTTGATAAGCCAAACTTTCTTATTTTTATGTTTGGATTCCACCATCTTTTATTACTTTTAAAACCCTCTTGATCATTATATAATTTGTCTCAATCCAATTTAAAATGAGGGAGATATGAGCGTTTTACCAAAATCATTCATTTTTTGACCCACTGAGGGTAAAATCATCATATATTTAATTGTACAAATTAGTTTGGATCCAAAACAATTCGGTTAGAAAGTAGACTTAATAAGCTTTCCAACAGTTCAAACCGCATCAAAATTAGAGTTCGGTAGTTCCTCGAGCTAGTTTGGGCTCCTATGTTGTCTAGAAGATTCGGCCACGAAATCGATTTGTCGTCCACGAAATCCGAGCGAATCATAAGCTTTTGGGAGTGTTGGGTTTCATCCCAACTCTTCCCATCCGGTCAACCAACTTCTTGTGCCCGAACGAAACACTATTAGGAAGAGTTTTTATAGGGAATTAACTCTATTTTTGAATTTAATTAATTCCCTCATAATTATCTCTATCCCTACTTTCAAATCCCCATAAATAGGACCCCTCCCTATGAGTTTAAATCAGATTTTTCTACTTCTCTTCTATGATATATAGCCACTCTTCATATCATCTTTTACACATAGCCTAGGTTGCAAATCTAGCAACACACAACACATCAATTTCAAGTCATACTCGTAGTCTAGCAATTTTGTGAGTGAAAACACCAAGAGAGTAGCCAAAATCTTCAAACCCAAAAGAGTTCTACACTTTCATCGGCATCTCGTGCCTTTAATCTATAAAGGCTGGGCAAATCAAGCCTTGATTGTATTAATCAAGCAACTGAGGTATTGTGGTGGAAATTTACATAGTCTCTCGACTAACCGTGTCGCTTGGCTTACTTCTGTCGGTATTTTATAAACCCTTTGTTCATGTCTGTTCATGATTTTTTGTTTCTGGTATCAAGTGTGGAGAATTGGCTAGCACATTGTTGTGTCAACCAATTAATCAATTTTTCGCAATTATCGATTTTACTGGCCGACACATCTGCTTGGTGGTTGGCAAATGGAAGTGCATACACAGTAGTTAATTTTATTTTTGTTTAAATATTCTGCACTGCATATCCCTAGCCCCTATTCCATATGTGTTTATTTCTTGTCGTCACTCATATCTGTTTAAGGGTTCATTAATTAATTTATTTGCAAAGTCTTTTAAAATAATTTAAGAGCTTTATGTTGAGTGAGTACAGGCTAGCCTTTGTGGCCGGGCGGAGAGGATGACTACAACCTTCCTATCACTGTACCCCTAGTTTGCGAATCCACGATTAGAATCGCTGTCACGCTTTTTTTTAGTTTAGCTTAAACCAAGTGGCAACTCTAAACAGTTGTAGGTGCCTCGCAATAGGCATTGTAAATTATCAAAGTTGAATGAAAAAAAGTCTTAAAATGCGCCAGCAGATTCAAAGCAATAAGCCCAATACATCCAAATTGGCCATCCTGTGAAGTGAAAATCCTCTTTGAGGTTCAAACTCGATTGGGGTATCTACAGAATGCAAACTGGATATCTAGGAATTGAGGATGGGGTAAAGTCCAGGGGAACCAATATCTATCTTCTTTTGTTGTTGGAGATGGAGGTGCAAGATGGAGACTAAAAACCTTGAAGCTTACTTAGGAACAAGCAGCTCGTGAAGGATGGAATCTTAACAAGGTAATATCCTGTACATTTTTTGTCTTAAAGGTAGCTTTTCTTCATCCTTTATTAACTGATGGGGTATACTGAAATTACAATAGGTAGTTGAAAATCTTGCTTGCCCTTACTAACTGATGGGATATACTGATTTTATGCTTCATTTTAAATAGGTAATGTGGAAAATCTTTCTTGGCTTTTGTTTTGGTAATGCAGTCAAGTGACCTCAAAATTCTTACAACTGTTAGTGGACTTTCGCTTAATCTATTGCCTGTACTGAACACTTGTGATTAAGATGCACGAGGGTAACGCACCTAGTTCTTATACATCGCCCTTGCAAAGCCGCGTTTAACCTTAAAACTATTGCTCTAGAAATAAACAAAAATTGCTAAACAAGAATTCGACAAAATTCTGTCGATTGCCAAAATCCCAATGTAGCAACTTACCAACCACAACAAACATGCAAATTAAACCACACGACCCTTGACCGTCGAGGGTCCCGGTTTCATGTTACAACATCATGCAACTAAACAAACTTGGCCATCTTATTCAGAGTTCTTCATAACAAGATTTGTAACCTTATTAACATGTAAGGTAGCGACATTTTCGAAGTGAGGATCCGAGTTGGTCATTTGTTTTTCCAGAGGTCGGAGAGGCAAGGAAGCTTGATCTCAACCTTACTGGTGATCGGAATGGTGAAGTTTCCGACGATCGGAAGATCAACCGTGAAACCTAGTTCCAACTCGTAATCAATGTCCCAATCTGCACCTATGTCTCTCACCAAGCTCAGCAGCACGTCGTGTGGCACCTTCACCTGCACGTCCAACACTATTGTCTCGTTCCCTGGTAGCGAACCCGGGTCTGGTATTTTGCCCGACCCGACCAACCTAAGCCATAGGCCCGCACAACCAAAAATTCAAGTGAACAAAAGTGTTATGCCCTAAGGAAGTCTAGTACTCCAAAGTCCAAACACACCAGGGACAGAATCTGGATTCTAATGCGGACGTGGCCCTCAAATCAATATCCTCTCTACTTTCGGAGTTGTGCCGGAATTGTTTATTTGGTATCAAGAAATATAAAAAATGATAGTTAGCTTTTAAATAAAAACACATTATTTATACGAGAAAACTTTCGTTTTGCAGACCGGACAATCGTTTTTGAGACTGGAGGCTATCTTAGAGAGGAGGAGGGTGAGATCAAACCTGTCGGCGCACTTGAGAGAATAAGAGATCTCGCAAATAGGAATGGAGTGACTGTAAGGATTTTAACGGCCACCTTAACGTTGTACGTGATGCCGTCACGGCTGATGTCCTCTAGATCGACATCAACGACGTCCGCCTCCAACTCCTTGATCTCCGCCACGAAATTCTTCGCCTTCTCCACCAAATTCGCCATGTTTTATGTTTTCACCTACTCCTAGCTTCAACCTTGCTGATCATTACGTCGCAATAGGGATGGCAACGGGTAGGGTATGGATCGGGGGACCCTATTTTACCTCCGATCTCCAATTGGGAATTTAATCCCCATCCCCACCTCCATACCCAAAATGGATAGTGGTCAATCGACCATACCCGCCTCCCATTGGGGATCGGGTATATTCGGGTAAATCCATATCCAAACTTGTTGAACAAAAAGAAACGATAAGATCTAATTTATGTGTCCTATAATAACAAAAACAACCATTTAAAACAAAATAGAACAGAAAATTACAAAAAAATAACAGTCTACCAAGATATATAAAATTTTAACGACTACCATCATTAAACTTTTTTTTAACACTTAGCATATATAGTTTTAATTCAGAACAATATACACAAATCATACATATATGCATACTTATATATACACATATACATATACATTTATATACTACTATATGGCCCCATATGTATATACATTCGTAATATATATACATATACAATTGGAAACGGAGGCGGGTACGGGTATTTGGAGGTGGGTATCACAAAATTATACCCGCTCCGTTTTCAAGTGGGGATTCTTTAAGTTCTACCATACCCGCTCCTATTGGATGAAAAATTGAGCAATATCTGCCTCCAAATAGGCGGGGGCGGGGGCGGGGCGGGTATCCATTGGGTTTTGGGGAATTGCCATCCCTACCTCGCAGCAATGATGTGAACCTTATATATATATATATATACAATAAACTTCCTATCCAAACTCCCTGACCCTCTTAAGTTACGAACCTCCACCTTCCCAATGTTTTTTTGAAAATCCGAACCGTTATATATATATATATATATATATATATATATATATATATATATATATATATATATATCACCGGCGATCCTGTCAAGGATCCCGGATTTCCCGGATTGAAGGGTTTTTTGGTGTTTTGATGCTTTTAAAAATTGTTTTTGGGAAATCCGAGCCGTCCAATGTCTTCAAAAGGTGTTTTCCAAGGTCCACGCGGGAAATCTTCAAAAAAAAATACCGGGAAGGGCTTGATCCAAGTAGTTTTTCGCAAAAACTGTAAATATAAAGTTTTTGCGAAACCGCTTGGATCAAGCCCTTCCCGGTATTTTCTTTTGAAGATTTCCGCGTGGACCTTGGAAAACACCTTTTGAACACATTGGACGGATATATATATATATGAGTCCGGTTCTAGTCCGGGAGTCCCGGATCCGGGACTCCACTTCCCGATATTTTTGACGATCCGATCCGTCCAATGTGTTGAAGGTGTTTTCCAAGGTCCACGCGAAAAATCTTCAAAAAAAACCGGGAAGGGCTTGATCCAAGCATTTTTCCGCAAAATCGTAAATGTACATTTTTTGAAAAAATGCTTGGATCAAGCCCTTCCGGTATTTTTTTGAAGATTTCCGCGTGGACCTTGGAAAACACCTTTGAACACATTGACGGCTCGGATTTTCCAAAAACATTTTCTAAATGCTTCAAAATGCTTCAATCCGGGATTTCCGGGATCCTTGACAGGATAATTCGTGTATATATATATAGGGTCCGTCTTTTATCCGGACTTTTAATTTCCGCACCCGTGATCCAAAATTTTTTTAACGATCCGATCCGTCCAATGTGTGTTGAAGGTGTTTTCAAGGGTCCCACGGAAAATCTTCAAAAAAAAAATACGAGGAAGGGCTTGATCAGCGATTTTGCAAAAAATATATATTTACATTTTTTGCGAAAACTGCTTGGATCAAGCCCTTCCCGGTATTTTGTTTTGAAGATTTTCCGCATGGACCCTTGAAAACACCTTCTGAACACATTGGACGGATCAGATTTTCCAAAAAAAAATTGCAACACAAAAAACCCCATTTTTTTCTTAAATCTGGGAGTGTGGATGATAGGCGCGTAATATCACAGATATAAGCGCCTAAGTAGGGCAAATTAGCGCGTTAGAGGCGCGTTTTATTTCATTTTCCACTTGATTCGGTGTTGCTTTTCGTTCTCGGTGTTTGTGTTTATTTTGTAGGAAACGGGCCGAAAATGAGCACGGAAAGTGACACAAGGCATCGGGCATGCGGGGAACCGGTGGGACCCAAGCAAGGACGACCAAAAAGCTGAAAAAGTCAACTTAGAGGCTCGGTATCGATACAGGGATTGTCCTGTATCGATACCCAAGCACCATCCAGAAAACAGAATGTACGGGTATCGATACAGGACTTCTCCTGTATCGATACCCAGACCCTTATTTTGCCCGCGTTGACTTGCCACGTGTGCTGAATTCGGGGGAGGATAAATACCCCGTTTTTTCTCCGAATAAGGGTTCGAAATTTTGTTTAGTTTTCTCCTTATTTCGCAGCCGTTTTTCCTCTGAAGATTCTACCTTCCGGGTTACTTTTGGATTGGAAGTTTTACAGTTTTGTTCGTGGATTCTCGCATAGCTTCGGTAAATTCCTATTTTCTTTACTTTAATCTCAGTTCACGGGAGTTTGTCCGTGATCTGATTGCGGATCTTGTGTTTTTAATCCATATTCGATACAATTGCATGTTTAATTTCAGAATTCTCTTATCTGTGCTGTACAATATGAGTGAGTAGATTCATAAGTATGGTCACAGGGTGATTAACACGCCGTGGCCAGGGTTGGATTTATTTCTGCTCATTTTCTCAAATCAATGATGAAAAGCAATTTTAGGTTATTAAAGAACGTCCGCTGGACGAATCCGGGCATTGTCGGAGCCCATGTAACGCGAGGTACGGGGGTCCAAAACTCGTTCTTCGCTGTACATGGGTAAACGGCAACCATAAAGATTCGCATCTTTCGGGGTATCTTTTTCTCTCTAAAGTCAAATATTTTTGGAACAACGAATTGAGCATGGAATATCCAAACCTGGTCACCGTGCTATGAACCCTACGACCGTACTTCTTTTTAATTAATTTCATCAAATTCAGTTTTCCTCTTAATTTAGTCAATTCACCAATCAAAATCATAAAGGGTGGCTACCTAAGAGCCGTGTTAAACCTAGCAACCCGAGTACTTAGTCAGCACTTTCCACCTTCTCTGTGGATTCGATTCCGGTCTTACCGGGTATTGCGCTACACCGGTCTCCGCCCTACGCTTGGGGCAACCCATTAAATTAGGTATAGGATTTCGGTCAAGCATTTTTGGCGCCGTTGCCGTTTACCCAACGTTGGTTCACCGCAGCAACAGGTGCAACCATTCCGGCGTCAGCAAGGCCAAATGTCCCAATACCGCTATCCCTCACAGAATCAGCAGGGGTTCAGTCCTTCATCTTTTGGACCACCCCCTGGCATAAATTACCCACCGAGGGATAAGCAGACTGATGACATGTTAAAAGCTCTCATGCAGTCTCAGTTGAGTTTCACCGAGCAAACCAAGCAAGCCATTGGAGACATTAGGTCTCAATTAACCCAGTTAACGGCAGTAGTTGGGCAAAACCAGCAGGAGAGGGGAAAATTTCCTTCTCAACCTCAAGCCAATGCTGTCGGTTCTAATTATCTGGGGGATGGGTCAGGCACGAGTAATTTGAACTCTAGTCAGGAGGAAGCAAAGGCGATCACCACTCTCAGAAGTGAGAAGGTGATCGATAAGACTATTCCTTTGGTGCAAAAACCGATTCCACCTCCGGAGCTGGTCGCTGCACCAGTAGTTGTCCCTGCAGTGAGGAAGTGTACTGAGGAAGAGAGAGAAATAGAGTCACCTGAGGTGGTGGTGCCTGCTCCTGCGGCCCCCACGACTCCTTTGCCACTTGTTGCACCATATCCCCATCGTTTGGTGGCAAAGCCCAGCATCAATGCGCATTTCCAGATTCTTGAGCTGTTCAAGAAGGTGCAGTTTCCTATCTCTTTGATGGAAGCCATTGACGCTATTCCTCAGTTCGCTAAAGTGCTTAAAGAGCTGTGCACGTCAAAACGGAGAACTAAGAGTCAGTGCGACGTGCTACTGACGGAGCAAGTGAGCTCCATTCTCCAAGCTGATATTCCGATTAAGCGGAAAAACCCAGGTTGTCCCACTATCCCTATAGCTATTGCGGGCCAGAGTTTTGAGAAGGCCTTACTAGATTTGGGAGCAAGTGTCAACTTGCTCCCATATTCGGTGTACTTGAGACTAGGTCTAGGTGACCTTAAAGCCACACTGGTCACGCTACAGCTGGCTGACCGGAGTGTGAGAATTCCGAAGGGGGTAGTGGAGGATGTTTTGATTCAGGTAGGGGAGTTTCTGTTCCCCGTGGATTTCATTGTCTTGGACACGTGTCCAATCCCGGAAGTCTTTGAGAAGACTCCCATTATCCTTGGCCGTCCATTCTTAGCCACCTCCAGTGCTGTAATGAATTGCAAAACTGGACAAGTCCAGTTATCATTTGGGGACTTGAAAATGGAGGTGAATGTCTACAGTGTTGATAGTCGGGTAGAGGATGATGAGGAAGTCTATGAGGTTAGTTTGATCGATACGCTGGTGCAAGAGCATGTCGAAAGTATGTTGTATAAGGATCCTTTGGAGATAGCCCTGACCGCCAATGAGGCGTCATTTTTAGATTCTCCAGAGGTCGGGAGTTTGATGGAGATGCTAGCAGTAGAGGATATATGCGGCGCCGTTTGGGATCCAGTTCTCGAACCACTGGGCGCCCCATTATCTAAAGCTCTCCCATCGTCGGTTCAGCCACCGAAACCTGATTTGAAGCCTTTACCGGATACGTTGAAATATGCCTTCCTTAAAGGTGATGATACGTTTCCGGTAGTGATCTCCTCCTCCTTGGAGGTGGGTCAAGAGGCTAAATTACTTGCCCTGCTGAGAGAGCATATAGGGGCGATTGGCTGGACTATAGCAGACTTACAGGGTATTAGTCCTACGGTGTGTACACACCGCATTTTTCTTGATGAGGATGTGAAGCCTTCTAGGCAACCTCAGCGCCGTCTGAACCCCAATATGAAGGAGGTGGTTAGGACGGAAGTGCTTAAGCTGTTAGATGCGGGTATCATTTACCCGATTGCCCATAGTGAGTGGGTAAGTCCTGTGCAGGTTGTGCCTAAGAAGGCAGGAGTGACAGTAGTGAGGAATGAGGAGGGAGAGTTAGTGCCAACCCGTGTTCAGACCGGGTGGCGAGTTTGCATAGACTACCGGAAGCTCAACGCGAGCACCCGGAAGGACCATTTTCCCCTCCCATTCATTGACCAGATTTTAGAGAGAGTCGCGGGCAGAGCGTTCTATTGCTTCCTGGATGGATACTCTGGCTACAATCAGATTGAGGTAGCCATGGAGGACCTGGAAAAGACCACCTTTACGTGCCCCTATGGTACTTTTGCCTACCGTCGCATGCCTTTTGGCTTGTGCAATGCTCCCGGCACCTTCTCGAGGTGCATGATGGGAATTTTTAGCGACATGGTAGAGAAGATAGTGGAGGTGTTTATGGATGACTTTTCAGTTTTTGGGGATTCGTTTGACGGATGCCTCGAGAACTTAGGGAAAGTCTTGACCAGGTGCGAGGAGAAGCGCCTTGTGCTGAATTGGGAGAAGTGCCACTTCATGGTGACCCAAGGGATTGTGTTGGGACATATTGTCTCATCCAAGGGTATTGAGGTGGACAAGGCGAAGATAGACTTAATTGCCAATCTTCCCACTCCAAGGACTGTCAAGGATATCCGGTCATTTCTAGGTCACGCCGGTTTTTACCGGCGATTCATTAAGGATTTCAGCGCTATCTCCCGGCCTTTATGTCATTTGTTAGCGAAGGACACACCCTTTGTTTGGTCCGACGCTTGTGAGGGGGCATTCCAGAAATTGAAGCGGAGTCTCACAACTCCGCCAATTGTTCAGTCCCCAGATTGGGATTTGCCGTTTGAGCTTATGTGTGACGCATCCGACTATGCAGTCGGAGCAGTTTTAGGTCAGAGGCGAGGGAAAGATCCATGTGTGATATATTATGCGAGCAAGACTTTGAATGAGGCACAACTGAATTATACCACCACTGAAAAGGAGTTATTAGCAGTTGTGTTTGCCTTAGATAAATTCCGGTCCTACTTGGTGGGGTCGCAGATTGTGGTGTATACCGATCATGCGGCCTTGAGGTATTTGATGACCAAGCAGGATGCGAAGGCTCGCCTTATCCGGTGGATTCTTTTGCTGCAAGAATTTCACCTTATCATTAAGGATAAGAAAGGGGTGGAAAATGTAGTGGCTGATCACCTGTCTCGGTTGGAGTTTGAGGACCCCACCTCTCATCTCCCTATCGTGGATACCTTTCCCGACGAGCAGTTGTTCACTGCTAATGCGTGCCCGTGGTTTGCAGATATCGCCAACTATTTGGTGACTGGGCAGATTCCACCCCATTGGTCTACATCTGAGAAGCAGCGATTTTTGAGAGAGGTCCGGCAGTACATTTTCGATGATCCTTATGTGTTTAAGTACTGCGCGGACCAAATAGTGCGTCGTTGTGTCCTCGAGGTTGATCAGAGGGGAATTCTTGAGTTTTGTCACTCAGAGGCGTGTGGCGGTCATTTTTCCGCCAAGAAAACCACCGCCAAGGTTTTACAGTGTGGCTTCTTTTGGCCAAATTTATTTAAGGATGCTTATGCTTTTTGTAAGTCTTGTGACCGGTGTCAGAAATTAGGTAAGGTTGGCCCGAGAAATATGATGCCCATCCACAGTATTTACGTGTTGGAGGTCTTTGATTGTTGGGGCATTGATTTCATGGGCCCATTTCCGATGTCACATGGTTTCGAGTAAATCCTCCTGGCGGTGGATTATGTGTCTAAGTGGGTAGAGGCGATTCCTACTAGGACTAGTGATTCTAAAGTGGTGCTTGAGTTTTGAAAGAGTCATGTTTTGTCGAGATTTGGCATGCCACGTGCCATTATCTCTGATCAGGGCACCCACTTTTGTAATAGGTCCTTTGAGGCATTAATGAGGAAATATGGCATCTCTCACAAGGTGTCTACAGCCTATCACCCTCAGACAAACGGCCAGGCTGAGCTGGCCAATCTGGAGATTAAGGGTATTTTAGAGAAAACAGTAAACCCGAGTAGGAAAGATTGGTCCCTGCGACTGATCGATGCGTTGTGGGCCTACCGAACTGCTTACAAGACCGTGTTGGGTGCTTCACCCTATCGGCTCGTTTACGGTAAGGCCTGCCACCTGCCCGTCGAGATGGAGCATAAGGCCCATTGGGCGATTAAAATGGTTAACGCAAGTTTGCCAGAGGCAGGTGCCCATAGGAAGCTCCAACTGTGTGAGCTTGAGGAGATTAGGAATGATGCGTATGCGAGTACCAGCATCTACAAAGCTAAGGTTAAAGCGTACCATGATAGGAATATCCAGCGCAAAACCTTTATTGTGGGGAAAAGAGTTTTATTGTATAATTCGCGCATTCACTTATTTCCCGGGAAGTTGAGGTCTCGCTGGGATGGGCCATATATAGTCCATTGGGTTTACCCAAACGGTTCTGTAGATGTCTGCGATCCTAAGGATAGTCATATTTTCAAAGTTAATGGGCAGCGTCTTAAACCGTTTTTAGAGATCATGCATGTGGGTGAACCTGAGGAGGACTTAGTTGATCCGGTTTACTCGGATACTCCCGTGGTTTAGCCTTTGGGCGATGTGTTTACGGGTAGTTCACGCGTACCATGCTCAAATTGAGTGTGGACCCGACTCCTAGTGATAGGGGTACCCATCATTGACTTGGGTATGTATAGCTTCGCACGCCGCTATTAAAATAAGGATCGTGTGCCCAGCTCCGGTTAGTAAGGGCGTTTTCGGAAAAGAAAAAAAATAATATAATAATAATTTCGGTCCGGTATAGCCACCTAATTTCTAGCCTTAAATTTGTGTATCTGGGTTTCGAACAATCTTATTGCCGTGTCTCGGATAGTCATAAAAGACGATTGGCTCTGATTGCTTTAAGGAAGAACCTTGAGTAATTTAACCTGTTGAGTCATGACTTACCCGGGATTGTTATGATGACCTTCTCTACACAAATTTAAGTGAGAAATTAGGGAGAAAAGTAGTACCCGTGTCTTTCACGTGACGAAAGTGGTGGTGTATTTTCTTTTTCTGTTATTGTTTGTTTTGGTTTTCTGTGTACGCCCGGATACCACGTGCCGGGCTGGACTGACGTGTTTTGCAGGTTGCATGGTGAGCGTACCTGAAATTCCTCGTATATCGGCCGAGGTCATGGTGGTTGGCTGCCACCCGGAGGTCCAGTTCTTCCCCTTGTTTTTCAATTTTTCTGTCTCCATGCTTTGGGGACATAGCATGATTCAAGTTGGGGGAGGGTATACTTTGTATTTTTTCAGCGTTGCTAGTTAGTTTTTGGGGATACGGGTGTTATGCATCTTGTAAGTATCATTTAGCGAATATTTAACTTGAATGTATGCCTGTTTAATTTGAATGCATGCATATATTTGATTATTTACGTTGAGCATGATGCACTGTCAAGCATGTGAATAAGTGTCCCCACATTGATGATAGCGTATCCTGAATAACATTCCCATGTTCTTTGTATTCCATTCTGCAATCGCATAAAATAATAGGCTTTTCTTTTGCAAGTAAGAGACTAGTTATTTTTCATGCATTTGTGAGAGTGAATAACGCCCATAGGGGATGAAACAAGGCCATTTTGCATGATTAAACCACATACGAGTCCCTTTGACCCATCTTAAACCAGTCCGAGTCAGTTCCCGTGTCTAACCTAGGAAACCGGTGTTTTTTGTTGGATTGAAGTCTGGGGGAAGTCAAGCTCCATGCATCATAAGTGTCGTAAAGCGGTGGAAAAATTTGTGAAACAATGTTCAGTTGAGGGATTGCTAGTTGAAGAGGTTTGACGAGGTGTCATGTTTTGGAACCAAAACCCATAAACCCCATCCTGTGATACAAAAAAAAAAAAAAAAAAAAAATTATTTAAGCCTTTCGGTATCGATACAGCAAAAATGTTGTATCGATACCAGTTACCCTCGACCGGAACAGAACCTACGGGTATCGATACTGGTATTTCTAAGTATCGATACCCAGTGCTTTAAAACGCGTTTTTGACAGGTTTGACCGGTCATAACTCTTCACAACCCATCTTCTTCCTCAAACTTCTCTCTCTCTCTCTAACCCTACCCACGAAATTCCACCATTGTTACCACCTTCAAACCTTCATAACTCCACCAAATCTCACCCAAATTCCTCCAAACTTCACCAAAACACTCCTCTTCTCCATCTCTACCACATATACCTTTCAAATCCCTTCCAAAATCCTTATCTCTCCAGATCTAAAAACCCTAAATTTCCAAAACCCAAAAAAATTCCAAAATCCTCTTCCAAAACATGGCACCTAAGAGGATTCCCGCTAGTGCTAAGGGCAAAGGGGCGGCTTCTTCTAGTGCCGCTCCAGAGCAAGCGGCCGGGAAACGGAGGACTAAGGATCAGATTACCCGGGATGAACGGGGAAAGTGGGAGGCTTCCATTGAGCAGAGGGGCGTCAAGAACGAGCGCCACGTTATCCGGGACGGGTTTCTCGAGAATGACGAGACCATACGAGCCATTGTGCGACAATGTATGTCATTCTGGTTCAATCCAAACCCCGGGTATAATTTAGAACTCGTGAGGGAATTCTATAAACACTTTCAAATACCAGCATCCGGGACTGCATTCAGTTCCGAGACTCAGATAACCTCACGAGTAGGTAAAACCCTCATCACTATCACCCTTGATATTATTCTTTGCGAGTTTGCGATATAGGAGGCCGATCGATGTTAACTACCCTTGTCCCGTGAGGATTTTGTCCCGCACACAATAACGGGTCTTTTGTATGAGAGACGAGAGATCCGGAAATCCTCACCGGCCCGGGCAAGTTTAGGCCGGCATATCGATTTGTGAACCAAGTGGTTTGTTACAACTGACCCGAGGGCAATCGAAAACAAGCCCGAGAGTCGGGAATATGTTGATGCTTTCATGGATCCGGAAGCGTGTGACTGGGCATTATTCATTTACTCGAAGATTATCGATTTCCGCGATGCCCCAACATTGCACTCCGAATGCCATTCCCTTGCCACGATCACGGCCATTGCTAGAGACTCCGGGTTGCAAGGGGCCAAGTGGTTCAACAACGATCCACTAGTCCCTGGGCCAATAGACAGCACCATTCTTAGCAAGAGCATAGCCCAGTCTCGAGGTGCTAGAGGAGGAACCTTTTTGACTACCGAACCACCCCCCAGCTCATCCAACACCACTTGGCTGCGGAAGATCTTTTGCCAAGGGGTCGCTACCATTCAAGCCATCGAAGCTCAAGAGGGAGGTGCGACAAAATGCGAGGATGCAGCAGATGATGAATCACCGGGAAGAGTGGATGGTGGGGCGACTTGAGGGGACGACTTCAGATCCATATGTTCCTCTTGAGCTACCCGAGTTGGAGGTCAGCGATGATTTCGCTGATGGTGAACCAGAGCCGGAGGAGGTTGAGTCGGATTGAGTGATCATTTGTGTTGCATGGGGCTGGCTGTGGGTAGGTAGTGATAGTTGGAGGTGTTACTTTAAGTTGGATTTTCTGTTATTTTATGTGGAACTGGTGTTTTCTTTTTCATTTGGGGTTTGTAATATAACTCGCATGGATGTTGCTTTATCTTGATGTTTAGGATTTGGTTTGGGTGACGCCGATGGGCGCATTGGCAGGTTTTAGACATGACAGGTGCGGCCAGTCGGGGTAGTTAACCTTGACTTCTATAGGCCGTCACCTGATTTTGCAGTTTCCTATTATTTTTGTCTAACCAAGGTCAATATAATCCAAAAAAAAAAAGTCCTTAGTCGATCGTGTGCACGTATCTTATCCCTCACTTATGCATGATTAATAATGATGTTACTTATTTTGTGGAATCATGTTTGGACATATTGTGCATATTGTGCGGTTATTTCTGTTAAGCGTTGATTTTGATTGGCACGTGGAAACCAGTTGTTCGGTTCCACGCATCTCGCCAAGCGCTTATTTGGGATGTTGAGTGTTCCAAGTGAGTTGTGTGACGCGATTATTTTTTGTAGGGATATTTTATTCGCGCATGTAGCGCTATGCTAACCATGTTCAATTTTCTTCAAAGCATGCATGCATTTGAGTTACAGGCATATAAAGAGGCGAATATCTAATGCTATGTTTGATTACTGCTACAGGTGTCATAACCCCCGTACCCCCGTTAGTGTTTTCTAGTTTCCTTTCATTGCTTTATTTTCTTTCGTTCCTAGGGACTAGCAACGCTCAAGTTGGGGGGTGTGATAGGCGCGTAATATCACAGATATAAGCGCCTAAGTAGGGCAAATTAGCACGTTAGAGGCGCGTTTTATTTCATTTTCCACTTGATTCGGTGTTGCTTTTCGTTCTCGGTGTTTGTGTTTATTTTGTAGGAAACGGGCCGAAAAGGAGCACGGAAAGTGACACAAGGCATCGGGCATGCGGGGAACCGGTGGGACCCAAGCAAGGACGGCCAAAAAGCTGAAAAAGTCAACTTAGAGGCTCGGTATCGATACAGGGATTGTCCTGTATCGATACCCAAGCACCATCCAGAAAACAGAATGTACGGGTATCGATACAGGACTTCTCCTGTATCGATACCCAGACCCTTATTTTGCCCGCGTTGACTTGCCACGTGTGCTGACTTCGGGGGAGGATAAATACCCCGTTTTTACTCCGAATTAGGGTTCGAAATTTTGTTTAGTTTTCTCCTTATTTCGCAGCCGTTTTTCCTCTGAAGATTCTACCTTCCGGGTTACTTTTGGATTGGAAGTTTTACAGTTTTGTTCGTGGATTCTCGCATAGCTTCGGTAACTTCCTATTTTCTTTACTTTAATCTCAGTTCACGGGAGTTTGTCCGTGATCTGATTGCGGATCTTGTGTTTTTAATCCATATTCGATACAATAGCATGTTTAATTTCAGAATTCTCTTATCTGTGCTGTACAATATGAGTGAGTAGATTCATAAGTATGGTCACAGGGTGATTAACACATCGTGGCCAGGGTTGGATTTATTTCTGCTCATTTTCTCAAATCAATGATGAAAAGCAATTTTAGGTTATTAAAGAACGTCCGCTGGACGAATCCGGGCATTGTCGGAGCCCATGTAACGCGAGGTACGGGGGTCCAAAACTCGTTCTTCGCTTTACATGGGTAAACGGCAACCATAAAGATTCGCATCTTTCGGGGTATCTTTTTCTCTCTAAAGTCAAATATTTTTGGAACAACGAATTGAGCATGGAATATCCAAACCTGGTCACCGTGCTATGAACCCTACGACCGTACTTCTTTTTAATTAATTTCATCAAATTCAGTTTTCCTCTTAATTTAGTCAATTCACCAATCAAAATCATAAAGGGTGGCTACCTAAGAGCCGTGTTAAACCTAGCAACCCGAGTACTTAGTCAGCACTTTCCACCTTCTCTGTGGATTCGATTCCGGTCTTACCGGGTATTGTGCTACACCGGTCTCCGCCCTACGCTTGGGGCAACCCATTAAATTAGGTATAGGATTTCGGTCAAGCAGTGGATAAGAAATTTTACCTATATATATATATATATATATAGAGAGAGAGAGAGAGAGAGAGCCTGCAATGGAGACCGAATTCAGCAAATACGAAGGGCAAAGAGTTCGACCCACTTCCACCTCGTCTACACTCGAGAACACCGATTCTCCTCTCTCGTGAGGGAAGGCTTTAGCCGAACAGTAACAGACTTGGGATTCGGGGTTTTGGGCTCTCTTTACGAAGGGCTTCGAGCTCCACAATATGCTGCTATACTTCAGTCATCTTCAATCATCATCTTCTCAGTCATCTTCAGTCTTCCTCGAGTTTCACGGCGGCAACAGTGCGTAAAACCCCTATTTCTTTTCTTGGGTTTTCGCCATTCAAATCTAGATCTACGGCCAACGGAGCATCTCCAAGCTTAACCACTTACATATTCGGACTCCATGAGCCGAGGGCTTCCATCCACTTGAGGTCGTTCATTTTCCGGTAACCTCGCCAGAGCTTCTACTGACCTCGTTTTTATGGTACCACCCTCTCTATTTGCTCTTTTGTGTATCACATATTGTAGGACAGTGAGAGAGTTGTCATGGGTAAGCAAAAATCAGTCACGAAGCTAACTCTTCGGGACTTTCATGACCAAATTGACAATGCGGTTGGTTACTCTGATGTGGAAATTGTTTCTATTGACGAGGAGGATGATATTTCTGTAGAATTGCAATTGCCTCCGGTCATTGCTGATTCTTGACCGAAACTTAGCTCCACGGTCAGGGCAACTGAGAATTGTGGAGTTACTACCACACCACTTCAGGACCCGACTAGGAGTGCGGCTGCCACTGCCAGAAATTCTAATACGAGTGCTCAATCTCATCTTACTCCAAGGAGATAAATCTAAATCGGAAGTTAAAGCTAACTTGAATGCTTGGACAAATGTTAAGATTTTGCTTAACAATGAAAAAACTAGTAGGCTGAGTAAACACATTAAGAGGTTTCCGACTGAGTATGTGAATAATCAAGTCATGATTCCCCTTAAAATTTCTGAAAATGGGGCACTAAAATGGAAACATGCTATTGTGGGTTACTTTGTGGATAAAAGTCTATCCTACTTTCAAGTTAGATCTTGGGCTCAACGGGTATGGAAAATTGATGTTGAGGATGTGGTTACCTTGGATAATGGCTTTGTTGTGTTCAACTTTAGGGATGAGGACACGTTGGATTCCATTCTTGAGAACGGTCCATACTTTTGCGGGGGCAAACATATTGTGATTAAAAAATGGCATCCGGGGATGCAACTTACTAAAAGTGTCTTCTCTAGCATTCCAGTGTGGGTTAAATTATACAATGTTCCCCTTGAATTATGGACAGAGGATGGATTGAGTAGTATTGCTAGTGTCATCGGCAACCCTTTTTACCTTGATGATTTCACGCAAAATCATAGCAAGTTGACGTTTGCTAGAGTTTGTGTTGAAGTGGATGCGGCGAAGGAGATTCCCAAGTCCTTCGTAGTGAATCTGGGTTACGGGGAGCCTTACGAAATTAGAGTAGAGGTCCTTTGGAAACCTCAAGCCTGCAATGTTTGCAAGATCTTTGGCCATTCTACTAGTACATGCACAGTTAAGCTCAAATGCTCACCTCTTCCAGTGTGGAAACCCAAGGAGAGAGTAGGACAAGATGTCTCAGTGGTTCAAGAGCAAAATGTCAAGGTGAGTGTAGGACAAGACGTCCCCGTTGCTCATGAGCGCAATGCTAAAGATGGGCTAGTTAGTGGAAGTAAGGATGATTGGGTAGAGGTGGTGAAGAGGAAAAATCAAACTCCGGGTATGCCTATGGCCATCTCCTTGTCTAGCAGTGTTTCTCCTACAACTAACGCATTTGGCGTTCTTGAAAAATGTGAGGATTCGGGTACCTCCTCCGCATTGGAGGTGACAAAGATAGATGTTGCAGGGTCTATATCTTGTGATGCTACCCCGATTCTCCTTGGTCAGGGTAGTACTCAACAAGAGCCTCCCCTCGTGGCTCTTCGTCGGTCTGCACGATTTCGAGAGCCTCCACGGATTCCCTTGGAAGGCGATTTCATTGGACCTCGACATAATGTGAACCAGGTGGTAGGTGAATCCTCAACACCTTCATCCACTAGAGCTCAAAACAAAAAGAAACTTAAAGAAAAAATCAAGATGTTAAAGGCTTCAAGAGTTTAGTTCTTGTAGCTAGCTTAGCCTTTCTTTTGTTTTGGTGTTACTTCTTTGAAGTGTGTTTTGAGCTTTGTTGGCTATTTATTTTGTTGTGGTTTAGTTTAAGATTTTCTTTTTTCTTTTTTCTTTCTTTTCCTCCTGGTGTATGCCCCTTGTAGGCTGTTTATTCGGTTAACATTTTTCTATTTCAAGCTAATTTTCCCAGAGAGAGAGAGAGAGAGAGAGAGAGAGAGATAAATTTAAGGGAAAATGATCACGAATTTCACCGTCAGTATCCAGGGCCGGCCCTAGGGTAAGCCGAGCAAGCCTCTGGATTTGGGCAACCCATCCCGACTGGGCCAACCAAAAAAATAAAATTGTAAGCTATGTATAAATTTAAAATGTTTCCAATTGAATCGTAAGCTGTGGCTTTGGCCGTATGGTCATAGTTACCGCCAAACTTCTAAATGGGCAGAGTTCGAATCTCAAGGCCAGCCCTTTTTTGGTACTTTCTTTTTTCTTTTTACTAGTTTAGCCTCTTTCTTTTTTCTTTTTACTAGTTTTTATTTGGTTAAATTCCTAAAACACCCCCTCATCAATTCCAATTTTCCTAGAACACCCCATAACCTTTAAAAACGTCCATACGCACCCCCTCATCTTTCACCATTAGCCACATTGACCCCTTCTGTTAAAAATCCGTTAACGGGAGGAAGAAAATGACAAGTTTACCCTTTAAAATTTTTAAAGTACAAAACACAACCTCTTCTTTCTCCCTTCTCTCCCCTGCAACTGATATACTTCTCCCTCTCTCTCCACGTTTAGTTTTTCTCTCTCTCTCTCTCGGAATGGAATCGATGCCTGTGAATTGGGAAGCTCTGGAGCCTAATGTGCTTGACTAACATTCCTTACTTGACCGACTAATTCATGCAATCAATTCTCTTCTGCACAGCAAATCATTCATCAGATAATATCAACGTTTCTCTGTCTCGGATGCAATCTCAGCCTTTAATTTCGCCAGATTAAAAGGCATGGAGCTTGATTCTTGTAGATACAGAGCTATCATAATAAAATTAGTCGATTTGGGTGAAACCCAGTTGGCTAAGACGGTGAAACCCCATTTTTGCTTTCACATTCAAGGAAAAACGGTCAAAATAGCCAAGTTCGAGTTCGCCGGAGACCATCACAGCCGTGAACCGATTGCAACCGTGAACCCATCGCAGCCGAATCATCGAATCTCTCTCTCTCTCTCTTTCTCTCTCTCTCTGTGTGTGTACGTTTTTGTCTCTCGCCCGACTCTGGCCATGGGCGCCCAACTCCGGCCATGGGTTAAATCTTTGTTTAGAGCCCCGATTTTTTCGATGTCTTAGCCGCCTCGGTTATTGATGCCTTAACAACGACCAAAATGGAGGAGAGATTAACCAATTTGGTATTGCAGAAATTGATCGAAGTGCTCAGAAAAATGTGATTTTGTGATGTGGGTTTGACAAGAAATTGGGATGAGAGTGATGGGTTTGGCTTTGTTGATGGGGTTATTCTTGCCAGGGGTGGGCAAGAACAGAGAGAAGTGTAGTTTTTTTTTTGAACTTCAGAGAGAAGTGTAGTTGATGGGGTTATTTTTGTTCAAGGGCATTTTGGTATGAAAAATGGACAAATAACGGAGCTACAAACGATTGTGTAACGGAAGGGATCTGGATGGATAACGGTGAAAGATGAGGGGGTGCGTATGGACGTTTTTAAAGGTTAGGGGGTGTTCTAGGAAAATTGGAATTGATGAGGGGGTGTTTTAGGAATTTAACCTTTTTATTTTAACTTTTGAATTCAAAAGAACTCCGGACGATATAGGAGCACAATATTGGAAGTTTGCTTTGGGCCTCTAAAATAACTTTTGAATTTATGTAATTTTTTAACTTGATTTTTTTAATAATTTAATATTAAGTGGGCAACCAAACTAGTGGTTGGGCTTGGGCAATCCAAACGTTAGGGCCAGCCGTGTCAGTATCCTCTCTGTAGACCCTTTGGGATTTTCAAGAGTTGGGTTCGTGGACGTGTGGATTCTTACTTTGTGTGGGCTATTTTGTTCGATGACATGTGTACCGATTTGTGTCAGTCGTGCTACAGTAATTCTTTAAGAAAGGGATACTTCTACAAAATAAAAAAAATGTTTAGGTACACAACCATTCAGACACAATCACGATTACAATTCTCACATATATGTAGGTCTCACACACAATTAATACGCGGGATTCATGTGTATGTGAGAGGTTGTGTTCATGGTTGTGTCCAGATGACTCTCTTTTCCTAGCATTGTTGTACTTATATATAATACATGCACAACACCAGACAAAATATCTTGTGTGGTATTACATGATTTGTTGGTGGTTTCTAAGTAATTTCAAAGTGTTGGTTTTCTCAAAATAAACTAAGCAGTTATCCATAAAGATCGATTGTGTTGGGCATTTATGCTTTTCAAATGGTTGATCGGAGCCGTTTATGCTTTCCAAAATCATGTTTGTTTATACTCCGTAAAAAATCAATCCAATCGGATAACAATGAGTTCACCGTTATCCCCGATTGAGTGAACTCGCCGTTATCTGATTGAGTTGATTTTTTACAAGATACCAGAAAAATATTATTTTAAAAAATATGAACCACTCTGATCATCTATGTGAAACCTGGATTTGGGGGCAACATATCTGATCTATACGATATATGTACGTTAATTATTTTATCTATATAATAATCGAAATAAACTGGTGTGCATGTGTAAGTTCAGTTCGCGAATGCGTTCTAGTTCAAATGGCACTTCCTAGATCCGCCCAACTAAGAGATCTTACTATTTTAATTTCTGTTAATTTGCATTTATTTTTATACGATATATGTACCTTTTGAAGTTTTACCGTTGTAAAACAAAAGTTTCTTACCACTAGTTACAAAGCCACTCGAAAGCTTGGGACTCTCACCTAGGTCTCTAGGTTTCCGAAGTGTCGCAAATCTCTTATAATTTTTAATGAGCAAAGTCAATTCCTCATCATCAAGACTCTCATCGGTGTCGCTAGCCTCGGTGTTTTCCTCATTATCGATTCTAAAAGCAATATCCCTACCGGTCTTCGATACGGACTTCGAAGGTTTGAAGTCCGACAAGTGGTTAAGTTCAAAGATTTGAAGTTTACCAACCAACTCAACAAAAGTTATGTCATCAACATCCAACCGTTCTTCTATGGAAGTCACTTTGGTCAAGAACCTAGAGGGAAGGGACCTAAGGATCTTACGACACACTTTAAGATTTGAAAGAGGTTCACCTAGGCTATGAAATGTGTTAATGATCTCGGTGAGCCTAGTTATGAAGCTATCAAAAGTCTCTTCATCAAGCATTTTAAGTTCCTCAAATTTAGTGGTGCACATTTGGAGTTTAGAGACTCTCACGGTTTCAATTCCCTCATGGGAGGTACAAAGGATCTCCCAAGCCTCTTTCGCCGTGACACACAAAGAAATGCGATTGACCTCGGATCTAGACAAGGCATTGAAGATAGCACTCAAAGCACGTGAGTTCATCTCACATCTCTCAATATCCGCCGGACTCCACTCCGATTCATTTTTCTTTCTTACCTCTTTAGAGCTAGGATCCTCAATCGTGTGTTCGTCATAACCATAAAGCACGGACCTCCAAACCCTAACACCTAGGGCAATCAAGTGATTTTTCATTTTGGATTTCCAAAGCGAATAGTCACTACCATCAAAGTAAGGGGGTCGAGCATACGAGCCACCCTCCATAGGAACACCCCTATCCATAGTGCAAACATGATCAACTCAGGTAGGCAAACCAACAAAGAGCACACGGGCTCTGATACCAAGTGAAATTATACAAAGCACTACAAGTCCTAGAGGGGGGGTGAATAGGACGACCACTTTAAAAATAAACCACTTCGATTTCAACCAATTTAATCATTCATCATGGCAAATCAAACAACTCAACAAGTTCAATATAGAGTAATTAAACTAATGAGACAAAACACACGATATACGTGGAAACTACTTAGGGTCTAAACACCCTAAGCATAAAACCACGGCCTAGTCCTACTCATGCATTCCATAAATCAAAAGGTTTACAAGAATTAACAAGACTAGGAATTACCCAACAAGCCCCTTGTGACACCTAGCTCCAATTCTTGATGTAGTACCTCGTACTCCTCTTTGATTCCATGGACTCCACAAGCACACCCGTCTTGATCTCCGAGTCAACTCGGCACCGGTCCAACCGGCTCACGTAGAAACAAGGCAACACAACATATGTATGAAAAAGATTGGATTTTTATAAAAGTTTTTGAAAACTAAAATCAACCTAGAGTAGATCCATGGAGAGGAAGACTCCAGATTGAAGAAAGATGAGAAGAGCAAGCTCAAATCATCAAGAACATCAAGTTCACAAAAGAGAGAAGGATGAAGAAAAGATGAGACTTTCTCTCTCTAAAAAGGACTGATTTTCTCTCAAGTGGGTATGTGAAAATGAAAGAAAAATGGCTTTTATAGTGCCAATTTTCGTGCTCCCCAAGACAGCCACTCAAAACAAGACATGTGGCCACTTACAGAGTCTGCAGACCCGTGTAGACGCGCGCAGACGCTCCGACAGGATTTAGACACTTGGCACAATCTCAACAGTCAAAGCCAGACGCGTGCAGACGCAATAAGCACAAAGCTAAATCCTAATGCCTGACTCATTTGAAATGTAAGATCCGAATTAAGCATTAATAAGCCAACCTAATGCACATTAAAACATGCTATTTTGAATGGCCTAAATGCACAAATGATATGCACGGATATACCTCATTGGATTGGGCTTCGAAGCACTTGACTTGGCCATGGCTTGATCATGAAGCTTGAAATTCTCGAATGGAGCATCTAGACTCAACTCCTAAGCACTCTAATTCCCAAATCCCAATAACCGAATTACAGACTCCGAAAGGCTTGACATAACCCGGAAAATGCCAATAAACCTAACAAGCCAAAAATTCATTTTCCCATAAGTCATTTTTGGTACTTCCACCTAAACACCTAGAATATTAAAAATAAAAATGAAAAAAACAGCCATCCAATATATTTTGGGTGCTCCAAAAGCTGTACTTCTCTCCTCATACTTGTTTGTCGCGGCTCCAGCTACAAGTTTGTGAGCCATGTAGCTCGCACTGATCTCTTGGCCATGAGGATTTATAGTCCCTTTAATCAAATGTTTGCTGAAATTTCTATTAAAAGCAAAAACTTTATTCGGTAAAGGAAGCACTGTAATTGACAAACTCAAATTTAAATAGTAGTACAAATTTGAATAAAAGACTAAATGAGTTTGAATTAAAGACTAAAGTGAGTTTTTCCTTTTGAAGAGAACTAAAGTGAGTTTAGGGTGCACAGCACACATGCTACGCGGCCGGTTAGGGTCCATCCTGGGTTCCGTTATTTAATCCGAATCTTTCATTTTATTCGTTCCGTTGAATATGTTGTCCATGCAATAATTCATATTGATCAGATATCGGTAACTATATTTTCAGACTATATTTTTCTTGGAAACGAAACACTTTAAAGCAACTGTTGTAGGTGATTTTTTTCCTACAAAACTGTAAGCTAAATGGTCTCCGATCAAATAGTTATTGATGTCCAATCAACCTGAATTTTTGCATGGACAACATATTCAACGAGCCAAACAAAGTGAACGACTCAGATCAAACAACAGGACTCGAGGTGGGTCCCAAACCAGTCGCGCAGTACGTGTGTGCACCTAGTGCACAGCACAACCCCTGTTCCCGTGAGTTTATTTGACTCTACCTCAAAATGTGATTCTAAGGGATTTTTAGGCAAAATAATTGGCCCAGTTTTTCAAAAGATTTTAGCACCCAGTTGCTAAAATCACCATATTTCAAACCAAAAAATGAAGTGGTTCCGTGTATCGTTTTTCAATTTTTTTCGCACCAAATTAAAGAACTCCTCAAGTACTTTAATTTGGTGCGAAAAAAATCGAAAAACGATACATGAAACCACTTCATTTTTTGATTTGAAATATGGTGATTTTAGCAACTGGGTGCTAAAATCTTTTGGAAAACTGTTAAGCCATATTATTTATTTGTCCTTATTTTCAAAGTCGTATTTGTTAGTTTTATATTAATTTTTTTGTTGGATTATTGGTTACAAAAGGAATCAAAGTAAAAAGTTATTAACCAAATCAAATTTTTTTAATCAAGACAAAAATTAATTCAAAAAGCCTGTATGTTTTGAATTATTTTGGTTTTCAGTGAATTTTTTTAAAATTTTGATCATCATTTTTTCCTTGGGTATGTATACCCATTATAATCATAATACAAGTGAATACATACATGCAACTTATAATAAAGAGAAAGTAAGAAACTAATCATGATTGTTGGAAACTAAGTTATTTTCAACTATCACTTACTGGTATCATTAATCAATGTCATACAATGCATCTACAAGACTCTGTATTCTATGGAATGGAGAATTTATACCATGTTACACTCAAAAAAACATTGTAACTAGCAAGACTCATTCTAAACAACTGAAACTTAGGTGTCTGGACCATCTTATCGAGCACATTCCCTCTCCGATGGACAAAAAGATACACAAATGAAAGCGAACGCCGAAAAAGGAACCATTCAGGCCTAGGGAACACGACCGGCGGCAGGTGAAGCCCCGTGGGAGCCCCAAGGAAAAGTCAAAGTCGCCGGAAATTGACCGGCAAGACAATCTCCGGTGGCCGTACCTGTGAATTCCTCCAAACCCTCAAAGAAATCATCACCTATGGCCGTATCAGATACACCACCTATCACATCTTCTTCATCTTCTTCATCATCTTCCATTAGTACATCTTCTCTGCTCTCGGTCTTTTCGGAAACCGGAGAGAGGCTTACCGGAGAAAGCGGAGATGAAGGTTTGGTGGTGTCACCGGTGGTTGTGACGGACTTCTGACGTGGGATTCCGGCGAGTGAGTTCCGGTGGGTGGGCATAGGGTGGTTGTGCTCGCTGGTGTATGTGACAATGAACATCTCTTGGTCGGATCTGTTTCGCTCCACTTGTTTTCGTGCCAAACACCCTTTTGAAGTGCTACATTTGTAATATCCCCTGATCATTTACAGAGGAAATTTGGTTTAATCTTTAATAGTAGTAATTCTTTACCAAGGAAAGAGGACAAGAAAAAAAAGTTTAGGATAGAAAAGCTAATGTAATTTCCAATTTTTCAAAAGGAAATATAATTTCACGACTTTTTTTTTGGTCATTCGTCATTCCTTCACGACATATTGATTTGAAGTTCTTTTGAACAAAATGATGCTCGGTGTTGTATTTAACTCTCTTGACATTTTTAGAAAGAAATGATTGATTCAAGTATTTTCTTCATAAAGAGGATAATCAAAAGATATAACTTTTTCTCTTCATATATCATTGCCTTTTTTGGAAAATACAAAAGAAGACGTGAAAATGACCAGTAACTTCATTCGCGGCATTCATAGTTCTAAAATTATGAAGGAATATTCTAAAATCAGCCCACGAGGCTACCGGTAAGGTTTAAAAAGTATATTAGAATAAGTGAAAAGTGTATAAAAGTGTGTGAGAAAACGTATTAAAAAATGCAAAAAAATACTCGAAAGTTAGTGTTTTTTGTCTTTTTGTTCTATTTATTGTCAGTCCTAACAAAAATTTAGCAAAAAAAATGAAGTTGTGACGTTTTAATTTCACTATGAGATTTGTGAAATTGAACATTTGTGATGTGGATATTATCGTATTAATGCTTGCTAATAGGATACTCACCTCATGTTAAAAAGTGCGTCAAACACATTTTTACACATACAAATACACAAACACTCACATGGATGAAGCCCCCACACACTCAAGGATGGAGCCAGGAGGAGACAAGTGGTGGCGGCCGCCACCATAAAATTTTAAAAAAATGCAATTATTAAATAGAAAATAGATTTTTATCTCCAAATTATATAGACTCGTCACCACTAGATTTTTATGTTATTATAGCTTTTCATAGAGTGGATGAATTTTCGTAATGCGGTTTGTCTTTTTATTTTTTAAGTACAAATTTTCGCCACCACAAAGGTAAAATCCTGGCTCCGTCCCTGCACACACTAGAAGCGCAGTGCGGGGGAGTGTTTTGACATTTGTATGTGTGTGAAAATTGTGTCTGGCTTATGACTTTTCCATGAAAAATAAATGGCAAATTCAAATGACTTTGTTTAGGCCTAGAAAGTAGAAACCCACCTTGGGAAGGGGGAGCCTTTGATGGGTTTTTGCCCATATTTTCGCCAAGACCATGAATCAGCAGACAAGCCCTCAGCTGGTACTTGACAAACCCTCTTCAGCTGGCTCTTCCTGTGAGGACCACCCCCCAAAAAAGGCATAAACCAAATCAACAAAAGCTTAAATTTAGCTTATTCAGCAGTATTGTAGCAGAAAAACAATTAGATACGGCTCTTATAGATGAACGGCTCAGATATCATTTCAACGTGGTACGTCAAACACTTTTGGATGGTCGGGATGGTGCTCGGGCAAGGCCATGTGGTGCCCGCTTTGGCACCCAAAACTTTTTTCCCCATTTCTCCTCTTTTATTATCCAAATAGAATATAACAACACAACCCAAATATGAAAATTAAATTTACCTTCTTTTAGACCTTGGGGTACGGGTGTGCCCCGTTGAATCCGGACCACCAATTGTTTCAAAATCAACATGATTTTGCTTCTGCTTTTCTTGTTTCTGCTGTGGCTGTTGTTGGCTTTGATGTTGCGGTGGCAGCGGTGGCGGTGGAGATAGATCTTGTAATCCGCCAAGAACAGAGAGGGGCGAGACGGGAGTTTTTTGAGGGGAAATTTGTTGTGATTCTGGGAAGAAGAAGGGTCTGAATAAATCTTGTAGATCTTCATTGCTCTGACTACGTCTTGGCTCAAATGGATCTGAGAAAAATTGAAATTGGTCGTCTTGTGATTGGGAGCTGGATGAAAGTTGAGTATCTCGGCTGCAAGAAGCGGTTGTGGTTGCGGCGGCGGTGGAGGTGGAGGCGGCGGAGCAGCCTCTGACCACCGCGTAGAGATCCCAGTCGTCCTCCATTCTCTGTTTATTATGCCCTGCTTCCTCTGTTCTAGAGAGAGAGAGAGAGAGAGAATAAAGGAAGGCGTTGACTTTTGATTGGGAGGTTTGAGAAAGAGATTTATGGGAAAATGAGTGGAGACAAACAATTATTATTTAAAGAAGACATTGGTGATTTGGCATTTTGCTCTCTCTCTCTCCCCTTAATTTTCTGTCACATGTTTTTTTTTAATAATGTTACGGATACAATAACCGGCTATAATACCAACTACAATAGTGTGCGTGGCATTGCATGATCGATAATGAAAAAAAAAAAGTAATTTGAAACTATTTTGTAACCATTAATCATGGGATGTCACACGTGCTTTTATGGTTAGTTTTGTGTCCGGTTGTTATGTGTCTAATATTATTTAGGTTTTTTTTTTTTTGGGTATGAAGGTTCTGGGAGTTGACTTGCGACAATGTCAAAGGCCGTCTTGTAAGAAACAGTCCACACGCTCTTTCTATCTATCTCTCATCGTGACGCGTGACGTACCGACAAAAAGTAAAACGAAAAGAGTGGATGCCAGACGGATTCTGGGGTGACTCGGTCACTCGGTGCTGGTTGGGAATGTGAATGAAACCCAAGCCGCGTGCGCGTGTTGGTTGAATTTTATCAGGCACAATCCTATGGGGGCAACGGGCAAAGGGTGCCTGTAGTTCACTTTGCTCACGGAATGGATTAGAGGGTGTTTCACTAAAACAGTTTTTTAAATAAATTAGTTTTTCACGATTTTTTATGTAATGTATCATGACAAAATAACCATATCTTGATTTTTAAGAAAGACTATTTTTTGTTAGTAGAACACCCCGTTAGGGACTTAAAGTATTTTTAAGTGTAAAGATTTGCCAATTGCTCTCAGAAATCAACTCCCCATCAAACGATTCTTTTTTTGGGATAATGACCCTATGTGAATAGAAATCAGGGGTGTTATATGGCAACATCCGAGCCGTTGATCTCGGCAATCCAAGGCTCCGATTTCATCGTATTTTTTTTCGATGGATAGTTCAGATTTGCAAAGTACCGAAATAAAATCAAAACCGTTGATTACGCAATGAACAGCTCGGATGCCACACTACAACACCCCGGTTCCATGTGACAACTATCACTACTTGTTCTTTGCAAAAACGTGGATGTCGTTAACGATTGGATTAAATAAGTTGCAATCAATCTAATAGTCTAGGGACAAAATAGGTGATTTTTTTAATTAAGGGATGAGATATATATATATATATATATATATATACACGAATTATCCTGTCAAGGATCCCGGAAATCCCGGATTGAAGCGTTTTGAAGCATTTAGAAAATGTTTTTGGAAAATCGAAGAAGTCAATGTGTTCAAAAGGTGTTTTTCCCTGGAAATCTTCAAAAAAATACGGAAGGGCTTGATCCAAGCATTTTTCGCAAAAATGCACATTTACGATTTGCGGAAAATGCTTGATCAAGCCCTTCCGGTATTTTTTTTTGAAGATTTCCCTGACCTTGGAAAACACCTTTTGAACACATTGAAATCTTCGAATCGTCAAAAAATATCGGGAAGGTGGAGTCCCGGATTCGGGACTCCGGACTTGATCGGGCCTCTATATATATATATATATATATATATACACCGCGATCTGTCAAGGATCCCGGATTTCCGGACCGAAGCGTTTTGATGCTTTTCCCAATTGTTTTGGGAAAAGCCGTCAATGTGTTCAAAAGGTGTTTTCCAAGGCCTGGAAATCTTCAAAAAAAAATCGGGAAGGGCTTGATCAGCGGTTTTTCGCATAAAAAGCGCATATTACTGATTTTGCGAAAACCGCTTGATCAAGCCCCTTCCGGTATTTTTTTGAAGATTTCCGCGTGGCCTTGGAAAACACTTTGAACACATGAACACATTGACGGCTCGATAAATCAAAAAAATATCGGGAAGGTGGAGTCCGGATCCGGGACTCCTGACTAGATAAGAGTGTATATATATATATATATATATATATATATATATATATATATATATATATATATATATATATATATAATTTAGGGATAAAAAAGAAAATTTGTCTAAAGGCCAAGTTTTGGACTTTAAATGGTATTTAGTCCAACTTAACTTATTTTATGCTTCCAATACATTGATAGGAAATATTTGAGGGCTCAAGAACAACATTAGACAAAAATACCCTTAATGAATCATTTTCATGCGTGTCCTTTATGCACTGCTACAAAAAAATAAAAAAATAAAAATGGGCCGACAGTACTGTTCCCGCTGTTGACCGAGTAAACTTGAAAGGGACAACTCATGCATTGTTTCACTGTCCCGAGTGACTTTATGTACCTGCGAAAGCGACGGGTTTTCTCTCACCAATTGAAAGCGACGGATGGGACAAATTGTACCGTCGTTGTTAGACCCCCACCCTCTCTCTCTCTCTCTCTCTCTCACACACACACACACACGCATGGGACAAATTTAATTGGTGGGAGAAATTTAATTTTTCTCTCTTCAATTTTAGGGGTGAGTTCAATTTTAGGGGTGGGTTCAATTTTAGGGGTTTAGGCTCTTTGGGGTAGGGTATAGTGAGTTTAGGCACTTAGGGTGCACTTTCCAATTATAGGGTTTTAGTGGTTTAGGTACTTTCATAGGGTACCCTAGATTTTAGCCACTTAGGGTGCACTTTCCAATTATAGGGTTTTAGTTGTTTAAACACTTTCATAGGGTACCCTAATGTTTTAGGCACTTTCATAGGGTACCCTAGAGTTTAGGTTTAGGGTGCACTTTCCAATTATAGAGTTTTAGTGGTTTAAGCACTTTTTAGGGTACCCTAAGGTATTAGGCATTTTCATAGGGTACCATAGAGTTTAGTTTTAGGCACTTTAATTAGGTTTGGGGGTTTAGGTACTTTCATTGGCTAGTGGGGACATTTTTGGAATGTGTAGGTGATTTGTCTTCTTGGCATTAAAGAAAAAGTTGATGTCCTTATTGAAGTAAAAACCCATTTACTATGTCCTTCCAAAAAACGGACCCAAAAAAAAAAGCTCTCTAATGTATAAGGGGGAAAAAATGAATTTGAATTTCAGCTAGTAGTATCATTTTTGGGACTCGGGGGAGGTGTTGTGCACCCCTCGACCGTTGGATCGAGTTTTGGACGGCTCAGATGCGTTCGATTTTTTTTTAAAATTTTGACTCTTTTTATCGGTAAAAAATTAAAACACATCCGAGCCGTCCAAAACTCGATCCAATGGCCAAGGGGTACACAACACCGTGCACAATACGACTGTGCACAGCACCTCCCCCGCTTCATCATTTTTGTATCAAAAATGATTGTGACACAAACTTTGTGCCACAATCAACCACAACCCCACTCACATGGGGTGTAGGTCCCACATGGGCCCCACGTGCGGGCCCCACACCCCATGTGAGTGGGGTTGTGGTTGATTGTGGCACAAAGTTTGTGTCACTATCATTATTCTGTTTGTATTGTGTACTCGAGGAACCGTGACAATGCGGAAAATCCTCTCACGTGAGCATTCTCCTAGGTGAGAAGCCCATTATATTCTCATTTTTTTTAACCAACATTATATTCTCATTAATGGATATGAAGACCCTAAAAGTTCCTTTTCCAAGTATTTATTATGTCTTGATGCAAAAATGAAATTGATTAGCCATTGTCATCTATTTGGACAAACAGATTTAGGAGAAGTGGAGGGTTACAATCTGATTTTCCATTTTTTGAAAAATAGATTCGTTAACAACATATTTATTGTTGTCTGATCAACTTTAATATTTTGCATGAATAATTTTCACTTCTTGATGATCAGCCATCAAATCAATAAAACCTATTGTAAAATAAGATCATAGTAGAGTCTAGATTATTGGATTACTGGATTATTTTGCATGAATAATTTTCACTTTAGAGTGTCCTTTGGGTAATAATCCAATAATCCAGATTATTGGATTATTCGTTTGTCCTTATTCAAATTTTTTTGCATCCGTTAGTTTGCATCAAGATTTTGTGGTTTCTAGATTCCTCTCTCGACGAGACGAATCTAACAAGTATAAATTTATGGTCAAAACTCAATTTTTTTTGAATAAAGCCAACATAGGTGGATTATTGGGCCAATAATCCACCTATTTTGGCTTTATTCAAAAAAATTAAAATTTTTTAAAAAATAATTAATTGAAGGATGTCCCCAAAGGGACAAGTTTCATAAATTATGCTCTTCTTATGACAGAAGAACTTCATTGCGTTGGTACAAAAACTTTTTTGGAGATGAATAGGAATCACCGAATCACAGATCTTGCATCTTTGTGGTCATATCTAATAAGGGGAAAGGATCCGTTCCAAGTATGAATATTCAATTTACCATCTTTGAATTCACATGTGCAGATGATCTGCAAGTGTTTTATCATTACTATCACTATACTGAAAAAAATCCGTGTTGAGTTTTTGCTGTCATAGCCATAAGGCTCTGTTTGATACCTAGGAAAAGAAAAGAAAGGAGAGGAAAATCAAAAAAAATTCCTCTCCCTTTGTTTGGGTTGAGAGGAAAATGAGAGGAAAAATAATTAAACTAAACTAATTTAACTAAAAAAATTCCTCTTTACTTTCCTCACTCTTTCCTTTCATTTTCCTTTCTTTTCTTTTCTAGGGTACCAAACAGAGCGTAAGTCTACCTTTGGATTGGGAATTGAGATTAAAGTTAGTGTGAGACATGTCTGCGTACATTTTTTAAGCTCGTTAAATTTTCAAACAAAGCTTGAATTCTACTCGGCTCTACTTGCCTTTTTTCCTACTTTTAGCACAAACAATGAGTGGTTCATTTCGTTTGCCTCTCAAACGGACGGCCCCAAAAGAGTTCACCGGAAGGGCCAGTTCATAATACAGATTTCTAAAACAAATTGAAAATTAAACATTGATTTTATAGATAGTGATACCAGAAGCTCCATGTACAAACATATAGGCTAATAATGCCCTTACTTTAATTTGCAACAACTCCATGCTCAACCTAGATACACAAATCTGCATTCTCTAGCTTCATTGGATGGTTTCATCGCTAAGGGCATCAATATCATGCTTGCTAAAACACTGTGCAAGACAAATTGTTGAGCCAAAACCCCCAAAAATCAGCCTCTCTACTCTCCCTCAACAAATTGTGTTTGCTACAGTAACACTACCTCCCTGGCGAGTTACTGTTCACGGGTTATCCCTTTTTTTATTGTTTCTTTCTTTTCCCGAGTTTTGTGCGGCAAGTGGGGGGGGCACGTGTAAGGGTGGGTGTGGAGGGTAAGTCAAAGGGAGGTGGGTCCACCACCATCAGACTTTCGGTAAAATAGAGAGTCTGGTTTTGTGAGTTTTTGATAAAGTGACTTGCTAAATTGTAAAAGGTGTTTTTGTGGTTAAATTTGGTCCAAAATTTGTTGAAGCTGATGAGGATGCTCTAAGTAGTCTCTTTCTTCCTCCCCATTTATTTTCCTCTCCTTCACGATCAAACGCATATGTATAAGGCCCAATAGCTACACACCAAATTCACAGCCCTGGTTTCCATTGTTGTCTTCATTGCTAATCCCTTCAAACGTGATATACTTGTACCACTTTGCACATATAAAATAGACCACAAAATCAACTGTTGTCAAGGCTGCCAATAGGGAGTAAAACTTATCCAAATGACCCCTATTAAGGTTGCCTGGGATCCAACCGGGCATTTCATCTCTGGTAGAGATCTTCATCACAATACTCACTAGCAAACTACTTACGTAGTTCCCCATGGAAATTGAAGTCATGCATAATGCACCCCCAAAGCTCTTCAATCTGTCCGGCGCCTGCCCATTGAAGAACTCTAGTTGTCCAACATACATGAAAACCTTTGATGCTCCAATGAGTACGTATTTTGGGACTTGCCAGAAAATGCTCAAGGAACTTGAACTGTCACAGTTGATGCAAGTTTTTTGTGCGTGTTTCAGCCTGAAATGCTCCACTATCCCTGCTGCAACCATAGCCACTATCGCTGTGATTAGACCGATCCCCATTTTTGAAGCTCAGTGAGGCCTCTAGGGCTAGACTTTCATAGCCTGGCAACTAGGGGGTCAAGAACTAGCCTGTGACAAGGGTGTAGCCAAAACATCAGTAGGGGCAATTACCAAATCAATCTATCTTAATCAACAAGTTTAAACTAAATGAAATCCAATTGTGTTATCATTCTAAAACTAAATGTTAAGTGATTTTTTTCATTCCTCAATGAGACCAATTTTTAAGTTCAACATGTTGTCCTTATTTGAAGTACTATTCCTTCCTAGTCAACAAATCTTTGAACTTGCCTGTAAATGAAGATGAAACTGGCAACGCTGAGGAGGTCGAAGCTAGACATGCTCGCCGGAGGAATGTGGAAGCTCAAAATGGTGGTTTTCATGGCTGCCCCTTGCTCCACAAAGAGAGAGGCCATTTGGGTGAAGACTACTGAATACACAATTGTGCAAAGCCAAATTGGTAGGAGTCTAAGGATGCATTTCACTTCTTCAACTTGGTTCATTGGACAAGTCTTCCAAGGATTGTGACACTCCTTGGCCTGTTGAGAGTACTCCTTTGATGTAATAATTGCTGCTCTATCCAAGAATCTGTACAAGCAAAGTGAAGATTAAGATTACTGTATCTGTATTGTACAATTTGAGTCCTCCATGTCCCAATTGTTTCCATTTAGTCCCCAAAATATATGTGCTCAATTTATACATATATGTGCTCAATTTATACATTTAAAACATAGGGAGCATTACCAATGTTGCAAGTCCATTTTTTGTCTTTTCAAATTTCCAAGGGTAGATATAAAGTTGGACTTACTTAAATTCATGGGTGTGGAGAATTTTTCTGCCCCCATTATCTGAACATCCCTTTCCACCGACTTCAAATAGATCATCTCCACTCTGTGGCACCTCAACCTTCCATTTCCTTGCTGTAGCTACCACCACTTGACAAGATCTAGAGAGAGGATTCCCCTTAGGAGTGTAATGCATGTACTTAGAGGACCCAACAAGAAAAAAGATCAATGCCAAAATAGCAGATCCCGCAGATGCCCAAAAACCCAGAGCCCACATGCCTTTGTCTTCAAAGTAGTCTAGAATGGTGTTTGAAAATAGGGAGCCAAGGTTCAATGCCAAGTAGAAGTAGCTGAAAAAGGCCACTTTGGAGTGCCCTTCCTTGGGGTCCTCTTCATCAAATTGATCTGCTCCAAATGTTGCAATGTTGGGTTGGTACCCTCCATTTCCAAGGGCAAATAGGTAAATTGACGGTAGAACAGTTCGAGTTGGGCTCTCGAGTGGGACCCACATGGTGTTTGTTCATCCCCACAACCAGCAGGCTTGACTAAGAAAATATAGGATGAAAGTGATAGTGATACCAAACCCTGTCATCAAATGTGCTCATGTGAATAAGAAACCACTCAAACATGTAATGCATTGCAAAACAAAGATGTATGCAATGTGAAACTTCTCATTGGATTCTTCCCTGTTACCTGTCTTTTAGACTCCATCCCTCTTACACGATCAAAGGACAGGAGAGGAACTACAACAAAATAATGGGGACTCGGAGAAATTACTAATTGCAGGCTCTATATGATTATGAGTCTCACAACTACTTTCACAACCAGTTATTTGTCTAATGAAGAGAAGCTGAACTTAATGAAAAATTGATTTTGTGATAACTTACGATGACAAAGATGGCTTGAAAAATGGCACAAGTTTTGCATCGTCCCCGGCCAATAAGAGTCACTAAGGAAGGGAGAAGATGTAGACAGTGCCAGTCCATTTGCTAACACTGTTTGCAGCCTCAGCATTGTCTTGGCAATCACTCTTGTAAGAAACAACACCAAGTTGACCCCAACCCCAAAAAAATACCAGTGTAGTAAGCCCTTGGTTCACTGATTCATTATTCAATCAAAGAAACAGAGTTATCATGTTCGGATAGAGAGTGGACTCCAGAAAAACCTCAAAAGTATGTGAGACAGTGATCTTAATTATTAGAAGTACTGCTGATTTGGTAGTTAGGCATGCTTAGACAACGGTGACTTACCTAGTATTAGAGTTCCAGCAAACCATGTTCCAGTTCTACCTCGTACTGCAGGACTACCGTGTTGATCTATTGTTCCATCAAGCGTGTAAATCTCTTCTTCCTTCATTTTTGCTTCGGGTCATTGATCTCCTGGAAATGGATTATATATGTTGTGACGGATATGTAATTTCTTGCTAAGTTTAATAAACAAAAGGAAAATTCTACCATCCGCCCATTAAAAGTGCTCTTTGACAGGTAATAAGAAGTTTTTAGCGGTAAAAGTGAATGTACTCTTACCGGTCAAAAGCATTCTTACCGGTAAGAAAGAACTTTTATCTTCCGCCCAATGGGCAGACGATAGAAGGACTGTAAACAAAATTTTAGTTACATACGTGCCAATTGCCTAAATGAAGTTTCCAGAAAATTTTCGCAATCTGCTAAAGTTCATAAAGAGCAATATGGTTGCAATTTTGATGCATTAACGGAACAACGCTTGCCACTAATGAATCTTCCCTCAATTACCTGCATGATCGGACATCAATGGGTACATTAACAAATATGAATATGTGTTTATGTTTAAATATTCAAGTCCCTATCGATGTCTGATCACTCTAAGTTTTGGCATGCGTTACCAACTCGAGCCAAAATAAAATGAGCTTTCCACATCAAAATTAATCGGCCTCGAATGGCCCTGACAGCAGGCATCCCTAGTCCCCCCTATTAAGGCAATAATCCAACCATTTCGACAACCAAAATACGTTTTAAACCGTATTTTAACCAATTTTCAAAATGGACCCGCATGCATCACTGCACCGATCATTTGTTTTAAAGTTTAAACCGTCTAACGATGAGGATGAATTAACGATTTCTAGTACATGGAGTTCAATTGGACCCATGCATCACTGCATGCATGGTTTTCTATTCACAATTCAACCCCTAGCTACCCATACACTATTCAGCTTAAACATCAAGTTGTATCAATAATTTCATGAGCCTATAAATGGAAGAACTAGAAAATGAGAGATGACCATCTTTGTATATACATTCATGAGAGAGAGAGAGAGAGAGAGAGAGAGAATCAACTAACCAGCTTTAAGCAAGCCATTGGTTCTCCCAAAAAAATATCACAATGAGGGACAAATGGGGAGACAAGGAGAGAGAAGAAGGTTTTTGAGATATTCAAGAGAAGTGATGAAGAGAGGTGGAGAAGAAGTTATATATAGACACAGGGCCGGCCCTGGTATTTGGGTTGCCCAAGCCTGACCTAAGTTTGGTTGCCCACTTAATATTAAGTCATAAAAAAACATACAAGTAAAAAAATATATATATATATATATCTACGTCACATTGTTCTTTTAACTTGAATTACATCAAAAAAATAAAATCAAAATGTAATCCCAGTTATAATGCTTTATGATTAACACAACAAATTTAAAATAAAAAAAAACTTTTCCTTGTATTTTTTCAAGCAAGTTTTCTTGGTTTTTAATATATCCAAGAAGGTAAACAGATCAAATATGGTATTGTAGTTTCGTAATTTAGCTAAAATAAACTTTTGTAAAAGAATTATACAACTCTGAAAAAATGATTCAAACGTAACAAAGTACCTCTCATACTTATGTTTTCTCTCACTAATCATATTTATCAACTTACTTTTTGTAAAGATACTATTTTAACAATAAAGATTATCTACTTTAAATCTTTTTATTAAAGTTTGTTGTAGAAATCGTGTTATCAACTTTACTCTCGTAAAAATGCTATTTTAACAATAAATATTATTTATTTTAAATCTTCTTTTCTCAAAGTCCATTGAGTAGAAATAAATTATTTTGGTCTATTTATTGTCAACATTTATTAATTTGTGAATTCAATTTGAAAAGCTAGAACTAGAACTAAAATAAACTAAGAGAAGAAAAAAAAAAAAAAAAAAACACTTACTATAAAAACATTGATGGTGTGCAAAAGAAAATGACTCCTTAGGGACTTGAACCCAGTCCATTTACTTCAATAGGCGTGCACTTACCAACATTGTTGGCATTGTCATTGAGTTCAAATTGGAATAAGAAAATTATAATATGTATATCTTCAAATTTTTTTTTGTTTTTTTGTTGCCCCTTATCTGCACAAATATAAAAAGGATTCTGGAGGGCTCTCCAAATAAAGTGCTCTTAAAACGGGCTTGAGTCATGTCACCCAGGCCGGCCAAAATCAAATTTGTATAGACAGAGGGTGTGGGATAAATGAAGAAACCCTTGACAAAGCAACTACTTGAGAAGAAGAAGAAAAGGTACGTTTATATTTATCAGAGAGAGGAAAAAAAAAAAAAGGTAAGAGAGTTAACCACCAGTGGCGGAGCCATGATTGAAATTCGGAAGTCGTATTGTTCGATGGGATTTCTCTTTTGTTGTTGCGTTTTGTCCTCAAAATGTGAAGGGAAGGTTACGTGTATATTAAGTAATATATTGCCAAATTTTGTCGTGGACTTTTTCTATTAAAAATAACAAAATTTTGGAACAACTCTCTTGGGCTCTCCAAATGAAGCCATTGAAATATTCTTGTTATGTGTTATAATCCAAACTGTTCATTTTTTAAAAACAGGTCTTTGCTTTATCTGCACGAATATAAAAAGGATTCTAGTATGGGCTCTCCAAATAAAGTGCTCTCTTAAAAACGCGCTTGAGTCATGTCACGATGCAAGGCTCTGGCCCCCCTCGATGGCAACAAAATCAAATTTGAAAAAAAAAAAAAAAAAAAAAATTGTGGCTAGGAAATGTGTTGGAAGCGTGGAATGGTTGGATACTGATCCTGGGAGCGTGTAAAAGTAAAGGAACCACTTTTCAAAACATCGTCTCGTGTTTCGACCAAACCCCCTCCTCTCTCAACTTTTCCCTCGGATGATTTCCTCTTCGATCAAGCCTCCCTCTTCTCTCGGTCCGAATAAATTTAGATTGAAATTAAATGTAACAATACTTTTTAAAAATGTAAGATGATTCAAGTCGTAGGTCATCAATCGAACGATCAAGAGAGCTCACTACACGTCTACACGCCCTCATAGAAGTTCATGACAAAATGATACATCTCCCTTTCACATATAACATCGGATTGGCTGTGATTACGCTGTACATGACAATGATGTTTACCACAACATGCACTTTACATTTTGCTTCTTTAACTTTTGCGACATCATCTCTGGTGGGCTTCTTTACTCCAAGTTGAGGCCTAACAATTCAGCACTGCTACATACGCAGAAAACACACCCAGAATTTATTCAGAATTTAAAAATCAAGGCCGTTGATTTACACTTTCGGTCATCTCTAGTGGTAGAGTTAAATGACATATTAGTGTAAGAAACTAACAGTTAGCATCAAACAAATTTATTTTCGGTATATAGTGGTGTAGTTAATGTGTAGTTAACTTGTGTCAGAGTTAAAAAAAATTAAGTCAGATGTCAACTGTCACTCCAGCAGTAGCTAGAGTCAAGTGGGCCCAAGCGGGGCCCACGGGGAAAATTTTCCGAAGATTGTTGTGATGAGAGTAATGCAAGTACACGCATGTGGCACTTGAAGGATTCACAACCTGACACGCATAGAGTGGATTGCACATTCAGCGGGACCCATTTTTGCCGTGCATGATTGTTCACAGGTTATTGTACCAAGCGGGACCCATTTTTCACCCATTTGGTTGACACGTTATTGTACCAAGCGGGACTCACATTAAAACATTTTGCTTGGTTTTGCTGAATATTTTACTCGAGCAAAACATCCAACAACAATGGCCGAACAGCAGCTATAAATACACAGCAGTTGGGTCATTTTGAGATATGAGAGCAGCACTAGTTCGTCCTTTGCTCTCTTATTCATGGATAAAAACTCTATTGAGGGCTAGGGTTTTTAAACCTTGACGATTTGCGAAGGCTTGTGAATGTCGTGAGTCTCAAGATCATCTTAAAGGGGCTAGCTTATTCATCTTCAAATCAAAGATTTTTAGGTTAAGTCCTTTTCTGGAGTTCGAAAGGTGATTTGTTTGGAAGGCTTGGGAATTCAAGATTCTGTGATCATGCAAAAGTGTGATGAACGTGGATTCAGCCAATATGTTTTAGGATGCGTGGTAAGGATAGACATCATTGAGTAAGTCTATTTGTAATCACACAATGTTTCTAATGCATGATTCCTTCCCGTAGTTTTTACCCATTTAGAGATTTTTCACATAAATCGTTGTTCTTCGATTGCTTGATTTCCTTTCATTGATTGGTAGGTCGACTATTAATAGATACTAGATTGAAGCAAATCTATATGCCTATAGGTGATCTAGGGTTTTACAAGTGGTATCAGAGCCAGAAGGTCATAGATTTGAGCTGCGGGAGCGCCATCGTGAGGGAGGGATTTGAACCTGGAGTGCCCCCATGGATTTAGTTATACAATGTCACTCCCTGCGACCCCTCTAAAAACAAACTTGCAGGTGGAATGTCGGATATCATAAAAGACTTAATTAATTGAGACCCTTCCTAATACCAATTTGTTTTAGGAGAGATGGTGGAAAAGCGGTCCGATAGTTACTAAACAAACTTGTTTGCTTAAATTTAAAATTAAAAGAAAACAAATGAACCCCACATCCAACATATAAAAATGTTCATGATACACAAGAAGGGGCGGAACTTTTAAAGGGGTCGGTGGCACCGCCCACCTGGAGTCCCAACCTCCCAATGGTATAGCAATTTTTTAGCTATTATGTTTAATTAATCTTAGAATGCGTGTGTTTTTGTAGATGGTAAATATTTCTCCGTTCCAAAAAGATTGTCTTGCCCACAAAAAACAACTATAAAATAAATTGCATTTTGACTCAAAGAATTTTGTTACTTTTTTCCCTAAGATACTCTCTCCATAAAAAATTGCATCAACAAGTGAAATTAAAAGTACTTCGTGAGTAATTTCCGAAATTAAAAATGCAGAGAAATTTCCGAAATTATGTAGAAAAGTAATTTTTTTTATCTCCAAATTGCACGACTATTCACGAGGGTCTAGCAATTTGAAACAGAGTGAGTACTAAGTATCAATGAGGTCTTTTAATTTTTGGGGGGAAAAAAAACCTTGACTTTGTTCTAGTAAAAACATCTTCTTTATAAGTTCTCCGTTTTATATATTAAGCAACATTCTTTTTGAAACGGTGGGAGTTTATAGATCATTTTGAGTGCCACCTCCTAATTCTCTCCCACTATACAAAGAGAGGGACAAAATAACTTCTTCCATCATAGTTTTATCCCCTCACAACATTAAAATCCAAGAATAAACTTATTCCGTCTTTCAAAAAACAATAAATAATCTTATTCCGCACATTCCAAGAGGCGGATGGCACGAGACAATGAATGCAAGCCTATTTTTGATTAAGTGCTTTATCATCAAAGGGAGTGTAACCAATATTGTAATAATTGTATAATCTAGTAAGAGTTAAAATCCGCACATACTGGATAAAGCTAAGTCCAATGCTGATATGGCACGAAAAGGTGCATGTTTGCCTAATTGTGTCACTCCCTCCCTTTCTATTTTAGAACTAAATAGTTTTAAATTTAACCAATTTTTCACTTCGCCTCATTCGTCTCACTCATTTAAAAAACTAATTAAGATATTTAATTTAGTGAAAAAAATTAGAAAGACATTATGCACAAAAATATTTATTCGATTTGAAAATTACATGATTTTTTCATCAAAAATTACTAGTATTTTTCTTCATCAGTTTAATCAGTCGTGAGCAGGGGATGAAAAAGAAAGAAAGAGAAAAAGAAATTTCCCAAATTGATATTTTAAAATTAAATTGTATGGTTGGCAGAGAGCGAAAAATACAATTATCTTTAAAGAATAATGTTTGGTGAGGTGGTAATGCCATCCTTGGTTCCAAATCAATTTTTGCATTTGTGCCATTTTAGAACCGGAGACTTTAGGGTTTGTTCTCTCCTAAGATTTAGGTTCGGAACCTTTCAAGTGCTATCAACTCATTTGGGATCAGTCCATACGAAACTTTTGTTCTGACTTTAATAGGGCTCTCATGCAAGTGGGCGATGAAATTGGCCCCCAAAATTAGTCAAGGTATGTGTAACCAGGCCCGAACTCCGAGCTACCAGAAAAATGACATGCTTTTTATGGATATCATGAGAAATTTATTAATACTCCTAACAAGGTAATGATATTATTTGTTGCAGCAATGATGAATTTGGCACATAGTATGACATTGTCATTTTCTAGCAGCCCTTTTGTATTTGGCACAAAGTTTGGCATCATTTTTTGGGTCTTGTTGATACCCTGATCTTTCACCAAATTGCAAGCAGATTAGCCTATTATGGTAAAGCAGAGAGCTTTCTTGTTTCTACAAAGAAGCTGAAAAAGATTGCAAGCAGACAGATAATTATCAAAGTAGCATCAACATCTGATGGAACGTTTTAAAACTTATCTCAAAACTATCAATCAAACAAAGGCTTTAATAATTCAAAGCCACTGAGTAATCATTCTAGTCCATCCCGTCGAAAGAAAACATTTACTAATGGAAAAGGAAAACAAAAACACATTGGGTATGTGCGCGTTTTTATCCTGATAAAGCTACTTAGGTTGAATTTGGTAAAAAAGTTTCAGTGAGATACTGCCCCATCGTTCCTAAATCCTAATGTGTTTCTCATTTGATAAAATCTGCTAAAATCAACATTTTCAAATGGGGAAGAATCTTTGCTAAAATCAGTGTCTTTAAGATTACAGTAATGTATTTTTGCACGAGAGCGAAGTTTTTTTTTTTGATCGGCAAAGAAAATTTCATCTCCATAAAGGGCGAAATATGAAATTAGTACAACAGAGAAGATCCTGCATTGAGGTAGTCTCGAAGGAACCAGAATCCTCCTACTTCTAGAGCTCGCAGAAACCTAAACTGCCCCTCACCTCTCATTTTTAGAAGAAAATAGTACAAATAAAACTCCTATTGGCAAGGTACCAACAAGACTCCAAGTGTACAGTGAATGCAATTCTTTTGGCCATTGCTCCAAAGGATGTCACCTTAATCCTCTCTTGAAATCTTCGAGTCGAGTTTGGAAGGAGAAAGAGGGAAAAATTGACAGTAACCTAAAGGAAGGCTATTTTTTCGTTAGTAGTAATACGAAAAAAAAAAAAAAGGTTGTCCATAGTCAGTTTTGTTCCAAAAAGGAGAAGCAAACGCTTCTTCCATCGCGGATTATGATTCCCTTCTCTGCAAGAGCTTGAACTGGAATTGAAAGGACAAGATACAGAGTCCTCTTATGGCGATTGGCAACGTCCTATAGGAAGATATTTTTTTGAAAAAAACTCGAGGATAAGTAGAGCACCAAATGAGAGATAACAGCACCAACAACAAAACCATACTCAAAAGAAAGCATTTATAGTGAACAATAGTCAAAATTTGTATCCCTCTCTCTACATGTACCTTAACTTTTTCACTAGGTCTATAGAACACCAACAACTATACACAGTACTTTCATTGTTCTTAGGTTCTTCCCTTGGACTTGCATCAAACTGACACAAACCTCATACCAACTAAATTGAAGCAGTGACGTGTTTTCTTACCGAATTAACAGATAACGCACGCATTTGGATTCTCATCCACACTTTGATGAGCATAATAATATGTGCTCACCGGAGGATAATATGGCCGGTAAGGTGAGATTCCAAGCACTGGTTCCTTCTTGGGCTCTTCCTGTTTGGCTTCCCCTTCTTTCTTTGCCTCTTCCTTTGTTTCCTCCTTTTTGGTCTCGTCTTTCTTGGGTTCTTCTTTCTTTGCATCCTCTTTCTTCTCCGGCTCTTTTGCAGGTCCTACTAGTATAATTTCAGTTGCCCAAAATTTGCGCAATTTGCTCACTACAGTTATTGGATCCACAGTTCCAATCACTGTCAATTGCTTGGCCTTCATGTCTATGGCGATAGAATCAATTCCTACAGAATCACAATACCAATTCAGTAACTGATACAGTTTACGTACTTGTTTCTACCTCATTCTCTGACTCGACCAACAGCCGAAAGTCTGTTTCCAGTCTCCATTAGGAAGACACGAAAGAACAACCAAATATGTCAGTGCACAATAAACCTATTCAATCTCACAATACATTGTGATATCAAGTTCGTTCCCCTCTATTATTTTGGTCACATTTTCTTGGTTGGGTTTTTACCCTTCGATGCATTGGTTAGCGGGAAAAAAAAAGGAGAGAAAATGTAAATCTTGTTTTGAATATGAGTTCACAGCACTCGTGCAGTAAAGGTTTAGTAATGTATCGTTAAAATGAAAAAAATCCATGCCAATCTAAGATGGCTTGCATGGTTAAGGAGGGGGAAAGTCATTTTCAGTCATTGCTATCTTTTTAAGTTCTTCTAAGGAAGTTTTACCATGTTGGGAAATTCCTATTTATGTTTTCGTCCCACAAAGATGAAATATTGGTTGCGTTTGTGCTTATACGGTAAGCTTTTTAACACCACCTCCATGGAAGTATTAGGCTTGTTTTGCATCCAATTTTCCCTAGTATCCATTCATGAAAAATGAAGCAATTTTTTCCTAAATAGCCTTTGTGACTTCTCCTAAATGAGTTTACAGCATAGAATTTGTTTCTCCTGAGTGAGTTCGCAACCTTAATGTCTACCATTCTTCCCAAGGAATATTATCGTCTTATCTTCTCATCTTTATCAGTTCCATGGATTTGTTGTTCGATTTCTCGGAGAATTTTAAAGACAGCTAAATTCTTCTTCTTCTTTGCATTTCCTTCGTTTTCTTGAGGTTTCTACTAGGCAACATATCATTACAATCGAATGGAAAATATGAAGCAGGATTTTTTATACCTCCAAGAGTAGAGACTGTCTTCAGGGCCTTCCTCTTGTCTTGGTCATCATTTAATTCCAATTTCAAGACAAACTTCTGAAATAACAAGCCAAGAAAAGAGGAAAAAAAACAAAGTTAAAGCCAATCAAGCTTCTCAAATTAGCTAAAATTTGATTCTCTTTTGGTTCTTCTACAAGCCAAGAAAAGAAAAAGCAAATCTATCAGAGCTAATCAAAGCTTCTCAAATTAGCTAAATGGTAGTAAAAACTGATTCTTGTTTTGTTTTTCTACAACTTCAAGACAAACTTGTGCAAAAACAAGCCAAGAAAGGTAAGACAAAACAAATCTATAGGAGCCGATCGAGCATGTCAAATTAGCTAAAAACTGAATCCATTCTTGTTTTTCTGAAATTTCAAGACACAATTCTGCAATAACAAGCCAAAAAGAGGAGAAAAACTTGAGCGCCGGCTGGGTACTTTTTCGATAAGCCAATTGTGACAACATACTAGAAAACCAAAAGAGACCATTTACGAACAACAAAGATCTAATTAAGCATCAACCAGACTTTATCAATTCAAATCTGAGAATCAACCAGATTCCCATGATTGGAAGCAAAAACCCATAAAGAATAGTATCTAAAATTCTTGAAAACCCAATAATACTTGTGAAGAATTAGAGCAAAAAAGAACTAGAATCAATTGGATTCAGAGTTTATTCAAGCCCTATTGGACATTTCACATATGGACATCAAGTAATCAAAAGAAAGTGCCAGAAAGTTCTGGTACTTCAAAAACAACCCCAAAAAGTTCATATACAAAAAAGAATTGGATTCCAAAAGCTACCCAAAGAAGAAAATCAAATCGAAAAGCCAAAACCCATAAAGAACTGCATGTTTAATTCTTGAAAAATAAACAAAAAGGTGGGAATCAAAAGAGCAAACCTTCATTTGGGTGGGTTATTTGACTGGGCAATGAGGGCTGAAAAGGCAAATTGGGATCAGAACAGTGAACAAAGAGATGAATAAACAAGAATGCTGAGAACTAGAGGGGAGAGCTGAATAAAGAGAGAGAAGACGAAAGTGAATGATTCATTTGACGAAAAAGATGTGAGGTTGGGGACCGAAGCCGAAGTGGAATCACAAAAATTCGAATCAGAGCAAAACGTATAAAATAAGCGACTGGGGAAAAGTGAAGAGGGATAAAAGTAGATAGAGAGAGAATCGCTTGACTTTGGGGGAGTTTCCCAAGAATTTTATGAGATAAAATGAGAAATTTGATTTTAGTTGGTGTTTTATGGAGGGGTGATAAAATCAACTTGTTTTCCCAATAGATAAAATCTAGTGTGATAATAGTTGTGGATAATATAGTGTGATAAAATCGCCTTCCTTTTATCCATTCGTAAAAGATGATGATAAAATCGAAGATGATAAAATCAAATAATCCATTGGGAAACTCCCCCTTTGTGGTGAAAAAATGTTGACCAGTGGAACTATTTAGGCTAGAACTCTCCAAAATCACTTTTGGAGAGTTCGGATTTAAAACAGAAAGGGGGAGGAGGGAAGAGAAAATAAATTTGGGCCGTCTAAAATTATTAGTGAAGCAGCCTCACGTGACGGAGGGAGTAATTCTACGATCTCCAATTCTAGTAGTTTGAAAAAAGGTTGAAACAAGCTTTCACTTTCTTACTTCTGTTTTTTTTTTTTTCATCAACTAATGCTACGGACACAAATGAACACACACATATAAAGATATACTCCATCTACAAATGTTGATGCAAAAACCCAAATGCATCAGACGATTACAGATACAGTATTTATGTGGATACGTGTTCTTGGCATTTTTGCCGTAGATTGGCCATTGATGGGAAAGCGCTAAGCACCAAATTGTTTGGGTAGAGGACCAGCCAAGTGGTTACAAATGGGCGGTGGCCTCACTTGGCAGCAAAAGTGTCTCACTGTCACTTGGCAATGGGTCTCTCTCTCTCTTTTATCCTTTTCCTTGTATGATACTTTTGAATTTTTTATAATTAGTGTTTATAAATGATGGTTTCGAAGAAGACATATATTAGTATCATTTGACAATTAAGGTATAAAAAAAAAAGTGTGTATTTCCAAAATTAACCTCCATAAATACAAAATAACTTTAGAAGTGAGATTCAAGGTGTAGAAAAAGAAATTAATGTTCATTTTGAAAGGAGACGTGCATTAAAAAGTTGGAATTCTTAAAAGGGATCAACTTTGTGTACAGAGTACTTCTGTAGTTGTAATATTAGTATAAATAAAATGTGTATATTTTTCATTTATTAAAAAAGTGGTAAATTGAGAGTACATTTTAATTGTCCAATTGTTCTTTGTCTAGAACTTCAAATTTTGGAATGGAGAGATGTGATAGGTGAGGGGCATGGGTAATAGAACAAATTTCAAAACCACTAATCATTTTTTATTTAAATTTCCTAAAGAAGAATGCAGGGATGGAGGGAAGTGTATGTCACCCTAAATGTAGCATAAAATAAACATTAAAAAGTTATAATCTATGTTTTCAGTCACTCCAAACTTCAAACTGAAATAAAAAGTGGCTATGTACGTAGTGGAAACAATTACTTCATTTTACTTATATATGTATGTTTTACTTGTGAATATGTGTAAATCCTAGTTCCGTCTGGAAGAATGGTTAAAGTAAATTTTACCATTTTCATCCTATTGTATCCTTTACAATTTCACGTGCATTGCACGTGCGATTTTACTAGTAGATGAAATGGCATGACTGATCTATTTGGCATGATTTAAAAAATATTGAACGATTTTGATAATACATCTTCGTGAGCCAGGAAAGGTCCCATACAGTACCTTGATGCAGGAGGTGAGTCAAGATTGTATGGATTTAAACATGAACAAATGTCATAACCTACTTGCATGTATTCCATAGGAAAACCTATGAATAAGTAAAGAACAAGACAAAAACAAAATATACTCTAATACGTGTTTTACATATTTTTAATATACTTTTACACATTTTTCAAACATTTCAATACACATTTTTTATTTATTGTTTTAAGGGGGGCAAATGAAATGATGGTGCTATCATTCGGATGCGGGGATGCTGCTGTGCAAGGGGCGCACAGCAGCTGCTGCAGCTGAAAAACGACGTCGTTTTGATGCCAAAACGCGGAAAAAATTCGGACTTCTGTTTGTGGCGGTTAGATTAGATCCAACGGCTGGGAAAGGAAAGTCCCTCAAATGAGTTCGCGGGTCATCATTTGCGGGTATGTTCCAATCGCGGGTCATGACTAACCCGGGTCATGACTAACCCGGGTCATGACCTCTTTCCCCTCTTTCCTTTTAAACAACAGGAGAGGGAGAGAGAGAGAGAACAGAAGAATAACGAAGGAGAAGAACAGATCGATCGAAGAAGAACGAAGACGAAGATATCTGGAACCGACAAAGGTCTCTCTCTCTCTCTCTCTCTCTCTCTCTCTCTCTCGTTAAACTAGGGTTACGTTTTTTATTTCTTTGATTTTGTTCATACATTTACCCGATCCGTTGAATTTATGGGCTTAGTGAGCCCAATCTTGGTGATACGAAGGCTGAGATATCATGGGACAATATTGCTGGATATAATCAGCAGAAAAGGTACGCTACAATCTTGGGTTTTGAGTAAATAATTGGTTTGTTGTCGGTTACCACGAGTTCATTAGTTTGTGTTGACCTTTGATATGGCTTGGGGAGATAACAAACATCAAATATTGTTGGCTCTTCAAAGTCCTGAAGTGTATGATGACATAGCTCGTGGGTACGCTACAATATTCTTATTCTTCTTGGTCATCGACTTCTTCTTCTTCTTCGATCGATCCATTCTTCTTCTCCTTCGATTATATTCTCCTTCGTTATTCTTCTGTTCTCTCTCTCTCTCTCTTGTTCAAGCGTGAAGCGTGAAAGGAAAAAGGAAAGAGGGGAAAAAGGTCATGACCCGGGTTAGTCATGACCCGCGAATGGAACTTACCCGCAAATGATGACCCGCGAACTCATTTAAGGGATTTTCCTTTCCTAGCCGTTGGATCTAATCCAACGGCCAAAAACAGAAGTCCGGATTTTTTCCGCGTTTTGGCATCAAAACGACGTCGTTTTTCAGCTGCTCAGCAGCTGCTGTGCGCCCCTTGCACAGCAGCATCCCCGCGTCCGTGTTATTCCAACCAAATTTACAGGCCTTTTATTGCAATGATTGTAGGTGTTGATGTATTCATGCATATAGACGTAGGAAACCGGCCCTACATAAATGTACGGCAAGGATTGCAAACGGATATATGGTCCATATGAGTTTTGTGGTCAATTAATTTGTTCACTTTCCACGTAAGGCACTCATCAGCTTCTGAAGAAACTGCATGGTCGGGGTTAATTTACATGATGAATTTCATTAATGAACTTGAGAATAGAATAGGGTTTGATAAGATAGAGGTTCGCATTTTATAGAGAATTTCAAAATTTTCGTCTTCTAGTTGAGGAGATAGTAGGGGTTCAATAAAATAGAGCTTGTACAAAGGTGTAATGTGATCTTGTTTTAATTTCGAATATTTTTCAAGTCTATTTTTCTTCTGAAGTCAAGTCATTTCAATAGAATTTTCACATAATTTAGCAATCCCAAAAGAATGTCTTACATAACACTTTCTAAGTTGAATTTCATCTAAGCTTATTTTTTGACTATTTGAATTTTTTTAACTGATGTATTTGAGGAGAATGACCTAACTCGTAAAGCGTGTGTAGACACCCCAATTTGATTATATGTGAATTCTAAGCAAGAGTCCAGGTGTATCCCCAATGATGAAAAATTACTGACGACGTCGCGAAATTTATTTTATTTAAATAAATGCTTCAATAAACTTGGATTTACCATCCACCAAGAAAAAGACTACCAAACTCACTCAAACCAATTCATTTTGGCCCATTATAAAGCCCAGCAAATAAGCCCAAGTTCTAGCCCAATAAAAAGTCCAATTTCTAATCCAAAATATCATTTTACGAACGTTATATCACAAGAGCAACCGACATATGCACGCAGGAGAATGGGCCTCTATGCTGTAAAATTATGGAAGTCAAACCTTGCGGACGCAACATAATACCTTGCGGACGCAAGGTCAAAATCCCAGACAGATCCTGCAGCTTGGCATGGCTGTCCATTCTCCATTTACTCACCTCCCATCCGAATTCTGGAGTAAAATTAGTGCAACAAATTTCTTTTATGCCTATAAAAGGAAGTCTAGGTCTTGGTTTTCAACACACAACAAAAATCCTCAAGAAAACCTTGCTAGAAAAACCTTTGTTCTCATTGTTTTTCCTTTGCAAACCCCTTTCCCGAACCCAAAATTCCTTTCCGAAAATCAGCCACGAAAATTCCAAAAATATTAGTCTTGAGCCTAGTTTCCAAAATTACCCAAAGCCTTGCCTTTAATCCAAGTTTTTTGAAGCATTAGTTAAATAAAGTGTTTTTCGCGGCGAACGGAGTTCATATTAGCCGAATTCGTGATTTTGAGGGGAGCATCCGGACGTTGATCAAAAGAAGTTCAGTCTTCGCCCTTTTATTAATTTGTGGTAATATTTCATTTCTCTAAATCTAGCCTCATGCATCGTTAATTTTATTTATTTATTTTCCTTGTTCCCTCTCCCGTAATTGTCTAAATTACTTTAAATCTTCTTTTAAAATCTCATAATTATGAGTAGAGACTAATCATTTTGATTAGGCGGGATGGGTGCATTTTTCAAATAAAACCTTCCCATCCCGTAACTTAGCTCCCGAACCAAGTTCACTCTGGTTACGATGGACCGGTTGTTTCGAATTTTGTACGTTGAATTCGATTGCTTGGTTAACCTTAAAATCAAGTGGCGACTCTAACGAACGCGTGTTCTAGTACTTTCAAGGTTTCTTGCGGAAGTCACGGGTGCCCACAGCGTGAAAAGCCAAAAATGCAGTAATTCACTTATAATTAGTAGAACGGGGCCTAAGACTCGAACTCCTCTTCAGTACTGTCTTCTTTGTCCTTTGTCACTCGCTAATTCTCCCTTTCTTCGGTACTGTCTTCTTTGTCCTTTGTCACTCGCTAATTCTACCTTTCTCTATCTATGTTTCTATTCTTTGTTCTCCGCATAGCATACGTAGAATAACTATTAAGAGCATCTCCAACCACATTCTTCAATTTGAAGAACCAAAATAATGTTTTTTATTAAAAAGGTGACTTTGAAGAATGCCATTATTCACTCTATCTCCAACCCAATTCTTCATTTTTCCCTCTATTTCACTCCAAAGCTTTCCCTCTAGAAAAATTTAAATTTTATGCTACAATTTTTTTGGGGGGATATATCTGATATTGGTCTCATTTTAAAGGTATTTTTAATATCTTTTTATTGGTACCATTTTTATGAATATTTGATCAAGAATTTAAAAGATAAGCACATTTAGATAAAATGAATAGTGCAAAACTCATTTGAAGAATGTTCTTCATTTTTTACGTGGTTCTTCATATATGAAGAACAAAAATTGATTCTCTAAAATGAAGGAGGGAAATGAAGATTGGTTGGAGCCCCTTCATTCTTCAAAATGAAGAAATGAAGGTATGGTTGGAGATGTTCTAACAAGTTTAGCAATATAAGACCTAGTGCCAAACTTGAACTACTATTTCTAAGAGCATCTATAACAATTCCCATTTTTTTAGAGAATTTCATGCTATTTCTAAAAAATAACAAATGAAATGACAAATTGGGTGTCACACCCACAATTCTGATGTAGAACAAGTAGCGGCCCAATTCTATGATCAATTGGACCGGTCGAAGCCTAAGAGGCCCAAACAACTCTTAATTGAAAATTGCCAATTTCAGCAATTTATCGACGAGCCCGGAATAGGCCCAAACTTGGTGGGCTGAAACAGAATCGCGCTGCGGTCAATACTCAACACCCTAAGTCGTGATTGATGGTGGAATTCGGCCAAATTCATTCGTTTAGGCTTCAATTAAGTAATTTTGCTATTTTAGGTAAAATTAGATTACGAATTACTCTTAGCATGTAATTCCGTTTTCATTGTTTCCAATTGGGAATTTCTTATTTTTCTTTCTAGTTTTCAATTTTGGGAGTTCTCCCAATTTTCGGGATATTTTATTTTTTAGTAAGTTATTGCTAGGGTTTGCTAGTTTTACCTATCTCTTTCTTCTTGTGGATTCAAGAAAACTCGAGGATTCGAGACCTATCATCGTTTGAAAAAGTGCGCTAACTATTCTCTCGTGACTTTCGCTGCGTCATGTGGTATCAGAGCAAAATCGTTTCTGGCTCGATGGCACCTAACAAAGTTGAAAACACACCCCTAGACGTTCCTTAAGGGCTTGCTGGTCTACAAGCGACGGTAGAAGAACAACAAACGCAGTTTTGAGATTTCCAGGTCGAAATTCGAGAGACGATGCAACAGCTGAATCTTCGCCTCGACCAAGGAGCATGAAGGGTTAAAGAGAATCGCGCGGTGGGAGTTGCCCAACGCCGTCCTCTTAACCAGGATCGGGAACGCGGGGTGGGATTTGCCCAATGCCAGCCTGATAACAAAAATGTAGTTCAGAGACGCCCAACTAATCGTGCAGACAGTGAAGAAGAATCAGAGGCAGAAATAGAAGAACCAGCAGGAAACCATCCACAAGAGCGACCACAACAATTGTTCGATGAATATCGTGTGAAGGTGGGCCTTCCCACGTTCAACGGTAACCTCGAATTGAGGAGTTCTTGGACTAGCTTTCGAAGGTTGAGCGATTCCTTGACATGATGGGAATTCCAGACTCAAAGAGGGTATGGTATATGATTGTTGCTTGGAGGGATGCCAACCTAGTTGGGATGTCTTTTAGCGTTATGATGCCGCTTCCTATGCTCAAATTGTCTTCGGGTTCAAATTGTATTCATTTGTATGCTAAGTTGATCTTTGTTTTTGGTGATTTGCAGTTACGTGATGGCTTCCTTTGCTCGGTTTCTTTGGGACACCAAGGAGGAAGAAGAAGACGAAGAAAATGGCTTCGCCAAAAGAGAAAATAGTAGCAGTATTAATTTATCAGGACCAAGTTTCTTCCATGGAGTTTCTCCTCAACCCCCTCCAATTGCATCATCAAGTATCTGCCATGAAGTTGTCCGAGGATTAGGGAAATGGAGCTTGGAGCTTTTGGCTTTTGGTTATTGTTATGAATTTAGTTTAGTTTGTGGAAATCTTTGAACTCTAACTTCGTTATTGTTATTAGTTTGAGAAACAAAGCATCGGGTTTGTTGATTATTTGTTTTGCTTCTGTTGATTCCTATTTATATGGTAAGAAAATGATGGCGGCACAATAGATCATTGCGCTGTATGCAATGAATGAAATGAGACTCACAAACAAAGCTTAGCCTTACATACACATTTCGAACTCGGGATCATGTCTTTGTTTGATTGCACAAAAATCTGAATTCTAGGTTACCCATTTGGCTAGTGGAAGGGCCAATCATTAAAAAATTCAGACACAACATATTGACCAAATGAAACTTTATCACAAAAAAAAAAAAACATAACTCTCTCTCTCCTACCACTGATATGCTGCACCAGAAACATAACTCTACAAATGAAAATGGCAAATGCTTCGAAGGAACAACTGATATCTCATAACTTTAGTATCCAGAGCAGCATTTATAATATTCTCATGTCTCATAACTACAACTAGAAAATAAATTCTGAAACATAAAATCAGAAACATCTTTTCAGAAAACATCTCTAGCATAACTTCACAAGTTCTATAGCATAACTTCATGAGTTTTTAATTATCTCCTCCATCTCCCCAATTCTTCATCTCCATCTCCATCTTCTCATGACTCGTTTTCCCATCCTGAAACATGAGTAGTAGGTCATAATATGATTAATAAAAAACAACCCAGATTTAAATCCCATACATCTGGTGGGACTACCAAAGTTGTATTGGTCCAAAAAAAGAAAAGTGCCAAGTCTGGTGCGACTAGCAAATATAAGTGCCAAATTTATCCGAGTACAAGCTACTGTGAGAATTAAGAAGAAACAAGATTTTGAGTACAAGCTACTGTGAGAATTAAGAAGAAACATGATACTCTAAAGCTTCAAAGCTTGACCACGACCACCCATAACAAAAAAATACGAGCTGTATCATAACAAAAAATCAGAGCTCAGAATCTAAACTCTCTTTACATATCGAAGCATAACTAAATGTTGTATTTTCTCCCTGTTGAATCAAGGGACCAGTACATAAAAAAACAAAACGGAGCTGAGAAATATACAAGTTCAAGGTCATAACATAAGTGTCCCTCCATCTCCATCTCTTCATTCATTTTAAAATAGTTCCCTCCCTAGCCATGGATGGATCAAGCAATCAAGTGTCCCTACCAATCTCATTCCCATGGATCTAATCGCTGATAAGCACCAACCGGCGAAGTCAACCCATTCATCTATCTTCCCATCACCAGTAACGGGTGTGAAAGCTCCCTTGCCGCGGAGCGAGAGGCTATTTTCCCTACCCTAAAGGGCAAAGCAACTTGATTGAGAATGAGCGGGCTCTTTCGGTTGCTTGCATCCGAATGCTGGAAGGGACGAATAGAGATCGGGTTCTGGACTAGAGTGCGACCAGGGACAGGTTAGAGGCAAGGGTCAATGGACAGATCTGTTAGATAAGAATTTTGATCCGAGGAAGGCGTGCCGCTACCGAGTCCTATCCGAGCTCACTATGAGAGGGACTTGAATGATCTGGTCCTGAGCCATCCTCGCTTCGCCACCTTCCTCTCATTGCCTAGATGCACGGCGGGGATTCAAGAAGAATAGAGGAAGCGCCTAAAAGAAAAGCGTATTCCTTAGGTGGAAAATATTTACTGCCTCAGGTCCTCCTATGGATAAAATTTCCCTGGGAATATGTGCACACACCTCTCCATAAAGCGCGCCCCTCTCTCTGTCTCGCGTCACAGGAACCTACCCCCTCTCTACCGTTGTCCTACTAGTCTCTGCAAAAAAAAAATTTAACCCCACCTTTACTTTTAGGCAATAGTATTGATAGATAGGCCCCACATGTGCTTTTATTTTTATTTTTATGAGGCCTCAAACCTTTGTGTACACGTGTTTTCCTGGAGTTCATAGTATTGGACATTTGGACCCATTTTGCACGGCTTTGGGTCATCCTATAAGCCCTTCATTTTCACTTGTAATTATTTCATCAATCCTAATTTTATAGCCCGCTACAAAATTACATGTAATTTTCAAACTAAAAAATTATATACTTACAAAAATATTTTTTTTTTATCCATATAGATATTGTTGGATAGATCTCATTATAAACTTCAATAAGGTGTAAAAAAAATCTAAAAATTATATTGTAAATACATTTTTTTTAGTTTTAAAATTACACGTAGTTTCATAGTAGACTATCAAATTGGGACGGAGGGAGTACCATTTTAACACCTTCACTGTGAATTGATTGACAATAGACTACCATTTGGTTTCGTTAAAGAAACAAGTGTCCCAAATAATTTTTGGCGATTCAAAACACCCAGCTTGAGGAACTAAACCATTAAATTTGCTTGATTTGTGCATGAAACAGAGGTCAGATTGCAACAGACTACCATATATGTCTGCTTTCCTGGCATGATACAGAGTACATATGTATACATATTTGGTAATCTGTCTTAACAAAAATAATCGAAAAGGAAAAAAATTATGATCTAAATCCTTTTGTTTAATAAAGACGAAAATAAGACAATTTGTTCAATGTGGACAAAAATTGACTGAAACCAACAAATGCGAAAGAAATTTAACTAATAGAGACAAAAAAAAAAAATTACTTGAGGGTGAGAATAATTAACCAAAAGGGGTAACAAATTTGGGACGGAGGGAGTAATTTTTTCAAACATTTTTGGGTAAAACTTGTAATACATATTGTCAAAATTATTAGAATCTATTTTGTCAAACACACATAAAATAGACTTTGAGAAATAATACTAGACTACCACAGATTACCATATATGTTTGCTTTGCTGGCATGATACAGAGTACAGATCAACACATATTTGGTAATCTGTTACTGTTATTGGCATGAAACAGAGGCCAGATTGTAACAGATTACCATATATGTTTGTTTTGCTAGCATGATACAGAGTACAGATTTACACATATTTAGTAATCTGTTGCTGTTATTGGCATGAAATAGATGCTAGATTAAAATAGATTACCGTATATGTCTGCTTTGCTGGTATGATATGGAGTACAGATCTGCACATATTTGGTTATCTGTTGCTGTTATTAGCATGAAACAGAGGTCAGATTGTAACAGACTATCATATATGTACTGTTTTGTTGGCATTATATATATAATACATTTACACATATTTGGTAATCTGTTGATTTTATTGGAATTAAACATAGGCTAGATCACAACAGACTACCATATATGTTTACTTTGTAGTACTTTGTCAAGATGTCACCTAATACTGAAGCCCAAGGGAGTGCAGAATACCTTCTTAATACTGTAACTCGCAAATTTTCAACTTATCTCTTAGCCTCTCAAGTTTTTTTTTTTTATTTTAAAACAAAAGAAAGAGGAAAAAAATAAGCACTCTAGTACATTTATAAGTGTATTTTAGCATTATTCCTTACTTAAATATTGAATGAAAGTGGTTAAATATGAAAAATAACTAATAAGTGTATTTATGCTAATCAATTATCTATATATTTCCTTAAAAAATCAACATATAAGGGTATTTATGCCATCAATTTTTTGTATATTAGAAAAAATTAACAGCTAACAATATATATGCTAATCGGGAAAAAAATACAAAAGACATATTTTGTATTAACAGATAAGGTTATCTGCGCAACTAGATCTGGAAAAAAAAAATTTCATTTTCTGGGGTTAGCTAAACAAGGCCCTTCCCGGAGGGTCAACAGATAAGGTTATCTGCGCAACCAAATCTAAAAAAATGAAAAATTCATTTTCTGTGTTAGCCAAGCAAGGCCCTTCCCGGAGGGTCAACAGATTACGTTATCTACGCCATCAGATATGAAAAAAAAAATGAAAAAAATCATTATTTGTGTTAGCCAAACAAGGCCCTTGCAGGGTATTTTTGTCACCTATTGCCCAAATGTCCTGTTGGCATTATTGGAAAAGTTGATGTCCTTATTCCATTAATAATCCCTATACTATGTCCTTCTCAAAAAAACTCTCTTAAAACAAAGGCCGGCCCCAATTGCTTTCCTTGCAAGGCTAGACGAACAGGAACAAGAATGAGATTAGTCGGACAAGGGGAGAGAAATAACATAGATTGGTGCCTATCACTTACTCAGGGAAAGGAACGGAATTTAACCCTGCCTCCGGTAGTCGGTTATGAATCCGTCCGTAATAGAGGTAGGTGCATCATCGAAGTGATTCTATTCCCCTTCCTGTTGATGGATTAATTGATACTAGTGATTGCTATCTATGGATTGGGGTTCCAACCACCTCTACACTAGTCATTTCTTTCTCACCCTTGCCTCCGGCGATATGCATTCTTTTCAATGGCGCGAGAGAGGGGAACGAGAGAAGGGTTGGCCAGAATATCAAGCGGGGCAATTGGTTCCCTGTCACGGTTTCAACCCTTTGGGCTAGCAGTAACATGAAAGAAAGGGATAAAAAGAATAGCCGCTTATATACATACTTATCTTATATATAAGAGAATGCTTCTTCTCGACGGACACCTTAGACCTATTTCCTACAAAATAAGAATCATTGAACACTGACCCCACTTCACATTCATTAAGAAAACTACAAGTAGAGATGAATGCTTTATTTCGATTCGAGTCTTTTAAAGGGTATGGATTTCCTGTCTAGCTCTTCGAATTGAGAACAAGAAGATCGGGACCAATAGACTCATCTAAGCTTTCTGATCGAACAACTTTGAGAGTGAATTGGACAACACAGCACGTCACTTGCAGATTGACGAGCCTTTTGCGCCCCTTGTTCTCCTTATTTGTCTAAACCACTTCCTTGTATCTTGGGCACTATCAATTGCTACAATAGGTAGAATAGGAGAAAAAAAGAGGAAAAACAAAATATTCGAAAGAGAAGCCAGAAAAACTTCACCAAAACAATAAAAGGAAACTTGGAAACCACAATACGGGTAAGTTTTCTAAGCAATTGATACGGGCAAGTAAACAAAGCAACTTCAGTTTTCTATGTTGTTTCTATTCGGTTTTTGGTTATTTAATGAGTCATGTTGTTTTGCCTATGGTTGTGGTGTCTGTCCTTCCTTGGTGCTTTTTTTAGCTCCTCGTTGTTGCTTTAGTAATGTTGTTCGGGTAAAGAAAGCCCGGATATAATTTAGAAGGGGGGAGGGGGTGCCCAAACTTTATCCCCCTGCAAGGGTATATACATATCCCAACTAAAAAATATCCGGCCTCCCAAAACTAAACAAACAAGGGATATAAAATACCCGGATATGTATATCTGGCCATATCTTATATCCCTCCCTTATATACTGCAAACAAATAGGGCGTTAATGGTCTTAATAGTACCCAGGGCAAAACAAAATATCTAAGTGCTCTTAACAAATCAAAAGCAACTAGAAAGAGAGAAAATAAAAATTATCTAGACTCAACCATGAATCATAATGGAATCCGACACTCCTTTAGATCTCGAAAGTCATCTATGATTGAGTCAAAACTAATTTTTGAAGAAATTTCCTCCTCCATGGACAAAACCAAAGCCCCCAGTAGCCAATTTTTTAGTTATCAATTCTCTAGTATTTCAGTGAAGTTGAAATGTATATTTACAATTCTTTATTTTAGTTGGGGTCCACCCATATGAAGCTAGCCGAAACTTTATGTGGCCAAGTTATATTTTCAATTGGGGGCACTACTACAACTTTGAACTCAAAAAATAAATAGCAGTGGGAGTTTTTAAGTGGGCAGGGGTCAAGGCCCCCAACAGCCAACTAATGCTTCCGTCCCTGATATCACGCGTGGCGCGAGCTATTTAAATTACTAAAACCACAGAACCGAAAAATTACCTTAAGGTAGATCAGGTTTAGGTTCGACCCTGCAAAATTCAACCCTAATCTTATCCCCCCACTGCCCACAAATGCGAGCTTGGAAATTGTTGGGAGGAAAACCCTCCTTGTTGGCCTGGAAAGTAACGTAATACCAGATTGCCCCCATCCATGCTGTGTTTACCCTAATTACCTTGACAAACTGGTACTGAGTGCCCTACGAGTTTGAAAAGCACCCAAAGCAAAAAGGGGTTAAACTCAATACCCAGAAAAAGGAGTAAACAAAAGAGGGAAGCATTCAATAAACCACAAGTTGATACCTTATGACGGTTGTAATCTCCGAGAGCTATCTTCGACATGTCACTGAAAGCCTCTTGCAGAGCAGTGGGATCATTCTGCACCTCGCTTGGACGAATTACATTATCAATAATTTGGGTGGGAACGTCCAGGACACCAAACTCCTGTATAAGGAACAAGTTATACTGTAACAGTTAGTAAAAACAACTACTACATAATGGAAGAACAAAATTAGGCAAGCATCAATTACGTGCGTGTGTATAACAATAAATGCATAAACAAGCATGCAACACATACGATAAATTTATACACACCCCGACCATCTTCAACTGTTTATTGTAAGCGTCCATCTCCTCTGGAGTCATTTGTCGGCGATGTGGATATTCCACTGCTGACGTGATCGTATTGTTCCCTTCGCGGGTGGGAACATTATCAACAATGAGGGTGGGAAAGTTTGTGGGATTAGGGTCCTGTACAAGGAACAACAAATACTGCAACAATTAGTAAAAACTACTACTACATAAGAGCCCATTTGGATGCAGGCAGAGGGGGGTCCAAAACCTTGGGCCTGGATTATTTATTCCCCGGCCCAGCCTTGCCTTGGTTTGGGAGTCTAATGGCAGCCCTCCATAATTATGCCCAGGAAAAAACATGGAGGCTCAAACCCTCTTATTTTTGGAGAGGGTAGACCCTGTCCAAAATTATGCCGGGTGTGCATTTTACCACCCTACCCCGGAGCCAACCCCAGTCCAGGCCCATCATCACCATCTTCTTCTTCTTCATGTCTGATTCAATTGGGTGGCAAGATGAAAAACATAAATAAAAAAAAAAGAGCCAAGGTTGAATCAGAAATATGTAAATCAACAAAAGAAACACAAAATCTGGATTCTATGTAGTAAAAAACACAGAATCAGAAACACGGAAATAAAAAAAAGAAATACAGAAATACACATTTAAATAAAAAAAATACAAGTTTAAGCCCCAGTTCCAAACATCAGAAAGAGAAATCGCGGACCATCGTCATCGTCGCCTGTCTCTCGTTCGTCATTGGGGGTTTGATCGACTTTGAGAGAGAGAGACGCGGTGGGGAGGGTTGATCGGAGAGACACAAAAAGATTGGGGGGGATTTTGTCGCAGGAAGCGCACACAGAGAGAGAGAGAGAGAGAGAGAGAGAGCGTTGTGAAGAGAAAAGAGGAAAGGAGAGAGCGTTGTGAAGAGAAAAGAGGAAAGGAGAGAGCGTTGTGAAGAGAAAAGAGGAAAGGAGAGAGGGTTGTACCTTTCCTCCCTCCAGGTGTTTACTCTGTTCATCTTGATTTTCTCCATTTGGTGTTTGGTTTGTTCGCGTGCTTTGGCTTGTCCCCATGCCTTTCTTTCTTTTGCTTATTGTTGTTGCTTTTATTTTCTGTTTGGGTAGACGACTTATCATCTCCTCCTAGCTAGTATGTCTTTATACTAGCATGAACCCGTGCTGTGCACGAAACGATTTCAAGTGGCAATGCAATTTATATATATTAAATAGATAGATAGATAAATATTCCCGTGTGTTATTGCTAGCGGTGACCCGTGCTATGTATAAAATTTGCATTGTTTAAAATGATTCGTAATATAGTTTATGTCACGCCAAATTAAAGATTCACAATTAATGCACCAAACCAAATAATGCTCATTGTACAAATCAATTAATATCAAATCAAAAAAAATTATTTAACCTGATTAAGAGGGAGAAATTTAACATTATGTACAGAATAAAAACGCTAGCAATAACACACACTATGTGATTTTTTACCCAAATTAATATTACAGAACTTGAATGGTTATGGTCCCCAATCTCTATCACACTCCATCAACAAAATGGGATAATGATCAGAGATCGTTCGTGGGAAGCCTCATTGTTTGAGTTTGTACCTATTTACCCCTTCAAGATCCCCTAAAAAACTATCAATTTCTCCATCTTGAGAGAGTGACTCTTTCTAATAATTGCAGGTCCACAAATTCCATGTCCTCAATAAAATTGTTATGATCACTCATTCCTCTTCCACTGGTTGTACAACCTTGCTTTTCGTCGATTGCTTTTAATTCATCTGTATCCCCACCATACACCAAGCACTAGAGTAATGACTTCTAAGATTGAGTATTAATTCCCCAAAGGTCCCATATACATTGAGTATAATACATCGAAAGGCATTTGTGATGGTACCTTTCATCAGTAGAAAATTTCTGTTGCAGCATGTTGCCTCCAACTTGATAAACTTTAGGCACCAAATAGTTAGCAAACTGCCACCAGCACTCTCATCTGCATGCACCTCCCCAAATTGAGTTAATGAAACTTTTGGATATTGTCATCTGTTTGGTTTCTTGTAGTCACCATATCAACTTTTTTATCCTTGATTAATTTCTTCAGTTCACCCCTTTTCCCTTTTTCCTAACCCTCTAACGTTTCATTAAAGAAGCTTCGTTGAACTTGAATATTTTGTGCATCCACCAAAACACCACCACGCTGCTTATCATTCTATACCCAAAAAAGTGTGAGAGAGTTGTAAAATGTAAATAAAAAATTATTTTAAATTTTTTTCCTTCAACCTTTTTAAGGTGAATCCACTTCTCATGCATTTGTGAGAGAGAGTTGTAAAGTGTGTTAGGCATCACGTGACGTCATTCCATAACCACTAAAGAATTACTCAAGATGAAACAAAGGTGGTCGCTTACAAACTGAAAAGTAGCGCTGCAGTTGGTGGGACCAATTGCAGATGAAGCAATGAAAGGAGTCTATGCGAACGTGGCGCAGGATGAAACAACTCATGATAGACAGGTTCTTACCCCCTGATTATGAGCAACACTTTTTTCATGCCTATCAAAATTGCAAGCAGGAGAACAAGTTTGTGTTTGATTACACGGCTGAATTCAATCGACTCGCAGATTGAAATAATTTGTACGAGTCGGACGGACAGAAAATAGCTAGGTATCTTAATGGATTGAAGCAGTCAATAAAGGATCAGATTGGGTTGCAGACAGTGTGGGATGTGGATGAAGCCCATAACCTAGCATTGAAGGCCGAGCGGTTGGAGCGTGACCGCAAACCAGCATACTCAGGATACCAACATAACACAACAGAATCGTCCATTCCTCCTGAATCTAGGGGAAGTCGAGGTTTCAACCGAAAGCTGCAGAAGGAGATGGAGCAAAATTTGGAGGTGGCAATCAGACAAGCAGTTCCAATAGAACCGCAGCTAAGGCGTCGAATCCTTATGCCAAGCCCATGCCTGACAAGTGCTATAGGTGTCAAAAGCCTGGTCACCGTTCTAGTAATTGTCCAGATCAGAAATTGGACCTAGCAGAGGAAGGAGAAAAGGACGTTGATGGAGCAATGGGCGAATGGAGTGAGGAGTATGAAGTCGATTATGCGGAGGAAGATGGGCGAATGGAGTGCTGTTTGCGCCAAAAACAGAAGACAACACTCAGCGTCGCAACATCTTTAGGTTAAGCTGTTCAATTAACCAAAAGGTGTGCGACCTGATTGTAGATGGTGGCAGTTGTGAGAATTTTGTGGCAAAGAGACTGGTGGACCATCTGAAGTTACCAACGGAGCCCCATCCTTCACCTTACAGCATTGGGTGGATCAAGAAGGGCCCAACAATAAAGGTAACCGAAGTCTGTAAAATTCCCATGTCCATTGGAAAATTTTATAAGGCTAAGGTTGCTTGTGATGTTATTGAGATGGATGCTAGTCATGTACTGTTAGGTAGACCTTGGTAGTTTGATGTGGACGTGGTATACAGGGGTCGTGACAACACCTATTCTTTTAATTAGGAGGCCCGTAAGGTTGTTATGGTTCCTTCCCGCCAAAAGGTGTCTGTCAAGCCAAAAGTGGAGCAGCCATCGTTTTTAACAGTTGCTAGTTCAGAAGCTGATTTTGTGACATATTTTAAGGAGTCTAAGAAGATTTATGCCATAGTGGTGAAAGCGTTGGTTGTAGAGGATAAGAGTGCAGCTGTAGTTGTTGTGCCTAAGAAGATACAAGCCTTGTTAGAGGAGTTTGAGGAGCTGGTTACAGACGACGTGCCAAACGAGCTTCCTCCAATGAGGGACATTCAACATCAGATTGACTTGGTGCCTGGGGCAAGTCTGCCCAATTTACCACACTATCGGATGAGTCCAAAGGAGAACAAGATTTTGCGGCAAAAGGTAGAGGAGTTGTTTGCAAAAGGGCCACATACGGGAGAGCTTGAGTTCTTGTGGGGTTCCGGCGTTGTTGACACCAAAGAAATATGGGAGTTGGCGTATGTGTGTGGACAGTCGTGCCATCAATAAGATCACCGTCCGGTATAGGTTTTCAATACCTAGGTTGGATGATATGTTGGATGAGTCTAAGTGGTTTTCGAAGATTGACTTGCGAAGTGGGTACCACCAGATTCGTATCCGGCCAGGGGATGAATGGAAGACTGCGTTCAAAAGGATGGCCTCTATGAATGGTTGGTTATGCCATTCGACCTTTCTACCGCTCTAAGTACTTTCATGCAGGTGATGAACCAGGTGTTGAGACCTTTCACGGGAAAGTTTATCGTCATTTATTTCGACGACATACTTATCTACAGCAGATCAGAGGATGAGCATGTGGAGCACGTACGCCAAGTGTTGATGGTGCTGCAAGAAAATAAGTTGTACATACAACTCAAGAAGTGCAGTTTCTTGACAAACAACTTATTGTTCTTGGACTATGTGGTGAGTGTTGCAGGTATACATGTGGACGAGGAGAAGGTTTGCGCCATTTGTGATTGGCCAATTCCCAAAACAGTTACTGAGGTGCAGAGTTTTCATGGATTGGCCACTTTCTACAAGCGATTCATTCGATATTTTAGCACCATTGTGGCGCCAATCACCGAGTGTTTGAAGAAAGGGAAGTTCTTTTGGAGAGAAGCAGCGAACAACAGTTTCACGGTGATTAAAGAGAAACTATGCACTGCTCCAGTTTTAGCTCTACCTAGCTTCGAGAAGGTTTTTGAGGTTGAATGTGACGCTAATGGGGTTGGAGAAGCGGCCAGTGGCCTTTTTCAGCGTGAAGTTAAGTGAAGCAAGACAGAAGTGGAGCACTTATGACCAAGAGTTCTATGCGGTGGTTCGAGCTCCCAAACATTGGGAGCATTACTTGATTCAAAGGGAGTTTGTGTTGTACACTGACCATCAAGCACTGAAGTTCATCAATAGTCAAAAGAAGTTGGATAGTATGCATGTGCAATGGGCCACTTTTATTCAGAAATTTCCTTTTACCATTCGGCACAAGTCTGGGGTGACAAATCGAGTGGTTGATGCATTGAGTCGTCGTGCCAAGTCGTTGGTGACTTTAATCCAAGAGATTGTGGGTTTTGAGTTCTTGAAGGAGCTGTATCCAGAGGATGAGGATTTCATAGAGATTTGGGAAGTGTGCATTCAGAATTGACCTGTTAGTGACTTTCATGTTACTGATGGGTATTTATTTCGAGGCAATCGTTTTTGTATACCAAGGTCTTCATGGTGGAGGATTAATTGGTCATTTGGGGAGAGACAAGACAGTTGCAAGTTTGGAGGAGATGTATTTTTTGCCACAATTAAAGCGAGATGCTGGGAATTTTGTGCGGAGGTGCTATACATGTCAGGTTTCTAAGGGTCAGTCTCAAAACATTGGTCTTTATACACCTTTACATGTTCCTAATAATATTTGGAAAGATTTGTCTATCGATTTTGTGTTGGGGCTGCCTCATACCCAGCGTGGTATGGATTCTGTTTTTGTGGTGGTAGACAGGTTTTCCAAGATGGTGCATTTTATTTCGTGTCGAAAGACATCCGATGCATCGCATGTGGCTCGTTTGTTCTTTAGAGAAGTGGTACGCTTGCATGGGGTTCCACAGTCTATTACTTCTGACTGGGATGTGAAGTTCCTTAGCCATTTTTGGGTCACTTTGTGGAAGATGTTTGGGACTTCACTGAAGCGGAGCTCTACTGCGCATCCACAAACTGATGGTCAAACAGAGGTAACTAACAGAAGCTTGGGTAATCTGATTCGTAGTATATGTGGGGACAAATGTGGGGACAAGCCAAGACAATGGGATAATGCATTGCCACAAGTTGAGTTTGCTTTCAACAGTGCAGTTCATAGTGCCACGGGAAAATTACCTTTTTCTTTGGTTTATGTGACACCTCCCAAGCATGCAGTGGATTTAGTTCGTCTTTTGCGGGGTCCTGAAATTAGTGTTGCGGCTGAGGCAATGGCTAAGCAGTCCCAAGAAGTGGTTGATTATGTGAGGCAGAAGTTGGCTGAGACTAATGCAAATAACAAGGCAGTTGCAGACAAGGGTAGGTGTGTCAAGTTGTTCAAAGAAGGCGATGATGTGATGATCTTTCTGAAGAAGAAAAGGTTTCCCAAAGGAACCTACAACAAGCTGAAGCCCAGGAAGTATGGTCCATACAAGGTTTTGAAGAAGATTGGGGATAATGCATATGTGATTGATTTTCCCGAGTCCATGAAGATCTTCAATATCTTCAATGTTGCTGACATTTATGAGTATCATGAAGAGGAGCCGCTCTATCCAGACTTGAACTCGAGGTCGAGTTCTTTCGAAGAAGAGGGGATTGATGTAGAACAAGTAGCGGCTCAATTCTATGATCAATTGGACCGGTCGAAGCCTAGGAGGCCCAAACAACTCTTAATTGAAAATTGCCAATTTCGGCAATTTATGGACGAGCCCGGAATAGGCCCAAACTTGGTGGGCTGAAGCAGAATCGCGCTGCGGTCAATACTCACCACCCTAAGTCGTGACTGATGGTGGAATTCGGCCAAATTCATTCGTTTAGGCTTTCAATTTAGTAATTTTGATATTTTAAGTAATAATTAGATTACGAATTACTCTTAACATGTAATTCTGTTTTCATTGTTTCCAACTGGAAATTTCTTATTTTTCTTTCTAATTTTCAATTTGAGGAGTTTTCCCAATTTTTGGGATATTTTATTTTTTAGTAAGTTTTTGCTAGGGTTTGCTAGTTTTCCCTATAAAAGGGCATGTAACCTCTATTAGTCGGTACATTTTATTCAATAAACAACTCTGAGTTAAATCTCATTCTTCTTGTGGATTCGAGACCTATCATCGTTTGGAATAGTACGCTAACTATTCTCTCGTGACTTCGGCTGCGTCAATTTCAAAATTCTCTCGAATTTGCTAAATGCCAATTTTTGTCATATATGGCAAGCAAAATTGCAATTTGCAATCATGAGAGAGAGAGAGAGAGAGAGAATGACAATGGCATACATGGGTGTAGCACCATTGCCATTTTTTTTTTTGGCAAAATGGCGCTATTCATTACCAAAAATAAGAATTACAATAAAAAAAATGACATTCATGAGTGGAGAAGGAAAAAAAAAAAAAAAAAAAAGAACTTAGTCTGATATATTTAGCAATTGCTTAAAAAAAAAAAAAGCTTTAGCCCATTATATTGGGCTAAGTAGGGCACCCTATATTGACACTCCACTTATTATTATAAAGTTAATTTCTTGTCAAATTGTAGCAATAACAACCTAAATGCCGTGCCATTGGAGAGGTTCTAAGCTAACTAAACTTCAAATTACAGAGATTAATTAAGAAGAAACTCAAACTCCTTGAATGAGCACGGGCACGTAAAGTAAAATCGGGCGCTACAAGAAAAATGGGCATCCCAGGCAGGTTTTTTTTCCCTGCGGGACTATTATTGCCGGAAAAGGTCACTTTTTCCGGCGGTTCAACAAATGCTGGAAAAAGTGATGTTTACGGCAGTTTTTTAAATTACCACTGGCAAAAGTGGCATTCCCGGCGGATTTTTTAAAAGTACCGGTAAAAAATAAATTTTAAAAAATATGTTACGGTATAGTATAAATATTCTTTTTTGTCCAAGTAAAACAAAATGTGTGCTAGCTTAGTTGGTAGCACATGCGTGTGAGGAGCACAAGGTCTTGAGTTTGAGTCCTAGGCCAAACATTTCAATCAAATATATTGCGTGCCACATGGGCCCCATGTAGCTGCCATGTGCAATCCTTTTTTACTTTTTTATATACGTGATTTAGCATTACCGGCAAAACCGCCGCTAATGGCCTGGACTTTTACCGGTGGTTTTAGTATTCCCAACGGCCGTATAGACGGCGGTCGTTATTACTGCCGCTAATGGGAATTTCCGGCGGTTTTAGGGCTTTTCCTGACGGTTTTCTAATGCCGCTAATGCTTAAATTTGGCGTAGTGGACGGCGGTCGTGATTACTGCCGCTAATGGGAATTTCCGGCGGTTTTAGGGCTTTTCCTGACGGTTTTCTAATGCCGCTAGTGCTTAAATTTGGCGTAGTGGGGTGCGCTTCTTGATGCTCCAATCGACCCCAACAAGAGCCAAAACAAGAAGAATTGATCACTTCATAAGAATTGAACTCATCATGATGTTTTCATTGTCCACATGGATAATTATGTACGATACATTTTTCCATAAGGTCAAAAATAAATTGGTAATAAAACAAAAGAATGTCTTCGTATTCCTGCTGGCATGGAAAAGGACCGAGTGATGACTTTCGCAGCCCACTTATGTTTTTATTTTTTAGCCTTTTGGCATGAAGAGAATTTAAAACATTTGTAAAAAAAACTGTCTTTTGGAAGTTAGAATTGTAACTTGAAACTTCTTTTCTTTGACTCATTGGAGGAATGAAATAATGTTAGCACCTTAAAACATGTTTTCACATGGGAAATGGGTACGAGATTTTAACTATGATTCTTTGTTATAAATAAAACGTCGTGAGAGGACTTTTGGTCGAGCATTTAAAGATGTATTCGTTGAAGATCCTCTACGAAGGAAATGTTTATTTATTATGTTTAAAATCGAGGGCGTGGCAATCCTTCTGATCCTTGGTTTGAGGATGTGACCTTATTTAGAATTCTGGTTTGTTCCTTACGATACCTTTTTAGAATTCTGGTTTGTTCCTTACGATACCTAACTTTGACCAGACCAAAAATTGCATTCTCTGTTAATTCTATTTGTCAGCATATGCATAAGCCTAAAGTTAGTCATTTTTGTGCTGTCAAAAAGCTACTTAGATACATTAAGGGCACTCTCAACCGTGGCCTTCACTTGACTTCTGGTTCTTTGTTTTTAACTGCCTACACTGAAGCTGATTGGGTTGGGGATCCTTCTGACAGACATTCCACCTCTGGGTTTGTGGTCTTTTTAGGCTCTAATATTGTTTCTTGGTGTGCCAAGAAACAGCCAACTGTTGCAAGGTCCTCAACAGAGGCAAAATATAGGGCTATGGCTCAGACTGCAACTGATCTGGTTTGGATTCAACAATTGCTTACAGAACTTTAGATTCCTATATTCTCTCCTCATGTGTTATGGTGTGATAACAAGTCTACCGTGGCTTTGGCATCTAATCCTGTTTTTCATGCTAGAAACGGATCGGTTCCAACCGGATCTATTCGGTTCTCGATCCGATCCGCTCGTGACGGATTGTCATTTTTAAGATCCGCAACCGTCCATGGGTGACATACGGATGGATCAGTTCGGTTGCGGATTGAGCGGATCGGGCGAATTTGGCGGATCAAAGAAGGATTATTAGGCGGATCGAGCGAATCGAACCCGAACCGAACCGAACCGTATCCGTCAAAATAAAAATATTAGGATACATATCCATCCGTAACGTACCTTGGGTGAGTAAACGGACGGATCGGTTTGGGTGGATCGAAAGGATTGGGCGATCCGCTGGACAGCCTTAGCATATAGAGATTGACTATCATTTTATCCGTGAACAGGTGTTGGCTAAGAAGTTGATTATGTGCTATATTGCTTCTCATGCCCAGCTTGCAGATATTTTTACTAAAGGGCTCCCTGTTTCCATATTTGTTTTCTTGAAGACCAAACTCATGGTAGAATCCCCTCTCCTCATGAGTTTAAAGGGGGGTGTTAAGGAAATAGCTACCACTTCAGCTGTAGAATCCCCTCCCATACGATCGTCGTACAATTATGATGATCTAGATCGTTGATTTCATTGTGTTTGTTTATTAAACCATTCATGTAAATTTTTTGAGTGTTATAGCCGATTATAATTATGTGATATAATTGATTATATTCTTGAATTGGTCTTTATAATATAATATCATTAGCATACATATTATCATGGCCTAAGGAGGGTATTTAGTAACGGTTGGAAGATATTTAGTAATGGTTGATTTGGAACCGTTACTAGAGGAGGGTATTTAGTAACGGTTGGTTTGGAGCCGTTACTAGAGGAAGGTATTTAGTAACGGTTGGTTTGGAACCGTTACTAAAGTATATTAATATACTAACGGTTCAACAAAAACCGTCACGAAAGTCCTGTTTCTAGTAATGGTTCTAAAACCGTTACTATAACCCATTTCTACCAACGGTTTGTCCAACCGTTACTAAAAAAACCGTTACTAGATCTTGGTTTTTTTGTAGTGATTGTGCTTTCATTTGTCTTTGTAATTTTAGTAGATAGTTTAGGAGGGACTTTGTTCAGTTGCCAACTCATCAATCTGTGTGATATGCTGGTAGTTAGACCTCACTAGTTTAGAAAAACTAGTAAGACATCACTAGTTATCACTAGTTTCATGTGATATATAAGGCCTTTCCATTCTTTGTAATCGGCACCTAACCGATAATAACAGATTAGCATTTCGTTTCTCTCTCTATAGAAATTACATTTCAAAATTCGTTCACATATTACATTTCAATGCATTAGTTTTTTTACTATTATTTAGATTTATGCAGTTGCAATTCAACTAACAATTTACCAAATTAATTTTTTGAAATCCACAAATTGTGATTTTTTTCTTGTATTTTACATTTACGTAGTAAGGATTCAACTGAAAATTAACCAAGTTTCATACTTTTTGAAGTCCACAAATGACGATTATTAATGTTATTTGACTTTTGAACGGTTGAAATTCAACTAAATTTAACTTTTAAAACTCCGTAGATGAGGGTGGAAACGATATATTTTTCTCTACTTGTTAATATGTATGGATATAGGATTTTGTGTGGTATAAATAATTCAAACCAATAAAAAGTGGGACAACTTATCCGGTTCTGACTATGACTCAGCAAATGGCGGCTCTAGAATTTTAGATGAGGATAGAAACAATATATTTTCATACGTATGGATATAGATTTTTGCATGGTATAAATAATTCAAACCATTAAAAAGTGGTACACATTGTTGTACTGAGTTGTCCTATTTTGATCCAGCATGGGTTGTTCTACAATTTTCTGTTCAGCGGTGACAAATATAAATTAAAATATTATGTATACAAAACACTTTACCTATAAACAAACTTATTTGGATTGAAAATTTATCGAGTTTGATTTACTTATTCACAAATTTAAGTAAATTTCTATTTACTTTCACTTCATACGAATGATTTAGTGGAGACAATGTTAAAAATAAAAATAAAAAATCAAATATTAAATTTCTTTTTGAACCCCAACACTCATGCCCCATGACAAGGGCCTGGCCCTTATTAATATGGGCCAAACTATTTCCACTACGTGCCCTCAGACTGTGTCTGATACCCGCCATGCACCCCGCCATCTGTGTAAACTCCAACGCCCGTTATACCTTCTCCGTCACCACCACTCTCTGACTTCATTACCGCGTGCACTCACTCGCTCGTAGGAAAAATTATTCAGTGCTTCCAGTCCGTACACCACCGCAGTGAGACCGCGGTTAGTTTGCACTCTATTTTTTCCCTAATACTAATAACTCCTTTTCACTAAAAAAAATAAATAATTACTCCCTCCGTCCTTTTTTAAGTTTGTTGTTCGTAAGTCTAATTTATTAAAAAATATTATCATTACTCATTTTGCATTAACTTTAATATCTCCACTTTACACATTTGATGTCAATTCTTACCTCCACTTTCACCCAACATTTTTTCTCATTAGCTTTTCAAAACACACATCTATTAAGGGATGATCCAAAATGGAATGCTCAAAAATTAAAAGGGATGGAAGGAATATCATTTAGTCAATTTAGTTAGTTAGAGGAAATGACTTGTCTTCAATAGCGAAAAAACAAGTGCAACATCCCAAAAATATTATTTAGTTAATAGCGAAAATGCACCGTTAATGTAGATCAAGATCACGTATATATGATTTCACAATGTGTAGTGCTGGAAGATTTCATAATCCGACCAATCATTCCCTTTCTTTTTGCCCTCTTTTGGGCCTCGGGTTAACCTTTTTGTGATTAATTGGCACCTTTTTTTGTTATATTATCTTAAATTTCAATCGATTTGTGTATACCTTTTACGTCACACGTTTTGATCGACGAGAAGAATCAGAAAAATATACAAATAAAATTAAAAACTGAAAAAAAAAATCACTATGACGATAAAAAAAAAAATTACGCTAATCCAAACAAAACAACTGTTAAGTGTCTTTTGCCAGCTTATATGATTTTGTTTTTATGTTTACCAATATTGTTATTGTTTTTCACTTTTTCAACTCTTCTCTGCCACCCAACTCCACTACTATAAAATGACGTGATGATGCTACAGATGCACTGAATAATCTTTCCTCTCCTGCATCCCATACTTGTCGCCTTCCTTCTCTAATTTGACTCCGTCGTCCACCCCACGTTCTCTCATTCACCACTTCCAATTCTCCCAACAAAACCCTAGCTTTCTCCCTCAAAACCCTAAACTTCTGGCGAATTCTGATTCCAATTCACCTCGAATTCTCTCTCTGTGATCGTCGAATAATCCCATGACGGCTTCGCCTAATTCCCATCCAAAATTCCAATTTCCCGAATTCCCCTGGTTTTGATTCCCAATCAGGAATTTAATTTCTGTATCGATGGATAATCACAATCAAACCGACGATTCATCGATTACGATGTACAACAAGAAGCCGAATCTCAAAATATACCGACTCGTTAACGGGCATAATAACCCGCTTCAACCGTCGGGCTGGTTCGAGATCCGATTGTTCTACGTTCGGATCGCGCCTTGCGCCGCCGTCGACACCGTCCCAGACCACCTAACACTCCGCCACCTCCGTCGCGAGATCGGCGTGTCGTTAGAGATTAACGGCACTCGCGTGCCGGCCTCGGAAACGACGTCGTTGACCCTCCGTCGCGATCGGATCGATAACATGTCCTCAGAAGTTACGTACGTGAGCACCGACGGCGTTAAGTTAACGGGAGCGGTTGAATTCGAGGTGTGTTGGTGTTTTTTGTGATATATTTTGTTATTAAATTTCTATACTGTATTATTAATGCATAGGACTTTGGCCAGTTTTGTCTTCCCCGTGTATTGCAAGCTGTCCGTTGTAATTTTATTTTTTGGTGTTTATTGTTGTAATATCACCAACTAGGTGTACGAGGAGGAGGAAATGGTGTTGTGTGGGTCCATAGAGAGGATGGAGGCTGCTTGGAGTAACGGATGCGTGGATAATGATTGTAAGAGCGGGTGGAGTATGGATTGTTATATGGCGGCGGCTGTTTCCAGCGGTGGATCAGCTTTTTTCCGGCCAAGATCGTTCGGGGGATCGGGTCCGTCGTTTGAGGTTTATATCGCGGGGTGTTGTTCGGGTGTGCCGGTTATTTTGACGAAGACGATTCAGGTTAGTCCGAGAAGGAAGCCGGGGAGGAATGGGATGACGCTCGATGCGATTCCAGAGGATGATGAGATTGATAAGGAGCAGAAGGGGAGTGATGGGTTGATTAGGCAGCGGAAACTGCAGGTATTGTTTTACCAAGTGTCGATGAATTATGGTCCAATTTTATTTGCCATGGTTAATGTATGGTGCTCATAAGGGTGCATTTGGATAACTATGAAAAGTTTAAATGAAGTGATTCGACACAAGTATTCGATGAGAATGGTTCATATTCCTGCTTCAATAGTTTACATAGGTATAAAACCCCAAAGTTGGCTTGGTGGTCAAGGCCTGGACTTGGGTTTTGTTCCCGTCTCAGTTTCAGAACCTCAAAGGTGCTATCAACTACTTTAGTACTGATTTATACGGTGTTTTACTCTGCCTTTAATTGGTGCCTCTGCTAGCGAACATTGGGATTCGCGTAAATCTAGCCAGAACACTTGAGTTATCAAAAAATAGTTTACATGGGGGGTTCAAGTTTTCAATATTTGAGTTTGAGAGATTTATCACACAATGGATTGGTTTAAAGCATCTAACTCAAAATCAATTGGCTATGAGTGAATAGACCGCGAGCCTCATTTTCTAATGAAATGTTGCATTGGGGTGATTTGAAATTTTTGATGGTATGGAATGTAGTTATGCCTCATTTTCTAATAGAAAGTATCTCTTTTACTTCTAACTTATCTTCCACTCTAGTTTCACAAAGCCACCTACTAGTATGCTACAACTAAACCTGATGATTGCATATCAAATCCCCTCTTTTGCTATCCTCACTAAATGGCTGAATATGAAGTTCGATGCCAGTTTGATGAAGTTAACTTGTTTGGAATTAATTTTCTTTGTGGGTACTGGGTGATTTGTAAATGCTATGCTTAAATTTCTTGCACTTTATTTACTCCCTTCTGGCCTAGTACCATGCTTGAACCTTCTCAAAAGTCGGTGATTAGTGAACTGGGTTCTGGGGGTTGATCTTGCTTTGTGAAATGTGAAACTCTAACTTATTTACCTCTAGAGCTCTTTGGCGGGGTACAAGCCAAAGAGTTTTGGAATATCACTAGACATGGTAATTGACTGGAGAAAGGCCTATTTATACTAAATCATGCTTCAGAATCTATTTTATTGGTGTTTAAAATTACAATTCTGAGTTGAATTTTTTGTGTGGAAAATGGAATTGTAAAATGTTGTGATTAAAAATTACGTTTTTCATGGAAAACACTTGGCATTTGAAATAATTCCAGGTATATATACTCTTCAAGAGCATATCATATATGATCGTAGTAGGTAAAGCAGGACTTTACGGCTTTCTACGTGAGACAGTTCCTTTCTTTAATTGTACAAGTAGGGGTAGAGTTTCACAAAATTGTGTTTCAGTGAAGTGGGATTTGCTACTTTTGGTTGTTCATGCAGTTATTCTATTTGTAGAAGGCTACTATTTGGTATGGCTTTATTATGATTTGATTTCACAAAATAGGACTGATGGCAGAAGTTAGACCAGGAAATGTGAAGCTCATTGTTGTCAGTGATAGACCTCAAAAGCGGTTGGTTTATGGAAGCAGGGTGTATTAGTTCATTGAGAAATAGTGACAAACGAAAAGCAACTCAACGTAGATAGGCATAATGTAGGATGCACACACGTAATTATCTGGTAAGCTATACAGGGTATGAATGTCTGAAATAATTGTATAGGTGCTTGAAGAATGAATTATCAGATGTGACGCATGGTGTCCTGTGGTTGCTGTTTATTGTGCCTATCGGTTGAAACATGAACATGCAATGGGTGTATTGGTAGAAGAATAGGAAGGGAAGAAAAATATATTTGTGATGCCCCGGTTGCATGGGAATGATATATCGGTTGATTATTGGCTACGCTTGATGTATTCATCATTCATCTCACTCTATATTCAAGGATACTAAAATACGGCAAAATACTCCTCTATTTCTTAATATGTTCCTTTTTTTTTGGCGCAATTAGTGTAGAGTTTTTTACACCAGAAAGTTAATTATTAAATAGCTTTGTAGGTCAGTGTCCAACCAAAAATATCAGACACATATAACATGTACCCTTAACCGAAGTATTGAACATGAGACACAGGTACTTCATGGTTCATACTGTTTCGAACAGTCCATATAACTTAAAAAAGAGCGTTTCTTATAGTTACATCTAGTGGTTATTGGGTGTTTTTGTCTTATCCACAAGTGTTTAGGATTCAGGGGTCTTTGGTGTCCTGTAATTTCTAATGTCATATGATTTCCTCTTCTAGTCACTGTGCTTGGCAGATAAACCTTCGTCTGCTCTCTGCGCCCGTCATTCAACTTAGGAATATGATTTTATGCGTTACTCATACTGACGAGATCTTCCGTGTCTCACACAAGTTTTTTTTCGTCTTTGTATTTGTATTCTAGGAGTTCACGTTTGAATTTCCCTACCTGTGTTCGACAGTTCGTTATTGAACTCGTCAAGAGTTGCTTGTTTCTTTTCTGTTGTTTCATTTGCTTCGGGTCATCTGCAGATCACAGAAGGAGAAGTTGATGACTACGAGCTGGATGGGAAAATTGGAAGCAGCTACTATGCAGAGGATATGTACGCTGGAGAAGATGGCCAACTCTCGTGGTTTAATGCCGGCGTAAGGGTTGGTGTTGGGATTGGCCTTGGGATGTGCCTTGGCGTTGGAATCGGTGTTGGACTGATGATGCGCTCGTATCAAGCAACCACCAGGAACTTCAGGAGGAGATTTTTCTAACTTCATGGTATTGGCAGAATGACATGGAACCCATGATTCTGATTAATAACAAAGAGATGAGAAGCAGAACTTCTCAGACTAATTTGAAGTTAGTGAATCATTCCAAAGGTGGTGGCAGAAGAAGCAAGAAAGGCATAATTCAGCATTTTAAGGGTGAGTTCCTTAACTCGGGTGGAGAATGTACAAAACTTTGGTTTTGTGTGGTATATAGCTCTTGACCGTGCCTCTGCGCTTTCCATTTCAATGGAACTTCTGAGGTGGATGAAGAGGTTCTTTAGGCTGTGTTTAGATCTTGGATTCATGGAGGTTTTTGCCTTCTGCCAATCCAAGATCCAAACACGACTTTAGTCCTTGGACCAGGAATAACTTGAAAGTGGAAGGGGAATGTATTTACACAGATGTGCGGCGGCGTCGTCGTCGTCGGGAGTTCTATTTTTGACTTCTTTTTTTTTTCCTGGGTGGTTTTGTAGGTATGTTACTTCTCTTTGTTCCTTTTCCTGTATCAATTTTGACGATTGTCGTTTCTCATTTGATTTTGCTACTTGTAATAAATCTGGTATCTTGTAATATGCAAAGCAGCTTTAGTGATCACGAAAATATCTCCTTGGTTTGACCTCATGTGTGCTAACCTTTTGCAATTCACATAGAAGTGTCTTCCTTAAGCCACTTGCGAGCATTTGGCACAAAGACATGATTGCCGATTGTCATTAGCAACTGTTCTTGCATCTACAGCTATTGGTCATCTATTAAGTGCTACCTAAGTGCAAGAATGCAGGAATGTTTTCTTCCAGTCATAACAAGAAGAACATGTACAACTTCAATCTCTACAGAACACGACATTAAGTGCATCAACATCTTCGTCGTAGGAATTGAATTCACAACCTCACCCGGGTGCAGCTATACAATTTTTGAGCCACGTGTCTTGGTAAATTCAGATAGTTTGTCGTATGATACTGTTACTCTAGATCTCGAGGAACACCTGGGCCCGGCTTTGTTCGGTTTGGGTTTTGAGGGAGGGTTTTGGGGGTAATGAGTAGAGAGAAATAGAAAGAAAATTTTATTGGGGACCGTGCAGGGTGGGTCTTGAGACCCAAACAGAACAAGGTGGGGGTGTTGATGTACGTGACAAGAATAACCCGTCTCGAAATCCATATTTGTGTTTTGACTTAAAAAGTAACTTTGACTTATTTTTTCGTCTTATTTGAATTTTTTTCCGCGTTAATTAGTTTTGCATCAAGTTTTTTTGTATTATTGGTTCGTCTGGACGAGAAAAATCGGAAAAATAAAAAATTATGGCTACATTTCTTGATTTTTTGAATAAAACTTACAAAAATATATAAAAATATGCCTATTTTGACTTAATTTTCTTTATTTAAAAAATTGAGTTTGGATCATAATTTATTATTTTTTTATTTCTCTCGTCGAGACAAACCAAAAATACACAAAAAGATGATGAAGATTTTAAAAATGCGAAAAAAAAAAAAACAAATAAGGTGACTTAGTAGGCCAAAACACATTAGCATTTTTAGGACTTTTAGATGAAATATGAATAACATGGATTCCCATTTTTCCTAAAAGGACTAAAAGTGCTAAAAGTAGTTAATATATTGTGAGGAGACGATCTGTCTCAAAATCTGTATTTAGCCCTTTTAAGGCTGAGTTTCTCAAAATAATTTATCTCTTAAAACTCCTAAACACGGATTTCGAGATGAGTCATTCTCTTAGCATACTATCACTTGTAAGTTTCATCATAGTTATTATTTTATTAAATGCATAATATTCTTTTGTTTTATCCTTGATAACAATGTCAAAAACTTTAATTTATTCCCAGGTAGAGCAAATATTTTATTTAGGTTAAAGACCACACCAGGTTCCGACATGCATTTAGGCGTAAGCTAGTTTTAAATAAAGTGTAAAGAAATTTTACTAACACATTTGTTTCAGAGAATATAAATTTTTAACATGACCTCACTCAAAAAAATTTGAGGAATGATAGTGTACATGAAGAGTTTTTCCGATAATGCTGAGGAAAGATAATTGGAATCTACCGTCCGCCCAATGGGCGGACAATAAAGTGTATAGAATCTGAATTCTTAATGTAAGAATTCAAACAGTGAAAACTCTTCCATGTAAGAATTATGATTGTTTTGTGTTTTACCGTCCGCCCAATGGACGGATAATAGAAAGATCCAAGATAATTTAATAGCTCAGAGCACCAGTAAAAGACCTAGAGGCCTATTTATAGGCGAGGGAGAATACCGTTGCTAATACTTTTAAAAAGCCTCAAAGGTTGTCTATTTTGATTTTGTACTGAGGTACAAAGAACACTAAACCAATGTCGACTGATAAAAAAGCTTGTGGTATGATAGCGTGCATGAAGAGTTTTCCCGAAAATGCTCAGGAAAGACAAGTTAATAGTTCAGATTCACAGAAAAGAGTATGAACAGTTTATGGACTTTTTAAAAAATTCTTCCTATATCATAACATTTTTTAAAAATAAAGGGAAAATTTCAAAAAAGCATCTGACCTTTCACTCCAATCACAAATAGACACCTGACCTTTTACTATTGTCAATTAAGCACATGTACTATACAGTACCAAAAGTCATCAATTCCACCCCTACCGTTAACTTTCGTCAATTACACTAACAGATCTGCTGAGTTGGCTTTCTGTTGACAAATGGGAGGGAAATAAGCCACTTGGAGGGAAGTTACCCGCCAAAACCCACCCCACTTCTCATTCATTTCCCTCCCATTATATAATCTCACCCCTACCTACAAAAAAAACCTCTCTCTCTCTCTCTCTCCCCCCCCCTTCAAGTAGGTCCAGCAACTTAAGACGCACAGAGGATAGCCTCTGCCACTCCTGTGGCAACAAACGTATCATCCAGACCTCCTGGATAACAACAAACCCTGGGCGAAGGTTCATCTCCTGCCTAAAAAATGAGTGCGATGATTTTGGGTGGTTTGATCCACCCATGTGCAACAGGTCTACCCAAATAATCCCTGAGCTACTGAGAAAGATCAACCGCCTGGAGGGCAACCTAATGGCATGCAAGGCAAGGGAGAGGAAGCTCTGGACTGCAATGGTGGTGTCTTGGGTCCTGATTGCCATTGTTTGGTGCCTCTAGTAATGGCATGATAAACTGGGAAGGGTGCTGGTAGTAGTGTTCTTTTGGTAGGCAGTAATGGTCTTTTGGTAGTACTAATGTTGTATTGGTTGGTATGTAATGGCCTTTTGGTATGTATGTAATGGCAAGGCATGGCTTCCTATATCAATATATGTACTGCTTTCTTCCTATATCATAGATTCATTCACAACAAAACAGATAGCACAACTTCATCCATCATAACAAAACAAGAAAAACCTGATTCATATTTATCAAACTACCAACCATTCATGTCCACAGTTCCTAAAAGAGACAATATTGAAAAGCAAATCCCATTATCAAAACAAGCCATAACCATAACCATTAGTTGCACAGTCATAGTACATTCATCCATAGCTTGTCAAAACTACCAACCATTCATGCACAGTCATAACTACCAACCATTGTATCAGTTTGCCAAAACCTGGCCATCCCTAAGCTATTACATTCATCCATAGCTTGTCAAAGTACCAACTTACTAAGTATCTATTACAATAATCCAAAAGACAGTCAAATACAAAAAAGGACAACAGAATGGACATTTGCATCTTCACAAAAAAGGGGTTACAGAATATACTGATGCAGCTTCACTAAAGCAGCACCACAGATCCAATTTCACTCACAGTTGCATTGGGTTGGACAGTCCTTTTGATCTACATATTTACAAATTAACTATGGTTACTGAATGTAGTAAAATTTGTAAGAGAAATATATTGTTGGTTGGTACTTACAGCTAGTTTAACAAGCCTTGTCATTGACTTTTTACCAAAACTCTCATTAGTGACCTGCAATAAGAAAGATAGAAAGAGCAATCACATAAGAAAGATACAAACAAGAATCACATAATAAAGAACTTCATGGAATCACATAAGAAATGACAATGAATTACTTACATTTAAGACAGACATCACAACTTGGGCTGGAGCATTTGCTCTAGCAGGAGCAGTTGTTTGGTCTTGTCCCCCACTGGTTGCTGCTGCATTCTTATTTTTGCAAGTCCTTTTGTCATGGCCCACCTTACCACATAGCTTACAAGTCATCTTGATCCCTTTTCTCCCAAGCTTTGTAGGGTCTGTAGGCTCCTCTGGTTCCCTCCTTCTTGCGTTTTTTGGCCTTCCAAGCTTCTTCTCCACATCAGGTGGCAGAAGTGAAGGGTTGTTAGTTTCTAGCCATAGATCCCTTCCATTGATGTGGTTCAATAGATGACTGTAGGTCTTTAGATAAGTTGGTATCTTATAACAGTCATGCACATAGTCATATATATCATGATCCAAATAATTAAGAGTTGCAATGGCATGTGTGCATGGGATACCAGACAAGTCTCACTTTCTGCAGCCACAACTTATGTGGGTTATGTCAACCTTGTACTGCCCATTTCTAGGACCTACCACTTCAAACTGGTCACCTCCTTGCCACCTTGGAATCCACCCACTTGCAAATGTCTTCAGCTTTTCAATCCTCTTGTACACTTTAGGACACACTGGCAATGTACACTTCTTCATTGCATCTCTCTTCTTTACCACTGTCTCCATCATAATCAATTTTATGTTCTCCAACATGGTGATTATGGATTTGTCATTGGCCACTAAAATGCTGGAGTTAAAACTCTCACACAAGTTGTTAAGTAAAATGTCAATGCGACAATAGTCTAAACAACCTACACTACCCCCGAAATATGATTTTGAAGCTTCAGATACCAACACACCCCCATAAAACATTTTTTTGGTAGAGTGGTCAGATGATACATCTGTTGAAAACAAAATGGAAATCACAATATTGTACTAGTAAAATGATTAAATATGCCATCACAACCATTAATATCCAAACAAAGCACATTCCAGGTGAATAAACAAAAGAAAAAAAGGAGAAAACACACATAAGAAATTCATGGGTTTGTGGGAAAAGTCAAGACAAGAACGGTAGGTGTGGAGTGAAGACAAATGCATGTGGTCCTTTGTCTGTTGCAGGTGGACATTCTCGTATAAAGGCAAGGGAAAAGGCAGAGCTTTTACCGTAGGTTGGAGGTTCACCATCAGCATCCCTCAAACACCACGTCGTACTGAGATTTCTTCCAAGAACGCCTTGTATTTGGTTCGATTGAGCAAAGGATTGGGATTTGCAGAGAGAATCGAAGATGAAAACCCCAATCACTCCCCTAACCCTAATCATTTTTTTAGAGAATTTGGGAATTGGGATTAGGGTTGTTAAGGGTAAAACCCAGAGCAAAGTGTTTTTTGGCGCTAAAAATCGAGAAACTTCCTACACGTGGGCTCGAGTGGGGCATAAAGTGGGACCCTCAAACAGATCTGTTAGTGTAATTGACGGTAGGGGTAGAATTGATGACTTTTTGTATCGTACAGGTGCTTAATTGACAATAATAAAATATTACGTGTCTATTTGTGATTGGAGTGAAAGATCACGTGCTTTTTTGAAATTTTCCCAAAAATAAATTCCCTGGACAGTGGACACCACGGCGGGGGGCTCTTTCGTAAATACAGTCGAACCCAGACCCGTATCCCAAACATCAATCTCATCACTTTCAGCTGAAATTCTCTTAAATCCACACACTGAGAAAAACCAGACCACGAAGTCCCATCTCCCATGGCGACGTCTCCTTCTCTCCTCCGCTCCACAGCCTTGTCGTTCCACGGCCAATTCTCTGCGCTTCCGACTCCACATTCCGTCCGGTTACCTTACGGAAACCCTAGAAACCGATGGAGTGGTCTCTCAGTGAAGGCGGCGGTAGTTTTGGTCGACAAATCGGAGGCAACGAAGATCCATCGGCTTCAGACTAACTATCTCGAGAAGATTGTACCTGCGCTGATAGAAGAATTCTCCTACGCCAACGTTCACCAGGTATCCTCAGAACCGTGTACATATCTAATTGTGTATGGGCTTATATGTATAGTGTGTTTATGCATATGTATGGGGGTTGTGCTCGAATATTTAAGAAAAATGCTAACCACAGCTCTAAGATGGTAGATAATGTCAAAAAAATGTGCCTTGATGTCCAATTGTATCGATATTTGTGAACGCGAATTGATGCCGTGAAATGTGTGTTAACGTTCCAACTTAGTATTTGGCAATTGGCATTATACACAAATTATTCGGTGCCTAGTGCTAGTGGGTGGTGGTTAGCAAAAAGTTTGTATCTGTTAATATTAATGAACTTAAATACATTTTATACGCATATATCGTGATTAGACAATGTCTTTACCTTTACATGTGTTTGGTTGCTGAGAGAATGTAGGAAATTGGGGTTGGATTGTGAAATTATGTGGTGTTTGGAACCTGAGAGTGCAAAAGCTTATGATTGATTGAGCACTTGAATTTTCCCTATTCGGCGAGTGTGTATCACAATGGTTAACAGGTTCCTTAGATTTCTTTCAGCTTTCTCAGCCGCCAAACAAAGCTAGATTTAGCCGTTTAGAATTTTTCGTGGGGTGACATTCTATGTGTTCGGTACCGTCTGATGCGGCAACTTGTCTGGCCCCTTTGGTGATCTAGTTAGGCAAGTGTGCATCGAAATGGTTAACTGGTTTCTTAGGTTTCTTTCGGTTTTCTCAGCTGCCAAACGAGGCTTTCACCATTTTAGAATTTCTCATTGGAAGACATTCTATGTGCTTGGGTCGATATTATGTGGCAACTTGTCAGGCCCTTTTGCTGATTTTCTTAGGGCTATATGAGGCACAATGTGAATGCGGTAACTGAATGTGGTGACCCGTGCATTACTCTTAATAAAGGGTATTTCTCTGCCTTGTGTGCTGTGTATGCTGATGTATATACTGTATGCATGTATACTTGTGTTTCCCTTGCATACTTTCTAGGAGACTAGGATTTTTTTTTTTTTTGTGGAAACATACAAACTCTGGTTTTTCTGGCTTATACCGTGATTTATTGTCTGTTTGACCACACAGACACTGTATTTCTGCTCTCTTGTTTCTTTCATTCTTATTCACAGTATAATTGGCCATTTTTAATTTGTTTTCATTTTTGTGCTTAGGTTCCAAAACTTGAGAAGATTGTGCTAAACTGTGGTATGGGACAAGCTGCACAGAATGAAAAAGGTCTGGAAGCAGCCATAAAAGAGTTGGCAAGCATTACTGGGCAGAGGCCAATGATAACACGAGCAAAGAAGGCCATTGCTACCTTCAAACTCAGAGAAGGTCAACCTAGTGGAATTGCCTGCACTCTAAGAGGAAAGGTGAGAATCAATTCCTTACAATGACAATAATAGTACTTTGTAATAATCCCAAATTGGGGGGTGGGAAGAGGTGGACCAGATACCAGCAAGTTTCTCAAATGTGCATTGTTGTTGGTGTCATTATGGTATCTTCAGCTTAGACGTGGTTTCATTGTTGCTTGTAGTGCTCTTTGCTTAGAATCAAAGGTTGACAAAGTCCATTGACATGAGGATTTATTCTCTTCTAATAATTGAACTTAATGAAATCCTCATGTTTTAAGGCGGACCTAGTGCAGCAGTAAAGCCTCATTGTGGCATGTAGGTTACAGGTTCGATTCTCGCAAACACTCTCTCCTCTTGCAAGGTAAGACTGTGTACGTCAACCCTTCCCCAGACCATAGATATGCTGGTCCTTTTTAACGAGATCCTCATGTTTGACCTCATTGGTGATTTGACACGTGGAAAGTCAGACAAATTGAACTGGATAGGGTCCAGTAATAGCATGAAACTGGAACTATCATAGAACAACAACTATACTGAGGTAAAAGATGACAAAACTAAGAACGCTGGAGCTTATGTAACCAACCAAAGCTGCCGATACTCTTGACTCCATGCTAAATCACAGATTGACCCGGAAGCTGAAGATGCCTGAGAAAGATACAACTTTTTGGTTCTATCCGACCGTATTTGCTCATATCCGCTAGACTCTTGTCCGCTGTGGTATACGGACTTCTAAATCTATTTAAATACCTGTGTTGAACTCTCGGCACATGGTAAAGGTAAGAGATACTTACATGTGTAGCTGACATTCGTCCAACAAATATACTTAGTACTTAAATTTACAATATATTTCTGCATAATTCTCTCATATCAAGTGTGGAAAGGTTGCCAAAGTGCATGCATTATTTAACTTAGATATTTTAGCAATTCTGAAGATTTTCCCATATTTTCATGCCCTTGAAAATATGCATTAGATATTGGACACTTAACTGTGTCTGACACCCAAACCCGAGTCCATGTGAGCTCGTGCACAAGCAGGTCAAACCAAGGTTGTTAATCCCGTACCGTACCGGCCGGTACGGACCAGATTTGTGAGAAACCGGTAACTTCGACCTCCAATACCGTCCCGGCTCAGATACCAGCGATTTCGGACAATCTCGGACGAGATGGCGGAAACATTAATTCTGTCCGGTATCTATTTTTGACTGGTTTTACACCATTTCAGGCAGATCGTAACCATTTTTCACGAAAAAAGATGCAGATCGTACCAAAGGGAGTTGTCTCTCTTTTAACGCAGATCGGAACACACAGAGAGAGAGAGAGAGAGAGAGAGAGAGAGAGAGAGAGAGAGAGAGAGAGAAGATCGGAACAGTGAGAGAGAAAATCATACCTGTTGATCTTTTCTGCCATGAATAAGAGAGAGAGTGAGCCGGAAATTGGAAACCCATTTTCAAAGAGGAAAGGGAATCAGGATAAGATAAAGTAGAAAAGGTTTGATAACCCTAAAATGTTGGAGTGACCAAACTAACACTTTAATCTAACTTTTTTATCCTTTTACCAAGTCCTAGCCTTGGTATTTGTAGGAGACTAGGAGTTATTAGGTTCATTTTTTCTTGAAGATGCAGTTCGAACAAAATTGAAATTATAAAATTATTGTAGTTTTTGTTGTCATGATGAATTGAACGGCATATGGCAAATTATTTTTATAACTTGTTAAATGATATTTGGAACATTTATTTGTTGTCTAATTATAGTTTATTGGATGATATAATTTACAAAAAAGAAAAGGGTGATACTAGGAAAAAATTTGATTTTATATATGCATATACATGTAGTACCGCTAATTCCGAAACGGTACCGGTACCGTACCATACCAGTAAGAAAACCGGTACCCTGTCCGGTACGAGATTCAGAACCTTGGGTCAAACACATGTCAATGTTACAGTTTTCAAGTAGGCAGTGAGGGTCGAAGACAAGATTTACTGCCTTTTGTGATACCATGTTGCATTGTTAATCATTTCTAAAAATTGTTAAGCTGATAGGACTTTGTCGTAAAATGAAATGCCAAAGTATCTAAGCGGATCAAACACGTGCCGGTTTACAATTTTCAAGTAGGATGGGGTGATCGAAGAAAATATCGTCTGCTCGCTGTTGCCATATTAAATTGGTAATCATAGGAATTTGTCTTAACAATTTATACTTAACCATCTGTGATAATTGATAAACTACGCACAGGGAACCTTATCTTAACATGCTCAGTAAATGAAGACAGTCATGCCGCCGCTTTTGGGGGGGGCACCTTAGATGATTCGAATTTTCCTTCTTTTTCCTCAGATTTGTCGAATTCTAACTTCTTACTTGGTCTTTCATTGAAAACTAGTTATGTTCTTGTCCTTGGTAGCATTGCCCATTTCAAAATGACGTGCTATTCTCATCTCAAATGCTGAATGGAAAAGACATTAATATCAATTACCCCTTCAAGAGAGAATTATATATTCAAAGAGGACTATAAATTTGGGATTTAGGGGGTTGGATGAATTTTGAGTTTATATGACAAATTATCTTCATTGATACTTTGGCTCTTGCTGTTTATACTTAACCCCATCAATGAACGTCGAGCTTTTTTTCTATGAATTACAATTATGCGTTTTACATTGTATTGGAGTACCTTACATCAACTTCTATATTGTGTTCAAGTGAATGATTTGGTGTTGGTGAGGCATTATCTATCTCACGTACGGAGAATGATTTCATGTATCATGCAGCTAACTCAATGCCTGATGGCCTGATACGTCGTGTACTCTTTTGACTGTAACAGGTGATGTATGCGTTTCTGGATCGAATGATTAACCTGGGGCTTCCTAGGGTAAGGGATTTCCAAGGTGTCAACCCCAATAGCTTTGATGGGCACGGTAACTATAACTTAGGGTTTAAAGAACAAGGTGTGTTCCCAGAGATCAAGTATGATGTAATTGGTAAGCAAAGGGGAATGGACGTTTGCATATGTACTTCTGCTAAAACAGATAAAGAATGCTTTAGATTACTTGCTCTCATGGGAATGCCATTTAGAGAGGGTGGTGGTGGTCCAGTGAGCGTGGTGCGCAAGAAGAAGCTGAAGGCTCACCACTTTTCTTCCAAATCAAAGGCCGAGGCACGGAGATAAGTGTTCCACTTCTCAAAAGGAAGAATATGTTGTACTGTACGAGCTTCGAGTTCTTTTGTTTGTATGGTTTTTTCTTTTGCAACTTGTATGTAGAACAGAACGGAACGGAACGGTTCTGTGATTAATCACATGCAGTTTTTGCTATTAGTTACCTTTTGTTCAGATGGCCTATGTGGTGTTGCTTGTTCTGACTATCTGACAAGTTGTTTACTCTTGATCTTTTTTTTTTTTTTTTTTTTTGGTTCTCCCAGGAATATAAGAACCCTGTATAAATCTGCAGCTTTAAAGCTTCAAATGAAAAGTTACTAGCCAAAGTAATACTCTGGGAAAATTTCAAAAAACCACCCGATCTTTCACTCCAATCACAAATAGACACCTGACCTTTTAATTGTCAAATAAACACCTGGACTATCTTAAACGTCATCAATTCTACCCTACCGTCAACTTCCGTTAATAATCAAACAGAATCCATCCGTCAATCACTTTTCCCCCTTAGAATTGACCCAATTCTCAATCTTACCCCTTGAAATGTTTTTTTCCCCAATTTCGATCTCTCTCTAGATCTTCTCTCTCCTCTACATGGAAATTCTTGAGACATTTTTTGAGAGCTATGTATGGTACAGATTGTGTAGGAAATTTTATGTATTTTTTTATTATTATTTTTTTGTACTTTTTTTTTTTCAATTTTCAATTCGTTTTTTTATAGTATTTAAAAAAAAACCAAAAAAATTACTCCCTCCGTCCAAAAAATTTTCCGGTCCAATAAACGAGGACTTTAAAATAATACAAAATTTTCAAGAAAATTTCAATATTTTTTTGTACTTATTTTTTTCAATTTTCAATTCGTTTTTTTACAGTTTTTTAAAAAAACCGAAAAAATTACTCCCTCCTTCCAAAAAAAAAAATTTGGTCCAATAAACGAGGACTTCAAAATAGTAAAAAAATTTAAACAAAATTTCAATATTTTTTTATTATTTTTGTACCTATTTTTTTTCAATTTCCAATTCATTTTTTTAAAAGTATTTAAGAAAATGAAAAATTGCTCACTCCTTCCCAAAATTTGTTATGTCCGATAAAACAAGGACTTGAAAATAATACAAAACTTGAAAATAATACAAAATTTTCAAGAAAAATTTAATGTTTTTTATCATTTTTTTCTTTCGATTTCCAATTCTTTTTTTTTTTGAAAAAGAAATACTGTAAAAAAAACGAATTGGAAATTAAAAAAAAAATTAAAAAATTATTAAATTTTTCTTGAAATATTTGTATTATTTTCAAGTTCTTTTTTATCGGACCGGAAAATTTTTGGAAATTGAGAAAAAATAATCTAAAAAAAAGTAATTGGAAATTGAAAAAAAAATACTGTAAAGAAAGCGAATTGAAAATTGAAAAAAAAAAAGTAGGGGTATTAAATTTTTCTTGAAATTGTTGTGTTATTTTCAAGTCCTCGTTTATCAGACCGGAAAAATTTTGGGAAGGAAAATTTTGGGAAGGTGGAAGTAATTTTTTCAGTTTTTTTTTTTCAAAATAATGTAAAAAAAAAAGAATTGAAAATTAAAAAATAATTAAAAATTATTGAAATTTTTCTTGAAATTTTTGTATTATTTTCAAGTTCTTTTTTATCGAACCGGACAAATTTTAGAAATTGAAAAAAAATAATCTATAAAAAACGAATTGGAAATTTAAAAAAAAAATACTGTAAAAAATCGAATTGAAAATTGAAATAAAATAAGTACAAAAAATAAAAATAAAAAAGTATTAAATTTTTCTTGAAATTGTTGTTTTATTTTCAAGTCCTCGTTTATTAGACTGGAAAAATTTTGGGAAGGAGGGAGTAATTTTTCATTTTTTTTTTTTTTTTTTTTGAAAATAATGTAAAAAAACAAATTGGAGATTGAAAAAAAATAAGTAAAAAAATAAAATAAAATAAACAATTACAAAAAATAATAATTTTTTTTTACACAATCTTACTATATATAGTTCTCAAAGAATGTCTCAAGAATCCCCATGTAGAGGAGAGAGGAGAGAAAGGAGATCTAGAGAGAGAGAGGAGAGAAAGGAGATCTAGAGAGAGAGAGAGAGAGAGAGAGAGAGAGAGGTCAAAATTGGGAAAAAAAACATTTCAAGGGGTAAGATTGAGAATTGGGTCAATTCTAAGGGGAAAAAGTGTGATTGACGGATGGATTCCGTTTGATTATTAACGGAAGTTGACGGTAGGGGTGGAATTGATGACGATTAAGATAGTCCAGGTGTTTATTTGAAAAAATTAAAAGGTCAAGTGTCTATTTGTGATTGAAGTGAAATGTCAGGTGTTTTTTTTGAAATTTTCCCTAATACTCTACTAGTCTACTTTGGTGTTTTGACTAGATATCTTGGGCTTGGCCAGGTCTTCGTGTACATTCCCTTAATAGGGGCAGAATGGTGAACAAGCGAAATAAGAATGGGTAAGTCGGGGTTATAAATTTGAGTGGGGGGCGGATAAATTTGTAGTCCCCGTGCCAAGGAAAGTCTACAATACACATCCCTTACCATATGCATTTAATGTGTTGTCCAAATTGTGCCACCTAAAAAAGATTTATACCATTTTGGTGCGTTCTAAAAACTTGTAACTTTTCAGTGATATGTTCCATAATATTTTCTCTAGGAATCATAATAACATTTGCTTCCTGTAATTTTTCAGCAATAAAATTCATAACATTTTTACTAAAAATCATAACATATTGGTGGGTGTCGTAACTTTTATATTAAAAACCCGTAACATGTTGAAGGTGCATATGGTACCCACCCCAGTAGGGGTATTGTAGCCCTTCCCCCCGGTATTGCTAAAACTCCCATTTTGAGAGAGTCCAAGTGGCGGCTCCAGGAATTTTTGGAAGGGTGTTCAAAATTTCTACTAACCCTGGAAACCATCTTTATACATAAGCAAAAAAAAAAATTCCCTCAATATCAACAATGCCACCCAAAAAACAACAAAATGTATAGAATATTATAATTTATAATTGCCATCGACGAGTTTCATATTTTGATATCGTTGCATAATAGCCTCATAATCAACAGTATCAAATACATCTCTCTCAATATAAGTTACTAAGTAATCGTTCATCCACTAATCTCTCATTTGATGGCGCAAATTGATCTTTCTTTTTCTTTTTTTCTCTTTATATACTTCATTGCTGAAAAATTTCTTTCAACTGTTGCAGTGGTGACAAGAAAAGTCAACACCAATATCACAAATAAATAGACCAACCTATATATGACATGCTTATTTGTCTCTACTAACTTTGCTGCAAGATCACCAATCCGTTTGAGCAACCTATAAAGTTTTCATCGGATCTCATATCTACAATGAAACTTTGGAGTTGAATGTCCAATTTTCATTAAGTCCACCTCAAAAAAGTTTGACGAGTAGAGTTCCGTAAGACTGATCAACTTTTTCCTATCAAAAGCGGAAAATAAATTTCTCGGATTCAAGCAAGCTAAACAAAGTAGCAACTCCGTGTTCGCCTCTATGAAACGATTGTTTAGCTCTTGAAGTTGAATCTCTAAGGAGTATAGAATAGCTCAAAGCGATAATGATGGGAAATAGTTATTTGTAGGCTTTGTGTAGTGGCTGATCACTAGATACATACATTTCACTTATTTATTTTGAGATTTTGTCGTGGGCTTTAAATGGGTTGTCTTCAAATATTTTGTGGGCTTATTTTTTTGGGTTGGATGTCCAATATTTTTTGAATTGGGTGTTCAAACATTTTGGGTTAGGTGTTTAAAATGACAAAAATTAAAAATAAAATAAAATCTTTACATGTATTTCTAGAAAAAAATTATTTTTTTGAGGTGTTCAAGTGACAACTGACAACCCTACACTCTATAATGTAGAGTCGTCCTTGAATCAGACTAGCAACCCATCCATGCTTTACTAAAACAAACAAAGAATTAATGGCCCCACCACCGTATTAGGGAAACGGGGACCTCAGTGTGCGCTCTTTAGTGTGCGGCATCCGAGTCGTAGGATGTGTTTTTAGCGGTCCTAATTTCATCTCGGCACTTTGCAGATCCGAACCATCCATTGCAAGATGAAATCCGAAATGTTGATTGCCAAGATCAAAGGCTTGGATACGCAGATTGCCAAGATCAAAGGTTTGAATACGCACACACACTAGCACCCATGGGTCCCCTTATTAGTTCCATGACTTCCATCCCATGTTCTTTTTTTAGTACGAGCAAGAAGGGTTAGTACTAGTTAATTAGTATGTTAGTGTTAGATGGTGGGAATGGTGGGAATTGAATGCATGGAGGTTAAATGCCTTACCACTTGAGCTGGCTCTCACGTGCTCCGTCCCATGGTTGAAGAGAGTTTATCAAACATGGCCCCAAAATACACCCATTGTGTATTTTTTATTTTTTTTTTGATTGGCAAAAATAATTTTATTAGGGAACTTGATAGGGTACATCAAGAAGGGGAAGGGGAAGGGGAAGGGGAAGGGTAGGGATGGCAATATTGACCGAACCGATGGGTAACCGAACTGAAACCGGTTTTTTTCCCCGAACCGTAACCGATTTTTTCCCCGTGGGTGCGGGTATGGTTTAGATGGAGGGGAAACCGAACGGGTTCGGTTCGGTTATGGGTTTACTTGTAAACCGAACCGATACCCGAACCGAACCGAACCGAAACTTGTTAATTACAAAGAAACCCCTTATATTAGATATACATATTACATAAACCCCTTAGGTATATTTTAAAATTACACTATTAGCCCTTGTATATATATAGAAGATGTCAACAATTAGGGTTTTATTATCACATTTCAGTCTATTTCGAGAGAGGGCAGAGAGGGGCGATTTCTTCTTCCTCCTCCATAGATGGACGGCGATGCAGCCGACGAGAGAGAGGCGACTGGTATTCTTCTCCGGTTCCCATCCCCTCCGCTGTAACTCTCTCTCTGTGAACGAAGGTTTAGGGAATCGGGAAAACATGGCCGGAGTGGAGCTCCTACCGAAAGAATACTGATATGTTATTCTCACTCTCGTTCTCTATTGCTTTCCTCAATTTCTGGATAGGTTTTCAAGTCAGGAAAGCCCATAGAGATCTGGGTCTAGCTCTTGTATTAATTCGTCATGTAGATCTGAAAAGGTTGGAGTATAAATCGTCACTTCTCATGGAATAGGAACAGACAACTACTGATTTACCTTTTTTTTTTTTAATGTTTTCCACTGTTAAACAATTCTTTTACTTGAATCCCCTTGGTTTTGATGAGTGAATGTTTGGCTTGAATCTGAGAATTTTAATTTTTAACTTGAATGATGAATCTGACCTTGCTTGCTTCATTATTCGGGTACCCGTTCGGTTCGGGAAATACCCGAATACCGTTCGGTTCAATTATGGAACATATTTTCATAACCCGTTCGGTTATCGGTTCGGTTCGGTTCGGGGCAGTGTCCTGGTGTTCCGGTTCGGTTTTGTTCATACCCCAATCCGCCCCAATCCGCCCCGTTGCCATCCCTAGGGAAGGGGAAGGGATACCAACCAAGGTTGGCTCACCTAAGGGACGAAGCCCAAACACCTGAGGGCCTAAAAAGCCCGAATACAACAATAAAGCACACACCCAAAGGGCCAAAACCCAAGCACCTATGGGCCTAAAATGCCCGAATATATAATACAATACAAAGCAAAAACTCCAAATGGCCCAAAAGTCCAAATACAGCAATGAAACCCAAATAGAGAAAACCCTAAACCAAACCCTAAACTGCTATGAAGCTTCAACCCGCCGCCGCACCGCCAATGGGAACCACCATCAGACAGGACCAAGCCACCACCAAAGGACTATCTCCAACGGCAAACCACCACGCTGCCGCCAGCCACACCACCCAGGAGAATAGGCCGGAACCCGATAACACCAACCACCTGCCACGGATGCTCAACCCGAGCCGTTAAGCGAAGCCAAGGGTACCCAACAGTACACCCCGGCGGGAGACCACGTCAGCCAGCCTCCACCCATTGTGTTAGATTTCTCTATATGTTGTAAAGTAACGACATCCAATTTGTTTCATGTAGAAAATCTTTTCTACAAAATAATTTTCGTGGAAAGGTTTTTATGCAAAATAACATATTTTCATGTGTTTGATTGTGACAACAAAATATTTTCTGGAAAATATTTTTTTATTGTCGGTTCACATAGAAAATAACTAATATAATAAAATGGCCCAAATATTCATAAGCTGACAATCACCCAAATACGCTAACATGTTGAAAATAACAAAATAACTCTGCATATACAAAATGACCAAAATATCTCTACAACACATACATGATTAAACGACGAAAAAAAAAAACCTACATGCACAAATGACCATCAACGTCTATACTTGTAAAAAATGTATCCACAATAATCCATCCTTCTGCCCAAGATTAATGACAAAGCTTGGCTGAAATGGCTTTAAATTGACCTTTGCTTTTCAGATCATAAAGAAGCGTAATTATCATCAAATCAGAGTCTCAAGGTTTTTTTTTATTTTTTGTTATTGGCAAAAGTAACAATTTATTAGGGAAGGGGAAGGAGATTCCAACCAAAAGTTGAAAAATACACCTGTGGGCAAAGCCCAAATCACCTGTGGGGCTAAAAAGCATAGATAAAACAATGAAAACCAATACCCATGTTAACCTACAATACCCAGATCATACAGACAGTACTAGCTTGATAGGTGCGCAAATGTGCCTATTTACACTCTCTAATTTATCCTAGTTACATCCGTTTATTGTACTATTTGGAGTTTGATACTCGTTTTCCTCGTTTCAGGGTTTACGGAGCAATTAAATGACACACGAGTTAAATTGGGAATTATTACATCAATTGGCTAAATTCAATTTGGAAGATCTTTTACACGTACATGGTCCCAAAAAACGCTACTCGTACAACTATTTCGGCTCCAACCATTTACAACCCTCTCACATACATGTGGGGTCTACACCCATAATTGTGTGTGGGCCCCACATGTATGTGAGGGCGTTGTAAATGGTTGAAATCAAAATGGTTGTACATGTAGCATGATTCGCATGGTCCGAGCAACCAGATTCCGTTGGGATTGCAACTAGGTGGCCTTTGGCTACTAATTTGGAAAGAGGAAATTGGATTTGATGAATACTACACAGCAAATCAATTAGGCAAGAGAATCATCACTTAGGAGATCATTAAAAGGAACCAAAAGGAAGAGTTTGAGTCTGAAAAGGAATCTTCCCCTGACTTCCTACATCGGCTGGTTAGTGTGTATAAAAGGGGCTCTTTTGGACGAAAATAGGGCTCACGGCTGTGAGTCCGTGACGGCGGCTAGAAGAAAAAGATCCATGATCGGCTGATCGCATTGGCTAGGGTAACGAGGATATCTCTCTGGATAACATGATTGTTTAGATTTTTAGGGTTTTTATTCAACATTTAGTTGTATGACTTTGGATGATTCACGGTTTTTGTGAAAGTTATTATTTTTCCAATTTATCTTTTGCTAGGGGAATCAAGCCGTTCAAGGTTCCCATGGCAGCAGATACAAGAACCATTTTCCTCAACTGAAAAAAGGATCAATTCTTTAGGACTTGTTCTTCTTCAGAGGAACAATGAGCTAGAGAATACAAGAGACTTGTGAGGTGAGTGGTGTTTAATTCAACTACTTTATGATGAAGGACATGAAGTCCAAGCGTCCAACAATCGCAAATGGAAACTAGGGAACCAGCTCCTCTCTAACTTGCTTCTCTCCAAGTTTCCTCTTAAGTTAGCAATTTTGTGGGTGGGCTCATAACGAGTCCACAACAATCATCGAAATCGTTCATACTGTAGAACTAATCGAGAAATTCAACCATACAAAAAAAATGTTTATCGGATACAGATTGATACTTGATCGACACACATTTATATTGAAAAAAAACTCAGACTAATGGGTTTGAATTCAGTGTGAATGATATATTTTGCAATATAAATACGTACCGAACAAGTAGAGGTGTCAAATGGGCCTTGCTGGCACGACACGAATAAACGAGGCACAGGCATGGCTTGGGCACGGCACGACACAGTCTGAGCGGGCACGGGCACGGGGCACGGAAATGGGTGGGCACGGCACGGTAGTTGGCATGGCAGGACACGATCTAAGCCGGGCACGACAAGATAGTTGGCCTAGCCTGGCACGACACGGCATGACACGGACTTAGTCAGGCACGACACAGGCACAATACGGTCTTAGTCTGGCACGGCACGGGAACGACACAGAAGTGTCAAGGGCATGGCATGGGCACGAAATGGAAGTGGCACGGGCACGGCATTGTAATTGGCCTGGCACGACACGGCACGACACAGTCTTAATCTGGCACAGTACGGGCACGACACGGAAGTGTGAAGGGCACACGGCATGACATCTTTTTACAATTCGTTTAGCAATATCCACCAAACGTGGTGTCTCTATCGGTCCATCACTACAAAATACTCTTTTCCTAAACATGGCCCAACAATCATCGTCGGATAATTTTTTTAAATTGTGAGTCAAAGATGATGGTATTTGCATCATTGATACCACATCCATACTGCGGGTTGTAACTAAAATTTTGGTCCCCTTAAAGCCACCAATTGCTATCAAAGAATCTCTCAAGTCAACCCATGCTTGTTGACTTTTATTCCAAACATCATCTAATACAAGTATGTATTTGTGTCCATTCAATTTTGTTGAAAGCTTTCTCACTATTCCTTCAATGTTTGTTGTCTCAGACTTGTCTCCAGTAATAGATTGGACAATCTCATTCAATATCCTTTCAACTTCAAAATTATCTCCTACACAAATCCACATTCTCTTATCACCAAACTTCTCAACCACCTTCTCATCTTTGTAAACTAGCTGAGCAAGAGTTGTCTTCTCGAGCCCACCCATTCCTTCAATGGCAATAACAGACAAATTGTCTTCTTCGTGAGAGCCAAGTAACATGTGTATCACTACAGACACATCACCATCCCTTCCCACAATATTTGAAATGTGAAAGTAGAATTTAGCGTACATTAATGCTACGTACACACCCTCGCTCACACTCACTTTGGATTGCTGACATACGTCTTCCCTCTCTCCTAATTTCCAAAGTAAGAGGACATGTGTCAGCAATCCAAAGTGGGTGTGAGCGGAAGTGTGAATGGGAGAGTGTGTATGTAGCATTACTCTTTTGCGTATGGCCACTCACTCCCCTTTGTCGGTGATGTTTAATTCAACTGTCTTTTTTTATTTATGGTCGCAGCCTGGCAAATGGCATCCATCTTTTTCTTTTACTCCATCCGTCCTAAAAATATAGTCTCTTTTGAGAGCTCGTGTCACTTTTCAATATAATATATCTTATAATCTATAATGTTTTAGGTGATTTGAAAAACACTTTGTTCTCTTCACATTTCTAAAAAAAATTTCAAAAAAGATTCTTTCCCCATCTCTCATCTCTCTAATCATTAATCACATTTCTCTCTCTACTCATACCCTCTCTCCAATCATTATTCTCATTTCTTTCTCTATCTCTCTCCAATTACACCACCTCTCTCTAATTATTACTTTTTCCAAAAACTCATCCAAACACTATCTCAAAAATATTTCTCAAAATATTCTTTTCAAAACAGTCAACCAAACAAAGTGGTACATGACAACTTTTTCCGTATCATGTGGTTGACAATTGACCACAAATTGACCACACAAAGTCTTTTGTATTCCCCACAAATGTCTTTGAACGGTTATGTCAAATTTTTCCTTTTTAAATTTTATACTGTATAACTTTTTTTTTTTTGGAAAATGCTAACGTGTGGGCACACGTTAAAGTTGAAAAAATATATTGAAATGTGTGAAAAATGTATAAGAATACGTGAAATGTATTGAAAAGTGTAAAAGATGTATTGAAATATGAATTATTTTTGTTTGTTTGTGTGCAAATTGGGCACACGTTAGTAAGACTTTTTTTTTTAATATAATTTTTTCCACAACAAGACCACAACCTGAAACCTGAAAAGCCAAGCACAAAGATCGGCGGAAATGAAGAGAAAAACAAGAAAAATTTATTCAATGCTTTAGGGGTAAGGATAGGTCAGTGCTCCAATCCTTTTTCCCACCCCATCTTTGTATGGTTTCCTTCATGGTATATTTTTTTTTTGATCGGCAACAAAAAACATTTTATTATAGCAAGAAGGATTCCAACCAAAAGTTGGAAAAACACCACAGGGCAAAAGCCCGAGCCACCTGTGGGCCTAAAATGCCCAAATATAACAATAAAACACACACCCATGGGCCAACAAAGCCGAATAACACAATGAAAGCACAAATAAAGCCTAGCCCAAAAGCTAAGCCCAACCCAAGAAAACCCTAAACCTAAACTGACATCCAAGCATCATGGCACCATCAAAGCACCCCGCCGCCAAACATCAGACAGCCCAACAGCCACCACCGTCAGCCTTCGTCACCACAACCACCGCGCCACCACCAGCAAACCAAAATGGAGACGAAGACGAACCAAACAACCAGAAATGGACTGCGCGGAAGCTCACCATTGCCGTTGAGCAAAAACCGTGATCGCCCAGCAGCGAGCACGGCGGGAGACCACGCCGGAAAACCACCACCATCGAGACAGCAACCATGCCGTTAGGCCAAAACCGGTAAACACAAAAGGGTGGTGGAAAGAGGCCTTAACAACATCAGAAATGCAATTAGTATACAAAGAGAATATGCAATTAGTATCATTTTTCCGTTTGTTTGAATGTAAAATATTTTGGACAAATTATGAGTAAAATGTTTTCCTTGTAATATATTTTTCATCAATTGGCGGAAAATGACTTACCAAGAAAAATGTCGTAAATCATTTTCCCCTTTTTTTCTGCATCCCGTGACTCAACGACGCCAGTAGAAAACCTGACAGCCCCACACTCTCCCACTCATCACTAGGGATGGGCATGGGGACGGATCGGGGCCGGAGACTACTATCTCCACCCCCAATCCCCAAACCCATTACTCATATCCATCCCCTATCCAATCTCCAACGGGGATTTATTTTTATCCTCCATCCCAGCTCCAAATGGGGAACGGGGATCCCCACGGGGATTTCGGGGATCCAATCATTTTCCCTAGAGTAACAAGTAAATAGTTATAGAAGCTCAATTACAAATCATTTTCCCTAAAATCCAATCACTGGGCAACCCGTGGGCATGTAAAACTTCATGTGTTTGTAGAACAACATAAAGAGCGCAGAAAAGTAGAAATTATGAAGAGTTCTTATGTATATTCATGACATTAATTAAAATTGATTAAATGCAACATGGGTTGTCTAGTGGATAGCATACATAATTGTTTCAAAGGAAAAGAGACTACAAGTCTACAACTCACTGTTTGGAGAAATTTTGGTGTTTGGAGACCCATGTGTTTGGAGAAATTTTGGTGTAACCCCATTTATTTGGAGAAAATTTAGTGAGACCCCAAAGTTTCATAATTCATGAATAGACCCCTATATTTCGGGGATTTGGAGACTGGGCAGATCGGGGACGGGGCGGAGCGGGGCGGGGACGGAGCGGGGAACGGATTCGGAGCGGATTCGGGGCGGGGACATGCCTATCTCCACCCCCTATCCAATCCCCAAACATTTTCAAAAAAAATCCCCATATCCTATCCAATCTCCAAACAGGTCTCCATATTGCCGATCCGTTCGGATCGGGGATCGGATCGGATTCGGACGGGGCGGATGAAATGCCCAACCCTACTCATCACCCAAATTCAGGTTCTGAGATTAGATTACTCCCTCTCTCTCTCTCTCTCTCTCTCTCTCTCTCTCTCTCTCTCTCTCTCTCTCTCTCTCTCTCTCTCTCTCTCTCTCTCTCTCTCTCTCTCTCTCTCTCTCTCTCACAATGCATTCTTATGCATTTACTACATAAATACACACGGCTTTAGAGCAGTAAGGGACCGTGCCCCCATTGCAAATCCGCAGCCCCCAGTGATGTGGTCGATTCCTTTCCTACACGAAGTTTGGGGACTTATTGCACCAAAAAAAAAAGAAGTTTGGGGACTTTGCTTTAGAAATTGTAACAGGCTAATATTCTGCAAATGTCAACCAAACATCGGAAAATAAAAACGGAAAAAGTTATTTTTTACAAAATTGTTTTACATGAAAAATATTTTACTTCGAAAAATATTTTACGTCGAAATAAATTGACATTCGCCGATCAAACAAAAAAAGTGCGGCGAACAAAGGCCACACAAATATTTATTAGACTATTAGGACTTAATAGGTAATACCGACACCACTGAAAGCTTATTCGACAATATGTAAATATAATTTATGATCTATGTAAGTCCACCTACAGAAAATTGCTAACAATATGGGCCAAAAAAACTGGTGGCAAAATTGAAATCACTGGCTTATAGATAATTGTTACAAAAAATGAAAAATATTTAAATGGATCCTATTAATTACCAAATCCTATATAGGATCAATCATAATTGATTCCGATATATGATTGGAGAGAAATTTTGTTCACCCTCCTTAAAAAAGGATGAACAAAACCCTCTCTCTTATTGGTTGAAACATGTGGGTCCCACAACAAAGTGATGTCATGCTTACATCGAAGTGATGTCATGCTTACCAAAAAGTTTATTGCAGAAGTAAGCATGACATCATTTTGTGGTGGGACCCACACCAATTCAACCAATAAGAGAGAGGGTGAACAAAATTGCACTCATATGATTGAATCCTACATATGATTGTGTTAACATACCGAATCAAACTCGTACTATGCAGTATGCACGGGGTGAATCCAAGTCGCTCAGCCATTATATATATGATTGGTAGATAGATATTTCCGTCAGTAATTGCTAGCGGTGACCCGTGCTATGCACGAAACTTGCATCGTGTAAAATTATAATTGATTCCGATATATGATTGAATCCTATATATGATCAATCATAATATTTAATAGGATTGATTCTGTATATAGGATTCAGTATCTTTGGAAATCGTAATTATGAAATCTTTCTAGCCTATATAAAGACATACTAGGAGGAGATGATAAGTGATCAACCCGAACAAAAAATAAAAACAACAACAGTAAGCAGAAGAAAGAAAGGCATGGGGACTTGCCTAAGCAAGCCACCAAATCAACCAAATCGAAGATGTTGTAGCTGCCGTAACCCCGAGGTTGGTTGACTCTCTTCAATTTGAAATTAGAAACTTAGTATTTTAGTGCAAAAAATTTATATATAGTATGAAACATTTGGTTTTTAGAACAAAAAGATAAACTTAATAAATAGACTTAAACCCAAAATCTGATGAGAGAAACGAAAAAACATGTTATCAATTCTTCTTATGGTAAAAGATGACCCTTCTTTTTTTATCATCTTGGACCACTACATATGTGTAAAAGATGACCTTTTTTTTTATCATCTTGGACCAATTCTTCTTAGAAAATCGTTTCAAACAAAATTACTCCCTCCGTCCCAATTTTATAGTTGCAGCTGACACTTTTTATACTCCCAAAAATATTGTTAAGGAATTTCCTCTTTTACCCTTATATTTTGAAGTTAAAAGTAATACAAAAGTAAGAAGTTGTAATGATTGAAAGGTAAAATATAAAAAATATAAAAAAACATGTTTTCAAAAGTACAATGATTATGTCCCCTTATTAAGTTGGAATCTCTAAAATGAACTATAAAATTGGGACAGAGAGAATAATTTCATCATTAGAACTAGAACATACCGTACAACGTGTCGCTAGACATATCTCTAATGCAATATTGTAAGTTTTAGGACTGGAGGAGAAATTCATTCTAGTTGAAAACTATTTTATTGATACTGGACATAGCCACACGAGTGACAATCTCTAATAAATGAATGATAAAAATTGATATTGCATTAATCGCCCTGGATAAGCCAAAATACATGGAAGTATCCTTGGGACGTGTACTGTAGGAATTATATATATCTACCATTGAGATGAGAAAAAAACAATGGTTAGATTTCACAGAGACCCCCTCATCTATGTCTCTTTTTCGTGGAGACCCTTTAACGTTTAAAAATGTCTAGACTGACCCCCTCATCTATAACCATTATCCATTGTGACCCCTTCTATTACATTACTGTTAGTAGGGGGTGAGTTTTATGAATTTTTAGACGAAAATACCCTTCTATTTTCGAAAAAATGGTTTTAAAAAACCGTTTTCAAAAATTCTTTTTTTTTTTTTGAAAATTTTTCAATTTTTTAATAATTTTTTTTCATAATTTTATTTTTTCAAAAAACTATTATGAAAAATACTTTCAATACATTTTTCTTTTGGAAAATATTTTATTAAATCTGTTTTTTATACAAAACTTTCCTTTTTTAAAAATGCTTCTTAAAAAAATTCTATTTTTTCCATATTAAAAAAATACTGGCTTCCAAAAATGTTTGTACAAAATTCTGTTTTCGGAAACTATTTTTTTGTTCCAAAACTTTCTTTTGCAAAATGTTTTTTAAAATACCATTTTTCAATTTGTCTAAAAATTATTTTCAAAATATTTTTTTCAGAAAGTAGTTTTTAAAGAGAGAGAGAGAGAGAGAGAGAGAGAGAGGGTGTCTATGAAACGGAGTAAGGGGTTTTTTGCATTTCGCATAGATGAGGGGGTCTGACTGGACAATTTTAAACGTTAGGCAGCCTCCGTGGAAAAAAAAGGCATAGATGAGGGGGTCTGTGTGGAATTTAACCAAAAACAATTATCATATCCCACTGTAATAACTGTATCTCACCCTTTCTCATGGCTATGGGATCATTAACTTTTTAAATGACCGAGTTTCACCTTTTGTTGGTTTGGAAATTCTAGAAACTAGAAAGGTTATTTAAAAGACAAGTATATGGTTGTCAAAAGGAGAAATGAGACGAAATTATTGTCATAGTCTGACAACTACATTTGGTACAATACATATAAAAAGAGAAAGAAAAAAAGTGTCGAAATCCTATCTATCTAGAACTTACTTTATGAGGAAATTCATAAGCATATAATTTCAACAGTGCCTAAATCCTATCTATCTAGATCTTATTTTCCGAGGAAATTCATAAGCATATTATTTCAACTTGACTTAGTTGTGGTGTGTCAAGTATAGTTTTATTTACGCTCGATTGTTTTCTATGCTAAAACTGACGTTCTCTTTGTATTATGTCTGCAGCGAACAGAGGTGGAATATACCAACCTTGGTGATGGTCGATATCTATGTCCAGATTGTCTTTCTATATCTCTCTTTGAAGCCAGAGAATTGGAACCCATTATTCGTCAAGTGCACAGCTTTTTCGATGACCATTTGAAGCTTCCTGTCAGAAAGGATATTCCTATTTTTTTCGTTGACGCAAATGAGATAAATAGAGATTTGCATGTAATCAGCGTAAGTTTTTATTCCGTTGGATGTGGAAGGAGGAAATTATAGTAGGTCCAAAACACCGAGTTAACAGTATGCCTATGCCGTCCTGCCCTCGATTCTTTTAATCGTTCTAATCTCATTTCAATAATTATCAAGTTTCTTTTGCTGATAAAAATGAAGAAAAAGTTATTGGTTTGCACATGTTTCGAAATAGCGAAAGCCCTAGCCAGTGGTACCACAGCTTAGCATAATTAACCCGCACGTTTACAATATAAAAAATAATACATATTTTTCAAGTAAAATAACATATTGGTGACCATATATAGCTTCATGTTATAATTAACAGAAAGGGTGAGATTGCACAAAAAGATGGTGTGAAAAAATTTAGCACTCAAAAAATAGATATGACAAATATCCGCTATCAAGGGACTTCAGAGTAATTTCATTAGAACACAATCACAACTGAAATGTCTATGATATTAATATTATTTTACAAAATAGATATAGTGGGGTTGTTCCCGCTAGCCCCCCACTTAGGTCCGACCATGGTCCCCAACTCTTCCACGCCGTCGCCAATGATGGCTCTCTATCCCTCATATTTTTTATGGGGTGGCTCCCGATAATAATGCATTTTCCCTTTCTCTGTTACGCTACAAAGCAGGAAAGTGACCAAACAGCTCAACGAGCTCAAAGTGTTTTATTTTGTTGTGCACTTTCCTATATATGCCGCTTGATTTTTGTTGTGTTTCTCATGCTATAATTACGGTCAAGAACTGGACCTACGCCTATTTCGGCATGATAATTTTGAAGGATTATTTTTTGTCTTTTAAAATTTTTATTCTCGCATTCATTAGTTTTTGAAATTTTTTTTTTTTTTGAATTATTGGTTCGTCTAGACGAGGTCTATCTCAAAACTAAAACTTTATGTTCAAAACTTAATTTGTTTGAATAAATACAAAAAATAATCCCCGAAAATTGTTAAGCCAAAACAAGTGTAGTACGTAGTACTGTTTCTCACAATACCGGCTGTGATTAAAAAAGTGAGTTAGGTTTATTGGCGATTTCCGGGTTTGTCAAACCATTTTTGTTTGTAATGGGATTGGGTGGTAGAGTTCTAAGTGTTTGAGTCTAGATACTCCACTCTTGGGCTTTCAAGCTTCATTGACAAGATTGATGTCGCACCAAGTCTTTTGATGCTCTTCCGGGAAGGTATATTCATGCATCGATCATTTGCATATGTTTTCACAAATGTGGCTTTCAATTTTCATGGTTCATGCTTCCATTTCGTTCCTTAGGGGAGTGCATTGATTCTTGCATGAAAATTCACATTTTTGGTTAAGGCATTGTAGAGACAGCATTCTAGCGTTGCCTAGCGTCTGCTGCTATATTTGTGTGATCGTCTACATTGGACATGTGTCTAGATCTTGGCCATTCAAGTTTTTCAAAGAGCGTTGGACTAGTTAGCACGCGTCAGATGACGCTCCTGAGATTAAGCCATTTTTGTAGAGGGCTGGATAAGCGTTAGCACGCGTCAGATGACGCTCTTGTGTGCTCCCTACTTTGTGATGTGTCTTCTTCTCATTGGCTGTCTTTAGGAGCACGAAAATCACATATAAAAGCCACTTTTCTCTCATTTTAGGTAGACATTCATTGGAAAAATCAGCCCCCTTTTTAGAGAGAGAGTGGAGGCTATGGAATCAAGAAGGGGCTCGGGGAGCTAAATCAAGGAGTGGAGTTAGGTGTAGCTTGGGGCAAGTTGGTAATTCCTAATCTTGTAACTCTTGATTTAACCTTTTGATTTATAGCAATTGGTAGATTAGGCCGTGGTTTTATGCTTAGGGTATTTAGACCCTAAGTAGTTTCCACATATATCCTCGTGTTTTGCGTCTTTGCTTTATTTACTTTGCATTGAAATTGTTGGTTTGATTAAATAGTCGTGGAATTGGGGTGAATGTGAATCACTTGGTGGTATTGAATTTTTAGTAGATAGTCCTATTCACCCCAGTGGGACGGGACTTGTTTCACCTTTGCATAATTTCAAAGTGTAATGGGAAAGAGTGTCATAGGTTGGTCTTCCGTAGATGCGAAGCCCTCAACACACTGACTAGTCTCGAGTCCTTGAACCCAACAATTACAACCCATCCTCTCTACAGACACGATGCCAGATTTTATTACATTGTTTACAAATACATTTATTTGTAAGATCTTCCTATAGAAATTAGAATAAATCAATTTTAAGCAATAAGACTTCTACTTCATCGAGTTTATCTTAAATCGCTAACGTTTTCTTGTGATGTTGTTTGGACAGGATACTGCTATGGTTTATGGGGTGACTCTAGTGGGAGGAGGATCAGAAAAGATAAAAATCGTAAGTAACTTTTCTATCCCTGATAAAAACATTGCATATTGACCTCTTATCCCATAACTTTTTGTACGATTCACACTCTTTTTATGCCCAAACACTTAACCATTTATCATTACTGACAATAGCCTTTCTCAAATTTTTCCATATACCCATATATTGGTCCAATGACATTGCTACTTTTGTGCAAACTAGGTGAAAAGGTGTGTAAGAAGAGGGACTAATATAAAAGCAGTAACAAAGACGAAGGTAGTAAATGGTGATGTGGCTGCAATCTTACTTTTGTTTGGATTTCCAAAGTAATTCTCATATGACCCTAAAATTTTCATGTCTTCATTTTATACACACCTTTTCTATTGAATGGAATTATTTGTTAATAAAAAAACATTGGTAGAAAACAGGCAATATATAAGTGAACTAGCCTATTACAGTTTGAAGCTCTCTTTATGTTTAGCAGAGCTTAGTTTTTACCTCAAAAAATAGATGTTTCCATTATCGCATTTTAAGAGAGGCAAATTAGATTCAAGAAGGTGTTTACATTAGAAAGTGAGATCAATCGTTTGGAAACATACATAGTATCATCTTGATAACAGGTTAGGTATATTACTAATGCATTTTATGCTAATGTTAGGCCAATATATATATAGACTTGGTAACAGGTTAGGTATATTACCCATTGTAAGTGATCTGATTTTAGATTTTGATTATGAGAGCATAATATATACTTTTTGGGAGAAAAGTGATACCTATACTGAGCAAAAAGAAAAAGTAATACCTATTGAATTAATTTAATGAGTATCAAGTGATTTGTACTTGTTTTTATTTATCTATGAAGTTGATTTTGTTTTTCAAATTTTTTACTTCTGGTTTATATAGAAAGCTCTATTTGGAAAATTTAAATTCGATTCGGCCATCGATAAAGCCTAGCCTACCTGGCCTAAATATCTAGTAATATTAAGGGAAAATATGAACATAAAATCGAACAAAGAAGATGCATGGTAGATACTAGAGAACATATGCGATTAGTGATCTCCCATTCCTTAAGAGTTATTACAATGATATGTCAGTCCATGTAAAAATCAATAACATTCTTATTATGTTGTGTACGCTTGAATTCTTAACATTTTGTAAAGAAATCCATAATATTTGTTCAGCAGTTCATAACATTAACTTGAAAATTGAATATGTATCAATTGATAATATCTAGATACATATTCAATTTTCACGATGGTGCCAATTCTGACGTGAAATGTCATGTACATCCAGGCAGGTGGTTGGGGCAGCGCTAGCTCATGAGATGGTGCATGCATGGATACGACTTCAAAGTATAATTATTTCACGCTCTCGCACCTTTTGTTGATTAAATATTAACTCCATTTTTAGAATATCCTTATCCTATACTTTCATCTCCTATACTTTCATCGAATCGTTGAATGTGACACACGATTGATTTTTGAATTTTATGAGTATATTGTATCACACGATAATTAGAAGCGATAAACAAATATTGTTTAAAAAGTTTATTAATTATGTGGGTGGAGTCATATATGGTCAAGTGGGGTTGACCCCACTCATATTGATGTTTTTTTTGTTTTGAAATAGACCATATAAGTCATATGAAATATCCCAAAACATAGCTAACTTCATTAAAATTCACTTTGTACACTTCACATTTGCGAAAAAAATTTCCAAAAAGATTCTTTCTCCATCTCATCTCTATAATCATAATCATATTTCTCTTTCTACTCGTACCTCTTTATCCAATCATTATTCTCATTTCTCTCTCTATCTCTCTCCAATTATTACAGATCTCTCTAATTATTTACTTTTTCCAAAAACTCATCCAAACACTATCTCAAAAATATTTCTCCAAATATTCTTCTAAAAAATCTCAAGCAATAAATTTTCCCTCATTCTAACAGTAGAACATTGTTAACCATCTATCAATAGGTGTGGACAATATCACTAAAAGCTAAAAAAGTTAAATTTTCAATTCATATTTCGTACTTATGAATACATGTTCACAAAATTTTGTTAAAATTTTACGAACATCGATTGGTGCTCCAAAAGAACCCAAGAACTGATAATTTTCTATAACTAATACATGTTTAGTTTTTGGTAACTAATACACATGTTTAGGTTTTGGTAAGTACGAAGAAAATGAAAGTACTAGACCAGCCACCACTGCTCGAAATCTCTGACTCTTCCCCTACGCTATGATCAGACTACTAAAAATTAAACTATTGATTGTTGATGGTCTTTTGTATAGGCTGGACCTTTACTTTGGAAAAGTCGGTTGAAGAAAGCATATGTGATGTGGTAGCTAGCATGTGGCTAGACTACATAGCTGATGAGAATGATCCATCGTACACTGAAAATAATGCTAGGTTTGCAAAAATATTGAGCAGGATTCATAGGAATTTGCTTGAAACCGGTAGTGCAGGTGGTGCGGAATTTCTGAAGGCCAAACGCGCAGTTGAAAAGTATGGCTTGGAAGGTACATTGATGCAAGTTGCTCAGACAAGAAGTATTCCAGAGTGAAATAAACATTCTTGAAGTTTGTGTTATCCCGGTTAATTATTGGCTAGCTCAAGAATTAGATATAAAAGTTGGACAGCACCAACATAATTTTTATGACTTTAGATTTTTAAATGCAAAAGTAAGGGAGGTTAATGTAATTTTAGAAACCTTAGGGGATGTCAGTGTATTTGTCAAAAACCTTAGGGGAGATCAGTGTAATTTACCCTTATTAAGCTAAAAAATATTCCTAATTTTTATGTATAAATTTAGAATATTACATTTGCACTCCACTTTCTTATAATTACACTCAAAAATTTATCTTATAATGCACAAAAAAAAAACCCTACACAAGTACTAAATAACAAATTTTGGAGTGTAATTATAAGAAAGTGGAGTCCCAAAATCATAGTCCTTTTTCACAAATGCCCTCTAGAGAGAAATCGTCATTGCACTTTTATACACTAACTTTTTTAAATGGAATGTACTTTCAAGGGCGAAATAGAAATGTAAAACTTTTACTTTTACAAGATGGATATTTATTAAGAGATCATCCAAAATGAAATACCAGACTCTTATAACTTTTGTAGAGCAACATCAAGAATTGTATTTTAGTTTCATAGTGTGTTTTCTGTAGCCGAGAATTTATATATGGATAATAGTGGCTAAAATTGAGGGTGAGTTTGAACAAACTTTTCCAATGATTATTTGGACTTTTTAGGGAGAAAAAAGCCTTAAGCGTTTGAGCTAAATAGAGATTTTGTGGTTGCCTCAAAATAAGTTGTCTTTAACATAAATAAAATAATTTTAGCCTTTAATATGAAGACAACAAATTAGTCCAAACAGATTTTCTTGTATTCAAAGAATTATTTTGCAAAATAATTAAAAAAAATCCCCTTAAAGTTTTCCAAATTTCCCTAATTAAAGCATCTCCACTCCTTACCCAAATCTTGTATCAAATTCAAATTTGAGTAAAAAAACACCAAAAATCCCACTCCACACTTTCAACAAATTTGATATTACTTAAATTCTTCACCGAATTTGGTGAGAACCAAACCCAATATCAAATTTTGAAGACCATTTTCTGTCACGCCCCAAACCCATCCCTACAGGTGTTAGGCACAACAAAGCACCGGTGAACTCTCACCAAGGCCACATCACAACATATATACAGCTTAAACCGGTGACTAATAAGGACTCGTGAGTTTAAACAGCTGATATTTGTATTAATAAACCAAACCACAAAGTGTCTCCGCATCAGGATCTCGAACTTAAAGTACATCTCAGAGCTGTGCTTAGATACAGAGTTCGCAAACTATATACATGTTACAAGTCGAAGGTACAAGTTGAGCTACAACTTGCTATCTACGTTATATCTACAAGCTTTCCCATGTATCCCATATCCACAAAAGGGGTACCACGTCACCCCGTTACTCATTGTTGCCCTGAAAGGTAGAAAAAATATTTTACATAAGCCGAAGCTCGTATGAATGAAAAATGCACAAGCCATACGCTTTCCATGGACTATATAAAAACATGTTTTAAAAATAACCAAAGTCAAGCTTCATGTATTCCAAAAGGAATCCACAATTCACAATATAGTTTATAATGCACATCCCTCTCTAATTCACATCGCACCAGGCATCCCCGGTGTGGATAAACTAGACGTCTATCGCATTATCCCACAGTATACGCAAATACATCTTGCTAGCCTTTTAAACCTATCCTAAAAGGTCAGGAAAAAAAAAACATGCCTAATAACCCACACGATTGGCTTTATTTATGCCTTCCCCTAGCAAGTTGGGACGTAAGAGATGCCATTAATAGATAATAAAAGTGTCCACCTTCCATTTCAAGTCCATGGAGTTCATATCATTGAATAATTCACAGTGAAAAACATAACTTTCACATTTGACAGATAAAACGCTTTTAAAACCATATAGCTTGGAAATTAATCACTCACCTCGGTCCATGCAACCACTCGAACTTCCTAGATTAAACAAGTAACATAAACACATTTTTTTTATGCCATTCAAGTAATCACAAACTCTAAATGAACCTGTTAAATGTTCTAAGTATCCCTAACAATGTTGTGGGACCAATTATAAAGTTAGGTCAATACTTATGGACACAAAAATGTTGTATCTTGCCAACTCTTGGGTACAAAACCCAACCAACACAAACTACCCTTCATAAGCTTCACATCGATGGGTCATACGTCAAAAACGGAGTTCGAATAAGCTTTGCACACCAATTTAAAGAAAGCTGTTTCATTCAAGGAAAATAGAATTTCAGAAATTGCACCCGTCTGAACTTCAATGCAAAAACTGATTTTGTGTCGCCATAATTACGGTACAACCCTTACACGGACAGAAAGATACACGAGTCTAGTTTCGAAAAAATCAAACGGTGCGCGATTTCGATACCCACGGTAAAAGTTACGACTGTTTTTCCAAAGCGTGTCAGTGCAATCTTCACATATCCTAATTAACAGCAGCAACTTCACAAATTTCTACAGAGCTCTATACGTGAAATCTAGGTCCGAAATTTTACTCAACAAAGAGAACCCATAGAGGAACTCTCAGTCAAATTTTCAGAAAATTATGAGTTGTGTAACCTTGTCAATAAAATCCCCAAAGTCAACCATACATGCCCTAAAATCTGCAGAATTCAAAAGATGCATAAACTGAATGAAGTCACCTAAAATTCACCAAGAACTCTTTCAAAACTCCATAATCAAGGGTTTCTATGGTCTCTAAGCATAAACCCTCTAATAAAACGTGAATTGAACATGCAAATTTATGAAATCAAGTGTAGAAAAACATGAATTACCAATTATAGATTCAATTCTAGCAACCCTGGACCGCCTCTTAATTTTTCACCTTTCCTTTTCCTTTTCTTCTTCTTTCTTCTCACTGCCGATCTCTCTCTGTCTCTCTATTTCGGTTCAGGGGGTGGAGTAGATGAGAATAAAAGAAAAACATAGAAAGCTCTGTTGTTTTATTAGGCTTATAGGAAAATTATCTAGTGTAACCCCATCCATGAACTTCTATGTTGTATTACTAGTCATTCTAGGAAAAATCATCCCATGTGGTCATGTATATGTGTTCGAAGTACCAAATCACATTAAGCAATAACACAAAGACATTTATGCACAATTAAACACAAAATTAAGTTAAGCTAATTAACCCAACACATAATTAAATTATAAGCACGGTTAAAGGTCAAGGGTATCACATATTTACAACAATACCATTAAGGAGGCTTTTACTCACATTCATGCATATATTTGCTTTAGCTCATTGGAGTGCTCCATACCAAATCAAGTTTTTACTTAAATTTGGATAAAAATCTGGGTTAAGGAGTGGAGATGCTCTTATTAAAGAAGAAAATCTACACACTCTACGACTTTGTTTGGAACTTAGAGAAAAGAAAGGAAAAGAATAGAAAGTTTAAAAAAAATCCTCTCCTTTGTATTGTTTGAGAGGAAAAAGAAGAGAAAATGATCAAATAAAGTGTTAGGAATAGTGAAATTTTCTCCTTACCTTCCTCATACTTTTCTTCTTCTTTATTTTCTTTTCCTGTCTCTCATTTTTTAGAAGTTCCAAACAGAGCCTAAAGTTTAAAAAGGGCCAAAGTGAAAGCTAACTATATTTCAAAGGGCGCACAGTGGAATATTTCAGTATGGTTGGTTGTATATATCGTCTAGGGTTTACATTCTCGATCGAGGGAGAGTAAAAAGTCTAGGGTTAGCTATTTCGGCGGGAGAGAGAGCTTGCATTTGCTTCTGGCCGTCACATTCTCCTTCCGATCGCAACAATGGTGAGATTTCTCCTTCCTCATTTCTTTCTCTTCTTCATCCATTTTCACTTCTACTCACTTTAGATCTGTCTGTGTATACGAGCATATGTATTTTTGTTCATGTATGTATCTGTGTAAATCTTAGTTCATGAGTATAACTCAATCATCTTTGTTCAGATTATTCCAGAGAAGAACCGCAGAGAGATCTCCAAGTACCTCTTTCAAGGTATTTTCTCCCTTTCGCTTGTCGCTCTCTACATACATAACAATACTTGGGCAAGTTGTAGGAGCGACCAGCCTAAATATTAGGAAATCTCTAAAGTTCGGTTTGTTTAACCTTATATGAGCACTGGAACGGACTATATTATGAAACAGTGTATCAGGTGTTTGGTTAGTCCGAATTAGATGTTCATGGGATATTTTCATTCTATTAATCCGATGAGATTGTGGCGCTGTTTGTTAGTATCACTTATAGGTTAAATTTGTTTATTACATATATTTTTGAATTAACATAAGTTGTAAGCATGTTTAGTATAGCTTTTCATAAAATTGAATACATGTTAAACTGTTTGGTTAAATAAGTCGTAGAATAGCTTATTATCGAATGAATGTCTTAATCGTCTGAGTTTCCACTATGGTATTTTTGGTATTCTTGGACTACAAGTTGTCAAATTAGTTGTACTTGAGAATTTGACAACTTGTAGTGCAAGAATACCGAAAATACCATAGTGGAAACTCACCCCAAGTATATTTATTTTGAAATTAAAAGATTTTTTGGGGGTCAATCCGTAACTTTGTCAGCTTTAGATTTGTAAAAAAGCTACATTTTGAAGTTTATAATCCCACTTTTTTCCAGTCAAATGAGCTTGAAATGCAAAATAAGTAATTAACTAATTATCTACACCACTGTTGGCAGACATTCTTCATTGGTACTTTTTTCAGCTTATTTGCTGAATAAGTTGCCTTATAAATGCTATCAAACGGGACCTAGATATCTTATGAATTCGTATATGAACTGCCTATTAATTTCGACAGCCGCATATTGGAATTATACTCATATTGCATATGATATTCTCGAACTTGTAGGTCTGCACTCTCATATTATCGTAATTTAGACCTTCTTAATTGTAATCCTGGGTCCGTCATTTGTGCATATATCTGTTTTACAATCTTCTATAAATCATATCCATGTTCATTGTTTTTGGTATATGCAGAGGGTGTATGTTTTGCAAAGAAAGATTACAATCTTGCCAAGCACCCAGAAATTGATGTCCCAAATCTGCAAGTTATCAAGCTGATGCAGAGCTTCAAATCGAAAGAGTATGTGCGGGAGACATTTGCTTGGATGCACTACTATTGGTATTTGACAAATGATGGCATTGAATTTCTGAGGACATACCTCAACTTGCCATCTGAGATTGTTCCCAACACGCTGAAAAGGGCAGCTCGCCCTATTCCTGCTGGTGGTAGGCCTGGTGGACCCCCTGGCGATCGCCCACGGTAATATGAGATTTGCAAGTTTTTTGGTTAAGTAGAACGGATTTTGATTGTGAAAACTTCATTTTAATTGGTGGTTTGAAGTTTCACCATTCTTGTAACTTGTTACGTGTGGCATGGTAACAATTTGCTCAGTCATTTCTAACAGTGGTGTCATGGAATTTTTTGATCGGGTTAAGTTTGGCCTGATTACTCCGTGAGATAATAAGTTGCACCTTGTATGCCTATCACATGGATTTAAGTACAGATCGTGGGTGGATGTGAGTGTGTACCTTAGGATTTCAACTCTCAGGTTGCGGGGTACGCGATTAGAAAAAAGGATTTTCTTCATATTTCATTTATCTATTTAGTAAGATACTATTTGTTTTTTTTCATGACACAGTGTGTCAATGAAAGCAGTTGGTTGATTATAGCTATAAATGGCAAAAATGTGTCTTGTAGAATTTGTAGTTGGTTCATGAGTATTTATTACTATCCTGATTCCGTTCTTCGCTTTTTGGAATGGATGACTCTATGGTTAGTTGATTAGGCATTGTTTAGTTGAATACATTTGCTATGATGTGAAGTTTCATGATTTTGGGTTATGTTCTTGCTTTAACCTATATTATTTCATTATTCTGATTTTAAGCCTATTTCTTGTAACCTTGTATTTGGCTGATGAATTCACGAGCTAACCCTTTTGTTTCCTACGGCTGATGACTTCATCTGGTTTTGATCCTTTGGCATTAATTAGTTGAAAATTTTGGTGATGTGATACTGTGGAATTTCCTCGGCTTTGCATATTTGAAGTCAACGTCCATTGTCATCTTGGATTGGAGATTTTCTGTGGCTTTCCTTGTTTTTGTTAGTGTAATGGATACAATGCATGTTTTGTGTCTAACTTTGTTGCTGTCTTGCTGTTTTATAGTTTTCTGTGGGGATAGTAGATTGCAGTTGGTTTGGTTTTGAACTCTTACGTTCTCTTGCTACTTTTTCTAGTCCGTTTTTTCTTTCATGGTTATGGTTATTCTACAATGATTTAAATTTTTATATGTTATGAATTGGCAGCGGTCCTCCTAGATTTGAAGGAGATAGGCCAAGGTTTAACGATCGTGAAGGCTACCGTGGAAATCCAAGAGGTCAATCTGGCGAGTATGGCGGTGACAAGGGAGGAGCCCCTGCTGAATACCAACCTTCTTTCAGGGTAATTGCTCTCTCTCTCTCTCTCTCTCTCTCTCTCTCACACACACACACACTGATTGTGTATTGTTTTCAGTTAGGGATACATTTTAATATTTTAATGAGTGAATATATTTGACTGCATCATTTTTATTTTATCGTAAACCATCATCGTAATTCGCGTTTTTCTTATTCTATTTTGGTGTTAAATTTTCTTGATATGCATATGCAGAGGCCTGGATTCGGTCGCGGTGGTGGCAGTTTTGGTGCAGGGCCTGCTGCTGGTGGAAGTTTCGAGTAAAGAACTCTGCGTGTTCAACTTCTAGCTGGGAAGGAACGTGACTGAGAAATTTTGGAGCTTTCTAGTGCTTTAAAATGCGCTAAATGGCTTCATTGGTGCTATGCTTAGTTTGAAATGCAATATTCAACTTTATTCTTTTGGCTGTTGAGAGTTTTTGGACCTGTGAGCTAGTTTCTCATGCTGTTTACGTGAGCTAGTTAGTTCAGTTAAGATTTTGGCTTCGGAGATCATGGATAGTTGTGAATTTGGTTATCGTTGATTTTAAGTGCAACTCCTTGACATGCATATGATAATCGCAGGATTGGATACATGTTTTGTGTGTGCATCAGCTTGGCCTGCGGAGAAGCTAGACTGGCGGACATGTTTTTAGCCTTGTTTTCCTGCATGTTTGTGGAAACAAAAACAATGGGAAGTTCTTACAAAAATACTTGATTTTACAATGTTTTCAACTGGACAAATATGGTTTCTGAAAATTCAAGATTGCGTTTCGGCGTTTCTTTAAATTGGGTTGTTTCGTATGTTACTTTTAAGGTGAGTGAAAATTTTATTGCCCAAACAACAAAATGAACTCTGCAACAACAGTGGCATGCTCGTGGATGCAATTCTGAACGACTCGACTGATTGGTACAATCGGAGTAGTTTTTAAGAACTAGCTTATCGCATTTTCAAGAAAATCAGATCAGAAACTAGTACTACTATATATGTACTATGTAGTTTTTTGTTTTGTTAACTGGGTGTTTGTTAATCGGTTAATCTCGGAACTTCCCAACTTTTTAGTTTACCAATTTCAGTGGGCCTTGGGAGCTTTTTATTACCAGAAGTAGAATTTGAACCTCTAGGTTAGGAAAATGGATTCTTTATCTGTACTTATCACTCTCATGCAAGTAAGTTCTTTCTTTAAAACTACTCCATATTTCGAAGGTTTAGCGGAGAGAGAGAGGTACAGTCGGCTATACTGTCTTTCTTATTGGTTATCGATTAGGGATTTGCAAGCCGTGACGATGTGGTGGGGCTCACAAGGTTTTAACGATGTGGGACTCACAAGGCTTTAAAACATTTCTATAGTTGAGTTATACTTTTACACGGTTATAATTTGTCATCCAGTACCCAGTTAATGATGTGGGACTCACAAACTTTGTGAAAGAAACTATGAAATGTTGACGTTTAATGCGGTGTCTGTAGCTGACCTGTGATGTATTAGGTTCACGCGTTTAGGTATTTGCAAGCCGTGACGATGTGGTGGGGCTCACAAGGCTTTAACGATGTGGGACTCACAAGGATTTAAAACATTTCTATAATTGAGTTATACTTTTACACGGTTATAATTTGTCATCGAGTACCCAATTAATGATGTGAGACTCACAAACTTTGTGAAAGAAACTATGAAATGTTGACGTTTAATGCGGTGTCTGTAGCTGACCTGTGATGTATTAGGTTCACGCGTTTAGGGATTTGCAAGCCGTGACGATGTGGTGGGGCTCACAAGGCTTTAACGATGTGGGACTCACAAGGATTTAAAACATTTCTATAATTGAGTTATACTTTTACACGGTTATAATTTGTCATCGAGTACCCAGTTAATGATGTGGGACTCACAAACTTTGTGAAAGAAACTATGAAATGTTGACGTTTAATGCGGTGTCTGTAGCTGACCTGTGATGTATTAGGTTCACGCGTTTATTGCTAATTGATTTAATGATGTGGGACTCACAAATCTTGTGAGAGAAACTGAGAAATGCTTACGTTTAATGCGGTGCCTGTAGTTGAGCTGTAATGCATTAGTTTCACGCGTTTATACAAATCGATTCAATGACATGGGACTCAAAGCCTTGTGAGAAAAATAACGAGTTATGGTGTTTAATGCGATGCCTGTAGCTGAGTTGTAATAATTTAGTTTTACTCGGTTGGAATCTATTTTTTAGCTTATAGATTTAATTCCTTTCAAATCATAGTTCGATTCTAAATCAATTTTACGATGCTCTAATTTAGATTTTGATTTTGAATACTTTATGAATGTAAATTGTCACTTGTAAAATAACTTATTCAAATATGGCAAGATTTTTATAGTGCCTTTCGTATTTTCTCTATATCCTAAGAAATGAGAATATGGGAAGATTTAGCAAGTGTCATTTTACTTGTTTTTTTTGGGTAATTTATTTTACTTGTTTTTAGATACGGGGGTTATGGAAGAATTATATTTTTTACTACCCCTCTTCTTTAGGGGTAGAACTTATATGAAATGATGTGGGGATCACAAGTCTGGAGAGAAATGGTAAAAATTTCTTATTATTCTTGTAATTGAACAATATTGATTAGAATTGTAATTGATTTTACATTCTTACCGTTTATGATCGGGGACTCGAGGCTTGATAATGTGGTGGGGCTCGTGAGGCGTGTAGGAATGAATTTCCGATGTTTAATGAGATGTCTAATGTTGTGCTGTAATTTCACACAATTAAAGTTTGTCATCGTTTACCGAGTGAATGGTGTGGGGCTCACTAGTCTTGTGAAAAGTCATGAAATTTCAAGTTTAATGCGGTTTTTGTATCTGAGCTGTATACATACCTTTCACGTGTTTATTGTTAATCAATTTAATGAGGTGAGCCTCGAAATCTTGTGAGAAAAGGATACAAATTTTGCGATTAATGCAATATCTATAGACGATTTTGATAATTTAATTTTACTCCATTGGAATATATTCGTAATTGCATATAGATTTAGTTCCTTTAAAAGCATAGTTCAATTTTAAATCTTCATATGCTTGCTTTATTATATTCTCAATGTGAATTTCCATTCATAAAGTAAATTATTAAAAATAAGACAAGGTTTTTCTTGTATCTTTTCCATTTCTATATATCTTGAGAACATATTTTATGTAAAAACAATAATAATGAGTTACTTTGTGAGATATTTAACAAATTATTATAAAGAAAAAAGAAAGGAAGGACAATTTGGGGTTGCAGAGAGTCGAGACAATTGTTTAGTTTGAATTCTTAGGGAGTGTTCCGTTAATGATGTTTTTAGAATAAACTGATTTTTTACGATTTTTTATGTGATATATCGTGAGAGAAAAACCAATCTTGATTTTTTTTTTAAAATTATTTTTTGTTAGTGGAATACCCCTTAGGCCTTAATGTCTTAAGAAATGAGGTAATTTTCTTTTAAACTTTACCAAATACAAATTAGGAATTGTCATTTTTTCATTTTGAAATTACAATCAATATATGTATGTATATATATCTCTCTCTATATATATATTTGAATTCCTTCACCATAAATAAATATTGTTAGTTAAGTAGTCCTTTTTTTGGTCCAAATTATTTACTATATATTCAATCCTCGCCCTTGGCTTAGTACTACCATTTGCACTATATAACAAATCAACGCTTACCGTTTCAGGCTCAAGAAAAACACCTCTCTCTCTCTCTCTCTCTCTCCGCGAAGTCTGCAACTACTGAACAAGCTATGGCTTTTCCCTACATGGAAGCCGTCGTCGGTACGGTCAAATCTCCCTTTAAAGTTTGTTTACCCTTGTTTCCATTTTTATATGTTGGGTTCAAAGGTTTTGATTAATTTATGCTGTTCTTGTTTCCTTGAACGAGTTGCTTGATGCTCGTTGAAATCTTCTGTTAGCGAATCATTGTTTTTCAGGATTTTGTCAATCGTTTAGTTTACGCAGGAGTTGATTTTAGTGTAAAGGATTGAGGGTTTATGTTATACATTAGGGTTTATGTTTATCTTCTTGAAGGATTTTTATACCCAGACTTCTTCCTTGTTTCTTGCTTCCGTTTCCTCTTTTTTCAAAATTAACTTTCTGGTACCCTCTCTGTGTTCATGTTGAATGGATAATTTCTTTTTTTTTCCCCCGGTTCTAGGGAAAATAGCTTAGCAGAAAGAAGTCTTGTAGGAGCACAGATCGATATCGCTTAATTTAATGCTTGTTTTTATGAGGAAAAAACCATCTTTGAGTGAAGAAACTAAGACTAGACTGGTGGCTCCAGGTCATGTTTGATGGGTCATGTAATCATTCCACGGCAAACCAATGTTACCAATGACGTTATTTCTAAAAATTGTTGACTTTCATCTACTTAAAGATTTCTTCTAATTTTATTGAACTAAGTTCGAATTTGTAAATCTTTGTTTTTGGATGTCTGGTATGGAATGGTAAAGGGAAAACCTAGATTTCAATCAAGATCTTGGTTTACATATTTTTCCCAAGTTGGTGGAATAGTGTGAGAAATCTCATTCAAAGCATGTAAATGATTTATCTGTATGTAGGTATTTTTGTTTTGTTGGAAGAGGTCGATTGATCCTATAAACTTGTATAGTGGTGGCCCTGCTATACCATTGCGGTGTTGGACTTTTTATGAGCCTAACACAAAGTGATATTAAGATATCCCATTTATTCTTCAATTCTGTCCATGCAATCAATGCATAAAGTATATGTTGCACAAAATTTGTATTGGTGGTAGATTGTGTTTGTAAATTGTTAAGAGCAGGAAAAGGAATATATTAGCAGCTTCAGTAGCTATTTAATTCCTATTGACTGCATGTACGAGTACAGAACATGCAGAAATCAAGATTTTGATAAATAAGGTTATGCAATATCTATATGTGTGTAACTTTATCGGTGGACTTCTTGTTGTATGGATTGTATTGTGATTTAACGTTTGTCATCTACTCTGTTCATTTTGAATTCCCCTCCATTTAAATCAACAGTTTGTGACAGTGGTTGGGTACAAAGTTCTATGCATGTCGATTAACTATTGCCACAATTTTTGTTTCTCAGGATTTATGATTTTGATGTATATTTTTGAAACCTATCTTGATTGGCGGCAACATTCTGCTCTCAAATTGCCAACACTTCCCAAGACGTTGGAGGGGGTAATAAGCCAAGAAAAGTTCGAAAAATCTCGGGCCTATAGTCTTGATAAGAGGTTTAGTAGTTATTTCTTTGTTGTTTGATGCCTGATATGTTTGTGCTGCTCAAAACAATAGTCTGCTTTGCTGAACCTTGATTTGTGTTTTGTAACTTTCAGCCACTTCCATTTTCTTCATGAGTTCATAACCATATTGATGGACTGTGCAATTTTGGTATTTGGGGTATTGCCTTGGTTTTGGAAGGTGTGCCATCCTTTTCTATAGTCTTCATTTCCTTTGCTGAAAGTCTATTCTCTTTATCTAACCTTGTTCTTCATTGCAGAGGTCGGGAGACTTCCTTGTGTACCTTGGCCTCAGTGCAGAGAATGAAATAGTACACACCCTTGCATTTTTGGCTGGCGTCATGATTTGGTCACAGGTGCACATGTCAAACATTTTTGGAACTTTGAAGATAATGAATTTCTGGTTTTCTTGTGATGTGTCATATGTTGCTTAATATTTTAACTGTCTTAAGTTTTTGTTTGGGTAAATGTCTTTAAAGTTTTGTTTCTAGAACATGTTTTAGGCATCCAAGAAGCTCAGCTTGGATGGGTATAGGCTTTGTTGCAGTGCTTAAACAGTGGAGTAGTTGACTTCTTTAAGTGAGGCAATAAGTTGCAGTTCTAAAGTGGTTGTTTAGCATGGAGTTCATCTCATGTGACATTATAATATTTTCCAGTTTTGGATATTGATGTATGATATTTCTTTCTTTCGGTCTTGTATATTTTTTTGTTGTCATAATGAAATATATCTTCAGAGATTCTTGGAGGTTTTTTGGTGGCATATTGTGACACAACAGTTATTACCATATGAGAATTCTCACGGATAGGTTTGACATCAAGAGATTTTGTGTTAGTAAGGACGATAAATGAGGGGTTCTCTTCAGTTGTTCTTAACTTTCATTCGAGTGTGAATTGGTTGATTTGGGTTGAGGAAGCACATATTGGATCCCTGTCCTGCCACAATCTTTTTGTGGTTTTGTGGGTGAGAGTAGCTAATTTGCCTGATTTGGCTTCACCTCTTATTCAGTTGGTATTTTGTCTTTTGGACTTTCTTTGCAGATTACTGATTTACCATTTTCTCTGTACTCAACATTTGTCATCGAGGCCCGTCATGGCTTCAATAAAGTATGTATTATTTCTAAGAACTGCTTGTCATGTTCAATTACATTGTTTTCTTGCCTAGAAATATTTCGTTTAAACTATTGCTTGTGTTTTGAACTCTCTCTCTGAAACAGTTTTTCCCTTTTTCATACAGCAAACAGTATGGTTGTTCTTTCGGGACATGATCAAAGGAATAATCCTATCAATTATAATTGGGCCGCCTGTTGTTGCTGCAATTATTGTAATTGTACAGGTACTTTCACTGGCTTATGGTGTTATTGTGGTTTCCGACTAATTTAGTTGCTGCATCATGCACATATATGTATCTAGAGTGATTGTCATGTCTTATTCAGGTTTAAACTCAACAACCTATTGGAATTCTTTTTTACTGTTTTGAATCTTTTGATTAAGACTCGCTATTCAGTTTCTGGTTGTTGGTTATTAAGGATATTATTTGTTTGTGTTGCAGAAAGGAGGTCCTTACTTGGCCATCTATCTTTGGGGTTTTATGTTTGTTCTGTCTCTTGTGATGATGACTATTTACCCAACTTTAATTGCACCGCTTTTTAACAAGTTCACTCCTGTAAGTTCCAGCATCTGTTTGGCCCTCTTTGACGGCTTTGCTTTTGCCCCTCTAGTGGATGAAATCAAATTCATGTTTGGTTTGTGGAGTATTTGACCATGATATGTTGTGACAAACAGCTTCCAGAAGGAGAACTTAGGGACAAAATTGAGAATCTTGCCTCCTCCCTCAGATTCCCGTTAAAGAAATTGTTCGTTGTTGATGGATCTACGAGGTCAAGCCATAGCAATGTGAGGTTCTCTCTTGTATATGTATGTTGAGTACTTTATGTATTTGGCTATTTGCCATGCCATGTCATTATCTACGGACTGGATTTTGGTTAATATGGCAATGTTGGCCAGTTGGCCGGGATCCTTATTCTTCCAGTAAACTGATTCCATAAAAAATATGATCGCTGTAGTGGGAGATGAGATCTATAGAGTCAGAGTGGAATCTAATTGGGAAAAGCTATTTTCAATGTCCACTCATTTGGTCAGATTAAGCCAGTAAGTTAATTTATATATGTGAGAAACTTAGCATAATCCTATGATTTGTACTGGGTCTTCAGAGCTTGATCTTAGACTTGAAGCATGAACCAAGTGGTAGGCCCACGTCCCTGGAGAGAAAAGCACACAGCTGAAGGAACTCATGATAGTAGGGAAAGGAAAGGGGATAAAGTATCATCTTGCCTCACACCTTTGGAGCTATTGAAGAAACCTTTTATCATTCACTAGTACAAAAATCTCACGGTGGGAAAATATCCCCAATCCATTGCCTCGTTATCACCCCAAATCCTATCTTGACCACCACAATCATCAAAAAATCCTAGAAATGGCCATTTATCAAGTTTGAATATAACACCTGACCAAGAATACATGGTACATTATCACTAATGACAGTAACCATTAGCCAAAGAGGAATCCTTCCGGGAGTATCAATTGTTTTAACCCACCTCCACAATTGATCGAATGGTTATGCTAAGAGATAAACAGTCGCACGTAATACTTGCCAATCTTAAGTAGCTTATCCAGACATTCATATGCGACCGAGGGCTGCTTCCAAAAGCTGGAGAAATCCAAATAGATTTTTGAACTTGGTTGTTTGAGATCATTACGCAAGTTACGTTAGTTATCCTTATAGCGAAATATTTTCTTTGACTTTACGAGGAGTACCTATAAACCTGCTTAGTTTATAATCTTCAATGACTGTTGCTCCCCTATTTCAGGCATTAACATATTAATGAGCCATTTAAACTCTTCGTGGACTCTCGTAGTTACAAATGAGGAAGTACTGCCTTATTGTTTCCTCAAACCAAGCTATAACAATGATGCCATTGTGAATCCATCTGTTAAGAGCCACACTAATAACCTCCTCTTGCCATCCCATCTCCTCCACCATGGAAACACAAATTTGATGCCTAATATTTCTAAAAGCAGCTTCCCATGCTATGGCTTTGAATACTTTTACTTACAATTGGAGGAGGAATGGGAATATTCTACTTCCCTCTGGCTAATGACTATATACTTCATGGTTTTTATTGGACTGACCCTTCAGGTGCCCGTTATGCAGGCATATATGTATGGATTCTTTAAGAACAAGCGCATCATCCTTTATGAACATGGTTTTTATTGGACTGACCCTTCAGGTGCCCGTTATGCAGGCATATATGTATGGATTCTTTAAGAACAAGCGCATCGTCCTTTATGACACTTTGATTCAGCAGGTATGGAGGCATACCACATTTGGAAATTAGGATATGATTTTCTAGACTTTGATCCATTTGTGACTTGCTGGCTGCTCCTTGTGATTACTTTAATCTGCTCATTTTGGCTACTGTTCCGTAAGCAAAAATGTTACGTGGTCTTGTGGTTGAATTTTGAGAAAACAGGGTCTTTGGAATCATTCCTCTTTGTTTGCAGTTTGCACATGTGGATGAAAGAGATCCTTCTCTTTTTGTGGCGATATTAGCTTTATATATCAGCTTGTTTGCATTTAGACAGCAAAGCTTCTTTGCCGGCTCCTGCATGAAGTGATACACAAACGTTTCCTGTATCTATGAGTTCTGGATTCCTTATTGCACAGTTCATATGTTTCATGTGCTCAAGCCTGTCTCTCACTGGATGAAGTCAATGACCACTTTCTTCTCTGTCAGCAGAATTCTATGTCAACATTGTCTTGGCCCCATTTTCCAACTCATTTCTAAGTTTTCCTTGTTGTGTAAACCCCATCTCTAAGCAAGAAAGCCATTATTTAGATATTAGAAATAGAGAACAGCTGTTTTCTGTTGAGCCCGTAAACATCAAGCCAAGTGGTTGGTGGTGAAAAGTTGTTTACATTTTATCTGGGCTTGTGTTGTGCTTCTGAGTTCTGCATCTATTGCAGTTAAGGCTCTTTAGTCGTACGAAATGGAGCCCATTTTTGTAGTACCATCTGTTCTTAAAGTTGCGGTTTGTGTCGGAGTGTACGCATTTTATGCTGACTTATTTGCTGAAAGTTGTTTAGCACTAGCCATTTTACTCGCCCTGCATATTCTCCGACGTACAAAGACTGATTTGTTTTGACAAAGCAGAAATGGTTAAGATATGTGGCTTTTGCTTTAATGTTTGGTGTGGAATTGAGCTACCACCGAAATTCTTGAGAGTTAGGAATGGATTTTCATGAACTAGAGTTCTCATGTAGTCTGTTTATGTTGGAGATAAATTGGCACCTTGTTGGGTCTTTTTAATTTTGTTTTATTGGTTTTCATTGGTTTGAAATGTTGGTGTCGTTATAGCTGGTCAAAACAATCTTTATCATCTTTTGATTAAAAAAAAATTGGCTTGACAATCAAATTAACTGAGATTTTGATCTCACTATATATTAATATATCATGTCTGCATTGATCAATGGTGCTCTCTCTTCCTCTACTCACCGTCACTGCCTCACCCCACCTTTCTTGTTTAGTATGGCTGAATTAGTATATTTGTATGCAGTGCAAAAATGTGGAGGAAGTTGTTGCAGTAATTGCGCATGAATTGGGTCACTGGAAGCTCAATCACACGATGTACTCCTTCATTGCTGTTCAGGTATGCTTTAGGCCTGTTACTTTTATTAGGAACTGAGTGGTGTCAATAATTTTTTTATGTTGCTCACACTAACCCCTAGTATTGTGCATTTATAATTGATTGGGGAGAGGTCCCAGCTGTTATTATATATGAGTATGCTTTAGAAGTTGGAAGAGGCTTGAGGACTTGAGGCACTACAATGTCGTTGCATGATGGTTTGAGCCTTTTACGGAAGGCATAGCCTTCTTGATTCTGTGGGAAAGTTGTCAAAGTTCTCTTGCTGAATCTTTTGCGAAGGCTTCTTAGTGTCTATAATTTGATTTGGATTAAGTTTGTAGTGATACATGAAATTAATTGCAGGAGAATTGATTTTTCGTAGCGTGAAGAGGATTTGTTGTCCTTTTCAAGGCTAAATTCATTCTCGCATAGTTTTCGCTAAGTGACCCTTCCGGCATCAGGATTTCAAAGAGTGGATTTTAGGTCTATTAGTGCGTGCAATGAACCCATTATACCTTGTTGGCTGGCCTTTTGTGGGGGTTCCCATGGGTTTTACTTACGGGGTTAGTGCGGATCCATGTCACAACCTGGTGGCTCAGGGGTGGTGCAGTGTGGTCCCTCACTGGTACTTGCTAGTCAATTTGGTAGCATGCAATAACATGATCTTTAATGGCCCTGATCTCCATGAATGTTTTGAGTCTCACATCAGAAGTTTGGATGAGGGATCTTCTCTGCAAGTTACTTCTGAGTTTTCACTTCAATAATCCATTTTTTATGCTACTTGGAATTTGGCTTTTTAATGTTGACATCATATTTTTAGCCTTTCTCTATGCTCCAGGAGGACAAGAACTTATGATCCCCTGAAAAGGATATTGATTTTTTTAAACATGGATGTGGAATTTTAAAGTTAAGTAGATTTTATTTTATAGGCTTTGACAGTGCATAAGGGCAATAAGAAGATTAATTTAGCTGGCCCAAATTGGTTCTGATACAAAGCTTAGTTTGGTTAGGTTTTCTATGTAATAGCATCTTTGAATATGAAATTGGGTGTTATTTTTTTCTTTGGCAGATTTTTTCGACTCTTTGGTGGTCTTTTTGAAAACTTTGATTGTGAAGGAGCTTTCCCACTGAGTTCTAAGTTTATCTTTTCTTTAAATTTCCGTTGCAGATTCTCACATTCTTGCAATTCGGAGGGTACACTCTTGTGAGGAACTCAAAGGATCTGTTTCAGAGTTTTGGCTTTGATACGCAACCGGTCCTCATTGGGCTCATCATATTTCAGGTACTTAAAATGTCAAGTGGTAAATGTAATGGAGGGATGCGCAGCATGTGCATGAGTTGAACATAACGTCACACTTGAATGTATATCTCAGGCCAAACTTGCTGCTCTTTTCTTTCATGCGTAGTTAACCTCAATGTGCTTATACTATCTGTCTATCACAACTAAACCCGAGCAGCCTTGATCCCTATTACTTTGGGATCCATTTTCCCATAGTTTGCGTGATACCCTCATTTCAGTACAAGGCAATGTCCTTTCTTAACGCTAACCCATATTTACCTGAACAGTGTTGCCCTCTATTTGTTTCACTTTTACCATCTTCTTGGAGTGATGTAAAAAAAATTGCACACAAGGTTCCAAACAATGTTGACTTCCCCACGTTTTCCCCTATTTCTAATTTCTGGCTGAGCTTCACAATAAAGCTATTAGCTTAAACCCATGCGGGTCATTCTGTGCTATATATTCTAAGTTTCATGATCTAGTGCTTAATCCATTTTATGTCAGGGCACTCATGCAAGAATGTTCTGGAACTGAGTTTCATTGCTATCATGCTGTGGCAATTCTATGCTAATAAGAGGAAGAAAACCCCTTTCCAACTCCAGTTTACTGCTCTCCTCTATTCTATTCCATTTGTTTCCTTCATAACAAGTAAAATGGTCAATGAAAAGCCCAAATCAAATGGGACCCAAAAGGAACCAAAATGTAATCTAATGGAAGGTGTTCAACACACTTGCCATTTTAGAGCTAGAATTTGTGGTGGAAGTATTGTGTTTGGTGGTTTGTTGATTTGTTCCCAAAACTTGTTTGATATGATGGTTTCCATAGACACTGACATTGCCCTAGCCAATTAATGATGCTTGTTTAGAAGCAAGGAAAATGGCAAATAAGTCTTTATAGTAGCCTTGCCTATGGCATCTTTACTGTCTTTCTAAATAGTTATTTTGAGAAGCAGTTAAAGATGCTTTCAGAACTGTGTTTATGAATGATGATACCATATGAACTCCTTCGCTGCAGCACACTGTAACACCTCTCCAGCATCTTGTAAGCTTTGGTCTTAATCTCGTTAGCCGGTCCTTTGAGTTCCAGGTAATTGTTTCCCGCAGAGATGGTAGTTGTGGTTCATAGTCTCTTTCCCTCGTTTTCGGAAGGCTGACTTCTTTATTTTGCTTCTATTGATTTAGGCTGATGCTTTTGCTAAGAAGCTTGGCTATGCTACTCCACTTCGCGCTGGTCTTGTGAAACTTCAGGTGATTTTTCTTCTAGTGGGATATATTAATTACATTTTTCTGATTTGCCTTGGGGTTATGCCATCAAAGTAACAGCTTTGGGCCCCCAATGCCAGCCTAAAAAGTAGGGAACCCAAGTTTGATAGTCCTATTATCATGCCTAAAAACACAGCTATTCTGAGTAAGCCTCATTTTTCGTGTTTCTTGTTGTAGGCGAGATGTTGTTACAATATGAACTTGACTAGATTTTTGCTTCTATTTATATTTTTTCGATGGTGGAAAGAAGCTTAGGGCCAACCCTGCTGCTATTGCTATGAGTTGGAAAAAAACGTCAATACATATCTCCCGCTATCTAACCTTTTGGGGTATCTTTATCCAACGAAATTGTTTAGTTTTATCTGTATCTAAACAAACTTGAAGAAACCTTCATGAACACGAAAGTATCTTGCCCACGACCTTTTAGTTACATGTTGGTTCTCCGGACTGTGTCTTTTTTGTTCTTGTTTGTTCGGGATGAGGCAAATATTGAGTTTTGTGTGAAGATATGCCTATTATGAAATATGTTAATGCATCTTGAAAAGCATAAATTTTGGTAGTACAGATTTCTTTCCCCGTCTGGGGCCACACAGCTCTTTTGTTATACTAGCAACATTGAACTGGCTCCTTCAGTCATTCGTGACATGAAGTGATCTTTTTCATCTGCTTCTCGCGTTCCTCGAATAGTGAGGACTTTTCACTGTCCTAGTCGGATACGTATTTACATAATCATAATTGTTAGTAAGGTATGTAGGAAAAATGCCTTATTGCTCATTAGTCGTACTTCTTTGTCTATTGTGCTAGTCAAATACTTCTATTCCAAACCTATTACTAATTCGGAATTCTCTTAGAACTATACCACCTGATGAGTGTGCACTACTGATTAACTGAGCTAATTGCTTTTCAGGAGGAAAACCTCTCGGCTATGAACACAGATCCTTGGTATTCTACCTACCATTATTCTCATCCTCCCCTCGTTGAAAGACTGGCTGCAATTGATGAACCTGATAAGGAAGACTGAAACAAACCTCTGCTTACTAAAGTTGGTGAATACAGTTAATAGGCAATTTCATACTTTCAACTGGAGCATTTCCTAGCTCCAGGGTCGTCGGTTTTGAGTTTTCGCTCATGAATTCTGTTGGAACTTTACATTTCCCTGATCTGGTTTCAAATTTGATTCTCTTAGGTTTTGAGTCACAGGAGGAAACACCAAAATTTGAGCAAATAGATTGATGTTCACCAATTTTTGGAAAATTATCTGTTTGTGTTGTGTTGTAACTTTCGACTCGAAGGTTTTTTTTTTATTTTTATGTTCTATAGTAGGTGCTTTTTTACCTCTTGGTGCAGGGTTTTCTATGCAGATTTTGGTGATGGTGATTTTTTTAATTACTTTCAGATAGTATGTTTTTGTCTCATCTTTTGGGAACAAATTTCTACTCCCCCTGTCCCTTTTTAAATGATCCTTCTCGGAAACGTGTATTTTTGTGAACTTAAAAAAATGTAATTCCGTAGAATGTTTTTAATTTTTTTTTTGCACCAAATTAAAAAATTCTATATAGAGATAATTGTTGGGGTTTGAAATTGAACGTATTCGTACAATGATCATTTAGAAAGGGACAGAGGAGTACTTGCTTTCTCTATGGATTTTCTTCCCCTTGTTCTTATGCCAACCAAATGATTCCTGAATTGGGATTGTGATGTTTTATCGTTAGCATAAATTTTTTTAATCTTGAAGGTCTCTTATTATTAGGGGTATATTATTTGTCTTGAACTGGTCTTGAAGTTTTCCTTGCTTTGGCATTTTTTAACCTGTGCCTATGAGGTGGAGGATAATATGTATGTAATGACAAATAAATTTGGCTATTAGGAGTACATTTTACGGACGAGAATGGCTACAATACACATCAATTGTTAAATTTTTTGTAGTGTCATTTTGTTTATGATCTATAACATTTTGGTGCGCTTGGAAATTTAAAAAAAAAAAAAAAAAATTGATTCATAAGAGATCATCGATTCATAATATTCTAGGCACCCAAATAAGGGTGTATATTGAAGCATTTCCCTTTACCGATATTAGCATACTTTTATTAGCATTTTCCTATTATGAAAATCGTTACAGTGGTGCAGCCGTGCAGACTTTTTAAGCATTTCCCTTTACCGATATTGATTTACGATTTAGCATGAAATGAGAAAATTATAAAGTTTGACATGAGAGGAAAATTTGAAACTTTTTTCTGTCAAGCGCAACTCATTGAGCTCTCTAATTGGTATCAATAAATTTTAAGAATTATGAATGAAAATACCTTATTTTTTATTTTAAAATTGCACGTCTTATTGCGGTAGACTAACTTTGTAGTATGGGGGTGTATGAAAAATTAATAGGGGAGACGAATGTAAATGGTTGAAATAGATTTGTGTTTTTTCAAAAAATAGACCAATGTGTCGTGTAAAATACACAGTGCTAATATTAATATACAACAATCACAATCAAAATTCTGCCCCAACGCAGTATTTTAGGCATCCAATAACGAATCCGACTATGTGTACGCATGATTGCGTACAAATCATGTACGTACACCACGCGGGGGCCCCACTGTGGGCTCCAAAAAAAATTCAAAAAAATACCATAAATTTTAAAATATTATTTTAGGGGGCCCCGTAAAAAATCAGCTCAATTGGATATCGGCAAGTATGTTTTTTAGAAAGTGACGAAACAACATATTCGTCGTGAATCTAGAAAACATACTGCGATATCCAATTGAATTGATTTTTTACTTTTACCCTAAAATAATATTTTAAAATTTATGATATTTTTTGAATTTTTTTGGGCCAATCAAAATTCTGCCCGCAACGCATGATTTGTATGAAATCATGCGTACACACAGTTTTTTCGTCCAATAACTTCTAGTAATTATTCCATGGTCTTGGGGCACGGTAGCATAGTGCCTCAATGCCCTTATTCACCCCACATAGCATTGGATCTTATAGGAATACGTGGTTAATAAGAGTGTTGGGCAACACGTGACGGTGTCCGAAGACCATTGGATAATTGGTCAATAACTTTTGCGTTGAGAAAAATAGCAAAAAAGAAAACCTGCTAGAGGTCCTTAACTCCTACACAAGCTGGTTCGGACATCCAATTATACAAAAAAAAAAAAAAAAACTCCTACATTGGCACACTTGATGTGGTCCATTTGATCCCCACTAGTGAGTCAGTGACAACCCTAAATCTAAGTCCAATAATTTTCATGGCTATTATTGCACACAAATATTGAGCCACCCAAATCCCTTTTCCTTTTTTTCTTTATTTGATAACCACCCAAATCCTATTTCATTACGATAACTCCTTTTGCACCGACCACGTACCGATGGTGTCGGGGACGCCGTTGTTGGTCCCAACCGATCGATCCGAGCCGTTTATCCTTCTAAAAACCGAATTTCAAGTGGGTCTACGCGAGAATTGAGCCAATCGGACGACTGTATGAGCTCGATCCAAAATCACCCCCATTTCCTTGACGCCGTCGGTGCAGGTAGAAGGGTTCATTTCATTATCCCCAATTGGCAGCATCTTTAAAAAGTCTGGGATCATTACTTAAGAAAGATATAAGATGTACTAAATTAATTGTTTTAGAACCTATCTTTGGCCAATATTTAATGCCAAAAGTACAATAAGATGTACTCAATTATTAAAGGAATATAACACAAATCTTTCTCAAGGATCTTTAGTTGAATATTGGGCTATTGGTAACCCCCATTATTTGAACAATTTAAGCTTGGGTGGATGTAACTTTTATGTTGCTTAATTTAAAGGTAAGGCTCTCATTGGTCTACCGGGAATTATGGAAACTAGTAGGTGTAAAGAATAAAATGGTTAAACTCTCTTGGAAGATTCCTCCAAACAAGATTCAAGAGAGAATATTTTAGCTTAACTTACGAAAAAAATGGTAGAGTTGGAAAACAAGATTAAAAAATTAAATAAGAAACCGGGACTCTACCCAGAGGGCGTGTTGTCCCTTAAAAGACAGCATGCATGCTGAACCCATCCGAGTCGTTTGTGTTCAGCTATCAACGACCCAAATTAATTCGGTAATGAACGGTGCAGATCTGTTTGGATCCGAACAGATCTAGGTCATTGATCGCCGAACACGAACGACTTGGATGAGGTCAATGCATGAGGGACAACACGCCCCACACTTTCCTTTGTTGCAGAGTATCCCTACTCTTTTTTTTTTTGTCATTTGTCATTCTTAATCTATTACATGGGAAGGGGAGAATGAGACTCGATTCCGGGATACAGTATGGGGCATCCAATAGCTCTGCAGCATGAGCTAACCACCACTTGCGACTACCCCTGCTCTACAGGAGTGTAGTGTGCAATCCGAATTCAAGTTTGGTATAAGCACCAACACTTGTACCACTAATTACACAAACATTCTCACATAGGATATGTCAGACCCACAACTCATATGTGGGTCCCACATATCCCATGTGAGAGAGTTTATGCAATTGTTGTGGTAAATTGTTTGTACCTATATCTTTTATCATCCGAATTACGCCGATTCTTTTCAGTCCTATTAATTTCTAAAGATATTTTTAGCAATAACTTTGCCGCCTAACAAGCACAACCTAAAAAAGGCCAAAGTTTAGAAGTTGGAGTGCTTGTTGGGGATAAGTACCACACACCTTTTTTTTTTAATTAAAAAAAAAAACCTTGCAGTTGAGAAGTTCCATTCTTATGTTTGGCTTAATGCCTTTCAAGGATTAGCTAATCGTAATTTCAGCTGGAGTAAACACTAAATCTATAATGTGAAATTTTTTTTGTGGACAAAAGTCGTCTTTGGCCTTAAATTTAGCACAAAGTTTTGCTTGATCAACTATATCACATCATACATGTCAACTATTTGCAACAGAAAATAAAAATGGGATAAGTTTAATTTGATTTCTTGAATTTAAAAGTGTGTGAAATGGTAGTATGTAATTGTCCAACTTTTCAACACAAAAATATAATTAAAATTTTTTTTGACAAAATCACTTTCACAATAACCGATGAACTAGGCTATCCTTGATCAATTCTTATTGTTTTTAGAAAATGCTAATCATAGCCCAATGGGTACTGGTTAACGTGCAAAACATGTATTGATATATACGGTTACACAAAATATCTGGTGAACTGCGAAATCCGACTAAACCAAACCATATATTTTGGTCCCGATTTGTGGATTAATGATTCGGACACGGATTTAAAAATTTAAAAACCATGAGATATGGTTCGGTCCACGGATTTTGTTTTGGAACAGTGGATTAAACCAAATCGAATCGTGAGATATTTATATTTATACACACAATACCGTGTACTACTATTTATATTTACAGATTATCGGACTTTTGGTTTGGACACGGATTGCATTCTCATAGAACCGCGCATGCTTGCAGTTCGAAAGTCAAATTCTTAAGGACCAAACCGAGCTGAACCATGCGCAACCCTATTAGTGAGATCCAATATCCTGGTCAATTGAGCTGGCCTCAATTTGTTTGTAGTGATGGAGTCGGGGCCTATGTTACTAATGTGATTCGTTGATTGGGTAGTAGAGGATCGCGAAAAGCAATCTGACCCAAACCACGCGAAGAAGCACAAATGAAATCATCTATTCCCTCCGTCCTTATTTATTGGTCCTTTTAGGGAGTTCGTGCAACTTTTCCATTGTTCATATCTTTCAATATGAATGTGTGCTTGTATAATTCAGGATGTTAGAGCAATTGTTAAGGCTTTTAATTTGCTTGTTTTATGGATTCCTAGATTTGTCAATAGTGTCGCCCATTGGGTGGCCTCCTTTGTATCTAGATTGCTGCCTCAGAACTGGGTATCTTTGAACCCAGCTGAGTTAATCCATATCCTCTTATCGGTTTTACAATCTATTGAAAATGTCTTTCCGTTTAAAAAAAATTTCAAAAAATATGCAATATGGATCTTATTTGGGAACTGGGGGAGGTGCTGCGCAGCGTGCTGTGCAGTCCATTTCGGCGCTGCTCTGACACCGTTCCGACGATCAGAGACATCCACCGTGTAGAGCTCGTCGAGTACTACATGCGTACCAAAAATCAACTCGATCGGATATCGTCAGGTGCCTCATCGGAACACAAATAAGTTTAAAAAAATTGGAACACATGTCATGAAACACTGGATGAAAACCGTTACACCCATTTTTTCAACTTATTTGTGTTCCATTGAGGCACTTAACGATATCGGATCGAGTTGATTTTTGATACACATGTAGTACTTGACGAGCTCTACGAGGTGGACGTCTCCGATCGTTGAAACGGTGCCGGAGCGGCGCTGAAATGGGCCGCCCAGCACCCCCCTGTTTCCTCTTTTTTGATAGATTTCAATAATCAGTTTCTTACTTCAAAGTTTTCAAAATCATGAAAATTAAACATTATAAATTTAAAAGATACAGTATAAATAATTGAAAAATGGTTCGGACCCTAAAAAGAGAGCATATTTCTAAAAGACTTTTTAATCACAAAAGTAATACAACTATTACTATACGTAACAGACTCGTATAATTTAAACCTTTCTTTTAGGACGTCGGCATTTGTGTCCTTTTCACAATCACTCATTCATATGGTTCCGACATTAGTGCTATTTAATTGTGTGTTTATGGAGAAAATTAAGTCACACCTAATTTTTTTTCTAAGGTGTTCTTTATTTTCTGGGTAGGGTGCTACGAAAGTACGAATACTCCCTCCGTAAAATACTCCCTCTGTCTCCAATTTTTGGTCCCTCGTTCTATTCTAACCGAATAAAAAACTAGTTATTACTTTAAATCGGTAATGAATTTTATATCCAATATGGATCTTGTTTGATAGATCAATTTGTTCTATAATTCAGTGTTTTCAAAATCACGTGGAACAATGTAAATTATGAGATATAATCAACTGAATAGTGACACGCACTCCCAAAATAGATAAATAAATTGGGACGGAGGGAGTACATTAAAATAAGTTAATTCTTTATTTTTATACTATCTATTAGTGTGAGTACAAGCACTCCTACTTTTTTTTATTAAGCATATTTTGTTATCCCTATATTTCCCCTTTTCATCAATAAGTGTCATTTTTTTATTGAGTTTTGGTAAAATCACATTCATTTGTACAAGCATTCTCTCGTTTTTTGCAAAATTAAATGATAGTTTTCATATGAATTCCATTTTAAGGCAATATGATTGGATAAGCCAATTTGACAATAACCAATCATCTCAAAATTTAGACACGAAGTACTCTAATTTGGGGCTTTGATAAGCGAAGGCTTCAAATCACATAGATTATAAGTTCCCAACAGGGGCGGAGGGACCATAGGGCTGGGGTGGGCCCTGGCTCCCCGCAGTTTAAAAAATACACTGAAAAAAATCAAAATTTATATATAAATTAAAATTTCTATGCTATTGTCAGCGCTAGATTACTCGTTTGAAATTAAAATAATTGTTTCTAACAAAATTTGAACCAAATTGTTATAGTCCGAATAAAACAAAACAAACCTTGCCCAATTATGAAAGCCTATATATAATAAAAATGTAAGGATAATGGTTGCTTGACATTAGGTTCAATATGGAAACATTAAAAAAATTGAAGGGAATTAGACGACTTCTTTGTGGTCTAAACCACCGGTATCCGGAAGCCCACTGGACCCCGACTAAATCCGGTTCGAGCCGAGTCGGCCCACGAAGGGGGTAAACCTCTCCCAGCGCAAGTTTCCTCCATTCACAAGACTCGAACTCGAGATCTTGCTTAAGGGGAACAAGTGCCGAACCACTTGAACTAACTTGCATTGGTAATTAGACGACTTCTTTGCATACAGCTTTTCATCATAAATAACCTGTGAATTTTTGTCAGCGCTAGATGAAAATTCTGGAGCCGTCTCTAAACTCGGCCCCCCGAGATTCTCAATCCTAACTCTGCTACTGGTTCCTAATGATAGCCGTAAAAATAAAAAAAATGCTCTTTGGCTTTTGAAAAATGCATCGAAATTTTAGCTTCTTGTTTTGCATTTTGTGTCCATTATTACCGCCCAGTAAGCTACGGTTAGCGACACCGGTTTTTTTTTCTAGGATTTTTTTTTTTTTGTGTTACAGCCGAAACAATCGATCAATTCTTTTTGCCAAATACGAATGGGCTTGCATGCAAGTTGCAGTGATAGATTAACCGAATGCAAAACTTGTTGATCGTTGACTTCAAACTGATCCGACGGTCAGTAATGATAGCCCGTGATCCCGGGAGTACTGTGGCCCAACTCTCTATCTAGTCCCTCTCCGTTACGCGCCGTTAAAAACATGAGAGCCACTCGTTACAATTTACAAACTTCTCCGACAAGTGTCCTCCATCTGTGGCCAAACTGCCAAAGTCGCCTATCCGTTAAATGTGGGTCCACGTGATAACCCCCGGTCCCCCACATTACTTATCCTACAGCTATCTGTTGTGCTAGCGCTGCAAAAAAAAAAAACACCCGTGAACCACGAATTCGAACCGAATCGGATCGTAGATTTTGGGTTGGGTCCATAGACTAATAGTCCAGACATAAATTGAAAAATTAGGAGGCATTTTTAGTAAGAGCTCCCTTATATAAGCCACGGTGCGGGATTTTTCGTTCGGTATTGAATTTTGATGATCCGAACCGTTAGATGTGTTTAAAACGTGTTTTTAAGGTCTAACACGATGAATTGTAAAAAAAATATCCGGAAGGGCTTGATCCGAGCCGTTTTAGACCTTAAAAATACGTTTTAAACACATCTAACGGTTCGAATCGTCGAAATTTGATCACAAACAAAAAATCTCGCACCGTAGAAAGTAAGGGAGCCCTTATTAGATATTTGTTGTGTGTATATATATAGACACAAGGGCCGGTTCCCTTCACACTTAAAAAAACACATAAAAAAAACACAACACTCTTTCGGGTCCCCTTGTGATGTTCTGAACTATTGATCTTGTTTAAATGAGTAAAATTCTTAATTATTTACCCTAAATGGCTAAATGTGGTAGAAGTTTGGAACATAAATCTCTCTCTGTTACTGAATGTTAGTTTGTCTATCTGCGATCCGGGGTGGGTGCTCTGCAGTAGGTGTTGTGCGACAAAATTACATTGTTTTGCTTGATTTTTTGGCACACATCCAAAGCTTCCAAGGGCCTTGTTTGGAGGAAGAACTTAAACCTAAAACCCAAAGCGGCTAAACCTGAAGTGCCTAAATCCAAGTGCTTAAACGTACTATACCCTACCCCAAAGAGCTTAAATCCCTTAAAATTGAACCCCCAAATTAACTCTCCAAACAGGGTCCTTGGAAGCTTTAGAGGTATACTAAGAAAATAAGAAAAACGACGTAGTTTTGCCGCACAACACCTGTCGCATAACACCTCCCCCGGATTCGTCTGAACAAATGGGGATTGTAGTACTTGAATATTTGGATTGTAATGTTTTTGCCGGATACTCTAAACTCTAAACTTTTGTTGGCTTTGAATTTGGAACATAAATCTAGAATCTGTTTTTTAATTTTATAGAATGTAATAATCTGTGGATAAACTTATTTGATTATTTCAGAACCGGACCGTAGACTTTTTGTTCGGATACGGATTGTCTTTCCTTGGAACTATGACTCGCGGTTCGGTCTTCGGATTCATACCAATCCAGACCATTGACGCCCCTTATTGTGTGCTGGAAAAACCTATGGGTACCGAAGGAAGTGTCCAGAAGATGTATCGAGCATGCTCGGGGACCCACTTTGCGGTCCCACACGAGTGATCCAAACCGTTCATTATTCTTACAACATTTTTCCGAGGGCCCCAGAAAATTTTAGCTCAATCGGACGGTTAGAAGTGCTTGAACAAAATCCCACCGTTTCAAAATAATGAACGGTTCGGATCACTCGTGTGCGACCCAAAAGTGGGTCCCCGAGCATGCTCGGTACATTTTCTAGACACTTCCTTCGGTACATGTAGTCGGGTCCAATCTGTGTTGCATCATCAATCCATGACCCAAAGGCACCACCAAAGTGAGAATAAATACTCCTTCCGTTCGAATTTGTTTGTCCCTTGTGCTATTGCAACCGGATAAAAACCTTGCGATATCTTTAAATTGGTAAGTAATTATATGTTCAATATAAATCTTGTTTGATAGATTTCGATTAGTTGTAAACGACAAGGTTTTAAAAATTTACATAAAACATTATAAATTATAAGATATAATCATTTGAAAAGTGGCACGAACTCTCAAAATTGACTAACAAATCCGGACGGAGGGAGTATTAATAGTTCTCAGAGAACTGGTATGTGGTACTTTAAAGTCATTTACAATATGTGGAAAAAGGAAAAAAGGTCAGCATTTAAAAATTAGACTGAGTCAATAATTGACCATCCAACCCCGGGATGACTCCTGGCTTAAATAATCGTGCGCCTCTTGGCAGAGTCGCGCGAGCGAAGTCCCATTGTTTGAGTGGTCTACGATGCTCGCAAGGAGGGGCCCATAGTAAACCATGTGGGTTTAATCACGGGCCTTCTGAACAGGGAGAAAGCCCACAGACACTAGTAGCAGATTGGCGCAGCCCAAAAGACATATGGGTGATAACGCGATAGGCCGATCAGTTAATACATTACCCAGACAACCGTTTGCTCCAGTCTGAAGGCATGACCTGAGGGATCCTTCTAGGCTTGACTGCGGTACTGACATAACTGAATAAGCTATGACCTTACTCATACGGGATTGGAAGGGGATCTAGTGGTTTAGTGGCTATAAAAAAAAAGAAAAAGAGGCATTCGCAGCGATAGGGGGAGTAGCACGCCTGAGCACTGCGAGTATGACCCTCGTCGTGGGTGATGTCACATATGCGGTCATGGTGTACGAAAGTATCATGTGTTATTATGTTGTTGGGACCACCTGGGGCCTAAGTGCTTGCTAGGGCACCTATAAATATGAGACATTCTTCCACAATTCCCATAAGATGATTTTATTTGACAGTGTTGTTTCCTAGAGAAAGAAAGTTGGGTTGTTTTCCATTTGCTTAAATCAATAGTAGATTTTAGCAAATGCTGATAAACAAAAACAGTAGATTTTAGCAAATGAGGAAGTCATTTGCTAAAATCTTAATTTTTCTGGCTTTCCCATTTGTGAAAATCTGATTTTAGCAAATGTTGATTTTATCGAATGGGAAACTTACTCTAAGTATTCACAGATTTTGGAAAGAAAATATTCTTCTAGTAGTGGTTTTATTTCCATTCTCTCTAGATATCTTGGGCACCCGACTGGCTTAGTCTCTTCTTGTACACTAGGGCTGGGCATTGTGTCATGTCCTATCAATTTGGCTTCGTTTCAAATAACATAGCGTCGTAGTCCCGTTCTTCTTGAGTGGGGTTTTCCAACTTTCTTCAATTCAATTAGGCCTCGTTTGATTCGCGAAGTAAAAGAGGCAGGATTGATAGTCCTGGGATTAGTAGTCCTGGGACTAATTTAGTCCCGAATTTCACACAATCCCATGTTTGATTTGTGCAGGATTAACATCTGGACATCCCATGTTTTGACCAATCCCACGTTTGGTTTCCTAGACTAAATTTCGGGATTGCTATTAGGATTCTCTCTCTCTCTCTCCAACCAAAACCAATTTGATCCAATTAAAATTTTCAAAATCAAATTCAAACATGATTTTTAAAAAGTTCAACATGAATTTTTTTTAAAAAAAAAAAAAAACACACACACTCTCTCTCTCTCTCAAACCAAAACCATTTCGAACCAATTAAATTTTGAAAATCAAATTCAAACATGATTTTGAAAAAGATCAACATGAATTTAAAAAAAAAAAATTCACAAGTCCATTTCTTATGCAATTCATTGATGATTAGGCCAAATTTCAACGTGGTGCATAGACGATAATGTAGAAAAAGAAAAGCACTTAAACTCAAGAAAATTATCATGAGGATACCAATCAATTTCTTATCAAAGTTCAAGCCCCTGACAGCATGATATTTGATCTTTAGACATACATGGATGCAAACATACAAGCAAGCAGTTGAATGAGCTAGCAAGAATACAACTTTTGGTGGTGATGTCCTAGTTAGCAAAATAGGACATCATACAAGGATTATCATGTTGTCAGGGGCTTGAACTTTGATAAGAAATTGATTGGTATCCTCATGATAATTTTGTCCTGGGATTGTTAATCCCACGCGATTAACACCCCCCCCCGGTATTACACAATACCCCCCATACAAGGATTATATTTGTCCTGGGATTGTTAATCCCACGCGATTTTTTGGGAACCAAACGAGGGACTGCACGGGATTAGGTGCGAATAGTCCTATCCTAGGCACCTAATCCCCGAATCAAACGAGGCCTTAGGGGATAGCGCAGATGGATCAGTCACGTGGTTTTGTAGCATCCTCCAACTCACCGTCCGCTCTCCTTCATTTTCTTTGTTGGATGGGAAGATGCGAATCGTGAAGGCCTTCCCACCATGCAAAGTGAAAACCTCGCCGGATGAAGACAAGCGAATTGAAAACCGGCATCAACCGACCTGATAAGCTAATCGTGTCAAGAATTCCAACCGTTACACGACCTGATAGTAATTGTGTCGACCTGAACACTACGCGGATTGACATGATTACCCGAAAACCTTTTGCTTTCCAATAACTTGTTTACATAAATCGTTTGCACTTGTCTGCTTGTCTAGTTTTCAACCAATTTCAATAACAAAATAACCATTGTCAAGGATTGAACGATACTTCTACTTATATAATTCAACATTTAAAGAAAAAAACTACTGAATGACACTATAATTTTTGAAACAAGCACAAAAAGAAAGAAACAAAATAATAGTCAATTAACTTGGAAAGCATGTTAACCATGTCGATCATTTTCGGGTTGGGTTCGAATTAACGCGTGGACGCGGATAGATAAAAAGCTTAACCGTGCTATTATTGGGTTATGTGAGTTGAACCTGAGCCCAACCTATTTAGCAATCATGTTCTCGGGTAGTGTCATATATGTGTTTCGTGTATGAAATAGTCAACCCTAACCCAATAAATTAGAGTTGAGTTCGAGTCGTGTCATGAATTTCCACCCCTATTATACACTGTTGTCCTCTTCTTCACCCTTCTAGATCACTCCATTCTCCATTTTCTGATTTTTAACGATCCATATCTCTATAGAACATTATTCCCAAGAATATATTGACTAAGATCAAAACCTATCTTTCACAATCACACATTTTTGAGAAGTCGAATACTATGTGGGAAGATCTTATGTGAATGTGTGGTGGTGAAAACCCTGATGCTTAAAGAGCACTGGATAATCACTCAAAAAAGGGGTACAAAAATCGTTTTGCCATTTAAATTTGGAAAGTGGAATTCTATGAAATCTCAAGTAGGGATTGTAGTATGCATTTGTGTGATATGCCCCACTAGGAACTTAATATAATTTGTGTAATTTGAAGCCTTCGCTTGTCAAATCGTCAAATTAGAGCATTTTCGGGACGTTTGATTGTCTGGTTATTTAAAATGTATTGGATAAGATGAGATTAAGGCTGGAATAGAGGGGATAAGCAAGATCCACGGGATAATAGATGAAATTACGAATACTGAGATTAGTAGTACTATATTTGCTTAGAGTATGATAAAAATGAGATAAAAATGACGGGGATTACTTTTGACCGTTCGATGAGGAGGGAGATAATTCGGAGGAGGAGGACTAGCTGATATCAACCCTCCCCATGGACCATGGTATTAGTTAAACCCCAGATGGATTACTAAATGGACAAAGTCCCACAGTTTATCCCGAGTGCATTAACTACAGGGCTAAAGAATAACGGGAAACACCCCATAATACCTTATCCCCTTTCTTGTCCAACAATCAAACAAGCCCTTCATATAAATTTTGAGCTGATTGGATATCGTTAAATTTGCTTATCCAATCATAATGTCTTAAAATGGTATTCACATGCAAACTACAATTTATTGTTTCAAAGACTCGATATTTTGATTATCTGTTAGAATAATCACCACACGCACACAATAATAAATACGAAAACAGTAAAGAATCAACACATAAATTTACGTGGTTCCCCAAGATCGGGTACCTCCACGGGAGCGAGAGCGAGTCTGTATTATTATGATCAAAATCGGCTAGGGTTTTTACAATAGAGAGTTTATATAGCCCGGTGCGCTTCGCTCCCCTCGCTCCGCTCCGTTCCGCTCCGGCATCTGGCCTTTTATTAGAACTCCTTTGTACCTCTCCATATGAGTCACAAGTTCCAACATTATCTGATGTTACTCAACCTAAATATTTGGATTAGCAGTCTTTTTGGGTAGTGGATTAGTTTCTCAATAATGGATTATTGAGAAACTCACAAACTTTTTTCACATAAATCTGTGACTCTACCTTCTATGCGTAGGTCTCAAGTGAGAGAATGCTTGTACAAATCTATGTGATTCTAACAAAAGTGGAAAAGCATTCAATACAAACCCTCTGTACGAAATTCTTTTGGCTCATTTTCTGAATTTTTATAGTTCATTTTATGATTTTTTGTGGCCCGTTTTATTTTTAGGATTACGCTACTCCATTTATGAATTTTGTAATGAAAAAGATAGCTCAAAATTATGAATTTTTGTGGTAGTGTTTAGGATTTTGTGTGGTGGTGTTTTTTTTTTTTTTTTTTTTTCGAGAATAGAAAGAAAATATTATTAATCACTGCGTAATGCCGTACAAGTATGAATTAAATGATGGTGTGGTGGTGTTTAAGAATAGATTTGTACAAGCATTCCCTCACTTGAGACCTAGTAAAGGTATTCGTAGCACCCTGCACAGAAAAAATAAAGAACACACTCAACGAAAAATTAGGTGTTACTTGATTTTCTCTAAAGTCAGTTACAATGCATTAACGGGGGAATCATATAAAAATACTTTTCGGAAAGGAATGTGGGAACTACATGAATTAGTACAACCCCAAGTGGATAGCTCAGTGCAAGTACTGGTGGCTAACTCACATTGTAGAACTCTTGGATGTCCAACAATGTGTCTCGGGATCGAGTCTCATTCCTCCTATTCCCGATAATAGATTAGGAATGACAAATGACCCAAAAAAAAAAGTGGTTAGCAAAGTGATCTTGACTTAGTACTTAGAGGTTTATTTCTATTTAAGGTCTCGGGTTCGATTGCCAACGAACCCGAGATCCCCAGAATTAGTGAAGAATTAGTGAGGTGCGCGCAAGTCGACTCGGACATCCTGTTACCTCCAGGCCCCCAGAATTAGTGAGGGTTATACTCGGTTGGGCCATAGAGGGTTATACCTGGTTGTTACCTCCAGACCCCTAGAATTAGTGAGGTGCGCGCAAGTCGACTCAGACATCCTGTTATTAAAAAAAAAAACTGTATATGAAATAGTAATTATGGAAGGAGAACAAACGCTTAACTTGCCCTCCAAAAACAAATAAATTAAACAAGTATCAGAGTATGATCTGAACCTATTAATTTAAATATTAAATTTAATAGTCTCAGAATATGATATGATCTGAATTTATTAATTGTATTGTTTTTGGTAATAAAGAGTGTTTTGACGAACTGGAGCCCTTCCCGCAGTCCTTTTCAAATATTTGCATGAGGTGAGGCGGCCTTAATAATGAAGCCCTTCCCATAAAATCAACGTGTTAAAATAAAAAAAATCTCATAAAATCATTCAATTAATTTTATGAGATTTCTTATAAAATCTTATCACAAACCCCGCCTAAGTAGTAAAAGGTTCCTAACCAACGAATTGTCGCAATGAGGACAATCATCCCAAGTTAGTGAGGCTTTATCATCTCCAAATAACAAAGGTTGATTATCCTTGGCAACGATTATGGGAATATATAAAATCAACGTTCTAAAATGAAAAATCTCCTAAGATTTTCGAAAATCATAGACTTCGGGGCTGTTTGATAAAGCTAAAAGCTGAAAACTGAAAATTAAGTACTGAAAATTGAATGCTGAATTTATTAAGTTAATAAGTTGTTTGATATGTACTGAATCTTAAGCACTGAAATAAGTAAGTTTTTGATCTGTATAAGGAGCTGAAGTATTAAATTCACTAATTTTCTTACTTTGCCTTTCATATATATTCATACTATAATGCGTAAATGAAAAAAAAGTATATTAATGAAAATAATAAAAATATGCAGAATATTGGCAATATGGTAGCATAGCGGTGGTAGTATTAAATTCACTAATTTTCTTATTTTGCCTTTCATTTTGTATATTTATATTGGAATGCAAAAAAGAAATCAATAACTGAAAAAAAACGTACGTTTAGCAAAATAATAAAAATATATAGAATATTAGCAAGATTGTGGTATAACGGTGGTGGTGGTTTTGATTGTGGAGTGGTGGTTATAATTGTGGAGTGGTGACCTCGTGGTAGTAGGGGAGTGACGGTGGTGTCGGTGGTGATGGTGATGTCAATGGTGATGGTAATAGTGATGGGAGTGGCAGAGTGGTGGTGCAGGTGTAGTTGGGGGGTTGTAGAGTGCGGAGTGGTGGTGGTGGTGGGGTGGCGGTGGTAGTGGGGGTGATTTAGTGGTTGTGGTGGCGGAGTGGTGGTGATGGTGGTATTAGTGGTGGGAGTGGAAGAGTGGTGGTCGTGGGGTGGCGGAGACAGTGGTGGTGGGGTGGTAGCAGCAGTAGTGATATGAGTGGTGGTGGGGTGGCGGCGGCAGTGGTGATAGTGGCAGAGTGGTGGTGATGGAAGTAGTGGTGAGAGTGACAAAGTGGTGGTGGTGGGAGTGGCGAAATGGTGGTGGGGTGGCGGTGGCATTATGGTGGCAGTGGCAGAGTGGTGGTGATGGTGGTGGTGGTGGTGGTGCGAGGGGTAGTGGTGGAGGAAAAAATGGTTGAATGAAACCACTCATAAATTCAGTCAAAATTAAGTAGGTCGAAGCTACTTAATTTTTGTCAACATTTTACCTTATATTTTAAGTGCCACTTAATATTTTAAATAATTTAAAATATAGTTGTCAAACCTACTTAATTACTTATTACTTAATTCATTCAGTTTGAATCTGGGTTATCAAACAAGGTTTTTGTGGCCGTTCAAAAAAAAAAAAAAAAGGTTCTTGTGGATGGAGTTAGGGGTGAAAAAAAAACCGACGGGACCCGAACCGACCGAAAAACCGAAAATTTGGTTCGGTTCGGTTTTCGGTCGGTCCAGCCTGAAAAAAACCGAAAAAACCGAAATGCATGTCGGTTCGGTTTCGGTTTTCCGGAATTTTTGTTAGACCGAACCGAATCGAACTGAAATACCCTAAAATCATCCCGATTTGGACTGAAACCACCCCTATTTGGACCGAAAATCACCCCTATCTCGGTTTCCTGAAATTGACCCCGCAAAAAATAACAAATCACAGCCGTCCATCTCAATTTTAACTCCGGACCGAAAAAATCGAAAAACCCGAAAAAAACCGAAAAAACCGAACCATCCCGAACCGATCGGTCCATTGTTTTTTTCGGTCGGGATCGGTTCCCGGAAAAATCACCCCAAACCGATCGGTTCGGTCCGGAACACCCCGAAAACCGAACCGAACCGAACCGACCGATTTTCACCCCTAGATGGAGTAGTTGGGACCCCCACTCTCTCTCTGTCTCTTTTCAAAATCTCACTCCTCTTCTTCCAGACAACTGTAGAGAGAAGTCTCTCTCTCTCTCTCTCTTTCTGTCTCTCTCTACAGTTCACTTATTTCCTCTCCATTATAGTTTCTTCCGACCACCCACTTCTCCCCGGAAAAAACCCACTTCTTCATAATCTCTCTCTCTCTCTCTCTCTCTCTCTCTCTCTCTCTCTCTCTCTGTGGGTGTAAATCTACACGCACGCACGCACTACAACAAGATGTCAGTATACGACGCAACCTTCGTTAACAAACAACTCTCCAAGCCCACCTCAATCTTCGGCCTCCGACTCTGGGTAGTCATCGGCATCTTCGTCGGAGCAATCATCGTCCTAATCCTCTTCCTCCTCTCCCTCTGCATCACTTCCCGCCGCAAAACCAAATCCCCAAAATACCCCAACCACAACAAGCTCTCCCCCTTCCCCACCCCCGTCGTCTCCAAAGAAATCCAGGAGATCACCCACCACCACGACGCCGCCGCCCCCCGCCCGATGATGCAGCAGGAGATCCAGATCGACATCGGCAAGACGGAGCACAGGATCGTGTTTTCGGATCGAGCGCCGTCGAGCGGGGAGAGCAGGGCGACGAGCGGGACCGATACTGCGTCGTTCGGGGGAGGCGGCGGGAGCGGTGGGGCGATGCCGGAGGTGTCGCATTTGGGTTGGGGGAGGTGGTACACGTTGAGGGAACTTGAGAAGGCGACGGATGGTTTGGCGGATGAGAATGTGATTGGGGAAGGAGGGTATGGGATTGTGTATAAAGGGGTTTTGGGTGATGGCACTCCTGTGGCTGTCAAGAATCTCTTGAACAACAGGTGTGATCTCAGATCAATTTTTTTGTGTTTTTGTGTTTTTGTTTTGATGGTCATAGTTCATTTTTTTATTTCCATTCAACATCTGCTTTTATACTGTGACTTGAATAAATGCATTTTTGTCTAGAAAAATTCGAACTTTTTTTAATAAATTGAATTTTTACTGAGAAAAATCTGTTGTTTTTAAGTTCTGAGGGAGTATATGTGTGCTGTTTAAGAAATACAATGGAAATTAACTTTAAAATCAAGAAGTTCCCCATTTCTTCTTTAGTAATTCGGAGCCGATCACTATCGGGGTGGCGTGGCGGTACTGTTACCTGAATCCTTTCGGCGGCTATTTCACACAAGTTTTCGCTCATGGGAGGTCGCAAAATTTTCCATTTTGGGTTTGCCTCCGAGTCTTTTTCCTTTTTTTCAAGAACAGGGGTGTTTGGGGTTCGTCTAATTCTCGTGACCAGTTCATGTAGTCCATGGGAGCAAGCCCAGTGAGTTTCCACTACGGTATTTTCAGTATTCTTGGACTCCAAGTTGTGAAATTAGTTGATGTATGTGAGGAGAGGAGAATGACTTGTTGATTTGACAACTTGTAGTGCAAGAATACCGAAGATATCTCAGTGGAAACTCAGCCTGGGTGGTTCTGTAATTAGAATTTCTGAGAGAGGTGCCATCTTTTTTGTTTTCCAATTTGATTCTCATTTGATTTGAATAATCTGAAATTGGTGTTTTTTAGGATTTCATTGCAATTTACTCTAATTTCAGAGGAGGTTAGATTAGATTTTAGAATCTTTTCTCGGGATTTTGGTTCCAAATCTGTGGATTAAGCTGTCATTAAGTACAAATCGCACTTTTATCGGATTGCTTTCCACTCCTTGCTTTCTCAATAAGTATAAGATAAGATCTGGATTCCAAAACCCCCTCCTCTCCCTTGCTTTCCCCTCTCTCTTACAGTACAAATTAGCTATCACTTTTCTTTTGGATTTGAAACCAATGAAGTTAGTGATTTTACTTTCTAGGATTCTACTACAATTTAGTCAACTTTAAGAGCAGATTACCACAGAATTTAGAAGCTTTTCCTTATTTTGGTTTATTTGTGTGGATTGTGGTGTCATTGAGTACATGTTGCGCTTTTAACACATTGCTTTCCAGTTTCCACTCACTTTTGACTACTTTAGTATTTTTTGATTCACGATCAGTCAACATTGAGATCTGCATTTCCCCCCTTCCCCATTTTCTTGCATACATGATGCATGATCTCATGAGACCATTGAATTATCAGGGGCCAAGCTGAGAGGGAGTTTAAAGTAGAGGTGGAAGCAATCGGGCGTGTAAGACACAAAAATCTTGTGAGATTATTGGGTTACTGTGTGGAAGGAGCTTACAGGTACATGTTGTATTTGGACGTTCAAATGTACTGACATTTATTATATTCCTATTCGAAAGGGAGTCACCATTTTCTTTGCATCATTAATCTTTTAATTTCGGAGTTTTTTGTTGTTCAGGATGCTTGTATATGAGTTTGTGGACAATGGGAATTTGGACCAGTGGCTTCATGGAGATGTGGGAGAAGTCAGCCCTTTAACGTGGGATATCCGTGTGAATATCATATTGGGAATGGCAAAAGGGTATTGAAACTGAATATTCTGATCGATTGGTTCATAACTTCTTGTATCTATCCGTCAATCTTGAATATTATTTGCTCGTACTTATTCATGCAGATTGGCCTATCTCCACGAGGGCCTTGAACCAAAAGTTGTCCATCGAGACATCAAATCTAGCAACATCCTACTTGATCGTCAGTGGCATGCTAAGGTGTCTGATTTTGGGCTTGCTAAGCTCTTGTGCTCCGAGAGAAGTTATGTGACAACTCGCGTGATGGGAACATTTGGGTAAGTTTGTTTCCATGCTTAAACAATTTATTCCTGCTTGCTTAGCAAGTACGGTGGCATGGGAGAATAACCAATAACCTTGGATTTTTCTAGTTATGTTGCACCGGAATATGCTTGCACTGGTATGTTGAATGAGAAGAGTGATGTTTATAGCTTCGGAATCCTTATAATGGAGATAATAACTGGGAGAACCCCTGTTGATTATAGTCGACCTAAAGGAGAGGTTAGTCTCCAAGAATATATAGTTTCCAATTTCTCTACTCTCCTCTTTTTTCCCTTTTTTTTTTTTTGCTTTTAACAAGGCCGGTGAATTAATGTTTTACAGGTGAATTTGGTTGAATGGTTGAAGGCGATGGTTGGAAGCAGAAAATCTGAGGAAGTTGTGGATCCGAAGTTGCCCGAGATGCCTTCTTCAAAAGCACTCAAACGTATTCTTTTGGTCGCCCTTAGATGCGTGGATCCTGATGCGCAAAAGAGGCCCAAAATGGGACACGTGATTCACATGCTTGAGGCAGATGATTTGTTATTTCGCGATGTATGTTTCATTTCAAAATATTGTCAAGGAAAAATATTCAAAACAAAGATTTGCTATTGCTTCGGTCCCTGCCACTTATCCATCTTTTCTTTCTATTGTCTATTTGCAGGAAAGACGAATTGGGAGCTCCCATCGTGGTCATAGTAAGGGAGAGAATCGCAATGCTTCAAAATTAGGTGATAAGCAATTTGATGAAGGTGCTTCGGATACAAGTGAAGGTGATAGTAGTAGGAGATTTGACAATCCAACTCGACACAGATAACCTTATGGAAAATGATGATACAAATGGTTCAGTTTTCATCAATTCGTTTTTTAAGCTTATTTGTAAGTACTCTTTCTCTTTGCTTTAGTACCCTAGCTTTTCGTTGTACCTTGAATTCCTAGTAGATGGTAATCTACATTGTCATACACTTGGTTGTAACACATTTACAATTTATTTGTATATCTAAATGATAGATTCATCAGCGCACAAGCATTGTATAACCCGTTGATTGATTTTTCATTCTGAAACATTATTGGAATCTGCAATCCGGTTTACATGCTTTAGTTAGATGGGATCATATGCCCTCCGCAGTCCTTGTTACCTCGTTTCTATGCACTCCTGGTTTCACTATCATGACTCCTGACTCCTGAGTACTGGAAGATGATCAACTAGGCCATATGAAAAAGTCCGACACTATTAACCACACACACCTCGACTCGACTAAGCCTGGGTACCGATGCCTCTCGACAATTAAATATCAAAATCGCAGACACTTCGGAAAAGGTTGAAGTGAGCAACTTGATTGTGGTCCTGGTTTAGATAAAGGAGTACATAAGAAGTAACTTGAAACGCATTCAACTAGCTGTCTAGCTTATGTACTTGTAGACATTCGATGAAATCTACGAGACTGCTTGTGCGGAATCAAGTTCACTGTGTTCACTTCATGTTTCCAAAAAGATTCTTTCCCCATCTCTCATCTCTCAAATCATTAAGAACAATGATAGGTACACACCCTCTCAACCACTCCCCACTACACCCTCTCTCACATGTGTGGTGAGGCCCACTGAGACCCACCTGGTGAGACTCAGCACACATGTGAGAGAGGCTGTGGTGGGGAGTGGTTGAGAGGGTGTGTAGCTATCATTTTTGAATCATTAATCATATTTTTCTCTCTACTCATACCCGTCTCTCCAATTATTATTCTCATTTCTCTCTCTATCTCTCTCCAATTATTACACATCTCTCTAATTATTACTTTTTCCAAAAATCCATCCAAACACTATCTCAAAAATATTTTTCAAAATATTCTTCTCAAAACTATCAACCAAACAAAGCGACAATTCTGAGCCCACACCTTGCTTGGATTAGATGTGGTCTTTGGGTCCCTAGATAATGATTTTTTTTAGGTGCCGAAGGTACCACGTGTCGCGCCGTCGTGGTACCCCGCGGCCAAATTTGAAATGCACCATGCGGTACCGAACGGGCACATGAGACTATGTGGCACACGCCACGCATGGATAATAGATGAGATTGTATGTAGTGCAGTATTGGTTGTACTTTATTTGATTCAAGTGGGATAAAGAATGGGATAATGGGTGTTTGAGTGCCTCTCTTTTTTTTTTTTTTTTTTTGGGGTAAATAGCCTCTCTTTTTTACTTTTTGCATTTATGACTTTTTGAATGGAAATTGATAGACACTCTTATTTTCTCTACTGACACTCATTTTTTTTTGTCTTTTTTACAAAGTGCAAGGGTACTTTTACTTAGTAGAGACAAAAATGGGAGTGCCAATATCACTTCCCTTTTGAATCATGGCTAGAATATATATTACTAAATTTGTAAAGTATTCGTGAGATATGTGCAGAATGCTTTTAATAATAGAAGTAGGATTTGAGAGATGTGTGCAAAATACATTGTAGGTCTTTTTATTAACGGAAAATGAAAATGAGAAAAGTGGAAAAAGAGAAGTCAAAAAGCTCCTCTTTCCCTACTTTTCACTTCTCTTCTCTAAACTCGAAAACCAAAAATTCATTTTCCCATGACTCATTTTTGGTACTTCTACTCAAACACCTAAAATGCAAAAACATAAAAATGAGAAGGAAAAAAACAGCCATTCAAACACCACCCCATAGTAAAGAGTTATTTTTGACCGTTGAATTGAATGAGGGAAGTTATCCCAATGGACTGGATTAGCTAATAAGTGGCAAAATAATCCCTCTATAGTCCAGTTTTACATTTAGTCCTCCCAACAAACAAATTTTGGCAAGTTGCATGCAGGGCTTCGGACAATTAACCGACTGAATTAACTAGTACGAGAGATGTATCCTTCACTTAATTTAGTTACGTTCTTTGCCTTTCCTGTTTGTAATTTGTCATTCTCAGTTGTATGTGACTATACTCGACAACATTTGATCTAAATGAATTTCTATTTCTTTAGAAAAAAGAAATATAGGACTATCTAATCTCAGGAAACATGTGGCCCCACATGTTTCTTTATATCATAGATGGAGGATTGTATCGAGCTCAAGTCCTTCGAAAACTTGATGTACCCATGAGTGATTTTCAGCCGCAAGATCACGTGAGATCATAGTGAAGGTACATGGGTACACCAAGTTTTCAATACAAGTTATTTGATTTTCAGTGATTGTAATCCCGTCATCAAACATGTTTGTTGTATGATAACCAAGTGTCCTCACTAGCTTTCGCGCACATCGACTAATTTTGAGGAACAATGGGGCTAGCTAGCTTGCGCTCACGTCAACTAATTTTGGGGAACAATCCCACCGTCCATTAGCGGAGGTTTCCTTTAAAACTAGAATAAAGCTCCGCTTGAACTGACTCAAAGGAATTGATGGCACGCAAGGGGTTTGAAACTTAAGACCAAAGAACTTGCTCCCCATGGGATGGATATACTACATGGCAGACCCAAAAGCCAGAAAGTACCAGGAATATTAGCTGTTGCCAGCTCTAAAATTGGATGGCCATGTGAAGTGGAGCACAATTGGCTTGCTAATTTGGTTCTATGTTCAACTGGCAGTGGGAACCCTCCTCATGTCTTGTGGTGGTGGTTTTTCTCCTCTCGTAGGTAAATCAGAACAGCAAGCTGGGCCTGCGCCATGTTCCCGTCTGGACAATGGGGCCATGGTTTTGGGATTCGCCATCAATGGCTGGCTGGAGTTGGGTTAGTTGTGCCGACGAAATGTTGACATGTGGCGTGTCTGGGGTCGAAGAAAGCTGGCAGCGAGTGTATCTGATAAGTTCCTTATCCCTTGCAATTTTTGGATGGAGTAACATTATCACTTGACCCAATTGCCCATCGAAAAAGCTATGGGCACAGAGCATGGATGCACAGATTGCAGAGATGATGTGTGGGGCTCCACTGCGGGGCCAGCATAAATGATTCAAACCGTTTATTATTGTCAAGTAATTTTTTGAGTTAGCTGGAAAAAATACAGCTCAATTCAGTAAAACTACAAGTCCTTAATCCAACTTTCTAACTTTTCTTCAAAATTCATTCAGAATTCAAGATCCTGAATGGTAAGTTGATAAAATGAAATATTAGACTAAGTACTTAAAAAATTATTTGATTGAACAGGTTTTTTGCAAGACAACTTCACAATTTGTTATAAAATTAATGAACAATTAAGATCATTTGGGTGCGACATGGCAGTGGGCCCCACACCCATCTATGCACAATCGGTGCACCCATGGACTGTACCGATTATCTGGTTCATTGCTCATTTCCTTATCGGTCTCTCTCGCAGCTCCACAACATGTATTATTCTGAAATCTAATTCAAATGATTCGAATCTACTGACAACTAACACTTCTCGTATGTACTAAAAAAAACTAGTCCACATCGCTCCCTTGTCCAAAATTCTTGATTTGTGCTTTCAACTCAAATTTTGCCAAATTTGCAGGTTAACTTCTGTTAGTGTGGACGGTGGGCATTGGCAAAATGTTTGGTAAGAATGACCCATGTATGCAAAATATAAAGATGCATTCTTCTTCCCATCTTCTTGCTTATATGATTTATTTTTAGTTTACGGCAAGGTGTAAGGCCCACACAAGACGTCACAATTTTCGTTACCTTCATTTCTCTCTCAGTAATTAGCCCACGACTCTATGCTAGCCGCAATTTCAAACATATTGGCTATGATATAGTAAAATAATCATATAAAAACTCGTAATATTAGAAAAACATTTTTCTCTGACCAATAAGCCGACCTTGTGAGACCCAAATAATGTATTTTTACATTATCATCTAACACCTATAGAGCATTTGATCTCCTTCGTTATTTCCTGCTTACATGAAATGATACTCCAATTATTACAATATCTAACTTTTGGTATAATTTGCGGCACGCTGTAGCATCCATAATATTATACAACAATGTTCATTTTATTTTCCAATCAAGTATGCAAGCCGCAATTTCAAACATGTAGGCTCCGTAAAATTAAGTAATAGTATGTACTTACATTAGTTTGAAGTCGACTTTGTGGGGCCCCCAAACTATGATGTGTATGTACATTATTACTATATCTTTTTTTAGATAATTTTATTACTATATCTTTGGGACGATAATATTTGGACCCATTGCATACAATGATTACTACTATACTTTCTCCGTCTCATAATTTCCGTTCATTATGAAAAGGAGTGCTATTTTTTAATTATGTAAGGTGAAGGTTCACTCGGAACTCACGCTTACTTTGACAGTACAACAATAACGATTATAACTAACTAGAAGATTATAAGCTGGCTAGAAGTTCATATAGAGCTTTTGCTACTGTTTTAATTAAGTGGATTTCTGCTTAGTGAGTTGTGGAATTGAGCCACCAAAATTAATCGAAGTGCGCGTAAGTTGACCAAAATACTGGAGTTATAATAATAAAGAAACAAAAAACAAAACTAGAAGAACTCTGTATCGGACCCTAAAAAATGTACAATGTATTAGTACTTTATTTGATTTGTTGACTTCATCAATGGCTTTCTTTAAAGACACTTTACAAATTTGAAAAGCACCTTAAAATTAAAGTCATAGTGCAGCATGTTTTCTTTGGTTAGTGGTAGTTGTATGTAATGGTCTGACACATTTATGATTCACTCACCACTAGCTTGCATTCATTTAGGTTGGGAAGCTTGGTGGCATTGATCCATGTCTAGTTTTAAATAGTTCAAGTTGTGAAAGGGTGCTGATTTCCGAAATGGATTTGGGAACCCTAGAGGGCGCCATCGATTCTGACTTCATCTCGGCACTTTGTCGTTTGATGTATTTTAACGGTTCTGATTTCATCCCGACACTTTGTTAATCCGAACCGTTCATTGCCTAGATGAAATCCGAGCCGAGATCAACGGCCCGAGCTTCCCTCCAAGACCTCGATCGGTCCTGATTTTGGCGCTAACATTCTACGCTGGCGCTCCACTTTTTTTTTTTTTAATCTCAATTAAAGCATCTCTTATCATTATTTATATCTCCATTTTAGAAACCGGATGTAACATAACGATTGGAGATTTTATAATTTATCCCCTATTTTCTTCAATTTTTTATATTTTTTGTAGAACGCATCGTAATTTTTAGAAATTTAGAGACCGAAAATGGAGGTGTGAGTCTCTGTTTGGTTCAAATAACAAGGATTCACCCATCATCGAAAGGGACCCGGGGGCCATGTAGTGAGAGGGCTCACGACACACTACACGCGTGTAGTGAGCTCCCTCGGCTGTTTGATCGGCAACCAATGGTCCGAATCATCTTACATTTTAAAAAGGCTTCTTTACATTTAATTTAACCCCAATCTATTCAAACCGTGGGTTGCTGTTCGGAAGACTGCCCCACTACACACCCACTGGATCCCATCAAAAGAAACAGATTTCGTAGTTCACGAATGGATCGGTGAGAATCAAGATATTGGTGGCTTCCAGGCAACAATGGGATTTACGGATGAAGATTTTTCAGAGCTAAATGACATAATAAATCTCACAGCCACAAGCAACGTACGCTGAAGAAATATCAGAGCTCTACAAATCATTCAACTCTACAAATGATACTGGTAGTTTTCATTCCTAATATGCTTGGAATTATAAATCTAGGTTTTTTTTTCCCATGTTGAAATGGTAATAAATTAGAAATCTACAGTAGCTAATCAACATGTCAATCTAAATATGGTGGAATTACAATGTAGGGGTAAGATATAGTCTATTCATTCGGTTTAACAAATTTCCCTAAGCTAATATATGCTTTCAACTATTCTTTTTTATTGATATTTGCTTCCAACTATTTTTTGCAGTTAAATGTGAGATCAATACTGGAACTATAGTTGTGGTGAAGTTTGTTTTGTGGAGGTGCTGGTGTTTTTTGTTGGTAGAGCACCAATTGTGCAAAAAAGCTCTTCACTTTTTGGTGGGAATAGTTGGGAAACTACTAAAAACATATTGTAACATCATGTGGTGCAGTTTGTTTTGGTACTCCCTCCATCCAGAATTTTGTTGTCTATTATGTGCATGCGTCTCATTTTTCAATTGCTTATATCTTAATTTCAATCTATAATGAAAACTTTATTTACTCATCGACAACTATCAAACGAGATCCATATTGAATATATATAACATTATACATTTAAAAATATAAACATTTTTTTGAGGTGTCGCGAATAGTGAAAGTGGACAAGAAATTTGGGATGGAGGGAGTAATTTTTTATTTTTTAGAAAACTACTTTGTTGATGTTTTTGTTGGGGTGCAGACAATCTTCAGCAGTGGTATAGCACCGGGGTGTAGGGGGCGGGACCCCCACACACCAGACTGCAGCAAAAACGATATTTTTGGACCTCAGTGTGTAATTTCAGCCATAGGGCCCCACATATTTATTTTGCAGTTTGCTACTCCCTCCGTCCCTTTTTAAGTGTTGACATTTCCATTTTGGGCTGTCCCTTAATAAGTGTGTGTTTTGAAAAGCTAATGGATAAAAGTTTGTAGAATTATCATTTTGCCCTTTTGAAAAGTTAGTGGGTAAAAAGTTAATGGGTAAGAGTGAAGGATAATTTTGGAAAGTGGAGGTAAAAGTTGATGTGGAAAGTGAAAAAGTTGATGTGAAAGATGTAATGATGATGTTTTTTTAATAAGTTGGATTTACGAAGCAACACATTTAAAAATGGACGGAGGGAGTAATAATTAGGATTATCAGTTTTTAGAGAAAAACAGAGAGACGAGAGAAAACACACATCTTAGAGATTGCGAGAAGATTTGTACTCTTGATTTCGATTTTCTAGTGAACTGGTATGACTCCCGTGGTTTTCCTCGCATTGAAGCTTTCCACGTATATCTTGTGTCTCGTTTTGTTTTTCCATTTTTTCTATTACACACGTTTGTTTGTGTATTCGTTTGGTGATTCATTGTTCCCAAAATCCGTAAAGGTGTAGTAGGATTGAACAGGTGTTCCGAAAATCCTAACAGTTTTTGTGGACTTGTATGAAGAGCGAATGATATTGGAGATCTCTAGATGGATATATGATGAATCTTAACTGTATTTGTTTGGGTTTCGGCAAATGTCCTGTTTTGTGTGCAACGGAAATATGGGTTTTGGCATCTTCATTGTCATCACCGGATGGGTTTTTGAATTCCAGTTCTACTTGGAGTGACATTGTTGAGGTTTTTGGGCTTAAATCAGGGAGTGATTTTATTTTTCTTATGCCTGGGACCTACGTGAATGTGAGAGAGGGATTGTGTTCGAAGTTGTGTCCGAATAATTGTGCTCCTAGCAATTTTGTTTTGGCTTACTCTAGTCGTAACTAAAAGGATTGGTTGTATTTCCTTTCTTTGAAAACAAATAAGTTGCAACAAAATTCAAGCATCTAATTTGGCCGCCAAAATTGTTTTAAAATCTGCATGATTTTAACAAGTCTTGAATGATCTCTCTTCATTAGTTTATTATGAGGGTAGTTAAGGAATTTGGACAGTGGAAGATTAAAGAGAGAAGGGTAGTTTTGTAACTTTACCTGATGAATACAAAAAGTGGAGTGCAAATGGATAAAGTTTCCAAAATCACTCTCCTTGTGAACTTACACTCTCAAATTGAGCCGTTCGAAAAAAAAAAAATTATTATTCAACAAATCCAGAATATTCAATTTTCAGCACTAGTTTCTTTGTTCTTATTTATTTATTTATTTATTTTGAAAACGGCAAGATATATATAGAAAAACGACTAAGACATACCCTTGGACAAAACAGACTCCAAAGTGGACGGAATACAACCCATTAAAAGAGACCAATTTCTATCTAAACAAGTACTAGCAATCTAATGCACCGCTTTGTTGCATTCCCTTCTGCGCCATTTGAAGGTCCACTGTCTCTTTGATGCCCAAGATCTAATATCCTCCCCCATCACTGCAATTTCCCAAGGGCACTCCACAGAAACATCATTGATAGTATTCACCAAATTTATACAGTTCGATTAAAAAATTGCCCAATTAATGTTTCTCTCCTCCGCCATAGCACGGGCTATTCGAAGGGCCCAGGCCTCAATTGCAAGAGCTGAGGAAACCATCACCTTACCATAGTGCCACCATTGAGCCGATCCACCACTGTCTCTAGCGACAACGCCAAAGGTGGCCAAGCCGCGGGAGGAATTGAAAGCTCCATCAGAATTGATCTTAAAACAAAAATGGGGTGGGGCTTCCCACTTTGAACTCCCAATCTGTCTTGAGGGAACTCTACCAACTTCCATACAAACTGCAGCCAAATAGTCCCTATTAACCATGAGAGCTTGTTCAATCACCTCTTTCGGACTAACGTGCTTATTGGACACAAAATTGTTTCTGGCCTTCCAAATGGCCCAACAAATTTGGAGGATCTCTCCTAAATCTTCTTTCATTGTTTCTTTAGCTAATTCCTCACAAAGAAGACCCTCCATTCATTTATCAACTGCCACAACTTCCTTATGAAAAATCCAATATGCTTTGTTACTAGCAAACCAAACAGCTTTACTCCAAGGACAGTGGAATAAAAGATGTTCAATTGTTTCACTAGCTGATTCACAAATTGGACACAATGAGTTTACCCCACACTTTCTACGCACGAGATTGACCCTACACGCCACCCAATTCCTTAGACCTTTCCACATAAATAGACGGATCTTGGGTAATGTAGGAATGCTCCAGAATTTTCTCCACATTAAGTTAGAAGGAGTAAAAGAACAAGAAGGTTTCGAAGTAATTACCTCGTGAGCTTTACTTATTTGAAGAGCATATCCAAATTTGACAGTGTAACTTCTTGATTTCGTGACCCTCCAGATAAGTTTGTCCTTACCTCCTGTCATGCTAATAGGGATCTTGCAAACCTCTCGGACCTGATTAACAGGGATGCATTGCTTAAGTTTCTCCTCGTCCCATCTTCTCGTAATTGGATTAATGAAATGTGCCACTTTGATGTCCTCCCAGTGATTAGGCTGGATAGGGGAAACCCCACCTTCGGGAATACCAGGCACCCATCTGTCCTCCCAGAACCGAATTAAATCACCATTGCCTACTCTCCATTGGGAACCATTTTGTACCAAATTTCTGCCTTCCAAGAGACTTGCCCACAACCATGAAGGTTTTGGGCCTCTAACAGCTTCTTTCCAAGTCGTATTAGGGAAATACAAACCCTTTAGGACCCTTTCCCACAGCGTGTTTAGATAGTTGGTTAACCTCCAGAATTGCTTAGCAAGTAAAGCAACGTTAAAAGCTTCAAAGTCCTTGAAACCCATTCCTCCCATAGATTTAGGCTCTGTCAACTTAGACCAAGCACCCCAATGGATCTTCTTACCTGAGCTTGAACTACCCCACCAGAAATTGCTAATCACCGAATTCAAGCATGTACATATAGACAATGGCAGTTTGAATCACATCAAAGTGTACATGGGAATAGGCTGCAACACTGCCTTGATAAGCACCTCTTTGCTCGCATGAATTAATTGTTTATTCCCCCAACCTTGAGTTTCACGCATAATTTTGTCCCGAATAAAGCCCAAGGTCTCTCTTTTCGACTTTCCCCAAAAAGCTGGTAGTCCCAACTACTGCACGGACTCATTCATCTCTTCCATTCCCAGGATACCTTTGATTTCATTTCTCACACCCTCCTCAATATTAGCCGAAAAGCACACACTGGATTTATGAACATTTAGAGATAGCCCAGATGCCTCACTCAATGCCTCTATACGATCCATAAAGTTAGAGCAATTATGAGCCTTTGCTTCCAAGAAAATTAGGGAATCATCAGCAAATAAAAGATGTGAGACTAGCGGACACCTCCTCTTCATCTTAATCCCCATTATCGTTTTGTTCTGAACAACCTTAGTCATTAAATTGGAGAACACACCAGCCACGATAAAAAAAAGGATACGAGGATAGGGGATCGCCTTGTCGAAGACCTCTTTCCTGAGTAACGTTGCCAATCTGCCCTCCATTCAACACAATCGAGTATTTAACCGAACAAACACATTGCTTGACCCATCCAATCCATTTCAAATCAAAGCCCATCCTCTCCATAACTTTGAAGAGGAAGTCCCAACAAACACGGTCGTAAGCCTTGTTAAGATCCAACTTGATAGCCACATACGTCTTAGGGCCCACCTTTTTATGCTTTAGAAAGTGAAAGGCTTCATGAGCCACCATGATGTTGTCTTGGATTTGTCTCCTGCTTGACCAACCGGGTGACTTAAAATAGACGCGTCCCAAGCGTAGGACTCTCGACCGATGTAGCATAATATCCGGAAGTACCGGAGTCGAACCACAGAGACGGACGAACGTGTGTAGGACTCAAAGATGACGGGTTCACAGTTTATCTTGGCTCTTAGGTAGCCACCCCTTGTTTAATGAGGTTGATTTACTAACTCGATTACCAAACTAAATATGGATTTGAAAAGGAGAGTACAACCTTGGGAACCCAACGTCCGCAACCAGCCTAACCAATGTTTACTCAGGCCACAATTATTCAATTTATTGATTTTAGAATAGGAAAAAGATCCCTAACAAATGCGCACCACCTGTCACCAGTTTTCGTGCGCATTTGAATTCCTGCGAAGCCTGGGTTTTGTTTGTTAGAAGAGTTTTCGTCTTCTAAAATTGCTTAAAAATTAAATTAATTCGAACCCGAGGAAAAAAACATTAATTAAACTAGCCACGGGACGCCTTCGCCCCGCAGCCGCACTCTAAGAAATTACTCACTCATGCTTTCAACGGACGCAGCAACCATATATTTAGAACTAAGCATGATTTTAGCAATTGAAATAAAAATAAAAATAAAATACGATACCACAGGTTTGCGGAAAGAGAACGGATTCGAACACCAAGGAAGAACAAGAATTTAAAGCTGGAAAACCTGAAGAACTTGGATTAAAACTTGAATCCGAAAAGAATCCTGAAAACAGCAGCCAAAGTTAAGAACATAAAACCCTAAATTATGAATTGTGTTCCCCTAATATCGAGTTATAACGGGGTTTTTATAGTAATCCCCTTTAATTTACAATTAAAATCCTAAAACAAATCGGAATTTCCTCGCACGAATACCCAAAACGCCACCGTTTCAAGGCCAAGATAAGCTCTCGGTAGTTTGGTGTAGCGCTACCTAACCCCTTATAACCGTTTGACTGTTGACCTCTTTGTTGACCGTTGAGCTCCAAGCCGCTCAGTAGCGCTACACCTATTTTGGTGTAGCGCTCCCCAAGGTTCTGTTCAGATTTTGAGCCCTGTTGTGCCACTCTTGAGCGCTCCGTTGCTTTCCTGGTAGCGCTCACGGTGATTCTGATCACTTCCTCGCGAATTCCACGTCAATACTTAGTCCCAACAGCCTTCCATGCCCTCAAGCTCTATCACGGCCTTCAAGTCTCTGCAATCCAAACTTGGCGCTAAAACAGCCTTATTTTCCTGAAAATTAACAAAAACACAAAAACGTACCAAAGCAACGCATCAAGTGGAAAATAGGGAATAAATTAGATAACAACGTGTTAAAACTACCCTATTTAGGCACTTATATCTACGATACTGCGTGCCTATCATCTCCCTAAAACGAAGGTTGACTGTTGTTAGGAAATTATGCCATTCATGAAGGGTTAGAGTCTATTGGCCATTACTTTAGAGATGATCTTGTAAAGGAAACGACACAAGTTAATGGGCTGGAGATGGTTCATCGATTCAAGGTTTGGATACTTTTGGAATAAGAATGACATTGGTTTGATTAACTTCCTTCAAAAGAATCCCTTCTTGAAAGAAATTCTGCACCGCATTAAACACATCATCTCCGACAGTATCCCAATAGTTCTGGTAAAACAATCCCAGAAAGCCATCAAATCCTGGTGCCTTCAAGGCCCCCATTTGAAAATTTTCTCGTTGAACTTCCTCCCTAGTGATATTTCTTAGCAGACTGGTGTTACATTCGGCAAATATGGATGGGTCAATCAGGCCAACCCAATCATCAAGTTCCCTTAAATGGGGCTTTCTATACAAATCCTGGAAATAGTGTTTGACAATACCCGCAATATCTTTGGGGTTATCCTTCCAAACTCCTTGGTTGTCCTTGAGTCTAACGATTTGATTCCTCTGCCGTCTTTGAATAGTGGAGAGGTGAAAAAATCGAGAATTCTTGTCTCCCATTTGGAGCCATTTAATTCTTGATCTTCGATGCCAATTGTAGACACCTCAATCTTGATTATCTGTGAATTCTAAGCAGGAGTCCGGATGCGTCTCCAATGATGAAAATTGTTAACGACGTCGTGAAATTTATTTTTTTTGGTTAATGCTTCGATTAATTAGATTTGTTTATTTTCTTAACCCTTTAAGCCCACTTGAACATTTCCAAGCCCAATAACCTCTCATAAACCTATATATAAACCAAGGCCCAAGAGAAGCCATAAGCCCACACAAAGCCCAAGATTTGGCCCAGAATCCAAAAGTGTTGGCCAGAAACTTTATCTTCTCAAAAAGAGTTGGCCAGAAACTTTATCTTCTTAAAAAGTGGTAGCCAACTACTTTGGTCGAGATAAACATGGTGGCCACCATCTTTTTTCCAGAAACCGGACAACTCCTGCAGATCAAGCATGGGCTTTGCAGGTGCTTTCAATGACTTTCCTCAACCGATTTCTGCTGAAAATTTAAGTGGAGAAGCTTCTCTTAAGCCTATAAATAAGAGCCTAGTTAAAAGAGAAAAGGATACACAAAAAAATCCACATCAAACCTCTCTCAAAAATCCATCAGAAAAGTCTTTTTCTAGCATTCTAAACCTAGCCATTTTACCCTTCTTTTTCATACACTTTTCTTCTAAATCAGCCACAAAATTCCCATAAGCCTTAATCCACATTACCAAAAGTCTATAAACCAAGAAAATCCAAAAAAATATTTGTCGTTAGGCACCCTTCCGAACTACCCGAAATCTTTTCTCAAACCTGATTTTTTTATAAAGATGAGGACGGGGACTGGATTTTTTTAGGCCGCGACGAGGATGTTCGGAACCATCTGCAACATTTCCGCAATCAAGTAATCAAACTACGTGTTCGTGACAAGGTTCCCAATACCACGAGTTTTTTTTGAAGGCGCGGATCATTGAAGCGGAAAAGACAATACGGAGGTCTAGTGTTAAAAATAAAATGATGTGGTTGGCACCAGTTCTGTACTCTGTGTACGATCAGTTCCACAAAATCGCTACTCATATACATGTCCCTTCCAAAGAGCCTCTTCTCGTGAAGCTAACAAATATCTCCTATCTTCGTTCTCACTTAACATATGTGTTGATGATGGTTGAGGCTGTGGAGACACAAGAGCATTGGCATTTGGATGGGCCTCCACAAGAGCATTGGCATTTGGATGGGCAGTGGACTGCGTTGTTTGACCTTCCAGATGATCAGGGTTTTTTTTTACTGTTTGGAGAAAAGTTAAAAAAATTAGGTTGGACAGATAATAAAAGAAAAGAAGAGAAATGGATAGTTGTAGCCATTTTTAACCTGCATAATTAAGGAGAGAAAGTTGAATTATCCTCACCTGTCGTTAAGGAAGGATAGATGATACAAAGAGAAAAGAAAAAAAGATTCTAGTACATGAATCAAAGAAACATAAACCTTTCGAAAGGAGGATTAGGAACCAAATTATTATTCATTACTCATGTTCCCTTTTTTTGCAAGTGCCTCAAACTTATGGAAAGATTCCAAAGTTGGATTATTAAGGGCGTAGGGTCTCTCTCCATTTCTATCTTGTTTACAATCGAAACAGGCGACTAAGGAGGGGGAGGAATTACCACTCTTGCTTCTCGGATATGGCCACCGGTGAATCCCATGATATCTACAGACGTGCTTAAAGGTGGACACGCTAACTGCATATGAGCAAGAATAAACATAAGAAAACCATATTGTTATTTTGCTTCCAATAAAATAACCCAGCTCTCCTTACCGAGGTTACTTGAAAACAAGAAAAAGATGACAAGAGATAACTTACTGCCAAGGATCTGCACAACATCTTCACGGCTTCCGCCAAAATATTTTTCGAGTTCCTCACGACTAATTGTACGGGAATATGTCCCTTCCCCATTTTTTGTTTCCCTCTTTCTTTCCTTGTTAGGACGAGATGCGCTAGAGCCACACTGATCTAGTCTACCAGGGTGGGCTCCGTTGTTTGTAGCAGCGAGTTCACTTGATGAGAAGGCTATATGCCCCAAAATCTCACTTCCACTTCGTAAGGCCAAAGGGTGACGTGAAGAGCTAGCAAGCCAGGAAATATAGAGAAACTGAAGCCTTGAAACAACTTTCTCTTCCATAGATGGCCTGAGAACTCCAGCTGGCCTTTCTCCTCCGCAGGAATACCCCTGCATTGTTTCCCAGTTCTGAGTTCAATAATGGTAATCGGTAAATCTGGACATTTATGAAGTGCACTTCTTTCTTTTCCAAGTTTACACAACATATGCTTAACCATGTCTAGTATTGGACTTTTACGTAGAGGTGTCAAACGGGTCGGGCCGGCACGGGCACGGCACGCCAGAGGCACGGTAAAATCCTGGCACGGCACGGAACGACACGGTATAAGTTGGCACGCGGCACGACACGGGCACGGAAATGAGCGGGCACGACACGGGCTAAGGTGGCACGTGGCACGGCACGACACGGTCTTCTACGGGCACGGCACCGGCACGGTAAGAAGTCAACGTGGCACGAGGCACGGCACGACACGACTTTATACTTGCACGACACGGCACGGTACAACACGGGCACGAGCACGGAAGTTGGCACGGCACGACACGAGCACGGAAGTTGGCCTGGCACAGCACATGCAAGGCACGACACGACGGCACGTCACGGCACGACACAGGCACAGCATGAGGCAACAAAAAAAAAATTAAATAATTTATTTCTATGTATTTTTTTATAATCACAAAAAAAAAAATATCTTTTGCTTGTGTAAGTGAATTATATATTTATATATTTATGTAAAATTAAAAAATAAAAATGAAGTCATGATTCATCATTCATGAACAAAAAAATAAACAAAAGGGAAAAAGAAGTTACATTTCCTTTTATTCGTTTTTTTTTTTTGAGAGAGAGAGAGAGAGTCAAAGAGAGTTTGAACAAAAAAAAGAAAATAAGCTTGTAAAATATTTTATATGATTAATAAAGTTTGAATCAAAATTCAAACATGAAAAAAAAATGTATACCACACATATACATTGCCTTTTATCAAATAAAGATTTTGAAAAAAAAATATCAATTTCTTTTGGTGAAATATATATATTTATTTATTTATTTATTGTTAGTGAATCACTGAATTATATGAAGTTAAAAAAAGAAACATGAAGTCATTAACAAAAAATTAAAAATTAAAAATAGTTATATTTTTTTATAGAGAGAGAGAGAGGATATATTATACAGTTGTGCACATTATCCTTTCTCTCTCCACTCATTACCTAAATTTTCAAGAATGTTGAGCACATTATTTATACAAAAAAAATATAATCATCGGAGATTGGTAGACACACATTGAGACAAATTTGTCTTACAATGTATTGTCCATATGATATTAGTCATCCATATAAATGGTATTCGACCATATGGCTACGATATCCAATTAATTTGAGTTTTTACGTGAATGATCTACTCAATATTTCCGACAAATTATACAATTCCAACCTCTAATACGATTATAGATGGCCCAAAATTAAGGTCACTACAGGGATACAATGACTTAGGTCACTACGGGTACCCCAAATCTGATAGATAAACCAAAATGGAAAATTTTGAATGATTTTCACACTCCCTCTTGTATTTCTTGTTTTTTAGTGAAAAAATTACACATAAAGTTGAACGAAAAGACAAAGAATGAAACGTATTCATCAATAAAAGGAATGTGAAAATCATTTGCCGAAAAAAATAACCAATTTATATAGCCTAAACGAACCCCACCTATAAGCTCAAAGGGTAATTATGGTAATTAATTAGGACTCTATTGTCTGCCATCAACTACAATATTCAAATCACAAACTAAAAAATGAATCGATTCAGCCGTTTGGGTCAAATACACCTAAAATTTGGACAAACTTGTGTTCAAATCTAGTCACAAATACATAGACTTGTGACTAAAATATACATAGACTTGTGTTTACTTAAAATTTTGTGAGAATCTACTTAAAATTTATAACAATATTGTATACATAGACTTGTGTTTACAAATTCAGACACAAAAGTGTTTGGAATTATCTCAAACATGTGGAACTCAATCCTAAAACACCCACAACGGCTAGGGGTGTAACAAATGTGAGCCCAAAAAAGGGGCATTTGAAAAGTAGAAGTGAATAAAAGTAACTTAAAAAAAATGATAGTACTCAACCCTAAAACACCCACAACAGCTTGCTAAGAAATTTCAATGAAATTGTGCTATTTGTGTGGTGGTGATTAAAGATTCCTAACCCAAGTGTGATGATGACTTTCTTTTCTCCCACTTGGTTAATTTTCCGCTGGAAAATGAGAAAATGGTAAAGCAGAGGGAAAGGAGAGCTTGCTATTTGGGGCAAACAGTGGGGGTGCTTGTGGGCGGGGACCAAGGGAAATTGGAGAGGGGGATAGAATGGGTGTTGGGCTATGGACGGCTCAGATTTGTTTGAGAAAGATGTAATCTGTCTGTGGCTGATCACGGACGGCCGTGATTGGCCCAACACGATGTTGTCCTTTCGGGAACGCACCCACCCCGGGTCGGTCCGGGGGACCCTGTTGTTTGCAAAATGAATTACAAGGTGCAATGCCCTACATCTGGTAGTCTATTTCAACAACGCACAGCTTGAATTTAATCCAAAAAATAGACAGTCGGACTAAATTCATTGCTCGGATTAAATCCAAACTGTTCATTGTCGAAATGAACAGTCGGATGATACACTACACGATCTAATGCGTTTTGCGCACTGCATCATCCCTCAATTCGGTGGGCGGTGGCCCCTCCAAAAATTTTACTAATGTATTTGCTACTGACCCTGCTTGATATTTGGCATGTACTGTTACTACTGTACAACATAAATTTTGGATTTTGGCCCCTCAAAGTTTAATTTTTTTTTATTTTTAAATTCAACTATCCAAATTTTGAATATTTCATCTCAGGCTCTCCGAAAAATCTAAACAATTTAACTGGATATTTATTGTCGCTAAGATGAGGGCCAAATACCAAGTGGTTGGGCCAAGTTAGTAGGCTGAGTGGGTTGGATTAAGAGGTTGGACATTGGGTTGAAAGGAACATGGGCTTTTGGGCTATCTGGTTTGGTGACATAATATTGGGCTTGGGCTTAGGCTTTTGAGCTATCTGGGCTAATAGTACTAGAAATAGGAACCACGGTGGATGAATGTGGTAAAACCGACCCGCCCGACTTTTTCGAGTTCAAAGAAGAATTTACTTGGGGGAATACTCAAAGGAGAAACGGGAAAATCGATCACCTGTCTTCCTTGGATGAATGACATCTGTCCTCCTTTGTTCTTATTGGATGTTGATTTTAAGTGTAATTGTTTTGGTCTCTTGATTTATTTAATGGGAGATGTATATAAATTTTCACCCCGGGTTTATTAGTTCAAGGTTACAACTGGAAGACCGCCAAAACTCGAACCAATTACAATTTACTTCAAGGTGCCAGTGAATGTGTGTTGCAAAAAAAGGGTTATGTCAAATTTGATCTCATTGTCAAATTTGTCACAGCCTTCCAAATTCAGCATGAGAAAGAAAGGTGGTTATGCCAAAATGACATTGCACTGGTGATTCAAATACCTTGCCATTTTTATTTTTTTTTTGGCAAAGAGATGCCGTCAGTTACCGAAACATGACTTTGTGTGACACCGACGGGTAGACTTGCTCTAACATGTAAAAGTAAATTTTGTTGGTATTTATATAAGACCTACTAAATTCTTTGAAATTTATGTATGAAGATACGTTACTGAAGTTTTTTTTTTTGAACTGGAAAAAGGGTGCTCTTGTGGGGACTTCACTGCACCCTGAGGCCCTGGCCCCGGGGTCACCGGTTGACGGCCAGATTTAACCCAACCCATAGGAAGGGACCCACCACCAGGGCACCAGTGGAGTGCATCCCACCCCCCAGCAGAGCCCGGAACGTTTCTTTAATTCTTTCAGGAGTCGAACCTGGGACAAAGCTGCGGCAGGTGAATGCCTCCACCACTGGGCCACCATCCCCGGTGGTTACGTTACTGAAGTTAGCTAGAGGTCAAATTGATCAGAATCTGTCTCTCTCACCAAAGGCCAGATGGGTTTTTCCACACTAACAGGAAAAACTCAGGCCAACAAAGTGGGCTGAAAGCCTTGTGGGTTCAGTGAAATCCAACCCGGGCCTTAGATGGACTAGGGCTTCACGTTTTAAATACTAGTAACTCTTGATTGACTAGCCCAGTCCAAATGGTGACGGTCCAAAATTTAGGTCAGTTGACCCAGTGGTTCTCTGCACGTTTTGCTTGGAGGACAAGCATAGAAAGTGCCGTGGACTACACCCATCCAGAAAAGTTTGCCAAGTGTAAAAAACTAATAATTTTGCCAAACATGATTAGAACTTGCAATACATTATTTCATAGTAAATTTCCAAGAATTTTTCAAAAAAAAAAAAAAAAATTCCAAGAAAAAATTTAATGACCTTGGTGTACACTTCTTCTATACTTAGTGGCATGCTGTAGACCAAACTGACCCGCCGAAGATCCGACCCGACCCGACCCGACCCGACCACAAAAGGAAACTAAAATAATTTTTCTTAACATGATTAGAATTTGCAAGACATTATTTTAGGCAAATGTTAATGCCAAAACTGTTTTTGATTGTGCCAAAACTCCAATGCATAAAATGTTTGTACTTATGTCCAATGTACATGCCTTTTATGCATTGGAGTTTTGGCACCATCAAAATCAGTTTTGGCATTATCAGTACCCTTATTTTATTGTACTTTTCCAATACACATATTCATGACCCTGGAATACATTTCTATAGTACTTAGTAAGTGACGGGCTCTGGGCCAAACCGCCCCGCCCGAGACCCGACCGCAAAAAAACGTAGCACGGAGAGTTTCGATTAACTTAGTCTGTCGGGCTCGGACCCAATTTTCGAAAAATATTCCACTAATATTGATTCGGTCAAGTATCGGGTTTGATCTCCAAACCCGTAGGACCCGACCCGACCGAGAAAAACAAAAAGCCCTATATTTTTCTCACCCCTCTCTCTGTTAACCATTTTCCTTCTACTAGAACTAAACGTACAATGCGGCGCCCCCAAATCTAGATTCGGACTAATCTCTTTCTCTCTAATCTCTTTGACTCTATTGGTTGTCGGAGCCTCCTTCACTGTTGCTGTTGTCGGTGAAGCCTCCAAATCTGGTCGTAAGTTGTCTTTGACTCTCCTTCACTCTCTCTAATTTTCGTGTGCGATGTAACGGGGTTATGACCTTTCTGGGTTTTGAGAGATTATGTAAGAAAAAGTTATGGGTTTGTTTTATAATCTGTTTACTTGGCCCAGGTTTCACCCAAAATTTTGCCCTAATCTCAACCAAATATCAGCCGAATCCAACCCGTAAACCTCGAAGGTAAGCCCACCAATGAAACCAGTTCCCCGAGTTGTAAGCTTGGAACATAACGGCCCTGTTCGTTTCCCAGTTTAGTTTTAGTTTTAGTTTTGATGACATCATCATTTTCCTTATTTCTCTCTCTATCTCTCTCCACACATTACACATGATGACATTATTAAAACTAAACTAAACTATCTAACCAAACACAGCCAACAGTGTTTCTGTCAGGCTCGGGTCACTCATCAGCAAATCCAATTTTGTGTCTGTTGGTTCAAACCCTACCCGAATTCGGTCAGACCCGAACCATGAACAACCCGATTTACTTTATTATAATTATGTGAGGTTTGACCTAAAAAGTTGGTTGCCTTAATTTTTTCGTCTTTATTTGATTTTTTTTCGCATTTTTTAGTTTTTCATCAACTTTTTGTGTATTATTGGTTCATCTCAGCGAGAGAAATCAAAAAAGTAAAAAATTATGACCGAAGCTTAATTTATTTTGAATAAAGACAAAAAAGTCAACTTTTTACACATTTTTCGATCTTATTCAAAAAATTGAGGGTTCTAATCATAATCTCTTACCTTTATAGATTCCTCTCGTCGAGACGAACTAATAATAGAGTACTCAAAAAATCGATGCAAAACTAACAAACGCAAAAAAAAAAATCAAATAAAGACGAAAAAAAGTTAAGCAAACTTTTATTTAGCCAAACCTACTAGTCAAAACTTTTTCTGTTTTGCCAAACACAAAAGAATCGAATCGGACCTCATCTCCTTTTGCGCAAAAACCCTAACGCGTATAAAACCCTAACTTGAACCTTGCAATTGGTGAAATAAGGGCCGAACCTATTCGATCAAAGCTGTCTGTAAAGCTTTCCCTCAGGTAATCCATATAGATACACACATATAGGCCTACATCTCTCCTATGCACATGTATTTCAGATTTTACTCATAGTCGCGTTGTACGCCCGTCCTTTGGTTAATTAATCCATGTGATTTCCTGAAATTGACTTTTGCAGATCCTGTAATACTCTGATTCTTTGTAAGTTCAGCTGATTGTCTTATCATCATGGCAACTAGTAAGTTATTTACCGGATAAAGGAGGTATATTCATACCACCCAATATATATGCATATGGATACATATCAATTACATCTTGCGGCTCCATATTTCCAATTTGCCGGGTTAAAGTTCCATTTTTTCTCTAGCTGTATGTAGAAATATGATGGGTTTGTATGTTATTGGCTGAATTGTGAATGGGTTTTTCCCAGGACTTCAATTTGAGAACTCATGTGAAGTTGGGGTATTCTCAAAGCTGACCAATGCTTACTGTCTGGTTGCCATTGGGGGTTCGGAAAGTTTCTACAGGTTTGTTTGGGTATTCTGAATGTGTGGGTTTATTGTTGGGTTTTTTTTGGTTTTGTTTTGTATATGGCTTTCGAAAGACAGTAATGCCTCAATGGCTGGATTGTGTGCAGCACGTTTGAGTCCGAGTTGGCAGACGTTATTCCTGTGGTTAAAACCTCAATTGGCGGTACTCGGATTATTGGTCGACTTTGTGCTGGTAAGGACTGTGAGGTCTTTTGTGGCAGAGCTCACATTTCTGCAAAGCCATGATCTCTAATCTGTTTGTCTCTGTATCCTCACTTGATTCTTATTTGTAGGAAACAAAAATGGGCTTCTCTTGCCTCACACCACCACTGATCAAGGTAACACTTCAATGTTCTCTTGTTGGTTTCATTTGTGAAAACATTGCGTCTTGTATGTCCCAATATTTGGGTGAGTCCTGTAGGGAGGAAAATGTAATTACTCCACATCTTAATACTCTAGAGTACGCTTTTTGGGGGGTGTAATGGGGTGCTCGGTAAAAAAGGCATGGTGCATCAAACATTGGGTGGTTTTAAGAAGGATGCCATTTTCATGTTGCTTTGCGTTAAAATAGGTACCTAGTAACTTTTTTTAAGGAAATATTCGCTTTTGACCGTGTAGTTTAAACTTTTGTAGTATTGCTGACACACCTATGATGGGTAGTTTTCTGGGTTTATGGAGCTCATGTTTGTACTATCTTTTCTTATTGGCAGAACTGCAACACCTGAGAAACAGCTTGCCAGATCAAGTTGTTGTTCAGCGCATTGACGAAAGACTATCCGCTCTTGGTAATTGCATAGCATGCAATGATTACGTTGCTCTAACACATACTGATCTTGACAGGGTAAGTTCAACTACTTGTTTGGAGCACATTTCTTTTTGAATTTTAATTGCCAATCAATGAGAATGTGATATTGGTTTTTGCCTGTTGGGTAAGATGTCCTTTTGAAGTTTAATTGCCAATCATTGGGAATGCGATATTGGTTTTTGCTTGTTGGTGTGTTGCAGTCCCTAAAATATTAGTAGCAGTTGACGATGCATGTGACTGCGGTTAATCGGTTATGTCCAACTCCATTTTCTCGAAATTGCAGAATTTGAAGTTTTCTCTGCTCCATAGACTTTGAGGCATGTGGATGTTATTATCATGTGATATGATGGGTTATGGCGATGACATAGTTTGTTGTCCTTAGTCCTTACTTAAAGGGGTGGGAAGTTAGTTTCAAGTTCCAAGAGCAAACATTTCATGTGATAAAGCTGTTTTTCCCTGGAACATTCGTATAGTGGTGTATTCTTGTATTGTAAACAGGTTTTTCGGGGTTAGCAATTGATAGTTGTCATCTGGTGGTGCATGCTTGAGTTGAAGGTTATTTGGGTGAGCATTTGGTAGCTGGCTTTCCTTGTCCTGTCTTCTGATGACGACTTGCCATCGTGCATCAACTGCCTGACTGTTAAACCAGGAAATGGGAAGCCCTCCAAGTTTTAATGTCCATCGGTATATAATTTATATGAATATGCTGGTCAATCTTCCTATGCCCTTGTGTTTTTGCAATTCTCCTTGGAGACACCATATGGATGCTCTCTCTCTCTCTCTCTGTGCACCTTATGTAACTTCCAAATTGCCCCAAGAGTTTTCCAGTCAATGTAGATATTGGGATGGAATGACCCTAAAGTTATTGAAGGAGCAGCACAAGTGAATTATACAGGGGGAAACACTATCCATGCTCTCTGACAGAGCATTTTACATCCTAGGTTCCTGGAAAGTTGTTGCCGTCGATATACTCTACACATAGAGATGATTCTAGATGATTGTGGCATTATGTTGCTTCTTGGAATGAGGGAATCACATCAATATATGCTGTTTGATACTTAAAGTAACATTGGTTTCTGACATTTTGGTTGATGTTTGCATCAGTAGGCATTGGCATCGGTTTCTTTGTATTGGCTGAAAACTTTCGTCAGGAATGTTTTTTGGGTCGCTTATGTATGGCGTTTCTATGCAGGAAACTGAGGAGATGATCGCTGATGTTCTTGGGGTAGAGGTTTTCAGGCAAACCATTGCTGGTAATATTCTTGTGGGTAGCTACTGTTCCTTCTCCAATAAAGGTGGTCTGGTAAGAAACACAATCCTTCCATTGAGCCAATCTTTTACAGAGATTACGTTGTTGATATTGTGTAGTATTATTGTTGATGTCTGGAGAATCAGCTCAGCAGAGTAGTTTTCACAAACTATTGATGAACATTAGAAAAACTTCTGGTTTTCATATCCCATTAATTTTTCCGCAAAGTTAATTTGCGAGACTCCGAAAAAATGTTTCTACTGTTTTCTTAAATGTTGGTTTTTTTTTCTCCATAAAACACGTTTTGGAATAGTCAGCGAAACAAGTTTCTCGAAAGTATTCCCTGGAGTCCTAGACGATTGTGGACAAAAAGAAGTCAATTACCTTTTTCTCCCTTTTCCGGATTATTATTCTAGTTTCAAATGAAGGTTGATTTTGGAGCAGGTCCATCCTCATACGTCCATTGAAGACTTGGACGAGCTTTCAACCCTCCTTCAGGTTCCTCTGGTGGCGGGGACAGTAAACCGTGGTAGTGAAGTAATAGCTGCCGGCTTGACAGTAAATGACTGGACAGCATTTTGTGGATCAGACACCACAGCAACAGAGTTGTCCGTCATTGAGAGCGTCTTCAAGTTGAGAGAAGCCCAACCTAGTGCCATTGTTGACGAGATGAGGAAATCGTTGATCGACAGCTATGTTTGAATCAATTGGCCGTCTTGGGCATTTAGTTCTGTCTCAACCTCGTTGCCCTTGCTTCTTTAAGTCAAACCCCTTCCTCTTGCATTTGATACTTATTTGTTTTGCTTTTGTTGTTTCCAATTTATATGTTAAGAATCTATTGTACCCGATGGGGTTGTCTGTCCTGAGATGCGCATACCAACCAATGTGTATTCGTTTTCACCTTTCTATGAGAGAGATGTACTATTGATTACGTGTTTCTGTTTTATTTCCCAAAATCTCGCGCTTCCATTTTGTTTTGCCATGGGGGTAAGAAATGGTTTTGACTACTTAATGTGCACATGTCGGGCCAACTATTGTTTGTTTCCCGTTGAGTATGAAGCTGGACTATACTACTCGGTAAGGGGACTGTAACAAGTTGGAAGGTGACAAACTGGAAGGTAACATTATACAGTAAGCGTGACCAAGTACTAATTTTGACAGCATTGTTCTGTATTTTTTTCCCTGCTCTTTTTGGGATTCTACTGTATTAACAGATGCATAGGAATCCAACCACCAGGTGAGATTATTCCATAAATCAATAATCCGCAATCATGAGTGTGATAAAAAGATCCAGTTTAGGCCAAGCCGAAACTGGATCTTTTTATCACACTCGTGATTGCGAAGTATTCACAAATTGTGTAGCATTACAGCAACTGGACAACCTTGAAGATGTACTTAGACTACTTAGTGATATTCCAACCTTGAAAAATGCAATTTTTGGAACATATGTGCAGCAGTTAAGATAAAAGTGAACCGGAGCAAGAAACGGAGGCCATTATTTTGAAACATGTGGTATGGGTGTACCAAAATACAGTGTAAGAGCATCCTTATCAGGTTCACCAAATTTTGGACCAAATTTAATGTATCACTATTCTTTTGAATACGGAAATGATTGTGACACACACACACACAACCATGCGGTGAGACCCAACAATCTGAACAGATTTTTGTGACTTAAAGCCGATCAAAATTATCAGGGGATAGGAGAGCCGTCCGGTGGCTCTCCAACAATCTGAACAGATTTTTGTGGCGAGCCGCCAATCGAATGTTGCCTACTTGTATGATGTAGTTGATGGAATTTGGGGACAATTGTATATCGGGACTGACCTTTCATCCTTTGAAGTTGGTCAAGCAGCCGTGGTTGGAAAGGCCACCTTGTGTTGGTATCCGGACGGCATTCACCGGCTCGTAGCCTACGATTCGTCCTCCTATAAGAGGGTTGGAAAAGTTTGGCAAGCGATGCCCAAGGTTTACTCCGTGCCTTAGCTCCTTGTTCCCTCTTGATGGCGACCACCTCTGCTTAATATGGAGGGATTGTATGCCTCACCCACGTATTGGTGGCCCTGTTTTTCACATCACCAAAGTTCACGTCTCGATCCGCACAGGGAAAACGCATATTGAATGCCTTCGCTGTTTCCTCCAAATCTTGTGTGCTTAAACAAAACGCATCATTGTGCAGCGGCCTTACTCTGTGAGTACTCATTCTCCCATGCTATTGACTGCTCAACCTGATTTTATTGATTGATAATGCCTTTTCTTTTATCCTTGTATTGCTTTAACTTCCTACGTGTATCACTCTGTATTGGAATTCAGCGGCGGCGAGTACGGCGACTAATGCATAGTTGCATACATCTTTGGCAAACGTATTTTGGCACCATCGACTGAACTTGCAGAAATGCAACGGGACATATGGCTAGGAACTGCAATAACGGTAGGGGCGGTTGGGAAAATGTTTGCTTCCGGTGTGGTGGAATGGGACACATGGCCAGGTACTGTTTTCAAGACGGTCGCGGCCGAGATGGGAGGTATGGCAGTGGCCGTGGTCATGGGGGGTATGGTGGTTACACCCAGTGACAGCACCTCCAGCCCACAACCAAACTCAGACCCAAACCCAAAATCTGAGTCAAAATCCCCAAAACCTCCCTCTAGTCTTTGAACCAAACTCATACCAAATCAAACTTTGCTCAAATTTTTCCTTAAATTTGGGGAGAAAAAATGGTTTGAACCAAATTTCCACCACCGTCGAACCACCTTCCACCACCATCCTCGTCTTCGTCGTTGTCGTCGGACCACCTTACACCATCATCCTCGTCTTCGTCGTCGTTGCCGGACCACCTTCCACCACCACCGTCGTCGTGGTGATCGTCACCGTCGTGTTCGTCTTCGTCCAGAGTGGTGTTCGTCTTCGTCCAGGTCTGGAGGAGATGTGGTGGTCGTCATCAAGTGGTGGTGGTCGTCGTCAAGTGGTGGTGATCTCGATCTGAGTTGCGGCGGCGGCAGGCGGTGGAAGACGGTGGTTAGGGTTAGAAATTTGGGTCAAGGACTGGAGGAGATAATATCAAATGGAGCTTTTACTTGGATTTTCACTCAAATTTGAGGGAAAAAAAGAGTTGTGCCTGGAGATGCTTTGAGACCGCATTTTGCCCATGGTTACTATTCTCATGTTCTACGTCTATCTCAAGGTTAAAGCTTGCCATTAAGAATTGTATAGTTCTTCTCACCCCTGAATTAAATTTAATTTTAAAATTTGGCAAAGTTATTCTCGATTACAATTGTCAAAATTTGTTTTTTTTTATGTCGAAAAGAATTCCATCGACTGAACTTGCTGTTTTAAACAAGACCTGCCAAAAGTAAAATTTTTTGTATTTAAAACAAGACCTGCCAAAAGTAAAATTTTTTGTATTTAAAACAAGACCTACTAAATTCTTTGAAGCACATAGGCAAAGCTGCTCGCTCCAGTTGCCGGGTATCGAGTTATCAAAAAAAAAAAAAATTACTACTCTGTACTAAGGCTCCTTTTGTTTCGGGCGGAAAACGTTTTCTAGGAAAATATTTTCCATGGAAAACAATTTCCGGCGTTCGGAACAAAAGAAAATAAAAGTCAACAGAAAACAATTTCCTTGGTCAACCTAAAATGCGGGAAAACTCAAGCACTTGAGGGGAAAAACAATTTCCCCTTTTGAAAGCCGGAAAACAATTTCCGGACTCGCGATTCCTCCTGAATCCCGATACTCAACTTTTCTTAATACTCAGCTTTGCTCTTTCAAAACCTGAGCCCACGAACTCTCTCTCTCTCTCTCTCTCTCTCTCTCTCTCTCTCTCTACATACCTATACACTCCCAAATCATTCAGTCAAATCCTATTCAATTCGTTCGAATACCACAAAATTCAAGCGTTTGTGAGAAGGATTTCCCATTCCGGAAGAAGGATCGAAACGGTGGAGATGGATTCTTTGAAGGATTTGATGTGGCTGTTACTCTTGAATTCAAGGACACGATCAACCGCTTGGGGCCTAATTGGAGTCCACAAAAGCTAAAGGTAATTTTCGCTGAAGGATCGAAACAGAGGAGATGGATTCTTCTTCCCAAGCGAAGGTGATTTTCACTCCCTTTCTCTATGTATGTGGGATCATATGTGCTTGATTGTTCCATACGAATCAGAGAGTTTTCCTCATTTTGTTTTCGTACCCTTTGCATTCAGTTGGGATTATGTACTCTGTCAAATTTGCAGCACCCTCAGTGGGTCAAAACCAACGTTTGTGGACTCCAATTGCAGCACCCTCAGTGGGTGGCGGAAGAGATGGTTGTCGATTGAATTCAAGAACACGATCAACCGCTTCGGGCCTTCGGCGATCAAGGCCGTGCTTGTCGATTGAATTCAAGAACACGATCAACCGCTTCGGGCCTTTGAAGATCGAGGCCGTGCGAACTTTTGCAATATGTAATTTTTTGTTTGATTTTGCAAATTGAACTCAATTAAAAGGGTATTTTGATCATTTTCAGAAGTAATGGTATGTGGTTTGCGTAGGATGTGATTTTTTATATAAAAATGGGTTTTGTATTTGCTATGATTGCCAGTGTCAACCAAACAATAGAAAATATTTTCCTACCTTAACCAAACACCAGAAAATGTTTTCTCAGGAAAATATTTTTCTGGAAAGCATTTTCCGCCCGAAACAAACGGAGCTAACAGTACTTCTGAAAATTGTTGACCGTTTGAGACTTAGTCTTATACCTAAGACTTAAGGGTTCAATAACAAATTTGTGAGTTTTCCATTTTCTAAAACTCTTAGACACAGATTTCTAGACGGTCATTCTCTTCTCATACATGAATTACTTTTCGGAGTTTTAGCACTTTTAGCTAAGAACAAGAAACTCATGTGAGTTTTGCTCCATTAGAGCATCCTCAGGATCTCTATTGCACTCTTTTGGACAAAGTAGCAAGAAATAATAGCAAAAGCCCCCAAAATTGCTTTGCACTCTTACCACTAAGTGGTTGAGTTCATCACCACGCCTCCACACCAACCTACGAATGACTGCGAACAAACCTGAGAGCTTCGACTTAACTTCTCTTCGACTTTGGTGTTTCTGTATGTGTTTGAGTTCTGCTTCGATCTCAGGCTTGTTCAGATTTTCTCTTGTCTTGGTTTCTCTGTTTTTGCTTTTGCAGTTCACCTTCAGCACGAAGACACAGCTTGCCTCTTGTGCTATGGAATTACATGCACTTGAAATTAGATAATGCTTCAAACAAAGTTGATACTAGACTGATTTCTGTTTTTCCTTTTTCATCAATTCTCTGATCAAAGCAATTTACTATTGTAACGATACTTCCTCAGAAATTCTCTGATTCTCTGAAAGCAATCCACTTTTCAGGAAATGGCTAAATGGGCTAATTCAGTGACAGTTTCAGAATCTGTCACTGACATTACAACCACTCCTTATCTCCATATTGTATCCGTTTTTCTAGAAAAAAGTGGTTTTTTGAAAATTAGCTAACACATCACACACACACACACACAAAGAGAGAGATTATTAGCTAACAATATTCTGAGAATCACTCCGAATCTCCTCCATTAAAGTATACTTTTTTTTGTTTGCAAATGAGGTACAAAAAAATATTAGCTAACAACTTCATTTGCAAATATTCTGAGAATCTCCTTTGCAAGTTGAGAATCTCACTTCGAATCTCCATTGCAATTAGTGATTCTCACTTCGAATGTCAATTGCAAAGGAGAATCTCCCTTCTAACGATTTTCATTTTGTATTTTTCAGTGTCTTTGATTTCTGGCAGATGTATAAATCTAAGATCAATTTCTTGGATATTCTTAAAGAGCAAAAGGTTGTTTGTCCAGTGTCGACTCATGGAATTCGAAATTAGACTAATTGGATATTGATTTGGAAACTTTGTGGATAAAATTAATGGAATCAGGGACAGAGAGGAAGAGGGGAAGGTGGCAAGTGCCACCCCCGGTCATTAAAAAATTATTATTTTTGTATTGCAAAAATAGTGATATTCTTCAAAAGGTGTATATTAGTTTTGTTATTAAAGTATATTTATGAGGGATTAATCAATAAAAAAGTGTAGTTTCTGAGTATTAAGTATGTCGATGGATATTAACATATAAAAATGTGTATCCTTTCACGTGTTAAAAATAATTATTCTTTCAACACGTGTACTTCTTTTATCCTAATTACTCCCTCTGCCTGTAAATATAGTCCACTACCATAAATCCTTCAATTTAAAAAATAAATAAATAAATAAAACACTTCCGTGCATAATTTCTAACATTTCTCGACACAAAATTAAAAAACTAATTGAGATTTTTATCTTAGAATTGCATATAATCAATTGGGGGTGTAACCGGTTCGGTTCGGTTCGCGGGGGGTTGAGTGAACCGAATGAAACTGGTTCGGTTCGGTTTGCTAGGACCGTGCGTCCGTGCTGCGGCGTGCCCGTGCCGTGCCATGCCCGTCCTACTTCCGTGCCGTGTCGTGCCGTGCCAATTTCTGTGCTCGTGCCCGTGCAGTGCCGTGCTAGAATAAACCGAATGAAACTGGTTCGGGGGGGTTTTCTTGTAAAATGGTCCCATACAAAGGAAGAATTCTTAGCTTTTGTTGTCGTTTTTTCGGGTTCATCTTCCTCATTATTCCTAAGATGGGGTCATCATCAATTTCCATATCCCTATCAATATGAATCATATTGGACCCAGTATTTGTACCACAGATACATCAATCTACAAGACAAAAATACAACCACACAAAAAGTAGATAAATACCATAGTCCATAACATAAAATCACATGCAGAGCAACAAGCCAACCGAACTCTCATTAATCGACAATAACCACCAATTGAAAGTTGAACCGAGGAACATGTAAAAAAGGGCAGAAGGTAGATAACTACATTAGAAGTTTTCATAACTTTTGGCATGTCGAGTCTAACTACAACAATATCCTCGAATAGGGAAAGCAGATAGCCAATTCGAACCAAGATTCCTATGACAGAAGGATACAATACAAGAAGGATACAAAGTTAGAATTTCACCACCTTCCACTTAAAAATTTGAAACTTAAAAACCACCATCAAAGTAAAATCCATCCAAATGAAAGCAGTAGAAACAATGTCATTTGCATGTGTAGTTGTTAAAGACTAGGAGCACTGAGGCACAAACGGCTCCTCGAGCCTAAGCACATGGCACGAAATAAAGCACAAAACTCAAAAAAGTAAGAAACTGAGTAACAATATGAAAGCATTGGAATATGTAATATAAATATGGTACATGAATATGTAACATGAATATGAAAAGCATAATCAGTATCAATACTTCACTTCGCACTTCCCGATCATATTTTGAGCCGATTTCTCCACGGGTACACTTAGGGGGAGTTCCACTAACAAAAATAGTTTTTCCCAAAAATCAAGATAAATCATTCTCTCACAATACATCACATAACAAATCGTAAAAAACAAATTTATTCTAAAAATACTCTCAGCGGAACACCCCTTGAGAGAGAGAGAGATTCGTTACGTAGATAAGTTGTTTAGCATCTCACCAGCCGCCCATGTGTAGTTATCAATCAAAGAAAAGGGAAAAATTCAAAATGCCCCCGAAACGTAGATTATCAAAAAATACATACAATGACAGAAATAAAGTATTCAACAAATTTTCTTTTTTTTTTGTGCCTCCTCCCGTGCTTGTGTTGTGTCGTGCCAACGTGCCTTGCTAGGACCGTGCGTCCGTGCAGCGACGTGCCCATGCCGTGCCATGCCCGTCCTACTTCTGTGCTGTGTCGTGCCGTGCCAATTTCTGTGCTCGTGCCCGTGCTGTGCCGTGCTAGAATAAACAGAATGAAACTGGTTCGGGGGGTTTTCTTGTAAAATGGTCCCATACAAAGGAAAAATTCTTAGCTTTTGTTCTCGTTTTTTCGGGTTCATCTTCCTCATTATTCCTAAGATGGGGTCATCATCAATTTCCATATCCTTATCAATATCAATCATATTAGACCCAATATTTGTAACCCCAGATACATCCATCTACATCCATCTACAAGATAAAAATACAACCACACAAAAAGTAGATAAATACCGTAGTCCATAACATAAAATCACATGCAGAGCAACAAGCCAACCGAACTCTCATTAATCGACAATAACCACCAATTGAAAGTTGAACCGAGGAACATGTAAAAAAGGGCAGAAGGCAGATAACTACATTAGAAGTTTTCATACCTTTGGCATGTCGAGTCTAACTACAACAATATCCTCGAATAGGGAAAGCAGATAGCCAATTCGAACCGTGCAAGATTCCTATGACAGAAGGATACACTAAATGAAGGATACAAAGTTAGAATTTCACCACCTTCCACTTAAAAATTTGAAACTTAAAAACCACCATCAAAGTAAAATCCATCCAAATGAAAGCAGTAGAAACAATGTCATTTGCATGTGTAGTTGTTAAAGGCTAGGAGCACTGAGGCCCAAACGGCTCCTCGAGCCTAAGCACATGGCACGAAATAAAGCACAAAACTCAGAAAAGTAAGAAACTGAGTAACAATAAGAAAGCATTGGAATATGTAATATAAATATGGTATATGAATATGTAACATGAATATGAAAAGCATAATCAGTATCAATACTTCACTTCGCACTTCCCGATCGTATTTTGAGCCGATTTCTCCACGGGTACACTTAGGGGGAGTTCCACTAACAAAAATAGTTTTTCCCAAAAATCAAGATAAATCATTCTCTCACAATACATCACATAACAAATCGTAAAAAACCAATTTATTCTAAAAATACTCTCAGCGGAACACCCCTTGAGAGAGAGAGAGACCTGTTACGTAGATAAGCTGTTTAGCATCTCACCAGCCGCCCATGTGTAGTTATCAATCAAAGAAAAAAGAAAAATTCAAAATGCCCGCGAATCTTAGATTATCAAAAAATACATACAATGATAGAAATAAAGTATTTAACAATTTTTTTTTTTTTGCCTCTTGCCGTTCCCGTGTCGTGTCGTGCCTTGCTTGGACCGTGCGTCCGTGCTGTGGCGTGCCCGTGCTGTGCCATGCCCATCCTACTTCCGTGCCGTGTCGTGCCGTGCCAATTTTTGTGCTTGTGCCTGGGCTCGTGCTCGTGCCCGTGCTGTGCTAGAATAAAGTCGTGTCGTGCCGTGCCTCGTTCCCCGTGGACTTCGTGCCTTGGTCGTGTCGTGCCCGTAGAAGACCGTGCCGTGCCGTTCCACTTGCCGCCTTAGACCGTGCCGTGTCGGTGCTGTGCCCGCTCAATTCCGTGCCCGTGTCATGCCAACTTATACCGTGTCGTTCCGTGCCGTGCCAAGTTTTTACCGTGCCTCTGGCGTGCCGTGCCGCCGTTTGAACGTGCCGTACTCGTGCCGACCCGGCCCATTTGACACCCCTAGCAATGCCCTTTGTCCCATCCTAGACCCAATGCCTGATACAAGTCTTCGCAGTCTAAAATCGGTTCTTCGGGATTTATAACACGACACGATAACACAATTTGAACACGACACGAAGTTTGCGAGTAAGTGTTGATTTGACACGAAACTCATATATGACACGACCTGAAAACACTATTAGTAAAACAGGTCGGGTTTAGGTTCAAGCCGCATAACCTAAAAATGACACGAATTAACCTGTTCATCTATTCGTGTCGACAGGTTAACTCGAGGATGACACGAATTAACACGCATAACCCGAATAACACGAATTAATCGTGTCGTGTTCGGGTCAAATTTTACTAAACAGGTCGTTTTCAAGTCAATCGTGTCAATGACAAGATTAACACAACATGTCGGCTTAAGATTCATTTTTTTGACTCGATTAGTTAAGCAGATCATTTTGAGTCTTTTGACACGAACCCGATTCGACACGAACTAATACGACACAACACCCAACCCTAGTTCTTTCTTTCGACAATTAATGGTCCAAATAATAAAAAAAAAGTACGATCAGTTGTGGAGACCAATTAGCGTAAAAACAGCTATTCAAAACTTGTTTTTTATTTGTCAAATCGTTGAAATTGACTCGGAATTGTAGGTTTCACAAAATCATGTTTCGAATGTCAAAAAACTACAGTTGTCCGCGACAACAATTGTAGAGGAGCTCGACCTAGAATCAAGTAGCTTGGGTCTAATTAATCTAAGACTGAGTTTCTTGTTTGATTTTATCGTTAAAATCAAAATTTGATAAAATCACTCTTCAAATGAGAAGGATAGTTGATTTTAACAAAGTTATCAAATTTGGTATGAAGAATCGAGCTCGTATACTTTTGTTCTTCTGATTTACTAATCGAGCTCATTTGTTGGTTGATAAAAGACTTGCAAAACGTTGTCTCCTAAAAAAACAAAACAAAAAAAGTTGAGGAAATTAAGGGCCTACCATCTACCATAAAAGATGCTTTGCATTTCTCTTAAGATACACTTCCTCCATTTTGAATTGTTGATCTATTTTGGGGAAACTTATAACTTTTTTAAGGGGTAAAAGCATTCCATATTAAATTGTATTGACTTCCCTAGATTGACCCTCCTTTAAGTTACACGGTTCAACAAGTTGAATTAGTTGCTAAATGATAAATGTACAACAAAAGTCTTCAACTTGGCTCCAATACACTCACATGGCTCCATGCACCATGTGAGTGTGTTGAAGCCTAATTGGAGACTTTTTTTCGTACATATATCCAATTTCCATTCTGATATTTTGTTCTTCGATAACATATTGCGAGGTAAAATGTTTCATACTCACTACAGTAGTTCCGACAAAAGTCAATTGGATGTCAACGCTTTAGCTATGTAATCCTAAATTTCTGAACATTCGTTTTCTTCTCCCCAGTAATGACCATGATAAAGAGACCCTAACTTTTTATCTAATAACTTTTTTTTTACTTTTATTAGTTAACATAAAAGATCTATAGAATTTATTCAGCATATATCTCTCAAATACTATTCGTGTTTTTTAAACATTCAAATTTGAGAAATATTTGAGGAATAAAGGCTGATAATTTATACCCTACCTTTGTGCTTTAATTTTACTCTTCCTGTGCATTACCACGCACATCCTCACCCACACTCCTACCATGCTGCCACGCCTTCATTCCACTTACTGAATATTTTGAACCTCTGTCCCTAAATAGGTACAGCCTCTTCGAGAAAGAAATGTTGGGGCCTTCATTCCACTTAATGAATATTATGACTGGTGTATAAATTTTTAAGTGCCTTACTTTTTTTTTTTTCGACAAACAGAGTTATTGAAGTCAAAATTAGGTGTTTTTTTTTTATCTTCATTTGCTTTGGAAAATTGGGAGTCCGCGGAATTGCCTTTTACGTTTGCGATAAAATGCTTCAATCAGAATGATATCCGTTGATTTTGTGGTGCGAATGTTTTGTGATGATCATACGGTTATGACAGTGAGGAATAATTTGAAGCATGCTCTTAATGCCAGTTAAGGCATGTTGTGAGTAAATTTAGGTCGTATAGGTTATATTTCTTATGTTGTACCTGTTTACATATACAATTAACAAATCCAATAGTTGATTGACACGTAATCAAAAATGTCAAACGTTGGCAATTACTTGTCAATAGAGATACACTGGATTATTGAAGTAGAATTGAGTTAATACGGTGTCGTGTTGTTCCTCAATTTAAATTAGCAGTTATTGGCAGTTACAAGTCAAGGACGAAATAGAAACTGACTTCGAAGCCATGATATTAATTGCTAGACACATAAACTCTACGTGTAAATCTATAAAATGGAATAGTTGACAGTTAGAGTACGTGGAGTACTTCTCGAAAAGCAGTTATTCTTTTAACGTGTAATCATTTGAATTAGTCGAGCAGTTATGCAGATTTCAAATCAAAAGCTTCAGGAGGAAGAATCCGAAGAATTCAAATTCAGACGTGGGGAAAGAAAGAAACTGCCAACTTCTTTTCGGTAAACAAACCCTTAATTTATGGATAATTGTTACAAAAAATGGAAAATATTTAAAAGGATCCTATTAATTACCAAATCCTATATATGATTGTGTTAACATACCGAATCAAACTCGTACTATGCAGTATGCACGGGGTGAATCCAAGTCGCTCTGCCATTATATATAAGATTGGTAGATAGATATTCCCGTCAGTTATTGCTAACGGTGACTTGTGCTATGCACAAAACTTGCATGATGTAAAATTATAATTGATTCCGATATATGATTAAATCCTATATATGATCAATCATAATATTTAATAGGATTGATTCGGTATATTAGGAAATCGTAATTATGAAATCTTTCTAACCTATATAAAGACATACTAGCTAGGAGGAGATGATAAGTGATCAACCCAAACAGAAAATAAAAGCAACAACAGTAAGCAGAAGAAAGAAAAGCATGGGGACTAGTCAAAGCAAGAATCTACCAAATCCAAGTTGTTCTAGCTGCCATGAGCCCAAGGTTGGTTGACTCTTTTCAATTTGAAATTTATAACTTATTTTTTTTAGTGCAAAAAATTTATATATGGTATGAAACATTTGGTTTTTAGAACAAAAAAATAAACTTAATAAATAGACTTAAAGACCTGTAACCCAAAATCTGATGAGAGAAAAGAAAAAACATGTTATCATCAATGCTTCTTATGGTCGAAAAAAAAATGCATGATACGCAAGAAAAAATTGATAACAGTGTTTTTAGGATACCAATAAAGCCCTTCTTTTTTATCATCTTGGACCACTACATATATGTAAAAGATGACCTTCTTATGTGAAAGGTAAATATGCGATAAGGATAGCTTGGTAATTTCACCTGAGTAAGAAAAAGAACCAATAATCTTTTTTTTAAGCTTCAGTTTTATACACTTTGCTAGGCGGTCAGCTAAAAACTTAACAAACAACTATTAATATTTTAAAACTTGACTCGTTTAATTTTGATCATATTATTAATTTGCAACTACCCTCACAAAATTGAATTGTAATTGTAAGGTGAAGGATAACTTTTAATTAGTAGCTAGCTGTTTATAAGCATTCGTCCATTGCGCGTGATGAAGGGACAATTTGTTTTACTTGTCTCTTAGTAAAAATGTTCAAATTTAAATTTTCTTTTTCAGAAAATAAAAATTGGAGATAGAAAGGTTATTCAAAAGGAGAAATGAGACGAAATTATTGTCAAAGTCTGACAACTACATTTGGTACAATACATATAAAAACAGAAAAGAAAAAAAGTGTCGAAATCCTATCTATCTAGAACTTAATTACTTTCTGAGGAAATTCAAAAGCATATAATTTCAACAGTGCCCAAATCCTATCTATTTAGATCTTATTTTCCGAGGAAATTCATAAGCATAATATTATTTCAACTTGACTTAGTTGTGGTGTGTCAAGTATAGTTTTATTTACGCTTGATTGTTTTTTATGCTAAAACTAACGTTCTCTTTGTATTATGTCTGCAGCGAACAGAGGTAGAATATACCAATCTTGGTGATGGTCGATATCTATGTCCAGATTGTCTTTCTATATCTCTCTTCGAACCCAGAGAATTGGAACCCATTATTCGCCAAGTACTGTACAGCTTTTTCGATGACCATTTGAAGCTTCCTGTCAGAAAGGACATTCCTATTTTCTTTGTTGACGCAAATGAGATAAAAATGCATGAAATCAGCGTAAGTTTTTATTCTGTTGGATGTGGAAGGAGGAAATTATAGTAGGTCCATAACACCGAGTTAACAATATGCCTATGCCGTCCTGCCCTCGGTTATTTTAATCGTTCTAATCTCATTTCAATAATTATCAAGTTTCTTTTGCCGATAAAAATGAAGAAAAAGTTATCGGTTTCCATGTTTCGAAATAGGGAAAGCCCTAGCCAGTGGTACCACAGCTTAGCATAATCACATTTACAATATGAAAAATACTCCCTCCGTTCCAAAATAATAGTCCACTACGAAAAATCGTGTCATTTTTCAAATCAAAAGATGCAGTACTTCCGTGTATAATTTTTTGAATTTTTCACACCGAATTAAAGTACTCGTCAAGTACTATAATTTGGTGCGAAAAAATTCAAAAAATGATACACGAAAGTACTTCATTTTTGGATTTGAAAAATGGCAAGAGAGAGAAAATGGTGCTCTTATTTAGGAACGGAGGGGGAGATACATATTTTTCCCGTAAAATAACATATTGGTGACCATATATAGCTTCATGTTATATAATTAACAGAAAGGGTGAGCTTGCACAAAAAGATGGTGTGAAAAAATTTAGCAATCAAAAAATATATATGACAAATATCCACTATCAAGGGAATTTAGAGTAATTTTATTAGAACACAATCACAACTGAAATATCTATGATATTAATATTATTTTGCAAAATAGAGTGGGGCCGTTCCCCCCGGGGCGGGTACACCAATGGGCAAGGGGGGTCACCTAACCACGCTGGATTAAAATTTCCTACAGAGAACTTCGAAGTACATATATTTTTAAACATTTTGGTAATTTTGCCCCAATACCTTATACGCATTCTCTAGATTTTGCCCCAAGTAACATGAAATATTCACTACTTTGTCCAAATGGTTCACCGAATCTCCCTAATCTTTTCCTTTTTTATGTGCCACCATTTTTTTTAACACATTCCCCCTCGCATGCAAAAAAAGTAGAGTATATAGGAGTTTTTTTTTTTGGTGCTCCCATTAATTTTTAACTCCACTCTTTCTCCCTCAATCCCTCTCTCTTTCATAGCCCCATGTAACACGACATACTACGTTTTGCTTGTACATAGTGAATAGATCTCTTCTAGTTTAGTATTCTATTGTACTTTCTTCATCCCAATTTAATAGTCCCCCACAAAAAGACGTGCAATTTTCAAACCAAAAAAAAGGTATTTCATTCAGTTCTTAATTTTTTAATTTTCTCACCAAATTAAAGAACTAATCCAGATCTTTAATTTATTTAGTACGAAACTCGAAAAAATTGTGTCCGAAAGTTCTTTAATTTTTTCTCTGAAACCTACTTTCGTAGGGGACCGTCAGAACTAAACGAAAGGAGTATATGCCGTAGATTCTTGACCCTGCTAATGGTAAATCCTGCATCCGCCCCTGATTCCCCCTTAGGTCTGACCAGGGTCCCCAACTCTTCCATGTTGTCGCCAATGATGGCTCTCTAGCCCTCATATTTTTTTATGGGGTGGCTCCAGATGATAATGCACTTTCCCTTTCTCTGTTATGCTACAAAGCATGAAAGTGACCAAACAGCTCAACGAGCTCAAAGTGTTTTATTTTGTCGTGCACTTTCCTATATATGCTGCTTGATTTTTGCTATGTTTCTCATGCTATAATTACGGTCAAGAACTGGTCCTACGCCTATTTCGACATGATAATTTTGAAGGATTATTTTTTGTCTTTTAAAATTTTTATTCTCGCATTCGTTAGTTTTTGAAATTTTTATTTTTTTTGTGAATTATTGGTTCGTCTAGATGAGGTCTATCTCAAAAGTAAAATTTTATGTTCAAAACTTAATTTGTTTGAATAAATACAAAAAATAATCCCCTAAAATTGTTAAGCCAAAATATAATAAGTGTAGTCCGTAGTACTGTTTCTCACAATACCGGCTGTGATTAAAAAAGTGTAATGGGAAAGAGTGTCGTAGGTTGGTCTTCCGTAGATGCCAAGCCCTCAACACACTGACTAGTCTCGAGTCCTTGAACCCAACAATTACAACCCATCCTACCTACAGACACGATGCCAGATTTTATTACATTGTTTACAAATACATTTATTTATAAGATCTTCCAATAGAAATTAGAATAAATCAATTTTAAGCAATAAGATTTCTACTTCATCGAGTTTATCTTAAATCGCTAACGTTTTCCTGTGATATTGTTTGGACAGGATACTGATATGGTTTATGGGGTGACTCTAGTGGGAGGAGGATCAGATAAGATAAAAATCGTAAGTAACTTTTCTATCCCTGATAAAAACATTGCATATTGACCTCTTATCCCATAACTTTTTGTACGATTCGCACTCTTTTTCTGCCCAAACACTTAACCATTTATCATTACTGACAATAGCCTTTCAATTTTTTCCATATACCCATATATTGGTCCAATGACATTGCTACTTTTGTGCAAACTAGGTCAAAAGGTGTGTAAGAAAAGGGACTAATATAAAAGCAGTAACAAAGACGAAGGAAGTAAATGGTGATGTGGCTACAATCTTACTTTTGTTTGGAAATCCAAAGTAATTCTCATATGACCCTAAAATTTTCATGTCTTCATTTTATACACGTCTTTTCTATTGAATGGAATTATTTGTCAATAAAAGACATTGGTAGAAAACGGGCAATATATAAGTGAACTAGCCTATTACAGTTTGAAGCTCTCTTTATGTTTAGCAGAGCTGAGTTTTTACCACAAAAATAGATGTTTCCATTAGGGCATTTTAAGAGAGGCAAATTAGATTCAAGAAGGTGTTTACATTAGAAAGTGAGATCAATCGTTTGGAAACATACATAGTATCATCTTTGGGCATACATAGATGATGCAATCGCATCGGGCCCTCCTATAAATTCTAGCTTATTTTGTAGGACGTCAATTTTTATGCTCTTATGTTAGGCCAATATATATATAGACTTGGTAGCAGGTATATTACCCATTGTAAGTGATATGATTGTAGATTTTGATTATGAGAGCATAATAAATACTTTTTGGGAGAAAAGTGATAGTACTTCAGTAATACCTATACTGAGCAAAAAGAAAAAGTCATACCTATTGAATTAATTTAATGAGTATCAAGTGCTTTGTACTTGTTTTTATTTATCTATGAAGTTGATTTTGTTTTTCAAATGTTTTACTTCTGGTTTATATAGAAAGCCCTATTTGGAAAATTTAAATTTGATTCGGTCATCGATAATGCCTAGCCTACCTGGCCTAAATATCTAGTAATATTAAGGGAAAATATGAACATAAAATCGAACATAGGAGATGCATGGTAGATACCAGAGAACTTATGCGATTAGTGATCTCGCATTCCTTAAGAGTTACTCCTTACAATGATATGTCAGTCCATGTAAAAATCAATAACATTCTTATTACGTTGTGTACGCTTGAATTCTTAACATTTTGTAAAGAAATCCATGATATTTGTTCGGCAGCTCATAATATTAACTTGAAAATTGATAATATCTAAATACATATTCAATTTTCACGATGGTGCCAATTCTGACGTGAAATGTCATGTACATCCAGGCCGGTGGTTGGGGCTACGCTAGCTTATCAGATGGTGCGTGCATGGATACGGCTCCAAGGTATAATTATTTCAGTATTTCACGCTCTCGCTCCTTTTGTTAATTAAATTTTAACTCCATTTTTAGAATATCCTTATCCTATACTTTCATCTTATCGTTGAATGTGACACACGATTGCTTTCTGAATTTTATGAGTATACTGCATCACACGATAATTAGAAGTGATAGACAAATATTGTTTGAAAAGTTAATTAATTATGTGGGTGGAGTCATATATGGTCAAGTGGGGCTGACCCCACTCATATTGGTGTTCTTTTTTCTTTTTTTGAAACAGACCATACAAGTCATATGAAATATCCCAAAACATAGCAACTTAGTTAAAATTATAAATTTTCCCTCATTCTAACAGTAGAACATTGTTAACCATCTATCAATAGGTGTGGACAACATCCCTAAAAGCTAAAAGAGTTAAATTTTTAATTCATATTTCGTACTTATGAATACATGTTCACAAAATTTTGTTAAAATTTTACGAACATCAATTCAATTTTTACACATCGATTGGGGCTCCAAAAGAACCCAAGAACTGATACACCACTGCCAGAGATCTCTGACTCCACCGCTACGTTATGATCAGACTACTAAAAATTAAACTATTGATTGTTGATGATCTTTTGTATAGGCTGGACCTTTACTTTGGAAACGTCGGTTGAAGAAAGCATATGTGGTGTGGTAGCAAGCATGTGGCTAGACTACACAGCTGATGAGAATGATCCATCGTACACTGAAAATAATGCTAGGCTTGCGTTGAGCAGGTATCGTAGGGGTTTGCTTGAATCCGGTGGTGCAGATGGTGCGGAATTTCTGAAGGTCAAACGCGCAGTTGAAAAGTATGGCTTGGAAGGTACATTGATGCAACTTGCTCAGACAATTCCAGAGTGAAATAAACATTGTTGAAGTTTGTGTTACCTCGGTTAATTATTGGCTAGCGCAAGAACTAGATATAAAAGTTGGACAGCACCAACATAATTTTAATGACTTTAGATTTTCAAATGCAAAAGTAAGGGAGGTTAATGTAATTTTAGAAACCTTAGGGGAGGTCAGTGTAATTTACCCTTATTAAGCTAAAAAAATATTCCTAATTTTTATGTATAAATTCAGAATATTACATTTGCACTCCACTTTCTTATAATTACACTCAAAAATTTATCTTATAGTGCAAAAAAAAAACCCAACACAAGTACTAAATAACAAATTTTTGAGTGTAATTATAAGAAATTGGAGTCCCAAAATCATAGTCCTTTTTCACAAATGCCTTCTAGAGAGACACCGTCATTGCACTTTTATACACTAACTTTTTAAAATGGAATGTACTTTCAAGGGCGAAATAGAAATGTAAAACTTTTACTTAACTTTACAAGATGGACATTTATTAAGGGATCATCCAAGATGAAATACCAGACTCTTATAACTTTTGTAGAGCAACATCAAGAATTGTATTTTAGTTTCATAGTGTGTTTTCTGTAGCCGAGAATTTATATATGGATAATAGTGGCTAAAATTGAGGGTGAGTTTGAACAAACTTTTCCAATGATTATTTGGACTTTTTAGGGAGAAAAAAGCCTTAAGCGTTTGAGCTAAATAGAGATTTTGTGGTTGCCTCAAAATAAGTTGTCTTTGATATAAATAAAATAATTTTAGCCTTTAATATGAAGACAACAAATTAGTCCAAACAGATTTTCTTGTATTCAAAGAATTATTTTGCAAAATAATAAAAATATCCCCTAAAAGTTTTCCAAATTCCCCTAATTAAAGCATCTCCACTCCTTACCCAAATCTTGTATCAAATTCAAATTTGAGTAAAAAACACCAAAAATCCCACTCCACTCTTTCAACAAATTTGATATTACTCAAATTCTTCACCAAATTTGGTGAGAACCAAACCCAATATCAAATTTTGAAGTCAATTTTCTGTCACGCCCCAAACCCATCCCTATAGGTGTTAGGCACAACAAAGCACCGGTGAACTCTCACCAAGGCCACATCACAACATATATATAGCTTAAACCGATGACTAATAGGGACTCGCGAGTTTAAACAGCGGATATTTGTATTAATAAACCAAACCACAAAGTGTCTCCGCATCAGGATCTCGAACTTAAAGTACATCTCAGAGCTGTGCTTAGATACAGAGTTCGCAAACTATATACATGTTACAAGTCAAAGGTACGTACAAGTCAAGCTACAACTTGCTATCTACGTTATATCTACAAGCTTTCCCATGTATCACATATCCACAAAAGGGGTACCACGTCACTCCGCTACTCATTGTTGCCTGAAAGGTAGAAAAAATATTTTACATAAGCCGAAGCTCGTATGAATGATTAATGCACAAGCCATAGGCTTTCCATGGACTATATAAAAACATGTTTTAAAAATAACCAAAGTCAAGCTTCACATATTCCAAAAGGAATCCACAATTCACAATATAATTTATAATACACATCCCTCTCTAATTCACATCGCACCAGGCGTCCCCGGTGTGGATAAGCTAGACGTCTATCGCATTATCCCAGAGTATACGCAAACACGTCTTGCTAGCCTTTTAAACCTATCCTGAAAGGTCGGGGGAAAAAAAATGCCTAATAACCCACAAGATTGGCTTTATTTATGCCTTCCCCTAGCAAGCTGGGACGTAAGGGATACCATTAATAGATAATAAAAGTGTCCACCTTTCATTTCAAGTCCATGGAGTTCATATCATTGAATAATTCACAGTGAAAAACATAACTTTCACATTTGACAGATAAAACGTTTTTAAAACCGTATAGCTTGGAAATTAATCACTCATCTCGGTCCACGCAACTACTCGAACTTCCTAGATTAAACAAGTAACATAAACACATTTTTTTTTATGCCATTCAAGTAATCACAAACTCTAAATGAACCTGTTAGATGTTCTAAGTATCCCTAACAATGTTGTGGGACCAATTATAAAGTTAGGTCAATACTTACGGACCCAAAAATGTTGTATCTTGCCAACTCCTGGGTACAAAACCCAACCAACACAAACTACACTTCATAAGCTTCACATTGATGGGTCATATGTCAAAAACGGAGTTCGAATAAGCTTTGCACACCAATTTAAAGAAAGCTATTTCATTCAAGAAAAACAGAATTTCAGAAATTGCACCCATCTGAACTTCAATGCAAAGACTGATTTTGTGTCGCCATAATTAAGGTACAACCCTTACACGGACAGAAAGATACCCGAGTCTAGTTTTAGAAAAATCAAGCGGTGCGCGATTTCGATACCCACGGTAAAAGTTACGACTGTTTTCCCAAAACGTTTCAGTGCAATCTGCACATATCCGAATTAACAGCAGCAACTTCACGAATTTCTACAGAGCTCTTACATGAAATCTAGGTCCGAAATTTTAACTCAACAAAGAGAACCCATAGAGGAACTCTCAGTCAAATTTTCAAAAAATTATGAGTTGTGTAACCCTGTCAATAAAATCCCCAAAGTCAACCATACATGCCCTAAAATCTGCATAATTCAAAAGATGCATAAACTGAATGAAGTCATCTAAAATTCACTAAGAACTCTTTCAAAACTCCATAATCAAGGGTTTCTATGGTTTCTAAGCATAAACCCTTTAATAAAACGTGAATTGAACATGCAAATTTATGAAATCAAGTGTAGAAAAACATGAATTACCAATTATAGCTTCAATTCTAGCAACCCTGGACCGCCTCTTAATTTTTCACCTTTCCTTTTCCTTTTCTTCTTCTTTCTTCTCACTGCTGATCTTTCACTTTCTCTCTATTTCGGTTCAGGGGGTGGAGTAGATGAGAAATACAAGAAAAACGTAGAAACCTCTGTCGTTTTATTAGGCTTATAGGAAAATTATCTAGTGTAACCCCACCCATGAACTCCTATGTTGTATTACTAGTCATTCTAGGAAAAATCATCCCATGTGGTCATGTATATGTGTTCGAAGTACCAAATCACATTAAGCAATAACACAAAGACATTTATGCACAATTAAACACAAAATTAAGTTAAGCTAATTAACCCAACACATAATTAAATTATAAGCACGGTTAAGGGTCAAGGGTATCACATTTTCTCCCCCTCAAATTTACAACAATACCATTAAGGAGGCTTTTACTCACATTCATGCCTACATTTGCTTTAGCTCATTGGAGTGCTCCATACCAAATCAAGTTTTAACTTACATTTGGATAAAAATCTGGTTTAAGGAGTGGAGATGCTCTTATTAAAGAAGAAAATCTACACACTCTACGACTTTGTTTGGAACTTAGAGAAACGAAAGGAAAAGAATGGAAAGTTTAAAAAAAATTCCTCTCCTTCGTATGGTTTGAGAGGAAAAAGAAGAGAAAATGATCAAATAAAGTGTTAGGAATAGTAAAATTTTCTCCTTATCTTCCTCACACTTTTCTTCTTCTTTATTTTCCTTTCCCGTCTCTCATTTTCTACAAGTTCCAAACAGAGCCTAAAGTTTAAAAAGGGCCAAAGTGAAAGCTAACGATATTTCAAAGGGCGCACAGTGGAATATTTCAGTATGGTTGGTTGAATATAGGCCTCCTTTGGGTAATAATCCAATAATCCGGATTATTGGATTATTCGTTTGTCCTTATTCAAATTTTTTGGCATCCGTTAGTTTTGCATCAAGATTTTGTGGTTTCTGGATTACTCTCGACGAGACGAATCTAACAAGTATAAAATTATGGTCAAAACTCAAATTTTTTTTAATAAAACCAAAATAGGTGGATTATTGGACTAATAATCCACCTATTTTGGCTTTATTCAAAAAAATATTTGGTTTGACCACAAAGCCCTTGCAAGGCGGGGGTGTACAGAGGAGAGGAGAGGAGAGAGAGGTCAACAAGTAATTCAAATTAAAAATTGCGGGAGGCTTGTCAGCGGTTGGCGTCAATTGGCCCATTTTCGCGCTTGTGCCTGGTCTATTTTGATTGATACGGTCGTCTCAAACCCACTTGCCAAGTAAACTAATTTTTCCATTTACAGAAAATTAGTCTACAGTCCAAAAATAGGGTCTAGATTCTAGTGGGACACCTAGACCAGGCTAAAATTTTACAAGGTCGAGGATCCATGGATTGCAAGGTCCATAAATGGACAAAAATAACCTCCCTACAACAACGCGATTTCTCTCTCGTTCTTTTTTTCTCTGTTTCACATCTCTCTCTGTCTCTATCAACTACTGCATCACGGATCCGGTGAACAAACCCGCGATTGCCGACTGTTCAACGGAGGCTCCGCGGAAATCAAAATCATCCAAGGCATTGAATGTGTTTAAAACAAGTTTTCAAGGCCAACGCGAGGAATCGCAAAAAAAAAAAAATCCAAAATGGCTTCATCCGAGCATTTTTTTATAATAACCGTACATATATAGTTTATCGAAAAATGCTCGAATGAAGCCCTTCTGGGTATTTTTTTTTTTTGGGTGATTCCTCGCAATAACTCTTAAAAACACGTTTTAAAAACATTGAGCGGTTTGGATCGTTGAGATTTGAACTCGATCAATGAGGTCCTCATGGAATTTTAATGAGGGAGTCCTTATTAGACCATCCTCCTATATATATATATATATATATATATGATAATGATCTATTGAGGGAGTCCTTAGGATAATTCCGTGCGGACCTCACCATTCCGGATCAAATCTTGACGATCCGAACCGCTCAATGTTTTTAAAATGCATTTTTAAGGGTCCACGTGGAAAATCTTCGAAAATAAATACCCGGAAGGGCTTGATCGGATCAGTTTTTGTTAAAAACGCTATATATAGCGTTTTTAACAAAAACTGATCCGATCAAGCCCTTGCGGGTATTTTTTTTTGAAGATTTTCCGCGCGGACCTTGGAAAATGCATTTTAAAAACATTGAGCGGTTCGGATCGTCAAAATTTGATCCGGAAAGTCGAAAAATGGTGAGGTCCGCACGGAATTTTTGTTTGAGGTAGTCCTTAGTAGATCGCCTTCCTATATATATATATAGGCAAAGCTTCTTCCGGACCTCCGTGATCCAAGCATTTGTTTTACGATCCGAACCGTCCAATGTGTTCCAAAGGTGTTTTCAAGGGTCCACGCGAGAAATCTTCAAAAAAAAATACCGGAAGGGCTTGATCCAAGCAGTTTTCGCAAAAACTGTATATGCAAAAACAATTTGCAAAACAAAAAAATACCCCAAAACCTCTAATCCGGGAATCCCGGACTAGAAGCTCAGGGTATATATATATATATAGTTTTGATACGAGTTAAGTAATAAATAATTTTTTTCCCTACTTAAAATGTAAAGGGTTAGATGGCCCAGTGGCAAAACGCTTGGCTTTCTACGAGTGAGAACGGGAGTTCCCTGCTTCCTACAATTTTTGAAGGTAATATGTGTATACGGTATACCGGTTCAGTTTGGTTCGGTCCGGTTCAAAAACCCTCCGAGTCGGGAACCAAACCGATTTTAAAATTTTAAAATTTCCTAAACTGAGAATCGAACCGGTCAAGTAAAAAAACGGAAAAAAAAAAAAAAAAAACTCGGTTCAGTTCGGTTCTCTGGTTTTTATTTTCACCCCTAGGTGGGAGTAATTCCCAATTCTAATTTAGTACTAATATAATTATTTGTTTCTTTTTGGCAAATAACTTTATACCCAGAGAGCTCATTCATATGTATATATACATATACGGAAAACTTCTAATAAGGGACCCTTATCTAAGTTAAAATGCGGACCTCTACTTTCTGGACCAAATTTCGACAATCCGAACCGGTCAATGTTTTTAAAAAGTGTTTTTAAGGGCCTATGCGGGAAATCTCCAAAAAAAAATACCCGGAAGGGCTTGATCCGAACAGTTTTCGATAAAAACTGTATATGTATAGTTTTTATCAAAAACTGTTTGGATCAAGCCCTTCCGGGTTTTTTTTTTGGAGATTTCCCGCGTAGGCCCTTAAAAACACTTTTTAAAAACATTGAGTGGTTCGGATTGTCGAAATTTGGTCCGGAAACACAAAAAAAAAAGGCTAGGTCCGCATGGAAATCTTATATAAGAGACCCTTATTGGAAGTTGATCATATATATATATATATATATATGGAGGTTCCATGGACACAACGTATAACACAACATTTGACACAACAATAATCGGAGCCCCAAGCTTATAATCGGACCCGTTCAAGTTGTTTAAAATATGTTTTTAAGATTACACGTAAAAAATCAACTCATTTGGATATCGGTAAAGGCTTGATCAGTTCATTCAACTTTATCCTGTAAAATCTAACAGGAATCAACTAAATGAACTAATCAAGCCCTTACCGATATCCAAATGAGTTGATTTTTTTACATATAATCTTAAAAACATATTTTAAATAAATTGAGCGGCTCCGATCATTCACGTGGGTTTCAAAAAAAAAATTGTGTCAAATGTTGTGTTATTCGTTGTGTTAACGGACCCGCCCTATATATATATATATATATATATATATAGAGAGAGAGAGAGAGAGAGAGAATTCAAGCGATCATCGAGGTAACTCTTCTGTATTTTCTTCTTCTCTCGTGTTGCTTATTGAGCTCCTCATTTGTGGTTCGTATCTTCTTCTACTTTCCGTTTTTCTTTTTCCTTGATTCTAGGGCAAGGTCGACCCACACGATCTTCTTATGACACTTGGGGAATTACCATTTGCATCAGAGGAACCTGATTCACAATGTTGGATGAATTTTGTCTCTTTTAGCTAGGGGTGGGCGTCGTGTCGTGTCGAGCCGTGTTCGTGTCAAATCAGGTTCATGTCAAAATGTCCTGCTTAATTAATCGTGTTGAAAAATATGAACCCTAACCCGACCTGCTAGTAATCGTGTCGTGTTCGGATTGACCCGATTAACCTTTTTTTTTTTTGTTTTGCACGGTGAATTTTTTTTTTATTAATCCACAATAACCATTACAATAGATTAAAGGGACTAGATATCAAAGAGAGTAATTATAACCAACGAAAATCATGTGTAATTATAACCATCCAAAACGATGTGTAGGCTTAGAACCTTAGCCAACATAACAAAACCTTGCAAATTTGATAACACGTGTTTGTGTCATGTCGAGCCGTGTTCGTGTTAAATCAGGTTCTTGTCAAAATGACTTGCTTAATTAATCGTGTCGAAAAATATGAACCCTAACCCGACCTGCTAATAATCGTGTCGTGTTTGGATTGACCCGATCAACCCTTTTTTTTTTTTGCACGGTGAATTTTTTTTTATTAATCCACAGCAACTATTACAATAGATTAAAGGGACTAGATATCAAAGAGAGTAATTATAACCAACGAAAATCATGTGTAATTATAACCATCCAAAACGATGCGTAGGCTTAGAACCTTAGCCACCATAACAAAACCTTGCAAATTTGATAACATGGAGAGAATAACTTGTACATCAAAGGATAAACTTCAGCTGTAGCAGGATTAAACTTGAAAACTTTCATGCACAATTTCAGAGCATGAAAACGTATAGGTTAATTCATGTCATTTTAGGGTCGGGTTCGGGTTACCGTGTCGACACGATTAGACGAACAGGTTAATTCGTGTCATTTTCGGGTTATGCGGGTTCAACCCGAACCCGAGCTGTTTACTAATCGTGTTTTCGTGTCGTGTCGTGTCGTGTACGTGTTTCGTGTCAGAAATTCTCAAAACTAACCCACTAACTTCGTGTCGTGTTAGTGTCGTGTCATAAATTCCCACCCCTAGTTTTAGCATTGCGACGGTGGACGGGGAGAGGATGGATTTCTACACGATCCCAATTGGATACACTTGTGGTAGTATTGAAGGTGTTGTTGTAGACTTTGATCGTGCAAGTTTTGATCCTCGCTCTCTTGCTAGTCCTCTCAAACCATTCTACAGTAGTAGTTTTATTCCCAAGTTGGCCACCTTTGATGCCTCTGGATCGTCTCTCTTTTGTATTTTGTGCATCTGCCTGAGGAGTACTTTAGGAAGCCGACTTCAACCATGTATCGACTTGAAACTACTGGTAGCAGCACTAATAAGGGTGGTTTCTTGTGCTCTGAAATTAAGATGCTTTCCCCCAGAGCTATGCCCTCCGCCATAGCCATGGGTGGAAAGCTGTATATTATCGGTGGTTATCAGGCTGATCCGCATAGACATGAAGTTCCTTGTCGCAGTCACTAGGCTGAAGTTTTTTATCCTTCCTCCGAATCATCCCTTCCTCTACCTCCACCTTCATCCCTCAGTGACATAGAAGACAAATTCAATTTCATAACTGCAGCTCTTCATTCCTCTAAACAGATTTTTGAATGTTGCCTACTTGTACCATGTAGTTGATGGAATTCGAGAACAATTAGATATCAAGTACTTTTCTTCCTTCGAAGTTGATCAAGCAGCCGTGGTTGGAAAGGCCACCTTGTGTTGGTACAAGGACAGAACTCACCAGGTAGTAGCCTACGATCTGGATCACAAGATGTGGTTCCGTCATCCTAATTGGAAAAGTTTGGCTAGCGATGCCCAGGGATTTTTCCATGCCGTATCTCATTGTTCCCTCTTGATGGCAACCAATTCTGCTTAATATGGAAGGATTATATTTCTCTCCCACATACTCGTCGCCCTGTTTTTCACTGTACTAAAGTTCGTGTCTCAATCCACTTGGACGCACAGGGCAAACCTATATTTGATGCCTTGCTGTTTCCTCCAAATCTTGTGTGCTTAAAGAAAACGCATCTCTGTCTAGCGACCTTACTTTGTGAGTACTCGTTCTCCCATGCTATTGAATGCTCAGCGTGATTTTATTGATTGATGTTGCCTTTTCCTTTATCCTTATATTGCTTTGGAGTTTTGAAACTTCCAACGCATATCACTCTGTATTGGAATTTAGTGGCAGGAGGTACGGCGACTAATGCATAATGCAATACCCTTGCAACATTATTATGCAAAGGTATTGCACTATCGATTAGTCTAAGGTAGAGCATTCGTATGTTATACATTTGACGTTCAATTTCTCTGTCACAGCTTATTCTTTTACTACTATTTCGTATGTTTTTCTAGTATTTGAATTAATGGACCATTTTTTCTTGTACAATATGTGTTAATCCGTGGGATAATTTGTTTCCTTTGTGATGCTTTTTATTGCAGTCCTGGAGAGGTTGGTGATGATTGTACCAAAGTTTTTAGTATTTGCGGGCCAAGCTGGACGCCATTTCAGGGTAGCACACAAGGTGGCCACGGCAAGGGGGATTGCTTTAAGAGGGATAAACTTGTGGTGTTGTATGGTATTGATTAAGAGGCACATCTTCAACCAAAATCTTCACCCATTGAATGAAGTACCTAGACACAACAACCTCCTAAACCCAAACGTAAGAAGAACAAAATACAGACTATTATGTTTTGTCCGAATCCGGAAATTGCCAATATCATTAGCAATGACTGTCTGTCTAATCCTTCGATAATATGGTGATGATTCATGAATAATGTCGTGGCAAGTAATCCAAGTATTTCAAACTCAAAAGAGTCCCAACTTCAAATTCACAAGGCCCCAAACAAGCATTATTAGAAAAGTCTCAAACTTAAACCAAATGAATTTTAAAGTAAGGGGAAAAAAAGCAAGTTCTAGACTTACGAGGCAAAGCCACAGCAGGGAGTAGAGAATCGAGAGACGATCGAACTTTCGAACTTGTTCCCAAAGCTAAAATCTCAAGTGACTCTAGGGTTTTGTTCAAGGGCGGGGCGTAAAAATAAAAACAACTATGTGACTTCCTCATATTCACTCCCAACCTGTCTCAATTCAACATTCTCAATTCATTGACCAACTAAAATTTAAATGGGCACCCATGCCCCAACGGAAAAAAAAATGAGATTTATAAATTAAGTCATTACATTCATCCGAAATTAAATGAGAGCTTTGTTGTTACAAACTTATCTACCAAAAATATAAAGAGTTCATGAGATGATTAAACTGGTCATTTCTTAGATGCTTTCAAAGATGCAGCACACTCCATGCACACCGACTCATGCTCCGTTGTAAGTACCTGAAAATTAAAGGGGTGAGCATTCACTTCGCCCAGTAGAGGTTCCTTTCTTATTCTCAATATATATATATATATATATATATATATATATATATATAGGAAGCCGATCTCCTAAGGGATCCCTTAAACAAAATTTGGTGCGGACTTGGCCCTTTTTCAACTTTCCGGATCAAATTTTGACGATCCGAACCGCTCAATGTTTTTAAAATGCATTTTCCATATGTACAGTTTTACCGAAAACTGTTTGGATCAAGCCCTTTCGGGTATTATTTTTTGAAGATTTTCCGCGTAGGCCCTTAAAAATGCATTTTAAAAACATTGAGCGGTTCGGATCGTCAAAATTTGGCTCGGAAAGGTGAGGTCCGCACCAAATTTGGTTAAGGGATCCCTTATTAGATCATTATCCTATATTATATATATATATATATATATATATACACGTACTCTCCGGTCAAGGATCCCGGAAATCCCGGATTGAAGCATTTTGGAGCATTTAGAAAATGTTTTTGCATGATCCGAGCCGTCCAATGTGTTCAAAAGGTGTTTTCCAAGGCCCACGCGGGAAATTTTCAAAAAAAAATACCGGGAAGGGCTTGATCCACGCAGTTTTTCGCAAAAACTGCATATTTAAAAAATTGCGTGGATCAAGCCCTTCCCGGTATTTTTTTTTGAAGATTTCCCGCGTGGGCCTTGGAAATCACCTTTTGAACACATTGGACGGCTCGGATCGTCAAAATTTGATCCGGAACTATGAGATCCGGACCCAAGGGTCCCGGACAGGAGAGTTCCTCTATATATATATATATACATGTTCATGGAATGACAAAATAATTAGGAAATAACTTAAAGAAATTACCTACACCTAGACGCTAAAGTCAAGTACACAACTCTATCATGAACTCCGAATTAACGATTTCCCCACACGGACATACCCTTGCACTCTGAATGATATTGACTTCAAACCATTAACTTCGAGTTTTCCTCTCACGGAAATAACATGCCTAACACACCCACTATTCTCGTTTCTCGAATATTCATTTGAAGTTTTACCCATTGGATACAATATTGCTCACTAAACCGCATCGAATACATCCCAAGTTCTTACTATAATACCAACGCACTTCGAAAGTTCTCTATAAGATTTCAAATCATTTAACTTGGTTACATTCCGGGTATTCATCATCCCGTGCATTATTCCACAAACTTCTTGGGTAAATGTGACCCCGTACATTTTCTCAATCAACATTCCGGGCATGGGTAACCCGTACCCCCTTTTTATTATAAAGCAATATTCCTCTAGCAATCGATCAACATTTCAGATATCACACACTTCATAGATTTCTCAAAAGATATTCCGGGTATATAGTACCCCGTTCCTTTCTCGACAAACATTCCGGGTATAAGAGACCCCGTTCATTGCTATTCAATACTTTATATATATGTTCAACACATTTTCCATGTATCCGGATACCCAACGAGTGCTCATGTATCCCATGGATACTCACGTGTCCCACAAGTACCCAACTGCGTCTCGCGTATCCCACAAGTACCAAATCGTGTCTCGCGTGTCCCACAAGTACATCTAATCATAACACGTGTAAATAATTTAACTAATGATTCGAAGTTAAGGGTACTCCGACATGATACTCATAATGTCCCTTTTTCAATTATAACCTTTGCTCTCGTCAAGTCCGATGTTCACACAATATGCCCATTTTCCTATTGTGTCCAATTTTGTATCCAACGCGTCTCAAATTTACTTTGATTACATTACATTAAGGAATAACTTTCACGTCTCACCCAAAAGAGAGCCTAGCATCATTTCGGGCTGTTTGGACCCCGATATCACCCTTTTTAATTACCAAAACCTTTCGTAAAGTTGTCTCACTCACTCGATTCCTTAACCCATTTCATCACACAAGTTCATGAGTAAAAAGAAATTATCACAACAAACAAGCAAGTGGGCCAAGCAATTGTATAGTAAATTAAGTCTAAGATAAATCCTCAAGTGCATCACACAAGTTCTTCAAAGAAGAAGCGTAACGAATGATCGACGAGAACCAAATGAAGGACACAAACGAAGCCAAAACTGTGGACAGAAACTTGAAAATCTGTCCGGACGGTCATGACCCCGTCCAAACGGGAATCACAGCAGTAGCAGTCCGAAAAACAACGAGCAATAGATGCACAAATTTCTAAGAAATGCTCAACTGAGCCGCAAATAACTAAACCAAGTTCTAAGTTCAACCAAATCATGTACAATGTAATAATCTACCAAGTAATTTAAGACGGAAAGTTATGAGGAGTATAAGTCAAGGTAAACATCACATTAAAATTACTAAGTAATGGGATTTCAAGTGGGTTTCTTCAAACTCAAAAAGATTTGCTTCAAACAAGAGATATACGCATACACACAATTCACAAGCATCAAGCAAGTGTAGCAAATCCCCCTACCTCGGTTATAGAACTCCAATTTTTAGCTCCAAGAGAACCCTAGCCCTTCCAAATTTTCGGATTCCATCATACCCAAAGCTTGAATATGCAATTCCCGGGTCTTGTGGCCGAATACGTAACAAATGTGTAGTGAATCTATGGTTCTTTCATGATTTTGGAACGAAATTTGGAGAGAGAGGGATAGAGAGAGAGAGAGAGAGAGAGAGAGAGAGAGAGGAAATCCGAGAGAGGTGGAGAGAGAAGGGGTGTCGGCTGGAGAGAGGAAGAGGGGAGGGATTTGGATTTTTTTTTTCTTTTTTTCTATGATCTCTCTCTTTCCCGACCACACACACACAAATATAAGTGATAATAACACTTACACCCCCCTCTACAAGTTAATGTGTCACCCTCAAGTTCAACTAAAGTCACAATTACACATTCACCTCATTTAACATATAAGAAAAAATAAAAATAAAATTAACACTTTACACTTTTCCCCTATTTTATTTTCGAAATGCCCCCCTTTTTAAAAATTACGAGTCCTTACCCCCTTAAAAAAAAATTCGGGTTGGCAAAACAAACCTTTTACAAGTAAACAAAGAAGCAAGAAGAAAAAGTGAAAAACAATAGAAGCCCCATGTTCTCTCTCATCTGGGTTTCTGAGCCGAGTAAACAAAGAAGAAAAAGTGAAATTAGAAGCCCTCAAGCCCTCGTTCTCTCTCATCTCTACTTCAGTAAGTCTCTGCCGAAGCCAATTTTTCAACTTGATTCAACTTTTCACATTGTTTATTGTTCAAGAATCAACCACGGACCATTGACTAATTTATTATTTGTAATCTATTATTGGTTTTATTGTTGATTCTTTATACAAGCTTTGATTGCAATGAACCTAATCTATTGTTCATTTGTTCTAATTTATTATTTGTAATCTATTGTTGGTTATATTGTTGATTATTTATACAAGCTTTGATTGCAATGAACTTAATCGATTGTATACAAGTACACTCACTTGTATACAAGACACCACTCAAAGACACTTCACTTTGACACTCACTCACACTTGAGTATCACTCACATGCACACACTTTGTGCTTCTCACAACACTTGGTGTTCTGTCCAACACCCACACTTGGTGCTCCTTACACACACTTACAAATGAGCTCCGACTCCTATAGGAATATCCTAGAATAATTCTACAAGCTTCTAGAGAAGCCTAAATATTTCTACTATACTTTAGAAGATTCTAGAGTAACCCGGAAGACTCCATCATCTTCCATAAGTTTTCGGAAGGTTCTAGAATAACATGGGGCATTCTAATAGGATCCGGAACCTTCTACTAGAGTCCGGAATATTCTGAAACATTCTAGAAGTATCTAGAGACTTTCGAAGAGACGGTGATGACTCTCAACACTCCCCCTCAACACCGACTCTGCTTCATATCCTTGAAGTATCTTTTTCCACTCCGAATATCCTTCCATAATCATCATGGATTGCTTCTTGTTTTCGTCACTTGCATAACTCTTGTAGGGCTTTTTTTGGCTTCTCGACATCCTTAGCGATTGCCCATCCTTTTTATCGCTACGCCATTGGACCAAGTGATCTTCTCTTGACGTCTTCTCATCAGTATCTGCTTGCCACATATTTGTATATTTTTCTTGTCTTCCGAACAAGTTATGATCCAAGTTCTCATCATGCATTTCACTCGACTTTCTTGACTCCCCAACCTTCTCTTGCAACTGTGCTTGAACATTTGTATCATCCTCTTCTTGACCGCATTGATCATTTTGGATCATATTATCTATCTTCTTTTCTTCTTCAAACATGTGGCCGATTTCTTCAACTTCAGCTTCTCCTTCAAAGGGAGACTCATCAGGCTTGATGACGAAAATGCATATTTCCAGTTCATCTTTAGTCAGTTCATACTCATCCTCCACTTGTGCATCAAAGTCAATCTCTTCTTCGGTGTCTGCTTCAATAACAATGAATAGGGAAGAGGGTGATTCAAAATCCCATTCTTCTTCAGTTGTTATATCTTCAACAAATCCGCGGACTGCATAACTAGCTTGAGCATCCCACTCTTCATCGCTTTCTTCATGGTGACCACTCGACATCACCATATTCCCTTTCACTGGTCTTCTAATAAAGGGACACTCTCTTAGGTAATGTCCTTTCTTGTCGCAGTTGAAGCATTCTGTGTCTTGTCTTCAATATTCCTCGGTCCTTTGATCATCTTGACTATTGCTGAACTGAGCTCCCCCTACTTGATAGCTCCTTCTAAACTCTGACTTTTCTTTTTTTACTTTTTTTGGCTTCGCAGCGTTCTGCCACCACGAGTATCCGTTCCTCTTGTTGCAGAACAAGGCCTCCTCTTCATTGTTCTTTGTTTTCTCTTCAGCCATTTGTTTCACCAAGGTTTCTTGATTCGCTAAAAGGCTCTCCAACTCCACCAATGATGGTTGCTTTGACCATACATGGATAGCAGCCATGAGACAACTATACTCAGGCCTTAAACCTCGAGTGATAATGCGTCTCATCCTACACTCACTGATCTTTGACTCGCAGTCAAGTTGAGAAATTTCATTACAAAGAGTCTTTACCTTTAGGAAATATTGGCTCACAGTCATCGATCCTTCCGTCACCGTAGCCAACTCATTTTCCAATAACTGAAGACGAGCATCATTCGTCTTAGAAAACAACGTCGCGAAGGTATCCCAAACTTCTTTTGGAGTAGTAGCCTCCCGTATGTACTCTAGCAATTCTTTCTGAACTGTCGTCCTCAATACAAACATTGTCTTCCCTGCCTTGATCTTCCATTTGCGCAGTGCTCAATATCTTCTTTTGCAGGTTGGGTAGTCTCATCGCCACCAATGATCTCCCACATATCTTGACCTTGGAGATATGCTTTTATGCACATCTTCCAATAGTCATAGTTATAATAGTTTAGCTTTTCAAAACCTCCTGTTATGTTGCCAAACTCTGACATTCCAATTGGTCCCTACACATTTCAGCTTCGCAATCTCCAACGACACTATCTTCCAACGACGTCTTGGAATGACCACCTGACTACCTTGTTGTTACAAGTCCTTGACTGTCAAGCTCTGATACCAGATTGTTGAGTTTGGACACCCCAAACTATACACTTGTATTGAATATTCTCACTCTAATTAAATACAAAATTACACAAGTACACTCACTTGTATACAAGTCACCACTCAAAGACACTTCACTTTGACACTCACTCACACTTGAGTATCACTCACATGCACACACTTTGTACTTCTCACAACACTTGGTGTTCTCTCCAACACCCACACTTGGTGCTCCTTACACACACTTACAAATGAGCTCCCACTCCTATTTATAGGGAGCAATGGAACTATTTAGAATAGGAATATCCTAGAATAATTCTACAAGCTTCTAGAGAAGCCTAAATATTTCTACTATACCCTAAAGGATTCTAAAGTAACCTGGAAGACTTCATCATCTTCCACAAGTTTCTGGAAGGTTCTAGAATAACCCGGAGCATTCTAATAGGATCTGGAACCTTCTACTAGAGTTCGAAATATTCCGGAAGCATCTAAAGACTTTCGGAGAGTCGGTGATGACTCTCGACACTTCATTCCTCTAAACAGATTTTTGTCGCAAGCCGCAAATCGAATGTTGCCTACTTGTACGATGTAGTCGAAGGAATTTGGGAAAAATTGGATATCAGGATTGACCTTTCATCCTTCGAAGTTGGTCAAGCATCCATGGTTGGAAAGGCCACCTTGTGTTGGTATCAAGAAGGCAATCAGTGGCAAGTGGCCTACGATCTGGATCTCAAAATGTGGTTCTGTCGTCCTATAAGAGGGTTGGAAAAGTTTGGCAAGCAATGCCCAAGGTTTACTCCGTGCCTTAGCTATTGTGCCCAGCCCCCACAGGTTTGCCCACACACACACACACCAATCGCACACAAAAACAAAGTAATTTACGTGGTTCCCCAAAATCGGGTACGTCCACGGGAGGAGAGGAGTGTTTCACTATATTTGAGAAAATACAACAATTACATGGGAGTACCAACCACTCAACTTCACAGTGTATTTCTCTCCCTCACCAGAGCACCAGCTCACTCCGACTCCCTCCCGAAGGAGGAGCCCTCTAGCTCTGTCTCAACTCTCTCTCTAGTCACTCTTCTGCCTTCAGTCATACACATATATATACAAGTAACAGAAGAGAAAAAAAGACAACCATTTAATGGTTATCACGCCAAGAGATTTTCCAGATTTGAGTGTGGCTTCTAAGGTCAAACAAGGCTGCCAACTTGTTTTCCCCTTTCACACATGGGGAGGACTTTTCAACATTAGCTCCTTGTTCCCTCTTGATGGCGACCACCTCTGCTTAATATGGAGGGATTGTATGCCTCACCCATGTACCGGTGGCCCTGTTTTTCACTTCTCCAAAGTTCACATCTCGATCCGCTTGGATGCACAGGGCAAACCCATATTTGATGCCTTCACTGTTTCCTCCAAATCTTGTGTGCTTAAACAAAACGCATCTCTGTGCAGTGGCCTTACTTTGTGAGTATTTGGTCTCCTATGCTAGTGACTGCTCAGCATGATTTTATCGATTCCTACGTGTATTTGGAAACTTAATTCCTACCTCTCTTTGTCCTTATATTGTTTTGGAGTTTGGAAACTTAATTCCTACGTGTATCACTCATTGTGGAATTCGGAGACTAATGCATAGTGCAATACCCTTGCATACATCTTTTGAGATAAAATGTGTTGGGGGTGTTTGCCAAATGATTTTATGACAATGTTTTAAAACGGACCGGAGAGCGAACCGGACAAGGGAACGGGCGGATGGGTCACCGGTTCAATCGCGGTCGAACCGGAATCAAACCGTGATGTCATAATTATATTATAAATATATAATTTATTAAAATAAGCATATAAAAAATAACTATAGAGAAACTAAAGGAGTTCTGCTGCACATTTGTTCATAGTGTGTTTTTCTCCAATCCCACATCGGTGAAATACATAACCCACTCCACCTTTTCTTTCTATATAAAAGGCTGACAAGCCTTTCACACGTGTTCATCTAGCCAATGAAGGGTGTGAGCTGGCATAGCCCTGCTGCGGAAACCTCTTTCTAACACGATGTGTGTACGCCAAACGGTAGTTAAGCGCATTAATGTAGTTCAAATTTTTCAGTCCGGGTTGACCAACCCAACTCCGGTTCCTACGGGTTGACTGTTCGACCGTCAACTTAGAATGGTTTTCTATTTTAAGACCAGTTTTCAAAATAGAACGGTTATTATGTCGAACCGAACCGGACTAAGGTTCGGTCTACAGTCCAACAGGCCGGTCCGGTTCGGTTTTTAAAACACTATTTTATGAGTAAAATGGGAGATTTTTATGAAACTCATTCCTCAACAGCTAAAAGTAGGAACATCTTTTTTTTGGTCAAACCCTTCCCCATTTTCTTTTCAAAACATGATTTTATCAAACTAGATTTTATCATTTGGGAACACTATGTGATTTTGTCACTCGTCCATGAAACTCAACTAAAATGGGAATTGTTATTTTATACTCCATGAGATGATTCGTTTCCTTTGTGATGCTTTTTATTGCAGTCCTCGAGAGGTTGGTGATAGTCGTACCAAAGTTTTTAGTCTTTGTGGGCCAAGGTGGGCGCCATATCAGAGTAGCACACAACGTGGCCGCAGCATGGGGGATTGCTTTAAGAGAGGAGAAACTTGCGGTGTAGTATGCTCTTGCTTCAAGTGTGGGGAAACCAGACATATGGCTAGGGACATATGAAGCGTTCACAATTTTCCAAATGGCTAATATATCTATGAAGCTTCGAAGACCAAGCACGATTTTCATCTGCTTTGGGGGAATTTATCCGTCATCCGTGACTTTTTTTTTGAGAAATAGAAAGAAAATTGCATTAATCACCAACAAATACAAGCAAAACAAAAAAAATACCAGAAAAACCAAAAAAAACAGAAAAAAAGAAAAAAGAACAGAAAAGTACAATAGAAAGAGATCGCCGCCTTGCATTCGTCATCGGAAGTCACCGGTCGTCGTCGCCGCGTCCGCCGGAGCTGTTGGAAGCCACCGCTCGCAGTCGATGGAAGAGATCCAAACAGGGAACCCCAGATCTGGCCCCCACTGGTCCAAAAATCGAATGCGGTCACCCACACCGGACCGGAAAGGAACGGATCCGGCATGGAGAGTCTCTGATCATCCTAGCAGGCGTTCAGAGGAGGAGAAGAGGAAGAGGACGAAAGTGGAAGGGGTGTGGAGGGGGAGGGGGAGGGGGAGGGGGAAGGGAGGCGGCCATGGGCGGCCAAAGCCGGCAGCCATGGAAGGGAGGCTTCTCCCTCTCCTCGCTTTCTCTCTCTAAACTCTCTCTCATCCGCGACTTAAAACGTGGACAAAGAGCTACAAGAAGTCAAATTGCAAACTGGACTTAACAAATTACATGGTATCATGACCAAAGGCCATTACCAAAGGCCAATGTAGAGAGAATAGTCAATTCAATGGCTTACCCTTTTTTTTTTTGCCAATTTTTTCAATTTTATCCTTCAATTAAATCTTTCAATTGGAGACACTGGCAGTTGTCCTGATAGTTATTTTGAGTTTTTATTATGGTCAGTCCTGTCTTTTAAAGCGATTTTTCCCATTTTCCATATTTACCTCCCAGGCTTTATTGTTTTGCTCTTTAGTCCCCAATTGTCTTTACTGCACATATCGAAAAATTCCTTCTGATAAAAAAAATAAAGTATTTTCGTGCATAATTTTAAATTTTTGTTCACACCAAATTATACTAATAATAGAGATCTTTAATTCGATACAAAAAAATTTAAAAAAAATTATATTATAGAATTTTACATTGTTGGCTTGCTTTGCAATATCCTTCGGATAAGAAAATAAAGTACTCCACATATAATTTTTTATTTTATTTTTGTACTAAATTAAGCTACTAATAGAGATATGTAATTCGATTTAAAAAATGAAAAATTTTGTACTTCAGAATTTTTCATTGTTGGTTTGTTGAGTTGTTTTGCAATATCCTTCGTATCAGAAAATAAAATACTTCCACATATAATTTTTTATTTACTTTTGTACAAAATTAAACTACTAATAGAAATCTTTAATTCGATAAAAAATAAAAGAAAATTGTACTTTATAATTTTACTACTAGTAGTCAACTATAGTTGTAACGAATCATTCATAATCTACTTTGGCTGCTTCAATAACAGGCATAATAATGGACATTAACTTCGTGAGCCTCATCCTCATATATATCTAGTTAACCATAAACGCGCCCTTTTGACAGAATTTGATTATCATCAGTTCACTCGTTAACTCCATTAGAAAAATTGGAAGAAGACGACCAGATTGATTGCTTGTGAAGTAAAATTTCTAATTTCCTAAATTATTTGGAAAAATTAAAAGTAATCCTCCAGTCTCCTTTAACTCTATCGTGCCCCTCTCTCTCTCTATGTACTCAATATTATCCTATCTTGTTCCACTCCCTCACCGTCTCCATAAAAGCCCATTTCCATAACATATAAGGTTAATGCATATCGGTTATCAAATATATGCATACTTTTCTGTTACTGTGATACTAAATCGATTAAATCATAAACAGAAAAAATCATAAATAGATTAAACCTAGAATCGTATGAATGATGATCAAGGCTAGAGTTAGACGCTATGTTATTAAGATAGATTTGTTCCCGGTATGGTAGTTACAGATCTTTAGACGTTTATCTATCTCCGATGATACAATAATCGATATCTCATCGAAGCACTACAATCTAAGTATATGAAAATGATTCTATTTTTCCTTCTATTTCTGCCCCTCCCGATGTATCTTGGTTTCACCCCTGAAATTGAGTTGGGTAGGGACTGACTTTAATTTTTTTAGTTTGTTTTTTTCTTCTTTAATTTGGTTTGTTGTTGAAGCAAAAACGTCAATTTAATATAGTTCATTATGGAAAAATGTGCTATTTTTTTGGATTAAAAATCATGCATAGAAGTACTTTATGTTTTGATTCGAAAATAACTTGACTTTTGCTAATAAAATCAAATTATGAGTGCGGAGAATGCTATTCAAGATGAAGGCTTGAACATTAGACTAAAATGAACCCAGAATACTGAACCATCTAAATTGAGTACGTTTTAGGTCAAACCTCTGTGTCTCTATAGCACATCTAAAAATTGAATTTATCTGATGCGACCTAAATATGGGATTGAAGATACCCATGAAACAAAAAGATTATAGGCTAACTAGAAGTGACTCAAAATCAGAGTCGGTCCCGAGTTAAAACTTGAGATGCAGCTATTTAAGGTCTCGAAATTTTACTAATTTTTGGGGCACCTCACTTTGGTACTTTTATAATAATTTAAGAAAAAATTACTACATCTTTAATATTTGTTTTAGACCCCGAAAAGTCAAAGCCGGGCTCTGTTCAAAATTGGGATGCCCTTAGTTTACCAATTCGATTTAATATATATATTTTTTATTTGTTGACTTCATCAATGGCTTTATTTAAAGACACTTACAAATTCAGAAGCACCGTAAATTAAAGTCACGTTTGCAGTTGTTTTCTTTGGTTACTGGTTGTAATAGTTCAAGTTGGAATATTATTATTAGGGTGAATTTCCACTACCGTATTTTTCGATATTTTTAAATTATAAGTTGTCGAATCAGACAGTCATTCTCCCCGCCTTATTTCAAGACACAGTGAAGGTCCCGATTAACATGTGTGTTTACCAGAAAGAGGGGTTTGGTGGCGAGGGAGAGTGAGTGAGTGAGTGCATGAGCAATGGACCAGTTATGATCAAAACAGTATGTAAGAGCATTAATATATGGCTTACCAAATGCTACTTTTAGTTAAAGTAGCAACCAAAACCCTCAAAACCACCCCAATATCAGCCTCTCTACTTGCCCTCTTCAATCTATTATTGCTACAGAATATGAACAATTTTGGTGCAGCACTGTTCACCCACCCAAACATTAGAATATGATTAGATTAATTATACATGGCAGAATTGGTATAATTATTAGTACAATCATATTCTTTACTCCCTTTTTCCATTTTTAAGTGTGTAGTTTCATTAGTCTAACTTATTTAAAGTACATCATCATAACATCTTTCACATTAACTTTTGCATTCACTTTGTACTTTTCACATTAACAATCCGAGCCGCTCATTCATCTCAGAATGATTTTTCAAGGGAATTTTGGATCAATCACTTACTGACGTCCAATTAGGCTGATTTCTAGCGGGGCCCTTTGGAAAATCATTCTAAAATGAATGAATGGGTAAGATCGTTTATGTGGAACCCAAAAGTGGATCCCCGAGCGTGACCAGTACGTTGCATTGTATACGTGTACTCAAGTCCAATTAAGAGAGAGAGAGAGACAGAGACAGAGAGAATGCATTTCTAAATGAAAATTGAGAAGGGCAAGGTTGTAGACTTGTAGTTGTAAGCATCAAAGGCCAAGCTCCCTTTCTGCTTGGTACATTTATGACCAAAACACATATTTACATATATGTATTCTCCTTTATCGAGTTGTACTCTTATTTTTCATTAATTTTAGAACGTTTGTGTTAAGTTGTGGAAATGAATCTCTCGTGTAATTTTTTATGTTGTTTTTAGCTTTTATATGAGTGTGTTAGTTGTTAGTCAAGACTTTTGAAGTCGAGCAAAAACGCGCAAGCCAAATACTACTTCATTACTTGGCAGATATAAAAGCAGATGTTTTTCCTCATGCTAAAATAATTTGGTCGAGCAGAAAGGCGGATTTTTTACGATAGTATGTTGTGGACCCTATTTATATCAAGCTATTAGGTTGAAAATACTGCTTATGCTGTTCCTAAAAATCTTAGCACATATATTTCCCATCTCTTAGCTCTTATGGTGGCTAGGGTTTTGTACACTTCGAAGACTTACAAAGATCGAATGTTCTATGACCCATATAATCATCTTCGAGTTCAAGGTGTTTTCTTAGACTAAAGCTCTTTCATGGAGCTTGGAAGGCAATCAGTTGGAAGGCCTGAGGATTCAAAATTTGGCGATCATGCAGAGGTATGATTGTATTCGGAAAGTAGGTCTTAGAAAGAGTGGTGAGAATACACGAATATTGGGTAAGATCTTTGCAGTCACACGCTAATTATAGTGCATGATTCCTTCCTGTGATTTTTTTTTTCCCGTTTAGGGGTTTTTCCATGTGAATCTTTTTGTCATGTGTGATTGCTTGTTTTTCTAGTTTTGTGCGGTTGGATTCCATTAATCGAAGTTAATTTATGTCTGTGAATCGATTAAGAAGTTTCAGTAGTTTTCTGGTAGCTTTGTGGCAAAGGGTCTAATTTTTTGGGGACAAAACTTTGAAATATGAGAAATGCATGTACAGATCTTAGTAGTGATTTTCATTGCGTCAGGGTCACTTTGTTAGTCTTTAACAATGTACGTAGGAAATGTTGAGATGGTACCTTTTCCACACCTAAAACAGACATTCTAAAAATAAATATCAGAGATTACAGTGCCATAAAATACGATACACCCAAATGTATAGTTGACCAATCGAACCTAAGAACTACTTGCCGAATCCTCGTTCACCACACCCAGTGCTTTGACCGCCGCTGCCTTGAATCCACAAGCCTTTCGTTTTGCCTCCCAGAATCCACCGAAGGACTTTGAAGCGCCTCTCGAACTCCACAAAAGGACTTTACTCAGAGATTGATTGTTTCTAACGAAGAACAAACCCCTTGAAGATGATCTTGAAATTCATGGCATTCACAACCCTTCACAATTCTTCAAGGTTCACAGACCCTAGCCGCTGAAAGTGATGAGAGATGGAAATATTCGTGTTAGGGTTCTTATCACCGCAGCTCTCAAGTTTTTCGACCTAATGGCTAAGATTTTATAGTTGCAGAATCAGGCATTTTTGCCGGCTGTTTTGCTCGAGCCAAATATCCAGCAAAAACAAACAGAATGTTTTGCTAATAAAAGGGTCTTGAAATGCTAGAGCAAAACTTGCAGCATCTAACTTTTTCCTTGTGCATTTTTGCCGACTGCTTTGCTCAAGCCAAACGTCCAGCAAACGCAATCAGAATATTGTGCTAGTAGAGATCCTTGAAATGCTCGAGCAAACACATGTAGCATCCAACTTTGTCTTCAAAATGAGCAATCCGTCTTGACTAAAAAAAACTACCGCTCTCGAATAAAAATACATATTGAGATGATTCATTTTCCACACCTAAAACAGACATTCTAAAAATAAATATCAAAGATTACAGTGCCATAAAATACAATACACCCAAATGTATATGTTTTGGGCATGGATTTGCCAAACCAAAGGAAGCTTGGCCTATTAGGCTTACATTGGAGCCATTGTGAATAGTAGATTAGAAAGCCCCACTGATCTCTTTATCATAGGAAAGGATGGAATTGAAGCTCTCTATCATAGCTAAATCTACATTATCAAAACATTTTTTGTTACGATCTTTCCATATTTGCGATAAAAATAGCTATAAACAACGTGCTCCAAGGGGTCTCCATTCTACTCACACATATATCTGTGAACACTGTTCTGTGGGACTAATTTTGAGATCTTACATAATGATCCAAACTAATTATAGAATTTTTTTTCAAATGGCCCTTGTTTATACTCAAATTTGACATTTCATAGAGCCATTGGAACCATTACATTTATGGCTAAAATTATTTACTTTCGTCTGTCGCTAGCTCGAAATTGTTGGAAGGAGAGGCCCACTTTGAACCGAACTGGGCCAAGTTGGGTTTAAATTAATGGACCACGTTAATTTTACTTACAAGGCCTAATTAATTTTTTATCATGAAGGTTGGCCCATTTGTTATATTTATTTCTGTTATGAAAAGGCCCATAATTAATCAGGTTCTAGAATATTCTCAAAGGCCATTTGACTTGCCATGATCCTGTTGATGCCACGAAATATGAGATTTGGGGTGGTTGCTGTGCAGCCACCGCACAGCACCTGCTGTGCACCATCCGAGCAGTCCATTGCTCGGATGGACGACCCAGATTTCATCTTGCACGCGTGGCAACGAACGGTTCGGACGCAAAGGTGTTGAGGTGAAATCTGGGCCGGACGGCTCGGATGATGCACAGCAGGTGTTGTGCCCCGTGTCCCGAAAAATGGAAGAGTTCATAGTGTACCCCATTGCTAATCAATTGCACGTACAGAAGAAGGAACTAGCAGTGGGGTTGCGATTCCATCCGCATGATCTCAAGATCAAGAGGTGGGAACTCATGTAACATACTAACATCCAACCACGAACATGTGGAATACCTGGCGACACCTTGCGAAGGCTGGAAACGATGAGAATTTTAGGGGTGCACGGTCAAGGGCCTATAAATACCACATTTGAAGACTTGAAGAGGACTATAAGACCAAGAAGTCTAGCGCCCAGTGGCGGAGCCACCTTGGGCACTGAGTCACTGACCCCCTCAAATAATCCAAACCGGTCAATAACCTTTAAATAATTTTTTGATTGGTCTTGTAAAAAATTACCTCAATCGGATAATCATAGGTATTTAATCGAACTTCTCAATTTTTTCCTTCAGGACTTAAGACCCCAAGTACTAAATAACTTTAAAGGAAAAGTATGATAATAAACCATTTTTTTTCCCCATATCCCCCAAACTAACTTCCACAACACTATTCCATCGATTTTCAAACAGGATTGGGATTCAAGAGAACTTACTAGCCATTTGGTGGATTGGAAATCTGGTACGCAGTTGAGGGGTTTACTCTGGTGTAGAGATTGACAGCCACATCTCCGGTGTGGAAATCGGTAGCTAACGGGTTTGTATTCTTCTCCTTCGTCGTTCTCCGCCCTTGTAACGGGTTGTCCGGGACTCCGGTGATGTCTGGCTATCTCAGAGAAAACTACTCTCAGAGAAAACTAATAAAGAAAACTACTCTCAGAGAAAAAAAGAAAGGAGAAAGAGTGGATGCAACAATTAGCCACCCAAATGAATGAATTTTATTACCGTAATTACTGGCTATCTAACCAGCCTACGTTGTCAATTATACCGGCAAAAGATGAGAACATCTTTGACTGATAATTACTACTAAAAATTTCATGGTAATGAATCCACAAATCAAATCAGAAACCAACACATTTCTGATTAACCAAATCAAATTCTGCATAAAGATAAGTAATCTCCTGTGTGCCGAACATGGTTTGGACATTACCATCTTGTTCTATACAGTAAGAAAGTCTAGTTTCATATGTGGAGAGTCTAGTTTCACTCAATGGCAGGGGGTGTGATTATTGGAGGCAGCACCAAGAAAAACATGAAGAGTAGGTAACTCAGATACTCTATACTGGCTTATTTTTCTGGTTGATGCCTAATGAATTGCTTTCCCATCGTCGAATAACAGTTATTGGGACCATCAAGCTAAAGTATACAATTGGCAACTTATTTAGATGCAAGTCAAACCAAATTCTAAATTTGGTCCAAATTGAAATGAAGTCAAAAGTGCCTTGCGTAGATCTTAACATCTTTTGCTGCATTGCATATAAACACACTCTGACAGAGCTCAGTGGCAATCATCACTGAAGAACAGTGTGTTATAACATCTTAAATCATGGTCAGCAACAAACGAAACCCAACCATTCCCTATCAGAAATCCGTCAGCGTACTGTACTTGCCAAGTTCTTCCTCTTGTTATCAACGAAAATTGTTGAATACCTTTTCGTTTCCATAATCCTTAAGCGGCTGACACAATTCCTACATGAAAGAAAATGCAACAAGGAAGTGGTAATTTACAAAAAATGTACTGTAAACAATGGAAAAAGAATTACCAGTCATTTTTGAATCTTTGGCCAATATTGTTTTATAGAATTTGTATTTTGATCCTAATCCTATAAACGTTGCTGGCAAGCATGCTGTTGTGAAAGTAGAATGTTAGGGTTGGTTTTGTAATGTTCTTTTATGTTAAGGGTTATTTAGTCTTTTAGTATAATTAGGGTTTGTTTGGCATTCTTGTGGTTTCATGTAATACCTAAGGGTAGTTTGGTCATTTTGTGTTATTAGGGCTTCCTAGGTTTTCTATTTAAGCATTGGTTCTTCTTGTAATCTATACACCACATATATGCAATACACTTTGGTTTTGTATCTCTCTCTCTAGAAATGTCACATGGTATCAGAGCAGGCATTGGATGATCCTGATGAACTCTAGACGTCTCCCACCATCTCTGTCTCTTTCTTCTGATCTTAGCAAGCAGTAGCAATCAGCAACTGTAGCAATCAACAGTAGCAATCAGCAGCAGCAAAATCCAGCAGCATCACGCAGTAGCAGCAACAACGCATTAGCAGCAGCCAGCAACTCCTCCCTCTCTTGCACAAGCAGCAGCCTCCAGCCTCCGGCGACCTTCGCCGGAGCTTCGTCTTCCTCCGGGGACCCTCGCCGGAGACCCGTCAGTCTCCGGCGACCCTCGCCGGAGCTCCGGTGACCTCCGAAAAACTTTATTTGATGGTGTAAACCTCAGATCTGAAAACTCCAGTCTGTTTTTGCACTCCTCTGCACTCCGGCAGCCTCGCCGGAGCTTCGTCAGCCTCCCTTCTCCTTATTCTCTCTCTGTAACTCCTTTGCACTCTGGCAGCCACTATGAATCTGCAATCTCCCTTCTCTCTCTGATTCAGTAGCAGCATCTCTTCCGTACTGGGTAAAGCAATCAGCAGCAGCATCTCCTCTGTACTGGGTAATCTAACCTCTCTTTCCTTCAGTCCACAAAGCATCAGCAACATCAGAAGCATCAGCAACTTTGGTCCCTCTCTTTCAAGTCTCCATGGTTTCAGCATTTCCTCCGTACTCACCATTTTCTCTTCTTTTTGGTATTCTAGTTTTATGCATTTGCTCTCAGTTTTTGAACTCGCTGAACCTTTAAATCTTTTGCATCTAATGAACCTTTTGAACCACTTATGCACCTTCTGACCTCTGTTGAACCTTCTGAACCTCCGTACCCTCTGAAATATGTATTGGTAATCAGATTTTGCATCTTTCTTCCTTCTATTTGTAGCCGAAATCTGTTCGGCATCGGTTCTTCCTCTTTGCAGTCGTTCGGCATCGGTTCTTCCTCCTTTTCGCAGCTGTTCGGCATCGGTTCTTTTCTCCTATTTGCATTTGTTTGGCATCGGTTCTTTCCTTCTATCTCTAGCCGATATCTGTTCAGCATCTGTTCTTCCTCGTATCTGCAGCCGAAATCTGTTCGGCGTTGGTTCTTTTCTCCTATCTGCAGCCGATATGTGTTCGGCATCTGATCTACAGCCGTAATTTGATCGGCATCGGTTCCACTCATTTAAAGCCGTCTGGCATGGGTTCTCCTAATTTGCATCTGTTTTGCATCTGTTTTGGTTTACTTGCTTGGCAAACTCACGATGCTCTCCGGGTTCGCATCATGAGTTTGAGCGGGTGTTTACTGGTTCTTTTACTTCTTTATGATAAAATAATCGTGTGCGAGCGTGCCAGAGAGAGTTTCAATCTCCTCCCTCAGATTAACTTTGGAAAAACCAAGTCTAATCAGGCGATTGTGTTTTATTGGTTCAACTACCTCAATTAAGAGGATTTTTCTTTATAAGTGAAGAAATGCAAACCAATAACTCAGGAAATTAAAGAAACAATAAAGAAACAAGGTACTTCGATTGATAAATCAAAGATAAACTTACTTCGAAATTGTCTTCAACTTCAAATACAAATGTAACAGAACTTCGAACTGGTGATTGTTACAAGAACAACCGAGAATGAGTGATTGTTTTATGAAAACAATCAAAATTATCCTAACTATTTTCTAATCTACTTCCTAATCTACTTCGAACTGAGTTCGAAATCCTAAACTACTTTGCCAATGAACAAACCAAGCATCATTTTTTGATAGCTGTTTGTTGAAGATTTGTTTGGGGGCTTTTCACTCTTCAATTTCTTCTATTTATAGGCGCTGCTTGTAGTTTGAACTTCCCGCTCAATGAATTTGAACTTGGCTTGCTTCGAACTCTAACTTCTGCTCTTTGAGTTGGCAGTTTCTTCCTTTCCCCACGTCTGAATTTGAATTCTTCAGATTCTTCCTCCTGAAGCTTTGATTTGAAATCTGCATAACTGCTCCACTAATTCAAATGATCACACGTTAAAAGGATAACTGCTTTTCGAGAAATACTCCACGTACTCTAACTGCCCATTATTCCATTTTATAGATTTACACGTGGAGCTTATGCGTTTAGCAATCAATATCGTGGCTTCGAAGTCAGTTTCTATTTTGTCCTTGACTTGTAACTGCCAATAACTGCTAATTTGAATTGAGGAACAATACGGCATCGTATTAACTCAATTCTCCTTCAATAATCCAGTGTATCTCTATTGACAAGTAATTGCCAACGTTTGGCATTTCTGATTACGTGTCAATCAACTATTGGATTTGTTAATTTTATATGTAAACATACCCCCCACATTAACATCGTTGTTCAAGGAATTTGAATGAATGTTGATGTGTCTTTTGCCGCGTCGAACTCTTTAATTAAATCATGGCTAACATTCCAATACCAAAAATGTCTTCCGAAAACTTAGTTCCTTTTATGGCTTAATTTTACACCTTTCAGTGCTTTTTGAAGCAATAAAAAATGTTTTTTTAAACCAATCCGAACTTATAAAAATGTGTTTTTATAGTCTTAAACCAATAAAACTGGTTTTTATAAACATGATGATTTCGAAATAAGTAGAGCAATAAACCATTTCAAAGTCTAAATTCCAACTTGGGCTCAATAATGATTTAGGCCCAATTACCATTCAATAAACACCTGATCCGAAACAACGCACTATTTCACCACAACGTATAAATCTAGGGCTTAGAATTTTCACTGTGCGCTCAACATTTTCAAAACACTTTGCCCTTTCTCTTTCTCTCTTGTACTTCTGCAACCATGGCCTCTGAGACTTCAAACCCAATCGGCACTTCTTCCTTTGCCCTAAGACAATTGGTTCATGAAGCCAAATCGAAACCCACGGATGGATCCTTTTTTCTTACATTGGTAAGTCCGATTCTTCTTCTGTTATGCCCACTTTTTCAGAAGATTCTGTTGCAGAAGTTTCCATGGGAGAGAATGTTTCAACAGGAGATGAATTTATGCCTCCACCTCCTTCCTGTTCCACTATCATGGCTTCTAATAAGCCAGATTGATAGCTTGCCAAGGAATTTGGTGAAGTTGGGCTATTCTGAGGCATGTCATTGTCCATCCTTGCAGCCAAACTTTCCAGTGTTTCTATTTCAGCTTGAGTAAACCCTCTTCGAAGAGATTCCTCAGAGTCTTCTCTTCGAAGTCTGTTAAATCTTGGGTTGACCTTATCATCCCCATTAGGATTTTCCTTAGAGGCATATTCTTCCATTTGGAAACTAGTATACCTCCTTTGCAATTTCCTCTTCTGAGTTCTTGTCAACATAGGAATCATTTGAGGTGTCTTGGTCTTTGGATCTCGAACCACTATCCATTGACCAGCAGGAGTATTTGGAGGCTTGACCATTTTGTTTCCAACCTTAGAAGGAGCTTTGTGTCCCTGGAAGAGTTCTGGTTTAATTTTCTTTAAAAACCAATCAGGAACCCCCTTTACCAAGGAAAATTGTTCACCTTGCCCTTCGTTTTCCTGGCCCATAGGGGCCTTCCCAGTGTTAACCTTCTTCAAAGGAGGATAATCTCTCTTCGAAGTTGGTGGAACTGGGCTAGAAGGTACATTTCTTTTAGAAACCAACCAAGGCTTCTCATTTCTTCCTTGACTTGGGCTTACCCAGGGTCTTCTTTCATTATTTCGATCTAAGGCTTTTCTTTCCATCCTTTTTGGAAAGAAATCTACCCCCTGTCGATCCAAATCTTTAAAAACCAAATAATTGGCTCTGCATCCCATGCATAAACATTCCAAAAAGGAAGCTTCGAGCATAGGAAGATGAGACTGCTTGAATCCCTTTTGAGACGAACTCTCTGGTGTATGTCTTGGCTTATTGTTTCTGTAAGCCTCATTTCGAAGTTGACCAACATTTGGCCTTCCTCTACCACTTTGCACAGAATTCATTTCAACATGTACTTGTTTATTCTGCCACACTTCTCGAACAGTTTTAGCCAATGATGTTGGCACATTAGTGTTAGCAGTTACTTCTTCAATCTTTGGAAATGGATCAGTATCAATTCCCATAGCCTTTTCTGGAAACATGATCCTTCCCTTCTTGATCTGTTCTTGAACCCTATCACGGAAAACATTACAATTTTTAGTTGAATGAGTCCAAGAAGCATGTCATTTACGGTAATTCTTCCTCTAATTTCTTCCAAAGTTGGAAGTCTAACATTATCGGGAAGTTTGATAAACTTTTTCTTCAAAAGGTAATCAAAAATTTCATCTGCTTTGGAAACATCAAATGAATATACTTTACTAATGGCTTTCTTATTATTCCTTGGTGTTATAGAAGAATCCTTTCGAACCAAACAATCACACACACAAGGATCAGGTTCAATAATTTCGGCAGCATCAATTTCATAAGTGGGCTCTTTGTAATAAGTAGAATAAGAAGAATTGTTCCTATCAACATCTTCTTCTAACAAAGATTCATATCTAGATGCTTTATAGGTTAAATCAACCAAGTCCCTAAATTCAGTAGAATCGAACTTCTTTCTAAGTTCTCTACTTAAGCCATCTTGTGCTATTCTAACAAATTCAATTTCTGGTAATTGAAGTTTGCATTTGTTTCTAGCCCTTTTAAACCTAGTAATGAATTGGGCAGCCTTTTCATCAGGTTTTTGTTTTAGCCTTGCTAAATCAGCCATAGTGACTTCAGGCTCAGTTAGGTAAAACTGTGCATGGAATAATTCTTCCATCCTTTGCCAACTTGGAACTGACTCTGGTGGTAAATTCGAATACCATTCGAAGGCAGTTCCTGTCAAAGAATTAGAGAATAATTTCAACTTACTGAAGCCATTATTACCTAATTCCTTACACTGAGCAGTAAATCTAGCAATGTGTTCTGTGGTTGATTGTTTCCCATCCCCATGAAACAGTGTAAAATCAGGAATTTTGAACCCCCTAGGGACTTCGAACTGCCTATCTATCCATTCTGGATAAGGTTTTCTATAAGCCTGAGTTTGCACCCCCCGGTTTAGAGGTCCATAAGCTTCCTGCATAAGGCCCAATATTTCATCTCTAAGGGTGGGATTTCCTTTAAAATGCACATTTGAGTTAATGTGTGGTTCCCTATTCACATTTCTTGTCATGTAATCTTCTGGAAAACCATCAAAAGAGTTTTCAAAAGGTTGAGGTCAGTCTGTAATCTCCTTCTTGCCTTTTAAAAGGTTCGTAAAGGTGATTCGAATGCACTCTTCCCATTTCGGTATTTCTGGACGTTTAGGAATTCCAAATTCTACATCGAGCCTCCTTGACCTTTCTCTTTCAATAAAATGATTTCTGTGGAATGACCATATCCTTCAAACCCATAGTCATTATTTTTATAACCTTTATCCTCATTTACACCATCAAAACTAGGTTCGAATGGGATATGAGTGGTTTGTTTGTATGTTTTCTTAGGCTTGGGGGCTTGAGAGTCATAAACCTTTGCGAGTTCGTACCAAGATTCGGTATTTCATCTACATTGATAGGCTCTTTTCCAGGTCTTGACTTAAATTTGCTTGTGCTAGCCTCTTCTTTGTCCTTCTCAAATGAAGGCAGAGGATTATTTTTAAGTCCCGATTGCTCTTCTAATTTTTGTAACATAAGCTTCGGTTTGAGCCAGTTCCTTAAATGTAGCAATCATTTCAGCAAATTGGCTAGACAACACACTTCCTCCAATATCCTGGATTCTTTGGGTCATCAATTTGCACTTTGTTCTATTGTTCCTAGTGTTCATACGAGAATTTTGGCCAATTCCAACATTTGTATCTTGACCAATACAAGTTTCGACCTATTTGGGGTCTTTCGACTGTTCATTCTCTCTAGGATTAACGTTATTCTCATCTCTCGGCGTTTGGCCAATTTGAGAATCATCTGTTTGCTTCCTAAGTTTTGGAGCCATTCAACACTTTCGGGGTCCCACGTGCGTGCCAAAAATGTTTTGGTTCTTTTACTTCTTTATGATAAAATAATCGTGTGCGGCGTGCAGAGAGTTTCAATCTCCTCCCTCGATTAACTTTGGAAAAACCAAGTCTAATCGGGCGATTGTGTTTTATTGGTTCAACTACCTCAATTAAGAGGATTTTTCTTTATAAGTGAAGAAATGCAAACCAATAACTCAGGAAATTAAAGAAACAATAAAGAAACAAGGTACTTCGATTGATAAATCAAAGATAAACTTACTTGAAATTGTCTTCAACTTCAAATACAAATGTAATGAACTTGAACGGTGATTGTTACAAGAACAACCGAGAATGAGTGATTGTTTTATGAAAACAATCAAAATTATCCTAACTACTTTCTAATCTACTTCCTAATCTACTTAACCGAGTTCGAAATCCTAAACTACTTTGCCAATGAACAAACCAAGCATCATTTTTGATAGTGTTTGTTGAAGATTTGTTCTGGGGCTTTTCACTCTTCAATTTCTTCTATTTATAGACGCCGCTTGTAGTTTGAACTTCCCGCTCAATGAATTTGAACTTGGCTTGCTTGAACTCTAACTCGCTCTTTGAGTTGGCGGTTTCTTCCTTTCCCCACGTCCGAATTTGAATTCTTGATTCTTCCTCCGAAGCTTTGATTTGAAATCGCATAATCTGCTCCACTAATTCAAATGATCACACGTTAAAAGGATAACGCCGAGAAATACTCCACGTACTCTAACTGCCCATTATTCCATTTTATAGATTTACACGTGGAGCTTATGCGTTTAGCAATCAATATCGTGGCTTCGAAGTCAGTTTCTATTTTGTCCTTGACTTGTAACTGCCAATAACTGCTAATTTGAATTGAGGAACAATACGGCATCGTATTAACTCAATTCTCCTTCAATAATCCAGTGTATCTCTATTGACAAGTAATTGCCAACGTTTGGCATTTCTGATTACGTGTCAATCAACTATTGGATTTGTTAATTTTATATGTAAACAGCGGGGGTGTGAAAGTAGAATGTTAGGGTTGGTTTTGTAATGTTCTTTTATGTTAAGGGTTATTTAGTCTTTTAGTATAATTAGGGTTTGTTTGGCATTCTTGTGGTTTCATGTAATACCTAAGGGTAGTTTGGTCATTTTGTGTTATTAGGGCTTCCTAGGTTTTCTATTTAAGCATTGGTTCTTCTTGTAATCTATACACCACATATATGCAATACACTTTGGTTTTGTATCTCTCTCTCTAGAAATGTCACAGCTGTGACCAATGCCGCTAACAATTGAAAGAGAGTGTTGGAATACTTCAATGACACAAGTTTTAACTGTATTTCATATAGTCACGGAAAACTTACAGTCTGTAAGACGACATTGCAGGAGCACTTGGATGGACAATAGGCGCAGAAGTTGTCCCTGGATATTTGACTTCACAGCCTTAGTCATTGAAGATGAAAAGATCAAACACAAGATGTCCCACAAATGCGAACAGCAGTATGCATATCTGGCTTGAAAGTGAGAGCACTCAGCCTTTCTTCTACTGGTGAGTACTCTATAATAGCTTAGTTCATTAAGCAATTTCCTTGATGACAGTTGTTGGAAAAAAAGGAAAGATTGACTTGTTTAAAATGGTTTAAGATGAATCTAAAAGCAATTTTCTTTGGTGACGATACCCTAAATATTTGTCTTTGAAATTTGAAGGTTGGATGAGGGCAATGGCAAAGAAGTAAATCTCAAGTCCAGCCCAAGGATTGATCTCCAGCGCCAATGCACCAAATACCTTGGACCAGTAAACTTTCACATCACGACGTATTACAACAAACAATATCACTATGTTGTCGATGTCTAATGTATTTCTATATTTCCTTGGACCTGTGTCATTTCAGAAAGGAAGGGATCACCCCCCAACTTACACTTTGCTAGTCCCTAGCAAAAAAATAAATAAATAAAATAATCATAAATTAAACTAATCTAAAAATACTGTAATGCAAAAGATAAGAGTCCTTGAACCCCCAAGCAGCCCCGGTAGGACGAGTGACATCTCGTGAGGGTTTTTAGCAGTGATCAGTAATCACCCACAAAACACAAAGGAGTTGGATATTTCAAATGCAACTCAAACCTAACCGACAACCTCTCAAAGTACCACAATGAATGCAGGCAAGTCAATGACAAGATACTTCATTCATAGAAAGAGTTAAACAAGTGAATCTTTGTATCCAACCTAGCACAAAAATTAGCCTTCTCACCTACGATCGGATAGAGAATCATCACATAGCATGCGTGTAAGTGAACCCACACATAGAAATTCACCAACCTTGAAAATGGTTCACACACTATTGATAGGCTAGTGTGTCTCTAAATACGCCCCCTCCCTTTATTCAACCGATTCCCTTACTTTTTTTTCTTCTTTGTTCTCGTGGTTATGCAATGCTCGGATCTCTCGGGCTTTCTAGTTGACCCTTTTAGCGAGCTTTAGGTCGGTCATCCCCAAGCAAGACGGCCTTAGGGTACCAGGTTTAAAGAAACCCCTCGGACTTAATTACTCGAGTCAAAAAGGCTTTAGGGAGAGACCCAAACTAACCACATTCAACCAATGCCTTCGCAAGGTCTATCCATCTTGCAATGCGAACAATACGGTGGGAGCAAACCCCGATTGCCCGAATACTCAATGAATGCCCGGATAAGCAACATCAATTCTGGATGCAATGTTTTCAATAGGGACGGGGTTCCAAATAATATATGGGCAAATAATCTCATGCCAATATATCAATGACATGTGAACCAAATTCGAGGCCATTGAATGCTCAAGTGAGATAGTGTGCGTGCAAAAGCACGAATTCAAGTGATCAAACACTATCCGATCGACTATAGGTGATACGGGCTAACCAAGTGCTTTCTATCAACTTTTCATTCACAAGCTTAAATCGATCTATGAACTCATATCAAGACATCAACTCACATAACAGTCATCACAACACTAATCAACGGCCATCAATCAAGAGTAAGTACACTCAAGCATCCAACTTCCTTGGTTCACCTTTTTTTTTTTATTTTTTTATTTTTTTGGATTTTCAAGACTCTAAATATAAACAAGACAAGTAACAAAGTAATCCCTCCCCCCAACTTGAATGCACAAATAATAAAAGATAAGGACATAAATAAAGAAAGAGGAAATAGATCACCTTGAACTAGCGAACAACACGAGAAAAATAGGTTGGGAAAGAGACCCCCAACTTGAACCAAGCAACTTGCATGTGTTAGTCCGCAAGACACAAAAACATAACAAAAAGAACACGGGGAAAGAAGAAAAAAAACTAAAAGAGAAAATCTAAAAAGAAAGAAAAACTACAAACTAAATGTAAAATAGAGTAAACAATAAATAAAAAAAACTACGCCTACGTGGATTTTGAACTTCCGAAACCCCCAAGGTGATCTGCCGAAAGGTGGAGCCGGGGGGACTGGGCCGTCGAGGGTTGGGCTTTATCCCTACACAGAAGTCGAATACGGCTCGGCAAGCCGAAGAAGCCGAAAGGGCACAATTGCCTCAGCCATTGTATAAGTGATTCCTATCAGACCTCAGTATTGTGACCTCTTGGCATGATACGGTGCTCGGCCCAAAGGCCATATGAGCAACCTAGCCATGTACCCTAGGTGTCTGTGCTGAGAGGATCTTGGCGCCGAAGGGTTCAACCCCTATGTGATAAGGGCTAACTCAGCACAAGCACGGTGCATGTGAATAAAGAGACACGTTCTTGTAACCGATTGCTATCATGACAATGACGTCAGCCGGACGTTCTTGTATTTTCATTTCCATCAACTCAATTTGATTTATATGTGGTAAGAATTATGAAAAGAGTTAGTAACTTTCCCCCTACATTTTGGTGAAATTACAGGGCATAAGGGGTCCATACGTCACTTATTTTTCAAATCTTGTTGTCACATAAGGGGTCCATACGTCACTTATTTTTCAAATCTTGTTGTCACATAAGGGGTCCATACGTCACTTATTTTTCAAATCATGTTGTCACTTCTGGTTATTAAAAGTGAATCATATTCTCAGCCATTTGAATTTACCTGCCTTTCAATAGCATTGTTTTCCAAATTGCTTGACAAAACGTGAATGTAATTATGGTTACTACTAAGGAAGTCCAAGGTAATAACATATTTTGTTTGATAAAATGAGTTTAGCATGTTTTTTAGGCTAAATACTTATTAGAACGACGTAGTTTTTGTTGCTTGCGTGTATGTGAAAAAAGGAGTAGACATAGTTTTCGTAAACTAAGAGAAGAAAGGAGTATAACGCATATTTATAATTACATTTACTTGACTCAGAACTGGGCAGGGGATTCTTTAGGAGACGAAAGACCAGTTGAATTTATGAGTCCATCTGCAGATGGGAAACTTGTTTCAAGGCTTCAACGTATCCATGTATCATGCCTTGGTAGATTTTCACCTTGCCCTTCATCCTTGCTAGATTTGACATTGACTACCCTGGGCCCCACCCCACCCTCTCCCCCAATTGCCCCCAGACCCCCACCCCCGGCCGAAATTTTTTTTTTTTTGTTCTAATTTTATTAATTTCATTTACTAACTTTATTTATTTAATTAGTCATTTAATTTGGTTTATTCAAATTACATTTGCAAGTAAATTATTATTTTAAATTGACATTAAAATTTGACTTTATATTTAGAAACTATATTATTTTAATTAGTTAATTAATTTTTTTCAAGCTCGAGTTCTTTAGAAACTAAACGTTTAATATTTGGTTCGATTCAGCTCGTTTACAAGTCCAGACATACATAGAGACCAAACTAATGAGAACACTCGGTATCATTCCAATTTTGTCGAATGTTGCCAAAGGGACAAATTAATGAGAACTCTGTGCACACTTTTCTCATGAAGTTGCAAGTACGATTCTGGGAGAAGGATGAGAAGTAAAATCAATATCCCAGGTGATCTCACAAAAACTAACATAAGTGTAGTGTGTACCGAAGAACTTGTCCACCAACAAAGTGTAGAATTCGTCGTCCGAATTGCTCACCTGAAATCAGTAGATTGGCAAAGGATGAATCATTAATTAGTGTGGCAAATGAATGAGAAAATCAATAGAGAATAAACAGAAAACCTATTCCAAAGCAAAGTACAAATAAAGAGCTCTCTATGATTCAGAGAATCCAACTTTAACTAAATTTTTACTTTCGCTGCTCAATCAAAACAAAGAAACCAAACAACTCCATGGTCCTAACACAAATACAAACCGAAATGACCAGTCAAAGAAAAAAAAATCAATTTCCAATTGTTATGGACCCAAAACCAAACAAAAGCGTTAGAAAGACTTCGACAAAAGGTTCAAACAAATACTGTAGTTATTAGAAACATAACATTGAATGGATTCAACAGGTGTTCATAAGTTCAAATTTCCAATACAAAAGATATTAATAAAAGATATAAATAAATATTTAAATAAAATAAATGAATTAAATAAAAAAAACTACATAAAACAAAATAAATGAATTAAATAATTAAATGAATTAATATAAAGAAATGAGTTAACTAAATAAAAGAAATAAAGAAATAAATTAATATTAATAATAGAAAAAAGATATTAATAAAAGATATAAATAAATATTTAAATAAAAGAAATGAATTAAATAAAAAACTAAATAAAACAAAATAAATGAATTAAATAATTAAATGAATTAATATAAAGAAATGAGTTAACTAAATAAAAGAAATAAAGAAATAAATTAATATTAATAATAGAAAAAAGATATTAATAAAAGATATAAATAAATATTTAAATAAAAGAAATGAATTAAATTAAAAAAAACTAAATAAAACAAAATAAATGAATTAAATAATTAAATGAATTAATATAAAGAAATGAGTTAACTAAATAAAAGAAATAAAAGAAATAAATTAATTAATATTAATAATAAAGTTATTGTAATTAAAGGAATAGATAGGGGTAAAATTGTAATTAGGGGTGGGGCCGGGTGGGGAGGACGCGGGTGTCGGGGGGGGCATTTTGCTTTATGGGTATCGCTGGTGGTGGAAGATGGAAAGAAGAGGGAGAAAGGGTCTGGTATGTGGTAGACGATGGGAAGGGAAAGAGAGAGTACACCATGATTTGGATGTGTTGGAGCGAAGCCCTTAAAAGTGCAATGTATTTATGGGATTGCCATCGCGAGAGATGTAGATGTAGGGGGCTTATGTAATCTCAACCATATATGTGATCAGTATTGAACAGTCCTGATTTATATAGAGAAAATGTGTATATTTGAAGGGGTGTGATTTCCACACCCCCCAAATTGTTATCCACACCCCCTTTTTTGTCTTCTAGTGAAATTTTTATGTGTAAAAATGTCACTAAAAGACAAAAAGGGGGTGTGGATAACAATATGGGGAGTGTGAATATCAATTACCTATTTGAAAAGCACTCTAATTTGTTATATAGATATTAGCAATGAAAATACACTAACTTTTTGGACCCAATGGTACTCATCTATCCCCCATTATAAAGTGAAGAACATAGAATGACGTAGCTATGGACAAATTGAATGCTATAAGGTTGAAAGTATTTAAAAGTCATTATTCTGAACAGTTGCGACGTGATCAAGCAGTAAATGGCCTTTGTCAGTGTACAAAAAGGATGGATAATCCTACGGGTACAGAGGGGTTGGTATAGAAAATATACCGAGCCCTCTCGGAGACCCACTTTTGGGTCCGACACGAGTGATCCGAACCGTTCATTGTTCTTAGAAAACTTTAAATGTTGTTTGAAACGGTGGGACTTTGGTTCAAGCACTTCTAACCGTCCGATTGAGCTGATTTTTTGTGGGGCCCCTCGGAAAAGTTTTCTAAGAACAATGAACGGTTCGAATCACTCGTATGGGACCCAAAAGTGGGTCCCCGAGAGGGCTCGGTACATTTTCTGTACCAAACCCTCTGTACCCCCAGCAGGGTCCAAAAAGGATCCTTTCACAAAAAAAAAAAAGGTGTACAAAAAGGTTAATCACGAATTTTGCACCATCCTCGGAATTTTCATAGACCTTTAAACTACATAGTCAAATGGAACAGAGTATCCGCTGCCTCCTAATCTGAACCACCCATCGTACTGTGACTACTGTCTATGACTCTACCGTTACCCTAGCATAACCGTCCTCTTTACCCTAAAATGCTTTGCGACGACTTCAAAGAAAGCCGCACAGATCGGTCTTCGTCTGTCTTGGCGTCTATGCGACTAATCTCCTAGGGTTTCCTATTTCACTAACTCAGGTACTCTTTCGCCCTTTCTCTCTCTGTTCCTTGGGTTTCTCTCGAACATCATCAGGTCGAATTTGTTTCCCAATCTCATTTCTCCTAGATTTGATTTAAGATCTGGTGAGTTTTGTATATGTTGACTGAAATTCGTTTTTCTGCATTCAGTGTTAAGTTTGGTTGGATTACCCAATCCTGCCACGGGTTTTATTTTAGATCTGCAGCTGGATGATGAATACAAGGCTTGAAATTTTATTTTATTTTTGTGAAAATTTTGGATGATAGTTGTAAGGCTGACTCTTTATGGTGAATATCATTTTTCCCTTCTTTTATTTGAAATGAAGTTTTCAGGCTTTTCTTGATCATGTTTTGGTTTGGAAAAGGGAAGAACTCATCTGATAAAAACTTTAGCAAGGCTGGTTTGAAGGTTTTTTTTTGTATGAGCAGATTAGATCATTTGTTTCATATTTTCATTAAAATTAGGTTACTGGCAGCATACCTATGTGGTAATAGTGGTCTTGCTTTGTTTTCCCCACATGGAGTTATATCTCGTTCGGTTAGCTAGATGACGACACATTTGAAGTCATAAAAGTGACAATTTTATCCGAACTAGTTTTGTAGCCATCCCCAGATTTCATGTTTGATTAGAGTTCTAGGATTCAAATGATGGAACGAGTTTTTCATAGATTGGTCATTGTGATGGGTTACGCGTGCCGTGGACTCAATTGCAATGAATGTATTGTAAAATTCTACTGGAAGACACCACAAATGTCTGAAATAGACTCAATGGCAAACGAGCGGTGTGTTCATTACAACTGAATGCAATCACTAATTGTTTAAATCAAGTCTATTGCAATGGGTGACCTATATCTTGAACTACTACTGAAAACAATCGATAATGGCTGAAATAGACTCAATGGCGTCGAGTGACTTGTACTTCAAATTAGTACTCAAAGAAAGGGGCCATTTAGAGTTTGGGTCAACCAAAGAAATGGGCCATGGGGCCATGATGGTCCTATCTTTTTGTATAAGGTTGCTGTAGTACTGATTGTAAGGCTTTCATTTTCGTTTCCATTACAGATGCTGTAATTTGGTGTCATCTGGTTGATACATGGATGTCCAGCGTGACCTTTGTTATTGTTGGGACCAATTTGTGTATCCAGTATCCATCATGTTTGTATTGCTATAGAATTAATTGAACAACATGTACATGAGGCCTTTTTTAATTTTTATTTGCCAGTTGGGATACATTTCTGGAAGTTGTCTTCTTTTCCATTTTCTCTTACTTCTTGAAATTATCTCTCTCTACAGATAATATATCACAATGAGTCGTCAACAGGATCCGCAACGCCCACTCTTCTCGTTTGGCAATCCATTCAAAATGCTACTGCCTAAGGGCTCGTACTTGTCTCCTACGCTTCTTGCATTGTTGAGCGATTTTGAGTTAGCCTTGGCAGAGAGACTTAGGAATCTTATGCCAAAAGATAGGGAAGATGTCCTTAGCTTATCATGGATGAGAGTTGCCATGGAGTTGCTTTGTCAAACTCACACTGACATAAAAACAGTTATAACTGAACTCGAACTTCCTGTTTGTGATTGGGATGATAAATGGATTGATGCGTATTTTGACGATAGTGTGAAACTGCTTGATATTTGCAATGCTTTCAGTTCTGAGCTCTCACGGCTCAACCAGGGTAATCTCTTGCTTCAATGCGCACTGGATAAAATCGATGCTGACAATTCAGACCGGTTTGTAAAGGCCAATTCTTCACTTGATGGCTGGAGTCGGCACATTAGTTCTAAGAATCCTAGACTTGGGAATTGTTTTCCAATCTTAGACAGTCTTATTGGCACACTTAACCGGCCTAAGGTCAAGAATTCACCCAAAGGCAAGGTTTTGATGCTGGCCATGTATGGAGTTAAGGTGGTTACTGTGTTTGTCTCTAGCATCATTGCTGCTTCCTTCTCAGGTTCTGCAAATAAGTTGATAGATATACAGGTGTTAGAGACATGCTTGTGGGCAGATGCTTTCACCGATGTGCAGGCTTATATAAATGGGGAGACTAGAAATATGTTATCCAGTGGGCGGGTTACAGCATTAAAAGAATTTGAATCAGTTGATACAAGTGTTAAGAAGCTGCATCCAATGATACAGGATGGGGTGGGTCCTATTGAAGCTGAAGCCGTCAAAAATTCTGCTTCAGATTTACGAAAGAAGGCAGCTAAGCTTTCACAAGGACTAGATCTTCTTGCGGAAGAAGTAGATGGCTTCTTCCAAATTCTTCTAAGTGGGCGCGACGCTTTGCTTTGTAATCTCAGAAGGGTTAGTACTGTCACTGATACAAAGCAAGAGAGCAACAATGGACGTGGGCAAACTGTAAAGAGCTAATTAAATTCCCTCCCGTGCGGATGGGTTTAGGTATGGGCTCTTAATTTACGTGGTTGGTTAGAAGACACTCTATTATTACACATGCTGTTTGTTATGGTGTAACTTGCGGCGTGTATTGTTTAGAATTTTATGTCTAGGTGTGTATTTTAAGAGGTCTGGTACAGTACCAGAAAACTTTCCCATAAAATCACCCAGAAAATGCATCAAACGGGTGAAATTCACCCGGTGCACTGTTCAAAAACTGTACCGGATGAATTTGACCCGTTGGATGCATTTTGTGGGTGAGTTTATGGGAAAGCTTTATGGTACTAAACACTTTCCCGTTATTAAATCTCCTACCTCTTTGCTTTCTGTTTCTGCTGGCCCAAATAGCAAACACACAGAGGGGGTGAATTTGGTTCTTAAATACAAAACGCATTAACTAACTAAATGCAATTCCTAATAAGAAATAGGAGTAGTTACTGCAACAGATTGAGCTAGCTCAATGTAGAACAGAGAGCACAAAATCAATAAACAGAAGTGCAATTATCTAGGGGCTGTTTGGTAACGTTTTTGTTTTTTGTTTTTTGTTTTTCGTTTTTTCAAAACTAAAAACAAAAATGTGTTTTGCAATTTATTTATGTTTTGTGTTTATTAAAAACGTTTTCAAAATTTCTGAAAGTTTTCAAAACACAAAAAAGGTAATTTGTCTTGTTTTTAAAACAGGGTTGTTTAAGAACAAAAAACAGAAGACAAAAATTTTATTACCGAACATGTTTTTTTGTTTTTGTTTTTATAAACAATAAACATGATTCTAATTTTAGATTTTTAAAAACAAAAAACAGAAATTAAAAACGTTACCAAACGCACCCATGGTAACGCACCCTTAGTGTTCAATATTCAAAACAAGTTAACCAATCATGTTATTGTTCTAGTGGTTATACAACAGTCAATGATAGGTCAAGTTACTCATGCAATTGTGATATGACAAACATAAAGTAAATGAATATGGAAAAGAGAAATCAAATGCAAATACTTAATTGTGGTTTGGTTTGCAACTTCACAGCATAGTGCCGTAGTTCACTCTCAAAGTGTCTAACTTAGGATTTGTTGGACTATCTCCAATAGTTACAATTCTTCTAACTTCGCGAGTGCTAGACAACCTTTACAACGAGCAATCTATCTCCGATCAATGTAGCTATTTTTTATTCTGGTTTTATTCATGCCTAAACCAACTAGTTTTGACTCCGGTGCTAGTAATATCTAACTCCCAAGTAATTTCTCTCCAAAATCACTCACATAAAGATCATCTCTCACAAAAAGTATGATTAAAGGGTGTATAATCCCTTCTACAATGAACGTTTAACTCACAAAACAACACTCTCTTTTAAGTGTGGATAAAAGCAAGATGAAGCTTGGAGTTGACAGAGAAGGCCCAATGCAGATTTTGTTCTTACATTTCCTTCTTTTTGGCTGTATTTATACTTGGAGAGAATGAGATGATGAAAATTTTGAAAATAAAATTGTCCTTAATCTTTGTCCTTTATTCGAAATCTTGACTATTGGAGATAGTGATTTGGTTGAAGACATCTTTTGACCCCGCCTTGATTTTTTTTTTATCCACAATGGCAGTAGTACATTGGGTAGGAAGCTTTTTTCTCCATTGCCGGCAGTTTTACATGGTTAGGATAGAACACGTTTTTTTCCTCTCGACAAATTAATGCTTATATAAGCAAAATTTCGCCAAAGGAATTTGTTAGAACTTATCCCAAATTCGTTAACTATAACCTCCAAAAACTAGTATATGAGCCTAGCTAGGAGGCTTCTCTACTTATTTGTCAATTGGTTTTGAGATAGATGCTTTAACTTGGAATTAGTGCTTAGGTTACAAGAGGTCTTGAGTTCCAGTCTCTATTTGCATTTGTTCCCCCAGTATGTATGGATTATTTGTATCTCCACGTGCGAGACATGGTTGTCCGTGAGGGATTGTGTTCGATAACTTAATAATACATTGTTGAGCGTTCTTTAATGAGGGGCATTAATGTCATTTTCATGGTTGAAATTCTTTTTGCCCTAGCTGGACCTTTCTTGAGTTTTTGGGATGTTTTTAAGACATGTAATTTTTGGGCTGTGAGAGAATTTTTTTTTTTTTTTTAGGTCAAGTACAAGTTTTGCTAAAATTTTTAGAGAAGCCTCTTGACTTTCAATAAAAAAAAATGGGCCATAGTTTTTAAAAACGTTTGGTACATGATATGTATCCTACGTTTCATATCGTCACATTCAAAAAATAATACACGTCCCACCCCGCATCTTTTTTAATAGAAATCCTACGATACGATAGCGTATCCTACGATATATGCTCGCATCCTGATTCGATACGTATCATACAATTACTTATCGGGAAAACGTCGAACTTTATTTTGAAAAACGGAACCCCAAACGCATTAATCTAAGCAGTTTGAGTTTCCTATTTGCTAAAATCTTCTAAATTAACATTTGCTAAAATCAGCAAATGAGGAAGAATCTTTTTGTGAGAGATAAAATCAAAGATTTTAGCAAACGTTGATTTTAGCTGATTTTATCAAACGAGACTAATTATGGCGACATGCAAACCATTTGATAGGAATCCAACCTCAATGAGAGCTTGAATTGAAAAAAATAACCATACTTAGATTTTTTTTTTCCTGAATCATATAAGTACTCCCTCCGTCCCTTTTTAAATGTGTTGCTTCGTAAATCCAACTTATTAAAAAAACATCATCATTACACCTTTCACATCAACTTTTTCACTTTCCACATCAACTTTTACCACCACTTTCCAAAATTATCCTTCACCCTTACCCATTGACTTTTTACCCACTAACTTTTCAAAAGGGCAAAATGATAATTCTTCAAACTTTTACCCATTAACTTTTCAAAACACACACTTATTAAGGGACAGCCCAAAATGGAAATGTCAACACTTAAAAAGGGACGGAGGGAGTACTATTCTTCTTCTCCTTCTTCTTCTTCTTCTTCTTCTTCTTCTTCTTTTTTTCCCTAACTTAGGCAACAAAAAGTCTTAATGTAAAAGACTCAAATGAAGAGACTTGAAATTTTGTATCTGTAAAACTTTTTTCCAACTGTAAGTATAGTTTGTTGGTGCTAATAGGTATAAATATTTTTAATTGTATATTAATTTTGGGGCTTTGTCAATTGAGCTTATACTTGCTTGTGCCAAAATTCAAAACCTAATTAAAAAAATATTATTGAAAGGAGATATAGTTTCTAGATGCTCTAGAATATCTAGCTTCTAAAAGTTCTAGAATATCACTATAAAATATCTAGATTTTTCTTGAGAATTAGAAACATGTGTAATTTTAGAATGTATCTCAAAGTATATCTTGTAAGAAAATATCTTTGGATTAGAGTCTTCCATGGAGTAGTATAAATATGGATGGATTATAGGCTTATAGCCATTTTGTACCAAAACAAAAAAAGTTCCGGGCCAAGTGTATTGTGATTACTCTCCTTCCCCACTCGTCTTAATATTTCTCCCTCCTCGAAAATCTTGTCCAACTGAACATTAGAAATTCCTACACTTCCAAAAAACAAGAAACATATCTTAAGATACGCGATACATATCCTCACATGATTAGCCCAATTTGGAAACACTGAAATAGACTAGTTTGCAGTACTTGGGACGGTTTTTTGGGTGTTATTAAAACAACGTTGAGCTGTGAGCTCCAAACCCACTAGGGTTTTGAAGATTTGGAGGTTTGCGCCCTGATGATGATTCAATCCCATGGCGCCTATCATCCCTCTGTCGCTGTTGTATGCACGAAGAGGCTAACTAAAGCTGTTGTTTACATTATATTCAGATCTTAATAGAGACCAGATTCAGGTACTTCTCTAGGATATGTAATAGCAGCAAACTTTGGTGTATTAATATTATTTTTTTTTTTCAAATTTTTTTACAGCAGTTTAAAAATCTCATTGAGAAGAAAAAAACGGGTGTAAATTTTTTTCAATAAAAAATCTCATAAACACTTTTTTTTTAGTAGAAAATGTACGATTTCTCAAAAAGGAAGATTAAATTTCTAGCGAGGGTATTAAACATTTATGACCATATATCATATTATCATTGTAGGGACTATACACTCGGTCACAGTGTTACGAGTTCCACCAGGATGTGTAACAAAAAGAGACTTTAGGAGCCAACGTGGCAGTGCCGTCGGGCACTGAACAATTTTTCCATCAGTAATCCACCAAGGAGGCATGCCACCATAATTTACAAACAATTTTTCCATCAGTAACCCACCAAATTTACAAAATAAAACTTGAGGAAATAATTACATAAATTACTTTTTTTTTTAAAGAGTTTAGTGTGTTTTCTAAATTTTTAAAGTGTTTTTACGACAGAGAAATAGAGTGGGGGGTAAAAAAGCTCCTTAAAACAAGTATTTGTGGCATAAAAAGCTCATTATACGAAGCATAAAGGGTAATTGTCTTTGCGTAAAACGGGGCAGAATCAATTTAAAAAGTGAGGTGTATTGATTGGGAAGTGAAAATACTAGAACAATGCTAAGAAAACAGCCGGACACAATCACGAACACAACCCTTCAGATATACGCAGTGTTCTAAAAGTCGCTAGTCGCTCCCAGGTCGGATGGCTGCCGACTAGCGACTCGGGGACTAGTCGGCTAGATTTTTTTTTTTTTAAATCATATATTCTCCTTCATCCTTAATAAGTTTTGAGTAAGTAGAATAACATAAGTAGCACATCCTCAAATAAAAACATACAAACTAAGTAAAACAAAATAGTCAACTACAATGTTCGATGCGCTAAGTTCAAAAACAAATGAAACTAAGTAGCACAAAATCAATAGTCAATCATTCCTCCTCCTCTTCTCCATATCCCTCCAAGACTTGCTCTCCATCGGACTCAAACTCATAATCTTCATCTTCCTCTTCGTTGTCATCTTCCGACACAAACTCGTCTTCATCTAGTTCTCTCACATTTCTACCACTTCTTCTAGGTTGAAGGACCTCATCCGCTCCCATAGCTTCCCCAACCATATCCCATGTAAGTCCCGAACCCGGCTCAACTTCCTCGTCACCACCTTCAACAATCCATCCTTGTGCATTTGTTGCTTCACTAGCAAGTAGGACATCCCTCTCCTTTACCCTTCTTTTCTTGTTGACAAGTTTGGCATTGAATTGGACATACACTAGATTGTTCAATCTTGTTGCATCAAGTCTATTCCTTTTCTTCGTATGTATCTATACATTAAAGAAAATTCTCAAGTTAATATACTCTAAATTCTTACCCTTTTAAAAAAATTACAACACATAATAGAGAGAGGGAATATGTACTTACTCCCTCAAAGGTGCTCCAATTTCTCTCACACCCGGATGAACTCGAAGTCAAAGAGAGAATTCTAATGGCCATTTTTTTCAAGTTAGGTGTATGATTGCCATAGTTAGACCACCATCCAACTAATCATGAAAGAAGCACAATTCAATTAGTAATTTAGTACTAACTATAAGTTACTCCCTCCGTCCCTTTTTAAATGTGTTACTTCGTAAATCCAACTTATTAAAGAAACATCATCATTACACCTTTCACATCAACTTTTTCCTCCACTTTACACTTTTCACATCAATTTTTACCTCTACTTTCCAAAATTATCCTCCACTTTTACCCATTAACTCTTTACCAACTAACTTTTCAAAAGGGCAAAATGATAATTGTACAAACTTTTACCCATTAACTTTTCAAACTACACACTTATTTAGGGACATCCCAAAATGGAAAGTTAAACACTTAAAAAGGGACGGAGGGAGTACTTGATTGGAAAAAAAAAACTAAGCTACTAAGAAAGTAATTACTAAGTTACCCGGATCATAAGTGTCATATAGTTAGTAATTTAGTACTAACTATAAGTTACTTGATGTGAGAAGAATGATGACACTTATGATCTGGGTAACTTAGTAATTACTTTCTTAGTAGCTTAGTTTTTTTTTTTCCAATCAAGTAACTTATAGTTAGTACTAAATTACTAATTGAATTGTGCTTCTTTCATGATTAGTTGGATGGTGGTCTAACTATGGCAATCATACACCTAACTTGAAAAAAATGGTCATTAGAATTCTCTCTTTGACTTCGAGTTCATCCGGGTGTGAGAGAAATTGGAGCACCTTTGAAGGAGTAAGTACATATTCCCTCTCTCTATTATGTGTTGTAATTTTTTTAAAAGGGTAAGAATTTAGAGTATATTAACTTGAGAATTTTCTTTAATGTATAGATACATACGAAGAAAAGGAATAGACTTGATGCAACAAGATTGAACAATCTAGTGTATGTCCAATTCAATGCCAAACTTGTCAACAAGAAAAGAAGGGTAAAGGAGAGGGATGTCCTACTTGCTAGTGAAGCAACAAATGCACAAGGATGGATTGTTGAAGGTGGTGACGAGGAAGTTGAGCCGGGTTCGGGACTTACATGGGATATGGTTGGGGAAGCTATGGGAGCGGATGAGGTCCTTCAACCTAGAAGAAGTGGTAGAAATGTGAGAGAACTAGATGAAGACGAGTTTGTGTCGGAAGATGACAACGAAGAGGAAGATGAAGATTATGAGTTTGAGTCCGATGGAGAGCAAGTCTTGGAGGGATATGGAGAAGAGGAGGAGGAATGATTGACTATTGATTTTGTGCTACTTAGTTTCATTTGTTTTTGAACTTAGCGCATCGAACATTGTAGTTGACTATTTTGTTTTACTTAGTTTGTATGTTTTTATTTGAGGATGTGCTACTTATGTTATTCTACTTACTCAAAACTTATTACGGATGAAGGAGAATATATAATTTAAAAAAAAAAAATCTAGCCGACTAGTCCCTGACTAGTCCCCTAGTCGCTAGTCGGCAGCCATCTGACCTGGGAGCGACTAGCGACTTTTAGAACACTGATCATATTCAACTAGTCAAGGTTTGGTTTTCCCCTCAATTTCTTGGTTCACTTGGTCTATTTTCCCCTCAAATTCACTATTTTCACCGGAAGGTTGTTGATCTCTATGAACAGGACGAGTTTAAATTCCAGAACTCCGTTCAACTTGATACAGGGAACAATATTACTTTGTTGGATTGGATGAATCGAATTCATAACCCAGCCTTTCGCCAGATAATTTGCTACAAAGGGGGAATAAACATCAGAAGGAGTTACATGTTTCCCCATGGCTCGGTTGAGTTCACTCGGAACTCATTCGGCCATGTAAGAAAAACTCAGGCCTACAGGGGCTTTTATGTTGGTGATGGTCGTGTATTGAAATTGCTGGTGGAGGAAATTCCAGAAGTGGTTCCTGTTTGGTTTTTAGAAAATTTCCAAGCTTTTGGCTTAGAAAATGACAATCAACGGGTCCAATTTGATGTAATTTTTAGCAGACAAACCAAGCTCCTTATCGTAGGAAAATAGGCTGTTGACTTGATTGTGGATCTTCTACTGCTAGAAACGGATTATTGGTTTTTTCATTGTCCTAATTCAAATTTTTTTTGCATTTGTTAGTTTTGCGTCAAGATTTTGTGGTTTCTGGATTCCTCTCGACGAGACGAATCTAACAAGTATAAAATTATGGTCAAAACTCAAATTTTTTTTAATAAAGCCAAAATTGTACCAATAATCCAGGTATTTCGGCTTTATTCAAAAAAATATTTGGTTTGACCATAAATTTATACTTGCTAGATTCATCTCGTCGAGAGAAATCCAGAAACCACAAAATCTTGACGCAAAACTAACAAATGCAAAAAAAAAATGTGAATAATGACAAAATGAAAAAACCAATAATCCATTTTTGATTTTTTTCCCAAATCACCCCTTAGCAGTAGAAGATCCACAATCATGTCAACAACCTATTTTCCTAGGATAAGGAGCTTAGTTTGTCTGCTAAAAATTGCATCAAATGGGACCTGTTGATTGTTATTTTCCAAGCCAAAAGTTTGGAAAATTTCTAAAAACCAAACAGGAATCACTTCAGAAATTTCCTCCACCAGCAATTTCAATACACGACCATCACCAACATAAAAGCCCCTGTAGGCCTGATTCTTTCTTACATGGCCGAATGAGTTCCGAGTGAACTCAACCGAGCCATGGGGAAAGAATGAGAAGCCTCACACTGTGACTGCTATAAAATTTATGAAGCATTTTCTAGTCTAGGGAAAGTATGTTGTGGTTAAAGAGTGATAGTGTGATCCAATTTGTAAAAAATCTATTATTGTTTCTTCCGTTTATATGTCCCGAGAACAGGGTAGTTGTATACAGGTCCTCTCTTTTGGTTTACACTGCGATGCTTTGACTTTGCTAATTAAAAATAAAGCCCACAACTCAGTCTATCCGATCCGATATCGATAATTCGATTCCTAATCAGATCGGATTCGGATATTACCGGATTGGATCCGGCAATAATCCGATCCAAATCTCAAAATGAGTTTTTATTTTTTAATGTTTTCCATCCCCTAAATTATTCACATTTTTCTTTGGCGCCCCTAAATTATGAAAACCACAAATTTATCCCCTAAACTATTTGATTGCAACTCATTTTGTTCAATTGTAACAACATCCACTTTTTGAACAGAAAACTGTTTGTATGCACAGATCTGTGTGTGCAGATTGCGACATAGAGCCCACTTCGGGGCCCACATGAACAATCTAATCCATTTATTAATTTTAAAATATGTTTTCGAGTGATCTCCTAAAAAAATTGCTCAATCGGATAATTCTAAGTGCTTGATCTGACTTTCCAATTTTTGATTAAGTGTTTAAGGCTATAAAAAATTAGAAGCTTGGATCAAGCATTTAGAGATATTCGATTGAGCTGAATTTTTTTTTACATAGGCTACTCGAAAACATATTTTCAAAGTAATGAACGTCTCATATTGTATGTGGAATCCCAAAGTGGGCCCCACAGACCGATTTGTTTTCACAGTTACGTGTCTTGAAAAGGTTTCCATCCAAAAAAATGGATGATGTTATAATAATTGGACGAAATGGGTTGCAATCAAATATTTTAGAGGATAAATTTGTGGTTTTTGTAATTTAGGGATGACAGAAAAAAAAAAAGTGAATAATTTAGGGGATGAAAACAGGGTACTAAATGTTGGCTGCTATATATTGTCAAAATCACTCATCAACTGATTTTTTTTTAAAACAAATTAAACACGTTAAGAAATTTTTTTGATAAAAAATTGATCTTAATAATTCAGAATATTATTGTTGATAAGTTCCATCTTTGTGTATTGAAATCGTCAATTACCTTTGTAGTCAATTACATTTATCATCGTCTTTTTTAAAATTCTAGTTGGTCAATTATAATCCCCTCTTTAAATACTTGCTGTTGTAATATTCTATAATCATATTGCCTGTCCAAAAACACCCATCTTACGATCTTCTTCTTCTTCCCAACATTATCATCTTTGAAAAAAAAAAAAAAACACTCACCACAAGACGTGCCTGCCTTCACAGTTCACCCACCAGGCCACCATTATCATCCCCTTCTCTTCTTCTTCTCTTTTTCTACACCTCCCACCTCAAACCCTAAAATACTTTCACTCCTCACCCCATTTCTCACCATCTCCCTCAATGGAGAACCCAATGGAGTCTTCCATGGAAGGATCTTCCCCTTCCAATGTTGACACACTACTCTCATATTTTCAAATGGAAGAAATGGCAATGGGGCTTAATTTTTTTATTAGAAGCGGCATGGAGGTTGACAAGGAAGATGATGGGAAGAAAATGGTGGTTTGCGAGGCAAAAGCAACCGAAGAGGTAAGAGCTAGATTTCACTTTTGTGTTTTTTGTAGTCTGTAATTCAGATTCCTAGTATTGAATTTACATAATGTTTTTAGAATTTAAAGCTTGAAAGATGTACCTTACTTCGGATTGTAAAACATGAATGACATGTTTGAAAACCATTAGGTTTAAATTCCCGCCATATATGTTTCATTTGTTTGAAACCAAAATTTGTTTATATATTCAAAAGTTAAAATATGAATTTATACACAAAATAAATCAATTATTTATATCTGAATCATAGTGACAGGTCATCTTTTAAAATTTGAATTTGTGGCATGTGTTCAATTGTTAAAGTGACAGGTCATCTTTTAAAATTTGAATTTGTGGCATGTGTTCAATTGTTAAAACCTGAGTTTCAAGTAACAATTCATGTTTTCCTTACCGAAATGTTTGCAGATTTTTTTTCACATGATTGTTTGTTTTGTTCAGTGCGACCCTTCAATGCATGATAGCCACATAGGCCCACCTCCTTCTTGGTTATCATGGCTATCATGCGTTGAAGCGTCACACTGAACAAAACAAAAAACATATGAAAAAAATAATCAGTAAATATTTCGGTAAGGAAAACATGAATTGTTACCTAAACATAAAATTTTAATAATTGAACACATGTCACAAATTCAAATGCTAAAAGATGAACTGTTTACTACTTTTCAGATGTAAACAATTGATTTAAATTAATAAATCCTATATTTGCTCGTGTTTAGATTTTACAAGTTGAAGTAAGTGTTTGAATTCATATTTTAACTTCTAAATATATAAACAAAATTCGGTTTCAAAACAATGAAACATATGGTGGTAATTTAGACCTAATGGTTTCAAACATATCATTCATGTTTTACAATCTGAAGTAAGCTATATCTTTCAAACATTAAATGTTGAAAACATTGTGCAAGTTCAATATTGGAAATCTGAATTGCAGACGACAAGAAACGCAAAAGTGAAATCTGGGTCTTACCTCTTGGGTTGCTTTTGCCTCCCAAACCACCATTTTTTCCCCATCATCTTCCTTGTCGACCTCTATGCCGCTTGTAATTGAAAAATGGAGCCCCATTGCCGTTTCCTGCATTTCAAAATATGAGAGTAGTGGGTCAATGGAAGGGGAAGAACCTTCCATGTATGGCTCCATTGGGTTCTCCATTGTGGGAGAGCTGAGGAATGGGGAGGGGAGTGAATGTATTTTAGGGTTTGAGGTGGGAAGTGTAGAAGACGAAAAGATGAATGGGTTAGAATTACAAATTTGTGTTTTAAGTTTTTAGTGTGTTGAATTTAGCTAATCCATGGTTGTTAATAGTATCACCCTAGAAGTAGTACTACTTTCTGGAAAAACCCTCACTAGCGAGTCCAATGAGAATGGATAATTGGCTATAGCCATTTGCTCACTTTTATCATCAAAAAGTGGGTAATTAACTTTAATAGTCAAATTTTGGCACATGAACTCTAATGGTAGGTTTTAAAATAGAACTAAATAGTTTCAAATGTTAACTAACTTTCTCCCCACCTCATTTTCTCTTAATTTCTCAATCCCACTTCAACTACTTCTGTCCCATAACATTACTTTGGATTTGTTATTAAAAAAATGATGATATTAAGGTCTATTTTGGCCTAATAAGTCACCAAACTTATTTTCGGTCTATATATAATTAATGGGCCGTCCACTCGGCCCAAGCTAATCCTGTGAAGTGGTGGCGTTAGAACGGTAATGTAATATTTGATTATTATTATGTGCAATTTGTTACAATACTTTGCTTAAATATATGAGTAAAATATAGCTTATTTTTTAGGGGAAAAAAAAAAAAGAATGCAATGCATACACGATCAAGTGATAAGCCGGATACTTTCGTGTCTTTTTTTTTTTGTCAAAGTTTGACTTGCACACGCATCGCGTGTGCCCCAACTTCTAGTTCTAAGAAACTCAGCCCTTTTGTCCACAACCAAAAAAAAAAAAAAAAAAAACTCTCAGCCCAGGAGAGCATCTCAGGATTTGTAGATGTAGCCTATAATACTCTCCAAGTTACTCAAACGACTGTCCAGAATTTGTTCTTTTCTTTTGATGATTTGACCATATGACAACTTCTTATTTCTCTTCCATTTCCATTTTCGTATGAAGTGGAGCCAGAATTTTAGGTTTGTGGGGTTAAAAATTAAATCTATATACAAGTTATTTTTCTTTTTGCTCATGCAAATGAATAACTAAAATTAAGAGGTTAACTAACTATAACGTAGATTTAGAGTGATATATATATTATCGAAAAACTTCTAATCCACACCTCCCGGAAATAAGAAAAAAATGGTTTTTTTTTGTTTTTGTGTTGTGTTGCAAATTTTTTGGGAAATCTTCAAAAACAAAACCGGAAGGGCTTGATCCAAATGCAGTTTTTAAAAAATGTAAATATATATCGAGTGGGTATCAAGCCCTTCCCGGTATTGAGTGGGAAATCTTGAAAACACAAACAATTGACGGAAGGGCTTGTCAAAAATGTTTGAAAAATGTAAATATATATATTTTATAAAGGGTCCCTTGAAGTATCAAGCCCTTCCCTTTTTTTGTTTTGTTTTTGAAAATTTCCGCGTGGACCCTTGAAAACACATTCCAAACACATTGCGACGGATCGTAAAAATTTTGAAGATCAAAAATCATTTTGAAAACAAATGTTTTAAAAAATGAGGTCCGGAAATGAAAAAAAGTCCGGATATATATATATATACACTTTTGCTTTATAATTGGCCCCAATGACTTATTATATTACTTTAAAAACTAAAATAATTATATTACAAAAACTAAAATAATGTACAAGGGCCTCATTTGTAGTACTATTAACTCTCGAAAAGAATGAAAAACTTGAGAATTCTATGCATTTTTAGTAAGTTGAAGCAATTTATCAAATTTTTATGAGATCAAATTTACAAAATTTAGCTCCAAACTATCAAAATCCTTATGAAAAATTAAAGTGAGAGGGGTCAAAGTGTACACCTAAGCACATGTAGCGCCCTATTTAATGTGTTAAGAACTTAGTTTGCCGCTACATATATATGTTCATTATCTTTTAGTGTGGGACCCATTTCAGTGGTCCCACTAAATTTCCCCTCCTCTCTCTCTCTCTCTCTCTCTCCCTCTCTCTCTCTCTCTCTCTCTCTCTCTCTCTCTCTCTCTCTCCCCCTTCTTAATTGGGTAGTATTGACTTGGGACATATTAGGCAGTGAGGAGTGTCACCTAGGATCTTAGGGAGTTAATTTTTGCACACTAGAGAGCATTTTTTGAGTTTTTTTTTGTTAGCTAGGTAGGACATTTTAGGGTACTCTAGAGATGACCTTAGGACAGAAAGATATTCTCGGGTTGTGTTTAAAAAGGGAGGAAATAAATTATAAGTCTTGTACGAGAAAAGGAGCTAAAATCAGTTTGGGTTTGAAAGTAGCAGCTTGTTTGATTTTACCTCTTGTTTCTCCTGTATTCCTATTGCCCCCTGATGTTGAAAACTAAGATGTGACCATAAAGCTGCCTAAAATTGTATTTGAAGGATTAAAAAACGAGTAATTAATTCTGTGATCCCATCTGTAAAATAAGGATAGCAGGAAATTGTTTTGTTGAGAAATAGGAATCATTACACCTTAGCGAGCCTAGTGGAAAATCTTAGTTTCTCTAAAATTAGGATAGCAGGAAATTCTGTGATCCCATCTGTAAAATAAGTACATGAGTAGGGCGGCCCCTGAACTAAGGCGTGTAAGGCGGCTAACTTAGGCCCCCGAATTTTGGCCCAAAATTAGGGCCCCGGATAGGTACACTCAGGTACAGAATATATATTTAATCTATCGCTTATATAATCAATGAGCTAGCGAGCCTAGTGGAAAATCTTAGTTTCTCTACCCAATAGATACATGGTTCAATTTGTAGGCCTCTCCTTTCCTTCTTCATAATAATATTTTTTCCCTCTCACAAACCCACACTTTCAAAGGGATAATTTTTTTTATTGGTGCAAAAAATAATACTCTCACAAAAAACTAGTTCTATTCGAAACAACGGATGAAAAAATATACTCTATATATAGTACCAAGTAACTATCATTTTGAGGCTAGTTTTAATATTATTTTTATTTATTTTAAAAAATATATGGATCTTGTTTTATAGAAATCAATAGTTCAAATTTTTTCAAAACAACATTATTTATTTTAAAAGAAAAATAAAGCCCAAATTTACAAGTTCGTCTTAGGCCCCGAGAATGTCGAGACCTGTTTTAATATTATTTTTATTTATTTTAAACGTGAGTGGAAAAACTGTTTGTTTGTTCTACTTCAAATTCTGTTCCTAGATTCTAATTCATATATTCTGTATTTTCTCCACACAACATAAAATGTCAGAAGACAAATTGTTTTTCCATCCGTCTTGCCAAATTTTCCTGCTTAGAAATAGGGTCTGTGATAGCACGTACGTTTCCACCAACAATGGCAATGGTACATTGGGTAGGAGGCTTCTTTCTCCATTGCAGCTGGCAGTTTTGCATGGTTAGGATAGAACACGTTTTACATTTTTTACCTCTCGACAAATGCTTACATAAGCAAATTTCGCGCGCCAAAGGGGTTTTTTTTTTTCTTTTCTTGTTTTTCGCAAAAGGAATTTGTTAGAACTTATCCCACATTAGTCAACTATAACCTCTAAAAACTAGTACATGAGTCTAGAAGGCTTCTCTACTTATTGTCAATTGGTTTTGAGATAGATGCTTTAACTTGGAATCATCGCTTAGGTTGCAAGAGGTCTGGGGTATCAGTCTCTATTTGCATTTGTTCCTGAAGTATGTATGGATATTTATATCTCCACGTGCAAGCCTTATCTCTGCGATGAGCCGTGGCCTGAGGCTGAAGGGGGAGGAGAGAGAGACGCCGCTACAACTTCTATCACAAGATACATGAAAGAACCAAAACTACCAAAATCTAGATGCAAACACATGCACTATCAGACTCAACGATACATACTACGAAAGCAGGTCAACGAGGTTATGCATAGGGTTAGTCAAAGATTTGGTATTAGAAGATCCCCAAAGGAAACCCAGCCCCAACTAAACTCTTACAATGTCTGAGAAAAATAATGGGGAAAAAATAAGCAATCACCCTCTTGAAAATAAGAAAAACGAAGCAATCATCACATGCATTGAGCTGATCACCTAGCTAAGTTGGTCGAACACCCAATGGACTATATAAGCAATCACTAGTCCACCAGGTCAAGGGTTCAACCCTCGACTCCCCCTTCCCTGGTTCAAACATGTAAGGAGGAAATGAACTCATGCACTAAAATGTTAGGAAAAGGGCAACAAAATTAGTCTGCGATCACCAAAAACTCAAGGACTGTGAAGCTCAAATCCTCAATCTATCAACAGCTCAAAATGCAGTACATACAAAACTAGTACTTGAACATTTCTTTTTTGTACATTCAATGTATCAGAAACTGATCATGTCGTCCGGAGTGCTACCCAGTCTAGCACCATACTGCTTGATTATCTTGACTGACTGCAAAAGAATATCTTGCTCTGTCGAGTATAATTCGTCTTTGCTCTACAAACACCAAAAATAGGAAAAAAGAAGGCCAGGTTTAGTGAAAAAGAAAAAAGATCTGATAGAGCGTGTCTGTTCATATTTGAATTACACGAAGAAAAGAGTCCAATCACAAAGCACCGAAGATGATTTTGCTATTATTTGGCACCAACTTTGGCTCACCGGAAGAGATGAATGTCATTTCACTTTTGTTTCCTTCGCTCTTTATGAGGTCCAAACAGAGCCCATCACTAATAACAGGTGTAGAAATTTCACAGGAAATGCAAGTATTTCAATCATAATCAAATCTGATAATAAACCCAAACCTATGTAGCACGGACACTTTGTATGAGTCCACGTATCGGTGTCGGACACCAACACTCTCCCAACACGTGTCTGACACTCAAATTTGAGGTGTCCAATTTTTCTCAATGTGTTTTGTGTGGACACTCCGGGGACACTCTAAAAAATGCTTCAGACTCTCTCGGGACACTCGCAAGACGTGTTGGGGTGTTAAAACGAAGTAGCTAAGACTCTTGTTAAAGCTTTAAAAAGTTTTTCCTCTTTGTGTGACTAATGATTATTTTGTTGGGATACTTTTGTGAATGATGTGATGATAAATCAGATTTAGGGTATCTGTGGTGTTATTACATATTTAAAATTAGAACCTTTTTTATTCATAAAATGGAATACATAACAATATTTAAAACGTATCCCCAACGTGTCATGTCCTTTATTTTTTTGAAAATTTGCGTGTCAGAGTTTTGTGTCGTGTCGCGTGTCCGTGTCAGTGCTACATAGAAACACCCTGAACAAGATATTTATTATCACTGACAGGAAACAAATAATGAAAGGAACAGTCCTTTGCATTATATTTATGGTGCAATCGGGCATAAAATGCGCACAATGTGCAGTAAACTGGGTTGTATATAACATGCACTATAACAAAAGCAATGAAATGGATAACTTACAAGAAGTAGAAAAGGAATCAGAAATTGCAGTGAAGATGGTAAAGCTCCCATCTTTCTCTACGGTAACTTTTAGTATCTGACATTAGACATCTAAATAAAGGAACAGTTCTTTGATTATATTTGACGATGCAATTGGATGTAAAATGTCCACATGATGATATGAAGTAAACTGGCTTATACATTCCATGAATGAAGTATATAACTTCACACAAGTAATAGGAAAAGAAATCAGCTATTGGAGTGAAGATGGTAAAACCCTTCTTCTCTTTTCATGAGGTAACCTCGTTGGTTTCATGGTTATTAAGTTATTATCCACAATATGCTGGTCAATTTTAGCATGCACAAATGTACCAAACTAAATATGAAATTCTCCAAACAATGACAAACAGAAATGACTGCTAAAATAAAGAAGACTTGAGAAAGAAACTATACCATTTGTTTCAGATTGCATCCCAGAGTCAGCTCAGCACACGATCTTTCTATCCGAGAGAGGAAACAGTAGGGGGGCTCCTTCTCCAAAAAAACTTTTGGATTCGATCTGAGCATGGCCTTGATACCTTCAGATATCTGGGGAATCTTCTCAACATCCTCAGTCTGGAAAGGAATTTTGGTGACCATCGCGCGCCAGCGGGCCTTTGATTTATTCACAATTACCTACAAAATTATGTGTTAATCGTATGTTCTTAAGTGTTGGTTTCTATATCAAGAGAAACCAAAAGAGATAGCAACATATGCCCAAAGGACAAAACATACGGCAAAAGAGAGATAGAGAGTCCTGTAAGCCTCATAGGAATAGGCAAAAAAGTACAAGAAGAAAATGAATTAAATCAGAAAATGTCCACTGGAAATCTCAAAATTCAAGACCAATAGATACGTACATTCCAGTAACTCAAGTTACACATAAACATAGTTTTAATGCTAGTAGTTTCATCTAGATACAAACTTCTTTTCCATTCTTAGCAATTGGGGGGGAAAAAAGTAGCCCAGGATATTACCCATGATTTAGTCATTCTACGAAACTCAGCCCTTTGTCAAGAAATTAAATAATAAAAAAAAGAAACTCAGCCCAGGAGAGTATCTCAGGATTTGTAGATGTTACTCAAAGGACTATCTTGAGCAAGTGGCACCAGCCTTTTGTGGGAAAATTTGACGATGTAACCGAATGAGGACTCTAGTGTCCTCATCCTTGAGCAGAATATGCAACTACTTATATAGTTATATTGGACCATGCAATACTTCATCCACCGTACACTGTGGTACCAACTACCACCCAGATGGCATTATGATGTTCTGGGGACTATCAGTTGAGCCTCAGCCAGAGCGAATATGAGCTAAGCAGTGGACTGAATTATGTTGATTCTAGTAAGCACAAACCATAACATGAGGTAAAAGTGTGCTAACTTGAAGTAGGCCATGCCAACAGTCTTAATTGACATTGATAAAGACTTGGAAACAATGCACACAATAACACGTTGTGAAGCAGTTGAATTCACTTCAATAACTGACACAACCGTGTATCAGTCGAAGCACTTTTTGGAAGGGAATCATATACTTCTATCCATTGGTGACACCTGCGATGTTTTAAACAATATGTGACATTATCTTGGGGTGCTTTGATACCCTCTCACAAAAAATTAAGAGTGTGGGCTCTGAGACGAATTCAAGGTGACATCCGTAACTTTGCAGAGCTTGATTGCATCATTTGACACCTTTCCTCACAGCTTAAGCTTCGAGTAAAGAATTTATATTATACATTAGTTCTATGGAAGGAAGTGACAAACTATGGCACACATTAAACAAAATGTCATACAGTGTACAACTTGCAACGTGCTCCAAGGCATGCGTAGGGCAAAAAAGAAGAATGACGTGGCATAACAATAACGATGCGCATCGTGAATTGCAGAAGAGCTAGAAAAGAAATGTGAAATGATATGAAAGAAGACAGCATTCCAACCTGACTCGACAGCATTGAATTTGGAACTATAATTGGAAACTTTTCTGCACTTAGTAATGATGTTGTTGTAAGTCCCATTTCCACAACTTGACCTTCTACAGATCCAGCCTGCAAAATTACTTCTAGAATATTCACAACTATGGGAAGAATTAAAGAAGGGGAGCAAGGAGATAAATGGAATATCTCCACACTGTAACATAATCATTCATTCCAGACATTGTTTTCAGACGTCACAATTGATAATACGATACAGATGCTTATTCGGGTTTTAAATGAATCTGAACAAATCAAAATCTCCTATACCAACGACTTGGGATAAACTACAAATCCCATTCCATCATTCTGCTATGGATATTCTTTATGTGCACAAACTCATTTGTTGCATTACCATAAGCCCATGTCCTTTCCAGAGTTGCCTCAGCCTTGCAGTAGCATTAACTCAAACCATGTAAACCATAATAATTGATGCAGTTGCTTGCGTTTATTGTTCATGAAAATCAATGTTAATTGTCGAATTGGTGCGGTGCATTTAATAATTTTAAATTTAACGAAAAATTCACTCCATGCTCCAATCTAAATATTTATTTCAACCACAGTTGACTTAGGTAATTTGCTAATTTCATAGTCTAACATTCTAAAACATTAAAAGCCATGGACTAGGAGTTATATACTTATATGTTACAAAGTAACACACTTGGCAAATCTAGATCGTGGAACCAGTGAGCGGGGTCATGCAACAAAACTAAATAAAAGCAAATAATTCCAAGCTATTGGCTATATAATGCCGTGGGAGGAATGGAGGGATTAGTATGAGTGAGAGACCTAATCTGTTGAATTGAGAAAGGATTTCAGCCCCAACCGCAAATGGTTATCTTGTTACCAATAATTATTTGATTTCATATATCGCTCATTTCTTTTGCTCATTAAGTTTGACAATGTGCAACAGATTATAACTACAGGGTTGGTTCTGAGTGCTGAACCTTTTTAGCCGCAGCTTTCAGCACCAACCTTTGCCCTTTTGGCATGTTTTAGCAGACTCAATACCCATTTCACATGTCTATTGATGCGTTTTGGTTTCCAGAGGTGGTGGCATACATCCTTGTTTTTAGTCCTCAATGTACAAAGCCACATTGCTAAAATAACTTTTCCCGGCACTTAGTTGATACGTTCTAACAATTAAGTCAGGACACCGCATGGCAACTCAAGCACAAAAATATAAAAACACACAACATCTACTTAGATAATCTTTTCAGCTACGTTCAGCATTTTTCATTCGCCTCTTCCCAGTTGTTCACTTTGATGACCACGTTACTCAATTGGACACTTATGGTCTATCATGATCCGGATCACCATTTTGTTGGTAACTTGCAAATCAGTGAAAACAAAAGTATTAAAAAGAACTCAGGTATAAAAGGAAATTATTTCTCCCAATTACCACTAAACACGAAGGACGAACGTACTTTTATAGTATCTCCAATAGAAAAAGGCTGTGAAATCTGCACAGATAATCCACTAAGAATATTCCCAAGGATGTCTCTAGCAGCAAAAGCAGTAGCCACCCCTACACAAAAGATACGATGACATAAGAATCCAATTTCAAGTTATGCTTGAAAGGTAACCAAAATTTGATGTCATAAAAAGAATGTGTCCATTATTATATGTACCTCTTTAGTAAGTACCTATTACATTCCATTGTACTCAAACAACTTGGCACTGTCTTCCTATTATTGCATATACGTTTATAGATTGGATTAAATTTTTTGATTAATGCCTCCACAAGATCCAGTGAGTGATATCAAAATTTCTATAATCGTACATTGCTACATTTCTCAAGGATGGTTATATTCTCTCCTACAATCAATAAAGCATCTTCATAGCTAGTAAGTTCATATGTTTCTAACTTGTCCCTGTTGTTTTATGTTTCTTGGCCAAACAGAAGTCCTTTTAGAAGAGAAGCACACAAACCCCCTCCTGAACAAAAAAAAAAAAAAATAGACAATAACAAATGTGGCAGGATGAAAAATGCAAAAAGTAGGGCAAGTATAGACTAACTAATCCCGACCTTTAACTCCACAAAACACGCTAATGCGTGCTAGTAAAGGGTTTAAGGCCAAAACTAAACCAAATATAAATAGATATCTTATCCCAACAAATACAAATAGGCTTTGTTAGATACAAATATGAAAGATTCCTTCAAACCACAACATTCTCTGAGTCTGACCAGGCACGGGAACAAGGATTTGCAAACCAAAAGGTTACCAAATTAACTAGCTCAATGATACCGGAGAAGCCAGAGTTGATATTGTTGCCCAGACAAATGGAGGCTGGAGCAACATAGCTGCACTGTTAAGTAAATAAGTTCCCATATAAAGTATTCAAGAGGTCAAGATGAGATATCAAATGGACACATCATTACCGATCAATGGAGATTATTACCCATTGTGCATTACTGATGCTCAAGATATTGAATGAAGTAAGGTAATGGGCACATAAATCAAAATGGGTCTCTATGCCTCCCCTATGTGATGCCTTCTGGCTTTGATTTGGAGGCATGGTGGCTCCACAACATAACATCCTCGATTTCTAGAGGGGGTATTTCAGTGGTAAAACATCCTGATAGCAGCCACTTTGGACATATATTACCAAATGTTAAATGTTAGGTTTGTCTCTAGTCCTCCCTCGCCCATAACCCCATCGATTAGGAATTACACGGGTACTGTTGTTGTTGTTGTTGTTGTTGTTGTTGTTCGAGATTATTACCCAATCAAGCATGGTGCAAACGAAATTTAACAAACTGACATCATGATCCTAATAAAAAGGGACACGTGCAAGAGACGGCCAAATCATGGAGAATCACATCCTCATATGAATGGATGGATCGGAAATCTCAACTAAAGCACCAAAAGGATGTGGATGAAGTTGCCAACGAGCATTTTTTAGATTCGCAAAATTACATGGATAGTTTGGACTTAAATAGAATATAAATTGAAATAGAAGAAGCATATACAATTTACTAAACTACTAATCAATATATAACAGGTGTGGGTTCATGCATTCTGCAAATAGAAAAAATAACTAAATCACAAAGTTTCTTACCATTTGGAACTAAGGATCATAAACTACTTTCCTAAACTTAAAACACCATACACCAATGATTTTAAGCTCAAAACCAAAAACGTCAAATCTCCACATCAAAGAGTTCGTGTAAATAACGCTTTGAGAGCATAACTTTATAACTTATAATGATGCATAAAGAGAGTTTATAACGTTAGACAGTTCATCGAATGAAACTTTTCCTATCAGGGAGTATTTAATCTCAGTGGATTTCGATAATTGTGTTAAACCTCACCTCCTATGCCACCAACAGTCAAAATAGATTGCACAGCTACCCCATAAGCCTCAGCTAGAGCCATCCCTCCAAGAACAAAGAGACCAACTGATGAAGCTTTGTCCAAGGTTAACAACTTTGCTCGATCGATCTTTATGTTGCTTGCTTCCAAAGCACGTGCAATTACATTCGATTTCCACCGATGCAAAAACCACACAAACGAAACAACAACAGCGCACCTACAAGCTGGGCCCATGTATTGTGATGCAATAGTTGTAGGCGCAACCATCGCCGCTCTGCATATAGAGGGAATTGAAAAAGAGATTTCAAGCCAAGACTGTGATACACATGCAAATGAACTAGGATAGAGAAGTTATACTAACATTTGCAAAAATGCCAAGAAGGTAACAAGATATCGCAAAGGATCCTCGGAAGCACCCCAAAAGCTCTTCTCGTAAGGGACTGGGCCCCATAACGTGGTCCCAGATAGTAATGCAGCAGGGCCTTGCGTCGAGTATTTATGTAACCTCCGTAATATCCTCGGCAAAACCACCCAAGCTAACACAGTAGCGGTCAAAGTACCGCTAACTGGAGCAATAACATCTCTAAGGTAGGGATGTGATTCAAGCATCTGTTGAACATGAGGAGTAACTTCATTAGACGCTTCTTTAGCCCTTTCCCCTACATAAGTGATAGCATCTACAGTAGAATTCCAAGTCTCCTTAGCCATATCAACTATATCACTACCACCACTGCCACTTTCACTAGCAGCAGGCTCACCTCCAACCGAAGCAGCCGGAACTTCTGTGTCCCTGGCTTTATCCCCTTTTCCACCGAAAAAAGATGAATAGGACCGGTAATTCACCAAGGGGCTGATTGCAGCAGGAGAAACATGACGTCCTAAATGCAGATTCGACAGTGTGGGCGAAAAGCAACCGATTAAATGGGTCATATTATATTGACTACCACAAAGAGATTCCAAACCCATCATTCCAAAACCACACTTCACGTTATTCTGAATACACCCAGATTCTTGTGTATCGTAGTTACGGTTAAGTAAATTAAATGAAGGTCTAAAGTCAATCATATCTGTGTACTTGGCGATACTGGAAGAGGGTTTAGTACAAGAACGGGCTGATTTCAAAATTGAAAACCTGATTGCAGCCATTGCTAACTCTAACTACATTCAGCAGGATCTAGAATCTCGTTCCTACCAATCTGCACAAATTGGAACAAGAAAAGAACATATACCCAGTAAAGAGAATAATTCACGGGAAGAGCAAAGAACTTATACCCTTGTTTCTTTTTTCTTTTTCCGAAGAACGAAAGGCGGTGAGAGAAAACTATGCGCACAGAGTTGGGTTTTCAAAGAAATGACTGATCTGTTGTGATTGATCTTTATAAGATTTGTTTCAAGGGGGCGGGGGAGCTATTTGCTTGCAAACCAAGACAAAGCCCTTGCAAGCCGGGGCTGTACAAAGGGATAGAGACTGAGAGAGAGAGAGAGAGAGAGAGAGAGAGAGAGTGGTGAACAAATCATTCAAAAAAAAGTTTCGGAGTGTGATTAGGATGCGTAATGTTAGCGTAGTTTGGCAAAAATAAACCAATTTATGTTTTTGTTTTTATTTGTTTTTGTCTTTAATTAAAAAAAATTGTATTTGTTAATTTTGCATTGATTTTTTGTGGTTCAGTGGCTCGTCTCGATGAGAGGAATCTAAAGAGTAACAAAGTATTATCTAAGACCATCTCCAATGTTTTGTTTTTCCTTCAAAATGAAAAACCGAAATGACATATCAATAGGAGATTTTGTAATTTATGTCCTCTTTTTCTCAAAAAGTTTTACTTTTTAGAGGGACCCATTCTCTTTTTTGGAGAATTGGTTCTTCAAATCTATTTTGGTTCTTCAAATTTGAAGAACCAAAAGTAGATTTGAAAAATGGATGTGACAAAAATGAGGATGGGTCCCTCCAAAAGGTACAACTTTTTGAAGAAAATAGGGTATAAATTACAAAATCTCCCCTTAATATGTCACTTCCGTTCTTCATTTTGAAGATTTGAAGATTGGTAGGAGATGCTCTAAACTAAAAATTTTGTGAATAAGGACAAAATTAATCCAATAAACCATAAAAGTTTGGATTATTTTTGTAGTTAATGAACTTTTAAAATATTTTTGTAATGCTTCTTGCCTTTTAGATTCATCACGTCGTGACGAACCAATAATCCACAAAAATAACAACGCATAACTAACAAATGCAAATTTCTTTGAATAAAGACACCACCCCTTAAGCAAGTATTTTTTTGTTTTCTTTGTAAATAAAAATGACACTTTTGATTTGACAATTTGTAATTCAAAAATACCGAAAACAGAAACTCAACCTAAGTTTGTATTACATTATGGATACCTTAGATCATGATTTCGGACATAGCTCCACTTAAGTTTTCCTCCTAAACAACATGATAAAAATTGAATTATAAACTTTTGCTGCTCCAATTGTATGTTTTGCCACTTTTGATTGTTTTAAAATGGAAGGGAATCAGTTTCTATAAAAACGAATCAGGGCAATTTGCCTAATGGTTTTGTAGCATTATTTCAGGTTTCTTATCATTTTGGATTCATGGTGTAAAAACAAGAAAACGTTAACTTAAACTTGTCTAATTTTAATCTAACTTGCTAAGAATAGTGTCAGATTGAAATGTTAGCCAATTTACTTATAAATCTTTAATAGATACGTACAGAATAACAAAAGTAAATACATTGTCAATACTATCACACACTCATAAAAGTAACAAAATCAACCAAAAAAAATAGATAAATAAACCAACACAATAGCCTACTCATGATATTAAAGAAAATGTCTTAATTACGTCAAAAATAGATGCAAGTTCCAAATATCGTGCTCCGATTTGTACCAGCTATCGCCTATCCACTTGTTAGGGCAAAGAGGCGATGCTTTCGAAAGAATGACTTTTAGATACAACAAAGTTTTTATTTTGAGTTTTGCAGCTGTGACTTGAACTATTATTTGAAAAACAGAGTCGCCACCAAACGTTGACCATGGGTGTGCTAGATCTCCCATTAAGCCGAATTAAATAAATGAGAATTTGGTGTGATATGCAGATACCGGTGGCCCATGCAATATGCAACCCACTTCCGGTTCCATTAACAACTTTAAAAGGTACAAAAACTGAATTGTATTAAAATGGAGTATTAAATTGCTAAGGCGCGTAAAAATCAAATCCCCCAATAAGAGTTACATGGTGCTCACCTTGAGTTTCATTTTACACGAAGAGTAGAATTGTATAGGGTAGACGAAAATATAACTTAAGATAGTGTCGAGTTTAATCACACTATTTTGAGCTAATATAAAAGTTGTCGCGTACGAAAAGGATTTTTTGGCAAAGGAGTGAGTTTTTGGATTTTTGTAGAGGGAAATTGTCTGAGCTCTTAGAAAAGGAAAAAGAGAGTTTGGAAGGTTATTTTTGGGTTTGTTTGTGTAAGGATAGGCTTTTCCTCCCAGAACAATGAAGAATTGCTTGCTTTATATAGGCAAGATGTGTGTGTGTGCCACATGTGACAAAGGGTGACTTTCAAAGGAGAAATAAGTCAGTGTACATTAAAAAAAGAATTCTGCCAAAAACCGAATTTCATTTTTAAATTGGAAGAGAATAGTTGAGGTGTTCGTAAATTTATGGGTGGGGCAACTGGTAATTTCGTGTCATTTTCTTGTTATGTATCAAAATGTTATTTATGACCTCCCACATCATTTTTCAGCTCACTAAATCTTTCGTGTCATGTTGGGGTCGTGTCGGTTCGTCTTGTCATGTCAGGTCAAAAACTCATACTTTTAGCTAAAGTTTTAATATTTTTACTTGACAGTTTATCAAACTAATGTCTAATGTATAAAATCACTCATAAATATATATATACATATAGGACAATGTTCACCTAAGGGATCCCTTAACCAAAATTTGGTGCGGGATCCCCCCTTTTTCAACTTTCCGGATCAAATTTTGACGATCCGAACCGCTCAATGTTTTTAAAATGCATTTTCCAAGGTCCACGCGGAAAATCTTCAAAAAAAAATACCCGGAAGGGCTTGATCCATGCATTTACCGAAAACTGTAAAACTGTTTTATGGTTTTCGGTAAATGCATGGATCTCCCTTCCGGTATTTTTTTTTAAAGATTTTTCGCGTGGACCTTGGAAAATGCATTTTAAAACATTGAGCGGTTCGGATCGTCAAAATTTGATCCGGAAAGTTGAAAAAGGGGGAGGTCCGCACCAATTTTTTAATGAGGGATCCCTCATTAGATCAAGACTCTATATATATATATATACAAGAAGTTTCCTATGAAAGTCCCTCACAAAAAAAAGTGTGAAAAAACAGTTGTTAGCCGTTGGATCGCGTGAAGGGCATAGGATCCAACGGCCCAAAAATCGGGAAGGTTTCTTTCGCACTTTTTTTTTTGTGAGGAGCCTACCAGATATGTGTTGTATATATATATATATATATACAACAAATATCCAGTAAGGGCTCCTTACTTTCTACGGTGAGGGACTTTTTTGTTCGGGATCGAATTTCGATGATCCGAACCGTTAGATGTGTTTAAAATGTGTTTTTAAGGTTCAACGCGAGCATTCGTCCAAAAAAATACCCGGAAGGGCTTGATCCAAACAGTTTTCGATAAAAATGTATATATACGTTTTTATCGAAAAATGCTCAGATCAAGCTCTTCTGGATAATTTTTTTTGTTGAATCCTCGCGTTGGACCTTAAAAACACATTTTAAACACATCTAACGGTTCGGATCGTCGAAATTCGATCCCGAACAAAAAGTTCCTCACCGTAGAAAGTAAGGAAGCCCTTACTAGATATGCTCTGATATACAACAAATATATATATTTAACTCAATTGTATAGATTTATTTTATTTGTCATGTCAAGCATATGCTTACCCTTACGTAAATTGACTCTGACATTTTAATCTTCAAAATATAAAAAAAAATTATTATTATTATTATTCGTGTCATAAACTAGCCAACCAACTAGCTCCAACCAATTACATGCCATGCGTGGCAGGAGACGTGTATTGTTGTCGCTTGGGTTTTTTGATTTATTTTAAACGGTGTCCGAATGAGACACGAAGTTGTTCAAAAAATAAATAATGGATGAGCTGTGCCATATATTTGAGGACATGTTTGCCCATGGAGTGTAGGCTCATCCTTCAAACAAATTCAAAATTCAAATTACTGATAATTTAGATCCAGATAATTCTATGAGGTGGTAGAAGTTGAAACTTGAAAGTCCAGAGAGTTAAGTATATTTTTTGAAAAAAAAAAAATCACAGTCCAATGTGCTTATAGTGACTACAAATCATGCAGTAAAATAATGGGTCACAAAACCTCTGAATCAAAGAGTAATCGAACTTATAATTAAGTCTGTGATATTAGATTTGTAAGAGATACCTGTGGGAAAAAGAAAAGAAACGGATCGACAACAATAGAGAAATGATCAATCTCTTTTAGCAACTTTTTTTATTTTAATCCTCTGCAAATCTCTTCAAATATGCAATATTCCAATGTAATTATAAATACTTGATCGAACATTTCAAGATAATTTTTTAAATAAATGCTCTTCTAACATACCCTACCAGGGACGGATACACACAGGGGAATGGGGGGTCACGTGCCCCCCCTCAATTTCAGGATTTTATCATAATTTCGAGTTTTATTTACTTTAATTTATTTATGAAAATAAGGAAGTACCCCCCTTTCGGAAACAATGGCATTTCCAGACTTTTGATATTCCAATCTTATCAAAATCTCATCCCCCCACTTTTAGTACAAAGGCGAAAAACAACACGTTTTTCTCCGAAGAAAATAGGCAAAAGACAACCTTCCTGTACTTGAAAAGATCATCCGATTATACCATTATGTTTAGAAAAATCCAAGGAACAAATACCGAGACTTTTTATCGGCCATATTGAAACTTTCCGAAAAAAGATACTTTTCCATACTTAACCAGATTTTCGAGTGACAAACAGGGGTGCCTCGATCAAAAGGCGACCCGATGGTGACACAACCGATACCATTCGAGTCTCGGATGAGAGATGATGATGAAAGAATCGATTATGATTCCCCAAGATATTGGAAGACGACGAAGATAGACGTCGGCCCTTTGAAAAAGGGAGTCCCAAAATCAGCTTCCTAAATTTTGGAGTATCATTTAGTTTACTTGCTCTTGACTTTAGCATTGGTGCCTCCGCTGTGGAGAATTTCTAGATCCGTCCCTGTACCCTACAATATGTACGATTAAAAGATCACCATGATATTGGGCACACAATTATCGAACTTTTCTTCAAAATTTATTCGGTACTTAGGATCCTAAATTCTTAATGAAAATTTGAAAGGTTCGATCAAGTATGTGTAATTATCTGGGGGAAAAAAAAAAAAAAAAGGTTGATCAGGAGTAAAATTTCTAGCGGTGAGTTAAAACAAGTTGATCACTTGTCCCTGATATTTTTTTTAGGTGAGAATTTATTTTTCTTTATTTTCCTCATATTCCATCCTATTTAAAGGATGACAGACTTTAAAAACAAAAAAAACAAAATAACACCACCAACTATGCCTTAATTTACCCCAAAAAACTATGCCTTAAGTTTTTTTTTTCTCAGGCAAGCCAAAAAAAAAAAAGGAAAAAATGTTTTTTTTTTCCTTAAAAATCATTGTTGAATTTCTTTACACAAATTATAAATATTAGGGAAAAGTCCCCCTTCATGTTCGAACCTAAAAACCTTCAGCGGCCCAACACTAACCGAAAAACCTTCAGTGGCCCAATGCTATGTTATTATTACTATTCATGGACCAGGTCAAGGCCCAAGAACACAAAGTAAAAAGGCTTAAACCCGGGCCCGTAGACCCAAAACGTGTACAGCCGAGGTACAGCCCACCAAAGGGCCCCACGCGCAAATCTCCTCCTCCTTCGCCTTCTTCATCTTTCATCTTCATATGAAATGAGATCAACGAAAACAAAATTGGATTATCAAACCATCGCTAATCGTTTTCAATCTCCTATGGCTATGGAGACTCACCACAGGACTTCCACCATCTTCTCTCTCTACATTTCCGTCTCTCTCCTCTACTTCTCGATCGTCTCCGCCTTTTCTCCCACCGACCACTACCTCATCGATTGCGGGTCCACCCAACCCACCACCACCGTCGACGGCAACCGCCGATTCATCGGCGACTCGTCCGAGTTCGGCTCACAGTTTTTAAAATCAACTCGAACGATCTCACTCTGCGACTCGAACCCATCATCGCCCGGTTTGTCCCCACTCTACCACACGGCGAGGGTTTTCACAAGACCTTCAAAGTACGCGTTCAAGATCAGAGACAGAGGGACCCACTTGGTACGTCTTCACTTTCACCCGTTCGATTCGTCTAATTTCAATACTTATGAGACTCAGTTTCATGTGTTAGCCAATGGGTATTTGTTGTTGAACAATTTCACTGTTGGGAAATCTCAAACGTCTATGATTAAGGATTATGTGATTTGGGTTGATTATGAAGAGCTTGTACTTACGTTTGTGCCATCGAAAAAGTCGGAAATTGCATTCGTTAATGCAATTGAAGTGATTTCTGCGCCGAAAGATTTGGTAGCTGATGTAGCCATGTTAGTAAATACTGAGAAAATTGAGAAGATTAATGGGTTGATGAAGGATGCGCTTGAAACTGTTTATAGGGTTAATGTAGGAGGGCGTAAAGTGACACCGTTTAATGATTCTTTGTGGAGGACTTGGGTCCCTGATGATGAGTTCTTGAAATTGAGTGATGGGTCTCAGAAGGTTTCCTTTAGCGGTCGGATTAAGTATCAGATTGGAGGGGCAAGCCGGGAAGTCGGTCCTGATAATGTCTACAATAGCGCTAGAGTGATCAGTAGTTCGAATAATTTGGTTCCCCAGAGGAATATTTCGTGGGAATTTCCTGTGGTTGGGGGATACAAGTACCTAGTTCGGTTGCATTTCTGTGATATTGCTAGCATTTCGCTTGGTTTGCTTTACTTTAATGTGTACGTAAATGGGAATTTGGCATATGAGAATTTGGACCTTTCGAGCATAACGAGTATGGCACTGGCCTCTCCTTTCTATGCCGATTTTGTGGTGAATATGGAGAGTTCAGGGGTTTTGACTGTACGTGTTGGACCTTCAAAGATGAGTATGTCCAACGCCATTGATGCTATTCTCAATGGTGTTGAGATCTTGAAGATGAATAACTCAATGGGTAGTCTTGATGGAGAGATTTGTGCAGATTCAGTTTTTAAGAACTGGCCAAGGAGGAATTTTGGTGGTGTGGTTCCTTTGATTGCAGCTATGTGTTTACTGGGAACTGCACTCGTGGTTATGCATAGGAGATGGGTTGCCAAGAAATCTGTGGGATGGTCACCGATACCTGTGGATGTCTCCGAAGTGAATTTGAACTCTGGGAAATTGGGAATCAACCTTCGTTAGGGAAAGCATGATTATCCGAGTGCATAAATGTTGGGTTCTTGTAAGATTTAACACAGCATGTTATAGGAAGCATGTAACATACCAATTATTTACTAATGGATGTCTGCAGATTATGGTGACTTCAGTTTGAACTTCTGGAGATGTTTGGGCTTATTGGTATTTTGTACACGTAAGTAATCTGTACTAAAAGCTTTTACCATCTAAAATTTTACGTTTCCGATTCCTCGCTGGTTTTTTGTTCTTGTCTACTTCTATTTGATTCTGGAACAGTGTTGTTATTTCAACACATGTATAGCTTTATATCCTTGTTTTAATCTAATTGCGAGTGGTTATGCTTTGTAACATGCTGGTTTGAAGAATCCGTATGCCTTTGCTGAATCAGTGAAATTATTTTCAACATTCGGTTTGGCTATCCAAATCTTCCTGGTAACAAATTACATACCGCCGGCCCTCGATGTTTAGGTTGCCAAAACCCGACACCAAGCGTACGTGCACACTTACTATTTAGTCATAACAGATGTAGGAGCTCAATGTTTTGTTTGTTCATAAAAGTTTCACTCTGGAGTTGGAAATTTTGAGGGGAATGAGTGGTGGCGGACATATATCAGGATTAGAGAGTTCTACCATGACATCTAAGGTTATGGAATATGAATTAAGCTGTTTTACATGTATTGCATTATTTGATGAACATAATTTGTCTTGATGGGTTTCTGGGTGTGAAAACTGAAGACTTACTTAGTAGTTTATGCTAGTATTTTAATTTGTCCCAATACTTAAATTGATTCAAATTTGTCTCTATTTACTTATTCGACTGGAATGGCAGCGAATCGAACTATGAAAAAAAAGTCATCAAAAAAATGAATGAGATAATCGAATCGAACAAAAAAGTCATCAAAAAAATGATCGAGATAATCGAGTTAATATATATCGTATAGAAAACGATTCCACTTATAAGAAAGGAGGAAAAATAGACAGTGGCTATTCATTCCACTGCGTCAGATCGATAATCTATCTGCGAATTTCCGTATAGAAAGAAATAGAAAAAATATTCGAAATAAATAGAATAGATAGAATAGAATAGACAAAGAATGAAGATCCCTGTGTGAATTGTGAAATGAAGAGTGAAGATCCCTGTGGCTTCAATTACCACCATCCGAAAGAATCCGTTTTTTGCAAAAATTAAAAGTAATTTCACCTCAAGCACATTTGATCTAAAAACTTATACATTTATTTAAAAAAAACATGCAAATGAAATATGGACCGCCCATCCGAGCAACGGACGGCTCGGATGGTGCACATCAGCTGCTATGCGGGGGCTGCGCAGCAGCAATCCCAAATCCCAGTTCGATGGGGAAGTATTTGCATAGTATGGGCTGCCTGCCCAGAATCCAGCGCTGTGAACGCAACGGCAAGCAATCAATTCGAAGAACCACATCCGTGCTTCTTGAAGAAGGTTTTTGTTACCTGTCAATCGTAACTTCATAGTATTTTAGATTCGGAAGCCAGGCTACGAGGGAGAAGGATTTTATGGCATCCCTCTCGCTCACCGCGAGAGTGAGCGAGAGGGTTAGTCTCTACTTAGCGTTTGTGGGATTTTTCTCTCTTAACTTTGTTCAAATAAGCAAAGGGGAAACAATAAAAGGGGATTTTAACTATAACACGTGGCGTGCATGTGTGAACAGCAAAATGGTAGATGGTGCAACTGCTTTGGGTTTTGCATCTTTTTCGCTTGTTCAATCCAACAATGTAACTAGTGCTACCATTGAAGGAGACAATAAATCAGTTATTCATCTTTGCTCAACAGAAAATGTTCCTCCTTGGGAATGTAGAGCTATTGTTATTAAGGAGATGGCTTTATAATGTAATTTTGCTTTTTCTTGGGTACCTACAAGTTTTAATAGGGCAGGCAGCCCATTGGGTGGCGAATTCTTGTTTGAAGGGAGTTAGGGGTGTAAACGACCCGAGCTTTGTAGAGCTCGATCTTGGCTCGTTTAGTAACTGAGCCGGACATCAAGCTCGAGCTCGGATCGTTCGTAAACGCGCTGAGCTCATAACGAGCTAAGCCAAGATAATTTACTTAACAAACCTACTTAAGCAAACCAAGTCTATATAAACATGTTGAGCCGAGCTTTACAGACCTCGTTTATTAAACAAACCTAAAACTTGAGTTCGAGCTCAGCTCGATTATTAACCGAGTCAACCCAAGTCTTAACAAGCCGAGCCACAAGCTACTCGAGAGCAGCTCTATTCTTTTGCAGCACTAAAAAGATTTATCTCCCTTGACTAGCTAGCTAGGTGGGTAAAACCCCTCCTTTTCATCCATATGTAATGTTGATGCTTCTTTTGAAGATGTTAGTTTGGAATGAAATTTTCAGCTATTCAATATATATATAGGGAGAGCTTCTAGTCAGGGATCTCTGACTTTGCTTAAAGTCAGGACCTCGCCTTTCCCGATTGCATTTTGATGAAAACTACATTTTTATAGTTTTATGAAAAACTTCTCGGATCAAGCCCTTCCCAGTCATTTTTTTTTTTATGATTCCTCGTGAGGACCATTAAAAACACATTTTAAACATTGGACGGTTCAGATCATCAAAATTCAATCAAGAAATGTGAGATCCTGACTTTAAGCAAAGTCAGGGATCTCTGACTAGAAGATTATATATATATAGGGTCCGTCTCTTATCCGGACTTTTAATTTCCGTACCTCGTGATCCAAATTTTTTTTTTTAACGATCCGATCCGTCCAATGTGTTCAGAAGGTGTTTTCAAGGGTCCACGCGGAAAATCTTCAAAAAAAAAATACCGGGAAGGGCTTGATCAAAGCAGTTTTCGCAAAAATATATATTTACATTTTTTGCGAAAATTGCTTGGATCAAGCCCTTCCCGGTATTTTTTTTTGAAGATTTTCCGCTTAGACCCTTGAAAACACCTTCTGAACACATTGGACGGATCGGATTTTCCAAAAAAAAATTGCAACACAAAAAAACCCCATTTTTTCCTTAAATCCGGGAGTGTGGATAAGAAATTTTACCATATATATATATATAAAATAAACTTCCTATCCAAACCCTTAAAATGCGAACTTTGTCCACACCTCATAGATCCCGATCGAATTTCGATGATCCGAACCATCCAATGTGTTTAAAAGGCGTTTTTAAGCAATTTTTTATAAAAATTGTATATGTACAGTTTTATGAAAAAATGCTAGGATCAAGCCTTTCCAGGTTTTTTTTTTTTGATGATTTCTTGCGGGGACTCTAAAAAACACGTTTTAAACACATTGGACGATTCAGATCGTTAAGATTTGGTCCGAAACTATGAGGTCCGAATGGAGTCTGTAAGTTTAGGGTGTGAATAGGAAGTATAGACTGTATACGGTGCGGGATTTTTCGTTCGAGATCGAATTTCGACGATCCGAACCGTTAGATATGTTTAAAATGTGTTTTTATGGTCCACCGCGAGGATTCGTCGAAAAAAAAAATACCCGAAAAGGCTTGATCCGAGCAATTTTTGATAAAAATGTACATACAGACATTTAATCGAAAACAACTCGGATGAAGCCCATCCGGGTATTTTTTTCGGATGAATCTTCATGTTAAACCTTAAAAACACGTTTTAAACACATCTAACGGTTCAAATCGTCAAAATTCGATCCCGAACAAAAAGTCCCGCACCGTAGAAAGTAAGGGAGCCCTTATTGGATATTTGTTGTATATATATATATATATATATATATGAGTATAAGATTCTAGTCCGGAGTCCCGGATCCGGGACTCCACTTCCCGATTTTTTTTGCAAATTGTTTTAACAAAATCCGATCCGTCCAATGTGTTCAGAAGATGTTTTCCAAGGTCCACGCGGAAAATCTTCAAAAAAATACCGGGAAGGGCTTGATCCAGCGATTTTGCGCAAAAACTTTATATTTACAATTTTAAAAAAACTACTTGGATCAAGCCCTTCCCAAGTATTTTTTTGAAGATTTCCGCGTGGACTCTGGAAAACACCTTTGAACACATTGGACGGCTCGTTAAGATTTCCCAAAACAATTTGTAAAAGCATTAAAATCCTAAATGCCTCAAGGAAATATAAAAATCAGGGATTTTCGTTCGACAGATCGCATTGTGTATATATATATATATAGGATAAGCTTCCAATGAGGGACCCTCATTGGAAAATAAAATGCGGACCTGTTTTTTTTTTGTGTTTCGGACCAAATTTCGGAGACGTATTAAGGACCGCTCAATGTTTTTAAAATGCATTTTCCAAGGTCCACGCGGAAAATCTTCCAAAAAATACCGGAAGGCTTGATCATATCATTTTGTTAAAAATGCTATATATAGCGTTTTAACAAAAGGCGTGCCGACAGTTATCAATCACGCAACAACAACACTCCTCAAACCCCTCCTATCTCTATTTTTGAGCCAAACCCAAAAAATACACAAAGTCACAAACCGTTGCATCCAAAAGGCTCCTTAAAAATGCATTTTCCAGATAAAAAACTCCAGACGAGATTTATCATATACCCTCCAAATTTGGCTCCTTTTCAAAACGACTTGCATTTTAACTTTTTTTTTTTTAGGTCCCTCTTTAAGTTCTCCCTTTATATATATATATATATATTAAGATTAAGACGTATATTAAGGCATATGTTTGTAAATTATGAGTCATCCAATCTTATATTAAGGCGTATGTTTGTAAATTGCGAGTTATCCAATCTTATATTAAGACGTATATTAAGGCGTATGTTTGTAAATTGTGAGTCATCCAAATATACTATTAAGACGCAAGTTTATTTCTCATTATCAAATTTTAAGTTTGACATTATTGTTACATGTCCTGACCATTAACAATGCTTTTGTTCCACATCAGGCCAGAGGCACGTGCCGACACACGTCAATCACGCATACTAGCGCGCACATCCTCACAAAATCACGAGCCCGCACTACACAAAGTCACAAACCGTTGCATCCAATGGAAAGTCTCCTCTCAGAAAAAACTATTTTTCCAGATAAATAAACTCCAGACGAGATTTATCATATACCCTCCAAATTGGGATTTCACTTTACGACTTGACATTTAATATCCAATGGAAGAGAAAAGCTAACTTTAAATTGTTTCCCATCATGTTGCATATTTCCCCCTGCAAACCAAATGGAGCTAAGATTTTTAAATAGTGAGGGCGGGTTATATATGTACGTAGAGGAGCGGCGGGGTAATATAATTTAGTGTTATATATATATAGAGAGAGAGGAGTGGCGGGGTAATATAATTTAGTTATATATATATATATTCAATATAATAGTAGGATTTTTTGAATTGTAACAGAGACGACAACATCTACTAGTCACCTCGTGGCTCCATCCTTATTGCAAACTTTAATCGATTCCCCTTATCTTATCCTCCCTTGAATTGGGCACACTTCCATCAATGTACTCTTTTATATATCCTCTCTTTTTTGGACAAGTTTTTAACTGCGGGCATGCATGGTTGAACACGAATCTGGGTCTACACACTTTGAAGAAGACCTTATACTGTGTTTGTGTAGTCTAGATTCGTGCTCAATATGCCCCAGGAGGGGCAGTGGAAAATTTCTAGAAATGTATGGCAGTCGTATACATTGGACGATTCTAGAAATGAATGGTGGGTTTATGTCTTTTTTGAATAACTCAGGAGTGTGATCGAGTCAACTTACAGATATACATCTTGACTAATTTTGGGGAACCGATTTCACTGGGAATGGGGGGAGGTGCTGTGAACCACCCCGTGTGCACCGTGTTGTGCACGCCGATGGATGGTTCTCCGGCCTCGCTTCGACGATCGGACACGCTCACCTCGTAGAGCTCACCGAGTAGAACAAGTGTTCTAAAAATCAGCTCAATCGGATATGATTAAGTGGCTGATTGGAACATTATTATCTTGAAAAGAATGGACACTTAATGATTTCCAATCGAGTTAATTTTTGGAACACTTGCTCTACTCGGTAAGCTCTATGAGATGAACGTTTCCGATCGTCGGAACGAGGCCGGAGCACCGTACACCGGTGTGCACAGCAGGTTGGTGCACAACACCTCCCGTCCTCCCCCCCAGTCCATTTCACTGTCTACAGCGGGTGAAGGTGTCTATAGCACTGTTTTATTCACACGGTAATTACTCGCTACGTGTTAAATGAAGGTGTACATGTGTCTAAGCATACACTGTTGGTAGGAGCTTGAAGTTAGACAAATTTATATTCAGTTCATTGATAAGAGCTTGAAATACTGGTGGTAGGAAGAGGTGTACATGGTCCGGTTTAGATTGGTTTTGTAGAAATTCAAGAATCGAACCATATCTAACGGTTCCAAAAAATTGACAACCAGAATTAGACTGTTATACGTATGGAACCAAACCATTAGACCGGTCTGGGTTGGTTCAGTTTCCGGTTCTAAACTACATTAGCATTCTCAAAAATTGCCAAAAAAAAAATTGTAAAACTATTACCATTAAACCAACCCACAAATAGGAAGACAATAACTAAAACAATTATTATCAAGTGTGTGTTGGTATGTAGGAGTGCCGGTTCGGTTCAAACCACGGTTACTAATTATGAAACCGGTGACCGAACCAAAATATCCAGTTCTTATTTTTTTTAGAACCAAAACCAATCCATTAAACCATAGAACCAATCCAAATAGACCGATTCGGTTCAATTTGGTCAGTCCGGTTTCACGATTTTTTTGATTTTCTCATACACTCCTACTCTCCACTTCCTAGATTAACATTTGGTAACTTTATTACTGAAAGCTGTTCAAATCGATGATGCTTTAATTAACAAAAGACACCCTTAACTACTAATTAAGATGCATGTATAGTTTGTTATCAATGAGAAATAGTCCTCTGTAAGCTGTTATACATATGCCAAAACTGAATAGGGGCACTGAAATTTTAAAAGCACGCAGTAGTGCACAAACAAGTGCTCTTAAAGCCTAAAGGCATCGGCATCATGACGTGAAGATGTTGCATGGAACATGCATTCAATGGAAGTAAACCCTGCCACGTGTCAAAACTTACCCCACACAGTTGACTCTCATATACATTTTCTGTCCACCATTTTTAGTAACCAGATGTCTGGATCAGTTTACGCGCACCTCGATTAATTCCGGGGGCCGTGGAGTTAAGGACTAAGTATAACTTCTAAGTGGCCCCAAGAAATTGGTGACAAGGGAATTAAACCTGAAACTTTAGGTGAAAGCAAACTTCAAAGACTGAAGGCAAGACCACTTTACTAACATTTGGGATTTATTTTCTTTCAACATGCACATTCTCCACCTCGAAAGTCTGTTAGCACATACAAGGGAGCACATATCATGCACAAATCTTCTTGTGGGGCCATCTCAGTTTCCACCACAATGATCCGAACGGTTCACTTTTTAAAAGATATTTTTTTATAGGTTCCAACTAAAAATCTTCTCAATTCGTAAGAGCTATTTCTGTTAAAAAAAATCCGTAAGAGCTATTTCAAAAGTCGTCGGGTGAAACTGAGTGATTCGTACTCTACAAATATTTAAAGAAAAATGAGTGGTTCGGATCATGCACATTCTCCACCTTGAAAGTCTGTTAGCATATATCATGCACAAATCTTCTTGTGGGGCCATCTCAGTTTCCACCACGATGATCCGAACGGTTCACTTTTTAAAAAATATTATTTTATAGGTTCCAACTAAAAATCATCTCAATTCGTAAGAGCTATTTCTGTTAAAAAAAAATCCGTAAGAGCTATTTCAAAAGTCGTCGGGTGAAACTGAGTGATTCATACTCTACAAATGTTTAAAGAAAAATGAGTGGTTCGGATCATTTTGCCAGAGTCCAAGATAGGTCCCGAATCCAGTTCAAAAAAAAAAAGATAGGTCCCGAAACAGGAATGGAGCCAGAGGGGGGCCAGTAGGGGTGGTCGTCCCTGCAAGGGGGGAAAAACCTCTAGTATTATATAGAAAAAATTAATTTTTCCTCTGAATTATATAGGCTCGCCCCTGCAAAGTATTTAAGAAAAAAAATTTGTCCCTGCGTAGTGAAATTCCTGGCTCCGTCCCTGTCCCGAAAGAAGATATATATGTGCATGATTTGTGCTCTCTTGTATGTGCGGATAGCACGACCATTCTCCACCCTTTGTCCCTTTGCTACGAAAAAATATTCCAGAAGGCCGATGGTACACTGAATCTTTGCTACTAGAATAGGATATGATAAAGTACGGTACGCAATCTGAAGTAAACCCGTTAATGTAGGGCCGTACCACTGTAAGCGGACGTGAATCATGCTGCTTTATAACTCCCTATATATACATTACATTATCATTCCCAAACACACATTCCCAGTCACAGATTCACTCACTCCTCATCAACTAGTAATCAATAGATAAGCTGAGAGAGAGAGAGAGAGAGAGAGAGAGAGAGAGAGAGAGAGAGAGAGAGAGAGAGAGAGAGAGAGAGAGAGAGAGAGAGAGAGAGAGGATGGATTCAATGGTGGCGAAGAGATCATCATCTTCTGATGGAGGAGTTATTTCCGGTGTAAGAGCGGTGATGATGGCGGTGGTGATAGTGGTGGTTTCGGGGTGGCTCTTCGTATGGGTCATGGCTCCAACTTATGTCTATGCCACGATTTGGTTGCCTAAGATTCGAGCCGACACCATGTCGACCTTCTTCGGAACACAAGGTTTCATTTCCATACATATGTGTGTGTGTGTGTGTGAAATTTTGGTATTTAATGGGCTTCTTCATGAATCTAAATTTTGTAACAAGAACTTGCAATTTTATTGAAATTTCATGCAGAATCCTTATCAGAATTACAAAAATGCTAAGTACCAATAAAACTATATATTATGGGCCACTAATATATAGTTTTGTAACTCAAACCTATATTGACGAGTTATTACTTCATACAAACTAGTAATAAATTGCCATATATCATCGTACTAAATTAATTCTATATATTCTGTTCATGCAACATTATTATTCTTTATACATCCAAATATTCATGTAATTGTTGATGTCAATATAAAAGTGATGCCACACTATGTCTACAGGTGCAACAATTTTGATATACACATTCCCCATTCTGTTCATTTCTGTCTTGGGCTGTCTATACCTCCACTTGGGCAAAATCAATTGTTCTCACATCTCAGAAAGGTATGTAACTCCCCATTTATAAGTGGATTCTTGGGTTTTTTTGGTTTTTTATGCTTTACGAGACATCTAATTCTCGTTACATATATTAATTTAAAAAAGTTAAAAAAAAGTCAAGTTTCGTGGAATGGACTATCATCCTCGCCTTATTTCATCGTGCTAGCTCTTTTTTGTCGTTGATTTTTTTAAAAAAAAAATTAGGTATTTGATCTGTATTTTGATTTCAGCAGCAGCAATGGAAAGAAAGATAAACTGGGAAAATGGAGGAGGCCGTTGATAATCAAAGGGCTGGGGATAGTGTCTTGGATAGAGCTAGCCTTCTTTGCCATGTTCATCGCACTCCTCGTTTGGTCTTTCTCCACTTACCTGCGGGTCAGCTTTGCCAAGATCACCCCACAATCAGCGGCAAAGAATTCCGAACAAGTGTATGATTATATAATTGTTGAAGTTTTTGTTTTTTTTTTTTAATTTCTCTTCCTATTTTCACGTACTCATTAATTACTTACAAATCCCATCTTATCCATCCCAATACTAATCCCACATCTAGAAGAGTGATTATTCAATAGTCTAAAAGCACATCCATGTTGTGTCGTCCATGCACGAGTAATTACTCAGCACTAGCTCCTGGAGTATCACGTGAAATTGCATACGTGGTACTCCTACGTCCCAACCATTTACATAACGATAAATCATTCCATAGCGATAATTGGTCATTCTTTTGTGTCGCAGTGTCGGGTAGTTGTGAGACAAGGAGTGACTCACATAGTGTGGTGGCGATCTTTTATAACCAGACGAGAATCCGGGAGCACCCAATAATTAATCTCCATACACTCACTTAGTTGTGAACCCCAGAACAATGTGTGGTGTTAGAGTGTCCCGAAATATCACGTGATCGGACGATGTGGAATCACCTGAACTTGCGTTAAATATTGTTGCTTGAATTCCACGTGATATATATAGCGAACATGTAAATTTCCGACTTCTACGGCTACATACGGAGAACAAATACATAATCATACGTGCATAAAGTTCATGTGCATGTGCGGTCGCCGTTGGTACATTGGCTTCCAAAGTCGTAGTTGAACAGATTTTTTTGAATAATTTTCACTTTCACATGTATTAAGTCCAAATTTGTATGAGTACGGCATAGTTTTACAAAAAAAATTAGCAACCCAGTTGCTAAAATCAATCATGATTTTAGGAAATGAGTTCACCAGGGGCTAAAATCATGGTTTTGAAATCAAAAAATGAAGTGGTTCCGTGTATCGTTTTTTGATTTTTTTTCGCACCAATTCAAAAAATAATACACAGAAACACTTAATTTTTTGAATTGAAAAATCATGATTTTAGCATCTGGTGAACTCATTTGCAACTGAGTTGCTAATTATTTTTTGAAAAACTAGGCCTGCAACGATTTTAGTCCTCTTGACCTAAATTTGTACGGTGGTGGCTTTGGCAGGTGGGAATCGAAGTTGGACAGCGCCTCTGTAAGGCTAGGCCTTGTGGGAAACATATGCCTTGCCTTTCTGTTTTTTCCGGTGACTCGCGGCTCGTCGGTGCTTCCGCTGTTTGGGCTGACATCGGAGGCCAGCGTCAAGTACCATATATGGATCGGTCACATTGTCATGACCCTCTTCACAGCTCACGGTGTTTGCTATATAATCTATTGGGCTGTCACACATCAAATATCACAGGTAAACTATAAACATTTACTACTCATCGATCATTCCTATCGTTACTAATAAATCTAGAGAGTCACGTAGCCGTGCATGTGATTAATTGTCTCGTTTATGTGTTTGACTGATCTGATAAAATGAATAATATCATAGATTTAATGGAACAATATTTCGATAGGGTTTTCTAGGGTGAATTCGGACTAAATTTTTAAAGGGTTTTTTGTTTGTTTTGTAAAAAAATTGATTCGCATAAAACACAATTTGTTCGGCCAAATTTAAAAGTCTTTAAAGATAAAATGGCTTTGCATTCGGTCCAAACTCCAAACGTATGAACTATTTGGTTGTTCAACCAAAAAGTCCAAAAAGAAGTTAGTCCAAATTTATGAACTTTTTGGTTGCCAAAAAAATCTAAAAAGTCCAAAATAAAATTAACCCAAGTGTTAAAATTTGCTTTTCTCATAAGTTTTCTTCATGCATGACACTTTTATGGCAAAAGTTCTCATTTTAATAATGACTTCAAAAAAATGTTCCCACTTGGAAGTGGAATTGGGTTTGGGCCAATATTCCATATGGCCCACAACATAAAAGATAGTCAACTTTGTAGAATCTTCCAGATATGATTAGAGCACTTTGTGGCCCACTGAAGCCCATAGTCAACTAGCAGAGGCTAGAGCTAATAACCGAAACCGACCAACAAAAAGCAACTTCTTTTTTGTGGCCCACTGAAGCCCATAGTCAACTGGTGGAGGCTATAGCTAATAACCGAAACCAACCAACAAAAAGAAAAATTCTTTTAATATTTTCAGAAATTTGTATGTCGCATTTTTAATTCACTAATTGCAATTGGGAAAATACTAGTATTTCTTTTACACTTCCTCCTATACGAGAAATATTGCACTAGGAGCTGCAAAGTGCAAACGAATCGAGTCAAGTTTTAATTTCTTTTTTTATTATTATTTTGTTTTTGTAATCGGATGTCTAAGCCATAAAATTCTGAACACCCACCAACAAGACTCACAATTGTTTAAAGTTAGGCGAGCTCAATCTCGGGTCAAGCTCAAATGATTGAACTCGAGCTCATTAGCATCTATGAGAACTTAACTTCATCACGAGCTCACTGCTCGCCCTTATTGACCTTCCCCCGACCACCGAATTGCTGACCTGACGGTTCTGCTCATTTGCAGTCCTAAGTTTGTACTCCATACATGTTCCACCAAAATGCATTCTTATGCTTTGAGAATCAATAACTAATCCATCTCCCTTTGGGTAATTAAATTCAACTTCAGATGGTGAAATGGGCCAACACAGGGGTAGCAAATGTGGCTGGAGAAATAGCTCTGGTAGCAGGACTAGCCATGTGGGTGACTACTTTCCCCAGGATCAGGAGAAAGATGTTCGAGCTCTTCTTCTACACCCACCACCTCTACATTGTCTTCGTGATTTTCTTCGTGTTCCACGTCGGGATCTCCTATTCGTGCATGATGCTCCCCGGTTTCTACCTCTTCGTCATCGACCGTTTCCTCCGGTTCCTCCAGTCCCGCCGTGGCGTTAGGCTAGTTTCTGCCAGAGTTCTGCCTTGTGAAGCTGTGGAGCTCAACTTCTCCAAAAGCAGAGGTAAAAATATATGATCATGTGCCAGTGTTTAGTTTGGCTAATTAATCAAAACAATAGCATGTAAATTCGATCAATGTGATTAATGAACCATGGGTAGCTTACTATAGTCCGGTCGCTGTCCAAAAAAAAAAAAAAAAAGCTTACGGTAGTCCGGGTGAATTGTATGCACGTGCGAGTAAATTTATAAACACAGATTCAAACACAGATATGTCTGAACCATCCGACACACGTGAATCCACACGGTCAATGTGGAGCCCACACACATCGTTATATTAGTTTAGTGGGGTCTAAGTGGTAATTAGTGATAGTTTAGTTGGTGCATCTAAGGTTAATCCATATAGTTATCTTCTTGTGTTTTTTTCCTCTCCATAATTTGGATCACAAAGATATTTTTTACTTGTCTCGATGAGAAAAATAAAAAGCTAAAATTTATCCACAACTTATTTTTAAAAAAATTGCTGAAATACGAAATAAGCAACAAAATTATGTTTTTATTATTTTGTCTTTTCTAAATTTTTCTCAAAGTTGGTCGATATACACATATTTTAACTTTTGCCATCTCGTACTCATTGACAAGTCAACATTTTCTGAACTTAAAAAGTGAGTAAAAGACAAAATTAAACAAATAAAAGAAAAATAATTTAATAAAATCTAAACTCGGTAATCGATAATGCTATAATTCACACTTTTTTTCTATTTTCCTTTTTTATTATTTTCTCGCCTCTAAATTTTGTGTTTATTTCTACCAGGGTTGAGTTATACTCCAACAAGCATCATGTTTATGAATGTGCCTGGCATTTCCAAGATGCAGTGGCATCCTTTTACAATTAGTTCAAGCAGTAATTTGGAGCCTGAGAAACTAAGTGTGATCATTAAAGGTGAAGGGAGTTGGTCTAAGAAGCTCTACCAGATGCTTTCATCACCTAACTCTGTTGATCACCTTGATGTCTCCATTGAAGGACCTTATGGACCCGTTTCAACTGATTTCCTAAGGTAAAAATCGTGGCTCGTATGTTTTACAAGTTTCACTGTCACAATCGTGGCTCACAGGGATGGAACCGGGGGTGCCAGTAGTGGCAGTCCCTGGTGGCTCGTATATATCATTTCATGTATGACAATGTTTTTTTGAACAGTTTCTCTTGGTTGGATTACCTTACCAATTTATGTTATAAATTGCAGGCATGAAACACTAGTGATGGTGAGTGGAGGCAGTGGCATAACCCCTTTCATTTCAATCATCAGAGACCTCATCTTCTTAACTGAAACCATGAAATGCAAGACTCCACAAATCCTCCTCATTGCTGCATTCAAGAACTCCTCAGACCTAACCATGCTAGACCTCCTCCTCCCCATTTCCGGCACTCCTGACGGATTTTCCAACCTAAATCTCCAAGTTCAAGCCTTTGTCACAAGAGAGAAACAACCCACAACAGAGAATCAAAAAATTCATCCAACAAGTACTGTTTGGTTCAAGCCCAAATCCACAGATGCACCGATTTCCCCTATCCTCGGCCCGAACTCTTGGCTCTGGCTTGGTACAATCATATCATCATCATTCATCATGTTCCTTCTCTTCATGGGTATTTTGACAAGATACTACATATATCCAATTGATCATAACACAAATAAAATCTACTCTTACTCCTCCAAAGCTGCATTGAGCATGTTGTTCATATGTATCTGTATAGCTACCACAGCTAGTGCAGCTTTCTATTGGAACAAGAAGAAGGGTAGTATGGAAGTTAACCAGGTTCTGAACATGGAAGGGGCTACGCCGGTGGCCTCACCGAGCTCGTGGTTTTATAATGCTGATAGGGAATTGGAAAGCCTCCCCCAACAGTCAGTTGTTCAGTCTACCAATGTGCATTATGGTGAAAGACCTGATCTAAAGAGTAAGTCCAGGTCTTGGTTGCCGGTATTTGGTTACTATTTCGGATTTTTTCTTACATGTCTTGAAAAATAGAGACAAAACAGCCCGGAACAACCGAGACTTCTGTCTTCCAACGTCATTGTCCTTTTGTCCCAGTGCACTCTACAATGACAGAAATCTCAAAAATACATGAATCTTGATGCACGATCGTGCATTCGAGGGTACATTGAGACAAAATTTGCTAAGCATAGAAATCCTTTATGTTCCGAATGTATCTTGTCATTCTTGATGAGCTTGGAGTCCCAAACTTCCAACAAGATGAAATGCGGTGTCGTTCTCACACTGTACTTCGTTCACTCTTCTAGTGAAGTTTGTGTCATTCTTGATGGGCTCAAAGCTCAACAGGATGAATTCGGTATCGTTTTTGCACTGTACTTTGTTCACTTTCCTTGTGAAGTTTCTCTGAGTCTATAGCAAATGATTGCCAAATTCCTAGCTAACTCATATTCATGGGTTTTGCAATTGGGGTTGACATATATAATGATTTTAACTTGCAGGGATTTTGTTGGAAAGGAAGGAATCGAGCATCGGAGTTCTCGTTTGCGGTCCGAAGAAGATGAGGCATGAAGTTGCAAAAATATGTGCATCTGGTCTGGCAGAGAACCTACATTTCGAGTCCATCAGCTTCAGTTGGTAATTCACTCAGGAATGCAAAGGACTGCAGCGCGTGCGCCGCTAATTGAGAGTGTGAAATTCCACTGTCAATGTCTGTTGCTCTGTTTTGCAATGCTTCTTCTTCTTCTTCCTCTTCTTCAAGTTTGAAATGTAAATTTAGTATGGCCAGGGAGACACATATCTCTTCCCTTGACTGAAGATGGAACATAAATAACTGATTTCAGGTGAAAATTTCAGATCAAAATTAGGCTGTTTCACTCAGAATCTTGTTGCAAAACAACATTACATTACACACATGGACGGAATCATGAGGTGAATAAGAATTTGAATTTCCAAATTAGGGGTGGCCCAGCCCCCACAGCCAACCTTTAGTTCCAGCCCTAATTAAAAACAGACCTTATGATTAATTTTTCTCTTCCCTTAAACTTGGGGACAATCTAGCTCTTAATCTTTTTTTGGGTTGGATGGTCAGGGTGTTTAGGTAGCTTACGCGCACTTCAATTAATCCTCTTTCTGGTTCGGTCAAAGACATGTCATCCATGCCTGGACTAGGAAATTCACAAAAATTACTCCATCCGTCCCAATTTAAATGTCCCCTACGGGAGACTAGACAAGTTTGACCTTAAAAAAATAAAATAATTTCGGAATTACTTTTTTTTTTTTTTGGTACCATTCAAAAGATCTCAACCAATAATTTTGAATGGTTAAAAATTTTTGAATAAAAATATATAGAAATATGTTTTCTTTTAAAGTCAAAATGGCACGACTTTACGTCGGGAACATTTAAATGGGACTTCATTGCTACCTGAACACAAAATTGAGCCCTGATCAATTATATGGAGAGCTAACCTACCAATCAACTGGACTAATATTGGATTAATATATTTTCTATTGTGTTGAGGTTTGTATTGTGGTTAGGGGTGAAAATCGGTCAGATCGGATCGGTTTTTGTGTTCGGGACCGAACCGATCGGTTTGGGGTAATTTATCCAGGAACCGATACCGAAGGGGTGGTTCAGTCCGGTCGATTTTTTCGGGGTTTGCGGGTTTTTCGGTCCGGCGTTAAGATTTAAATGAATGGTTAAGATTGAAATGGAAGGCGGAGATTTGTTGTTGTTTTTTTTGTTTGAGATGGACAGCTTTGATTGATCAATCCAAATCGGTATGGTTTTGGGGTATTTCGGCTCTGTTCGGTTCGGTCCGAAGAAATTTCCAGGAAACCGACCGAACCGAAAATTGATCGGTTCAGTTCGGTCCAAACCGAAGCCGACGAAACCCACCCCACCCCTACCGAAAACCGATCGGTCGGGTTTTTTCAATTTTTTCGGTCCGTCGGTTTTTCTTTCACCCCTAAGATTTGTGGTGGTGTCGATAAGCCAATGGGCCTAGGACTCCAACAACCAGCCGGAGGGGAGTCTGCAGTAAGAAAATAAATCGTAGGCCTTGATTGACTTATGGCCCAGCTAACTTATCTAGAGAGTAAAACGCAGTCTTATAGGGCCATTCAGGATTTTTCATAGGCCCAGAACGCGAATTTTGATCAGGTTTTCCTGTGTCTTAAATAGAGGTCAAAAAGAAAAAAAAATTACGAAGATTCGTACATACAGATAAAAATCAAGTGCATGCACACATTCAATGGACACTACCGGTCCAAAAATACAAAACTAGAAAAAAAAACAACAAATCAAAATAAAAAAGAAGCTCATTGTCGATGTCGGACCCAGACTCCTCTCGTTGCTGTGGGTGGATGAAGGATATGAGAAGATTTTTTTTTCGCACATCTCTGTTTAGAAGCAAACAGTTTTGGCATTTAAAAATTATTCAGTGGTGCTGGGCATGCTGCATTACTGACACCTTAAAACCACAATTCGAGTAGAATCCACACAAGGAACAGGCTCCTGTCTAACGGAGTCCTCTCCAGTCCTGTCCAGTTTCGGATTTTGTGAGCTCATTCTGGATTCAAAATAATAATCCAAACCGTTCACATTGTAAATCTTGTCAACAACTCAACCACGCCAAACAATTATATTGGTCTGATACCAATCAATACCTGATTAGCACACATGTACGTTGAAAAAAATGTAGCACGCACCCTGGATTAATTCGAACCATTTGTGTGTGCTTTTCCGATATAAATGTGTCCTAATGGAGTATTGATTGGCATCCGATCAACATGATTTTTTTGATGTGGTTCAAATTTTCAAAGAGAGTTACAATGTGAACGGTTCCAATCATTATTGTGGACCCGAGATGAGCCCACCAAATTTTAAAATGGACAAGACTAGATAGAACTCCTACCGGAGAGGAGCAGCTGGTTCTTTCAAAAAATACGTAGCGATATGTAAGTAATTGTATGTGCCAATAACCTTAAACGATGACCTGCTATCAACTCATTAGGGTCAATTTGTACAGAATTTTGCTCTTATTTTAAATGAACCCCGCTAGTAGATTGTGGAATTAGTTTCCGAAAATAATTTGAGCTCCGCGTAAGCTAGCTTATACACATAATTATTAACCACAAAAATATTGTACAAATCCAGAGTTTTCATTTAAGGATAGTGAGTTTACGCAGCCTGCCCACTATAGTACTTTATTTGTTTTTGTACATAACATTATAGTGATGATTGTCATTGTTTGTCCCCTTCTCCCTTCATCTTTGACCGAAAGGATCTCTAACGTGTACTCAATAATTTTGTCATTCGATGCTGTTAGTCAGCTTTTTAATAGTACTAATAATAAAAACAATTTGAGCAGAGGTCAACACAAGGGCAAGTTAACCCAAACACCATCTTACCCAAGTTTTACTTTCTTTTTTTTTAACCCAAACTCCGTAAGTTCGTCTGTCCAATAAATTTTTATTTTAACATCCGTTTTGAGGGAGTTTCCAAAATGAAAAAATCAGATAAAATCAACATTTATTGATTTTAGCAAATCTGAATTTTATCTTTTTGGAAACTCTCTCTTAATCCACACTTGAATCTTGCGGTTGTCCCTGACAAAGGATAAAAGGGTAATTTTATTTAACCCACCCAATTAGGCAATTGCTAACTAATGAGGGACAAGTTGACCATTTTATAGACTAGTTTTTTAAGACATCCAAAACCAGAGACATTTATAAACAGGAAAATGATATAGGTACATCACTTACGCACACAGGTGATATGGCAAATGAGGAGAAGTCTACTATGTGGCCCACCTAAAAATTGGGTTTCTCTTCATCCGTCACGTCACATTTATGTTGTGCATGTGTGGTGTACGGTGTATCCATGGCATTGTTGATATAAACATGCATATATTGACGGAAAAAAAAAAGGGATAAAACTACAATTACATAACTACCCCTCAAGTTTACATTGGAGTAAGATCTACAGGGCAAACAAAATATCCTCCCTAAAGTCTATCATGTCATGATACGGGAAAATGCTATCCTCACCCACCACAAAACCAAATACCCAAATGAAGTAGCACCAAAAAAATAACTTTACCCTAACTTCAACTTTAACAGCCACAAAAAAAAATAAAAAACTACAAACAACATTTTTCCCAAAATACCAAACCCAGAAAGCCCAGCACATTCCTCCCTTCACATTAAAGACTTGAGCGACCTGGCCTTGATCGGCTTCCTCCCTCTCCTTTTCTTCACATTCCTTTTCTCTTCCTTATCCTCATCGTCGTCGTCTTCGATATAATCAAATTCCTTGCTGTCGATTTCGGACGAAGACGATGATAAGGAGGAATGTTGTGGGACTATTTCCCTAACAATCTCTTCCTCCTCCTCCTCCTCAACACTATCAGATTTTGGCACATCCCTCACACCTCTCTTTTTACCCCACCGCGGCCCGAACCCAGAATAATAGTAAAATTCGTATGGGTTCGCAGTCGCTGGAGGGGGCGGGGGCGGAGGCGGTGGTTGTACTTTTCTGGGACGACCACGGCGGCGGATTGGATTTATAGCCGCCGCGACGACCACGACAGGAGGCTTTTCCGATTTCTTGACAGAAGGGAGCGGCAAACGGTGTTGGGAAAGCGAATGCCCTTTCGACGCTTCCTTCTTACACTGCCAGCTCTTTCCAACGGTTTTACGGTACGAAATCGTCCCGCCATTTCCGAATCCTAACTCAATCCCGTTTTTATCGCGGTTGACATTTTTATCCTCGACATTCACAGACATTCTCATGGACGCCACGCTGCAGCGCCAAGAGTATTAAAAACTACGTATTACGATGTAATTTGGACTAATCAGACGTCTAGCATGTATTATTAGGGAAAAAAATCACTAAAGCGAGTTCGATAATGGAAACCCTAATATTTCCAACAGAGGCAAAAAAAAAAAAGTGGCGTAAAGATCTGAATCGATTTGACGGATTTACCTCTCGACGGCACCGAGGGAATTTCCCGAGCTTCCATTTGCAGTATAATTACTCTCTTCTCCATCCACTACCTGGGTATATGTAGAGACGATAATAACCCAATCGAAACAGAAGATAAAAATCTCCATACAGTTGATTTCAGTGGAGAAGAAACACAGAAGAAAAACCGATTCGATTAATCGAGTATTTAAGAGTGAATGGAGGATTTGAAATGAAGTGATTTCTGGTTTTCGGAAAACCCTAAAATTAATGAACACGGAAATGCAGACGGAACGACGAGATTTAGGGTTTTTTTTATTGGGAGATTAGTTAGGGAGAGGGAGTCGAAGACTTACTTGGAAAGGAGAAGAAGGTGAGTCGGGAGGGAAGAAGAGAAGGTCCCACGGCGACTGATTGAGCTGGCAAATGTGGGGAGACTTGTGCTGGAGGCGACTACTAGTACTGCGAGGAGTGAGATCGGTTGAACAGCCGCTGGGAGCGGTGGTGGTTAACGACAGGCCGTTGAGCTTGGCATGTTTTCGGATCCTCATGGCGGCGGAGGGCGGTGGTGGACGACGGAGTGTGGGGAGATCGGGCCGGGGGCGTTTTTTTGTTTTTCTCTCTGTCTAGTAGTCTCTACGGCTGCTCTCTCTCTCTCTCTCTCTCTCTCTCTCTATAGTGTGTATATATATATATTTGTGTTTGTGGGGTTTTTCACTTTCTTCTGTTGGTTTGTATCCGCCTCCGTGTGTTCCCACTTACCCAGTGAGTTTATTTTACTCGTCATGAATTTAGGGCTCAGCAGAGTGTGTTTTTAGAATAAATTGGTTTTTCACGGTTTTTTATGTGATGTATTATGAGAGAATAATTTGTCTTAATTTTTTAAAAAAATTATTTATTTTTGGAATCTCTCTCTCTCTCTCTCTCTCTCTCTCTCTCTCTCTCTCTGTTTTTTTACATCTGTCTGTGGGATCCTTTAGGCGTTTCCCTTAGTATATATCTGGATCGTATATTTTCTCAATTGATTGTTTAAATTCACGAATGCGCTCTTACCTGTAAAAGTGAAAAACATACTCCTATTTGAAATGATTGTGGATATGGACGGTCTGAATGTGCATTGCATGATCTACAATAGAGAAGCCCAACATGACCCCATTCCAAGAATTTAACTTTGGAATAGTAGTAGTATTTTTTATTGCAAATCAGTTGCACATTACAAGCACCCCCGCCCTCCTGCCAATATAATCTACTATGAAAAATCATTTTCTAATTTTTGAAATAAAAGGGTAAAGCATTTATGTGCGTAATTTAATTTAGAATTTTCATCGAATTAAAGAACCAATTGGGATCTTCAATATGATATAAAGAAATTTTAAAAATTATGTACGAAAGTATTTTTTATTTTTTATTTATAAATTAGGTGTCATGGTAGGTTTTTATGGGGAATAATTTTCCACGTCATGCAATTCAAGGGCATAGGAGTTTATTGAGGGTAATTGTGTCATTTACCATAATATTATAGTACTAGTAAAAATCTAGGCTATTAAATAGTGCATCAGATCACAGCTCTTACCTGTGTGTGCGGATACAGCAAAAGAGGGAAAATCATTCAGTGCTACTAACTGCCGCCGCAGCGCATCTACTCTCTCTTTTTCTCTCTCAACAGTCAACACAAAATGGAGTCAATGCAAGCCAAGAGTTTGGTCCGTGGTTGAGACCTTTTTTTTTTTTTTGAAAAATGATTCAACCCATTTACTATATCAAAAGCCCGAAGGCTATACAGATTTCCACAAAAAATACAGGAGTAAGCCAACACTATCAAATCCTAGACACTAGGCACCTATTGCAAATGCAGGCTCGGCGAATACGAAGGTACATAAGAACCGTCGCAAACAAGAGAGTGGAGAGTCCTACAAGGATACTCAGCTCAAACCCTAACCCTAAGCTAAGCACAGGTGAAATCTGGAGCAAAAATCTGTCAATCCAAATGCCACACGAGAACACAACCTCAAACTCAGCCGCCAGCAAACACAAGGATGGTGGAGGTTTCGGAATGGAGATGGAGGTAGGGATGGCAATTTCCCCAAACCCGATAGATACCCGCCCCACCCCCGACTATTTGGAGGCGGATATTATTCGATTTTTCATCCAATAGGAGCGGGTATGGTAGAACTTAAAGAATCTCCAATTGAAAATGGAGCGGGTATGATTTTGTGATACCCGTCTTTGAATACCCGTACCCGCCCCGTTTCAAATTATATACATATTTTTATGACTATTGTATGTATATATGCCGGCATATAGTAGCATATAAACGTATATGTATGTGTGTATATATATAAGTATGCATATTGGTATAATTTATGTATATTGTTCCGAATTAAAACTATACTGTATATGGTTAAGTGTTAAAAAAAAGTTTAATGAGGTAGTTTTTAAAATTGTATATAATCTTGGTAGACTATCATTTCTTCGCAACTTTCTATTCTATTTTGTTTTAAATGGTTGTTTTTGTTAGTATAGGACACATAAATTTGAACTTATCCTCTCTTTTTTTTTTGTTCAATTAGTTTGAATATGGATTTACCCGAATATACCCGATCCCCCATTGGGAGGCGGGTATGGTGGATTGTCTACTATCCCTTTTGGGTATGGAGGTGGGGATGGGGAAGAACTTCCCAATTGGGGATCGGGGGTAGAATAGGGTCCCCCGATCCATACCCTACCGGTTGCCATCCCTAGATGGAGGTGGAGGCATGATGGAGATGGAGATGGAGATCTAGGCGGTGGAATGGTGGGGTGGTAGAGGAAGAGATAGATCTGGTTGGGGATGGGCTAAAAACGGACGGGAAGATGACAGAGTGTGGGCAGCAGGAGCGGAGGAGAAAGGGGGGAGGTGGGGCGTGGAGCCGGTAGCCCCACCCCCCAAGGAAACCCTATCTGTTGAAAGAAGGACAAGGAGGAAATAAAATTCCTAGAGACAGAGAGGGGCGAGAGACAAGAGCCCTCTCAGCATCAGGTCCGTGGTTGAGACTTGAGACGTTGGAGTTCACTCACTTCTGAAGTTGAGGTTCGAAATCTCATAAATGCTATAAATTCCATTGGGCCGTTTGACTGATCGTTAACTTTAGAATCTTAAAATAATTCGAGTTACACGCAAAATGAACCGAGACATCTAGTTATTGAAAAAAAAAAACACTTACGGAATCAAATGGACTTACAAAATGGGTGGAGGCCACAGTAATTATTTTAATAGCTTTTGGGTTCTCCTGTGGGCTGTGATAGTTTTACGTGGTAGTTTCAGAAAATTAAGATACTCTCTCCGTCCGGATTTGTTGGTCCGTTTTAGAGATTTCAACTTTTTTTTCCATTACATTTTGAGTTCGTTAATTTCCTATTTTATCCTCAATCCCTTCATTTAATATTACCTCAATTTCAATTTGATAGTCCACTACGAAACTACGTGCAATTTTTAAACTAAAAAATAACGTAGTTGCAAAAATTATTTTTTTATCAATATGGATCTTGTTTGATAGATTTCATTGAGAACTTTAATACGATGCAAACAAAATTCAAAAATGTAAACGCATTATTTAAAAAAATTAGTTTTTGTGTGGTTATTTTAAGTTTTAGAAAATGGGAAAAAAAGTAAATTCTTCATACTTTATACTTTGACTTTTGAAAATGAATAAACATTTTAAGACTTAAAAAAATATATTTGTAGACTAACAAATCCTGACGAAGGAAGTAATTTTTTTGAGCGAAGCATCGAATTCTTGTGATGCTATGACACGAATATGTGTTGCGACGAGTATTGACATGTAGCACCACGTAAAAGATGCTACCCGATTAGATTCTAACAATCAATATGAGGTCACGAATGTGATCCCATTAGATTCTAATATAAGTCAGTATGAGGTCACGTTTGTAATTAGGGGCGGAACTAAAATTTTAGTTTAGCGGGGTCAAAATTTAGATCTATATGCAAGTTACTTTTTCTATTTTTTCATGCAAATAAATACTCCATCTGTTCCATTTTAAATGTTCTCTACGTAAAATCGTGTCATTTTGACTTTAAAACAAAACATATTTCTAGATATATTTTTTTTTTAAAATTTTTTACACCATTCAAAAGTACTCGTTAAGATCTTTTGAACGGTACAAAAAAAATTTAAAAAGTAGTTCCGAATGTATTTTATTTTTAAGGTCAAACTTGCATGGTCTCCTGTAGATGACATTTAAATTGGGACGGAGGGAGTAACTAAATTAAGAGGTTAACTATAACGTAAATATACATCGATACATATATTTTTGCTTTATAATTGGTCCCTATGACTTATTATGTTTCAAAAATAATGTACGATAACCTCAATTGTAATATTATCAACTTTCGAAAAGAAGAAAAAAAACTAGAGATTTATATGCATTTTAAGCAAGTTGGGGCAATTTATAAATTTTTTGAGGGGTCAAAATTGCAAAATTTAGCTCCAAACTATCAAAAAATCCTTGTGAGAAATTAAAATGAGAGGGATCAAGTGACCCCTCTTGTCTCTTCATGGCTCCGCCCATGTTTGTAATCCTATAAGGCCTGTTTTAGCTAAGGGACCCGACTATGGGTACCGAATAAGGAGAATACCGAAAATGTACGATGGCCTTAGCACTCGTGTTTGGATCTCATACGAATAATTCAAATCGTTCAATAATTTTAAAATAAATCTTCGAAGGTTCTTGTAAAAATTCAGCTCAATTGGATGCATGTAACTCCTTGATCCAAACTTCAAGTTTTCATTCTGAATTCTGAATGAAAACTTGAAATTTGGAATACTCACTTATGCAAATCCAATTAAGCTGAATTTTTGCAAGGACCATCAAAAAATTATTTTAAAATTATTGAATAGTTTGGATTATTCGTGGGGACCCAAAAGTGGGCTCCGCATGCCGTTGTACATTTTTTGTACCCTTAGCTTTATCGTTTGGCTAAATAAGCCGTTTGGACTATTTAGGGGTTGTTCCCGAAAACAGTCTTTTACTGTCTTTTTACGTTCTACGAGATAAGTCATTATCTCAAAATACATTAACCCAAAAAGACATTAGTAAAAGATTAGTTACTAAAAAAAGGCAGAGTTTGTGGAACAAGCTCTCCAACAAATAAATTTAAAATGGCGATGCGAAATTTGAATATGATTAAAGTTTTTGACTTTTATTAGATAGATGAATTAATATTACATTTTGGTGTGGTCTTGTAGAAATCTTGTCTTGGGCCTCTTGTCTTTGTCATTCCTTGTTGTTGCCTCAAATATTTGAATGGGCCTGAAATCAAGTTCTATGCCGAAGTGGGGAACAAAAAATATAAAACATGGGCCTGGATCACATTCACCTACGATCCAAATTTCAAAATTGGATGGGGATTAAACCCCGTTCCGCTAAAGGTTTTTTTTTGGGTTTTGTTGGCTTATTACGTTTTTCGAGATAAGTCATTCTCTTAATATATATCAATTGGAGCCCCCAAAAGCCAAAAAACCCCTTAGCAATCCTTGCTCGTTAAAAACAATGTAAAAATTCTATCATGTTTCATGTTGGTCCAATGAAATCATATTTGGGAAAAAGAATACAGTATTTCGGAAATAAACAAACAAAACAATTCTTCTGTTTTTCCCCCCCCCCCCTTGTGCAGGGATTTTACCGGTGAAGGCGGTAATTGGCCCTAACCAATGCAAGCGTGAATTTGTGAAGGAATTTGCCAAGGAATGAAAAAATGATATAGGAATCAAAGAAATGAGATTTGTAGTATATATGACGGTGCCACAAAGGCCGTTGAATAATTACTCCAAGAGCTGTGGACCGTGGCGGCAGTGGCGGATAGGGGTGTCAACGGTCCGGATTGGTATAAATCCGAGGACCGAACCAAAAATCTACGGTCCAAGGAAAGACAATCTGTGTCCAAACCAAAAAAGTCTATGGTCCGGTTCCGAAATAATCAAAAAACTCACGGTTCGGTTCACGGTTAATCCACGGATTATTACATTCCACAAAATAAAAAATAAAAAAGCAAATACCATATTCCAAATTCAAAGTCCATATTAAAAATAAAAAAAAAATTCAAGTATCATTACTAAATTAAAAAAACAAATTCAAGTGCCATACTAGATACTAACATTCAGGAAACAGAACAGAGAGAGAGAGAGAATCAGTCTATTACTTTGAATTTGCATTAGATGACTTTTTTCTGTAAACCAAAGGAAAAGAGAGAGAAGAAAAAACTTCTTTTTATTAGGTTTAGATTTTGGAGTGAATCGAGTGATGGCCGTCGGCTGAGTTTCGATTTATAAAGTGCAACTTTGAGCAATATAGTTACTAATTACAGTTTGCACCATTACTTTTTATTTATCTCACATTCACCCATTTAAGGTAAATAATTATGAATAATGAGTTAAATTATAATTTTATCCCAATATTATATAAATAATCATATGTATATATTATTTTTTTTATTTTTTAAATATCTCACAGTCCGGTTCGGTTTATCCACGGTTCTTTTATGAAAATCCATGAACCGAACCACGAAGCACGGTTTTCTAATTTTTCAATCCGTGTCTGAACCATTAATCCACGGACCAAATCCAAAACCTACGGTCTCGTTCGGTTCGGTCCGGATTCGCGTTTCGCGGGTTTTTTTTGACAGCCCTAGTGGCGAAGCCACATGGAGACCAGTGTGAGCCTGTGCAGCTGTGCTCAAACTGGATTCTTGAGGAGGATTTTTTTGTATTTTTTAGAAAAATATAAATTAGTACATCATTTTTTTTATACTTACAAAAAATTAATTAGAGATCTTGGGAGTCATTACTTGGTGTTATAATATAATTCTCTGGGGCATATTTACGTGTAACTTAAGACTAAATCTATGAGTTTTAAGTGAATATGTGATAAAAGCCTATAAAAAAAAGTGATGGAGAAGAGAGTTAGGGCATCGCCCGAAAGCCATTGAATAACTTATTACTCACAAACAAGTCTCAATTCACTGAATTTTTACCTCAAAACTACATGTTTACGGACTTCTGACCTCCACTAGCTCGAACCCCAAACCTTCCCCTTGGAAGCCAAGAAGTACAATAAAATAGGCTAAGACGTGTTAGAAATTATTTAAGAAGAGAATTTTTTTTCACAACAAAAGTACTGGCGTTTATGAATTGTGTCCTCATTGACCCAATTTTCTGGCTAAGCCACTTTGTGGCGGGTCAATAAATATAGTATGCCATAGTTATTTAGAATGAGAAAATTAGCCACGGCAAATTACTGTTAACCATACATATTTGCACAGTACCTAGGTAAATATACCGTGATACTGTTCATCATCCATTCTATTTTTTATTGTTACTCTCTCTCTCTCTCTCTCTCCGTACGACAATGGAGCTTTCGACGTTGGAGGGTGAACGACGATGGAGCTTTCGATCGCCCGCAACGGCGACAGCGATGGAGGGTCTCTAATCAGATTTAGCCTAGCTGTTGTGGAAATCTCATATTTGATTCAAGATCCCCAATTTTTCACTCTTCGTTGAAAAGGAAAAGCAAGAGGTGCAGAAATTAAACAAGGCAGAGGGAGATATTATACACTGTTCATCTTCTTCGCAGGCCATGTCCGCCGTTGGAGTTTCTCTCTCCTCCTCTTTTCTTCTGTTTCCAGGCTTCTCTTCCCGATCCAATAGATTTTGTAGATATATTTGTTCCATTCCAAAAAGCATCCATCAAAATAAAGCCACTTTTCAGTTTTACCCTTAAAAAGTAGTACATTTTTCATCTCAATTGGCTTGTCCATTATTTTTAATTTTATAACAGTTCTTATGATTTTGAAAAATTTGTAATAAAACCAATTGATATCTATCAAACAAGATCCATATTGAATATGTTTTGAGTTTTCATATAAAAAATTAGCCCCACAAAATTGATCATATTAATTTTGACTGAATTTAGGGTCAAAACATAAAAGACAATACAAAATTTTCACTCTCCTTAAAAACTCACTTCCCCAAGAGGGGCAACTAAATTGGGATCTTGGTTGGGAGAGTTTTGCCGCATTTGTGGTCCTACCCGGTTCGAATCCGGATTAGTCGGGGCCAATGTAGTTACCGGACACCTGATGATTTTTACCACAAAAAAAAAACTAAATTGGGATGGAGGGAGTACTTTTTAAGAACAATAACAACAATTATAGTAGCATTTGTTTGAAGTTACATAAGTGTTTTTTAATCAAAATTACATAAATCTCCTACCTACTTAGATACTCCATTTGTCCCCTGAAAGAAATACTCCTTCTGTTGTAATTTATTTCTTCAATTATGAAATTTCAACCGATTAACAGTGCATAATATAGTGCTATTCGAAGACAAAATTCTCAAAAACAAAAACTTCAAAATCACTCGCGCATAATACTCCTATTTGCACACGCATCCCACTAAACACGGTTTTAGACTTTTAGTGGGAGTCGGACCCACACACTATTTGCACTCCCCTAAAATAGAGAAAAATTATTTGGTGGATTTGGGGTACCGCCCATCAGTGCATGATGCTCCAACATTTTTATCAAGTACATATTTTTGTAGAGTCCAATACTAATTATATGGGTCCCAACGAAACATGTAGTACATAGAGGTGTTGGAACACCATGGGACAAGATTAATTACTCTTCAAATAGGAGTAGTGCGCTAAAGTCCAGGGGCGGAAGAAGAGTAGGGCTGGGGTGGGCCTGGGAGATGATTTTCGAAACCGCAGATGATTTCCAAGATTTGAGAACACGTTGGCTGACACTTTGATAGATTGTTAAGCTACTTTTATTCTATTTTGATGGATGATTAGGGATGGCAATGGGGCGGTTCAGTTCGGGTATTGGCGTATCTGAGCCCAATACCCGAAACCATAGGGGTATCCAGAACCGAACCACTAACCGTTCGAGTAAGAAAAATAGAAACCGGAGCTGAACCATTCGGGGTTCGGGTAATAACCAAACCGATTGGGTAAACGAGATACCCAACAAAGCACAAACTCAGATACGGAGATACCCACTTCCAGAATCGAACCAACACAACAAAACACACACACACACACAGAGATACCCACTTCCAGAATCGATCGCCGACTAGCTGAGATCGCGTACGTAGAGAGTAGATCAGACTTTGGAGATTAAGAACCGAACAAAACCAAACCCTATCACAGAGAAGTCATCGCATTAGTACATCACACTATCACAGAAAGAGACAGAGACATAGAGAAAGAGAGAGAGAGAGAGAAGAGAGAGACGAGCCAGTAGGTGAGGGTGAGCCTGGGAGATGATCGGCAGCAGAGAGGAGGGGCAGTCGCAATAGAATCGCCTCTCTCGATCTCCATAACCCTAAAAGCAGGTGGTGGGCTGAGAAATGTTAAGTGTTTGGGTTTTTTCTGGTGTAAATCGTATATATATAGCCAAGGGTACATACGCAATTACCATATATTTTGAAGGGTAAATATATAATTTCATATTTGGTTCGTTTTGGGCCACGGTTCGGTTCAGTTATAACCTCAAACAAGAACCGAACCATACCCATTCGGTTCTCCCATATCTCATACCATACCCATACACACGGAGAATATTTCAGTTATGGTTCGGGGGAAAATAGCGGTTACGGTTCAGGTACCCATCGGTTCGGTCGCGATTGTCATCCCTATGGATGATCAATCTTGAAAAATGTATTTTGGTTTTTTTCCTTGACTATGGAATGCAATGATGTGATAGTCGTTCTTTTTACTTATTTGTTGAGTAAGGAATAAAAAGATATTTGATATTGAATTTTTTTTCCGTTATAACTCAGCTCCCCGGGACTCTTAATCCTTGCTCTGCCACTGCTAAAGTCCATTGTACACTAGAGATGCATATGCGTGGACTACTCGCCATGTAAATGTTTTGAGTGCAAATATGTGTATCCTTAAGGAAAGAAGAAGGGAAGTGATTTTGGTGCTTTCAAAATTGATTTTGACACTCCTTGAAGAGTGCCAAGATCAATTTAGGGAGTGCTAAAATCAATTTTCCCCAAAATAAAAAGGTATATATATGGTGTGAGCATTTATGTTTCAAATTAATGCAAGGTTTTTTTTGGGGGATTCGACTGTCAGGGGTGTTTAGGCTAACGTAGCAGCACTCGACTATTCTCCTCCCCGATCAGGTTAAAAGGTGAAAATGTAACAAAGAAAATCGAACCGACCAGAAGATTCAGGGTTGGTATCTTCTGGTCGGTAGGGTTGGTTTCGATTTTTGAAGAGTAAGCTTTTAATTTTCGATTCGCTCTCGAGTGCCTGAAAAAACTCAAAAACCGAATTGAAATATAGTTGATCGAGGTTTCAATATTTTAGCAATCGTAGGTAAGGGTTTTGATGTTTTTGTAGCATTGGATAGGGGTTTTGATATTGTAATTGTCTTAGAACTCAACCCGAAAAAACCAAAACAAATCGATATACTTGACCTACGAATATCGAAACACTTGACCTACGACTCCGAACCGATTACGGTTGTTCGAATATTGTGACTGGAATCAGTTTTCATTATTTTTAGATTGGATTGATTCGGTCCGCTCTGCCCGAAATCCCTGACCAAAGCGAACCGATTTCACCCCTACATGGCTATATAGGGGATTCCCAAGAAATTATTATCTTGCGACTGCACCCTAATAATCAAATCCTAGTCAATTGTAATGTGGGGAACAAACCAACAAACCAACTAAACTAACCTTTGGCTTTGGAATGGAGGGATTAATCACCTATGTCCATGTCTCTCTCTCTCTCTCTCTCTCTCTCTCTCTCTCTCTCTCTCTCTCTTTTTATCGTGTCCATGTTTTTTCTCGGAGGAGGATCCTCTCTAGATCCTTGAAGGGACTAGACAATCCTGTTGGCCCAGTTTTTAGGTAGTTCCTAGGTCTGTTTTGATGAACGGCACCGTTAATCTTTTGTCATCATCGTCTAGAACTTTAGGCACGCCAAAATTCATGTTAATCAAAGATCGTTTAATTTGTTTGCAAAATGCATTTCTCTCTTGAAAAATGGGTTTTACCTAGTGTTGCAATTTTTTTGTAATCTCATTTTTCTCGAGATAAATGTGATTCCAAAACACATTAAAAGATATTCAATTACCATGAATTTTGACATTCCTAAAGTCCTCGACGAGATCTAAATTATCAACGGTCCTGATTATGAAAACGAACTCGAAAAAGACTCAGAGACCAGATGGACAGGACGAACCACGCCCTTTAAGGCACCGGAGAGGATCCCAATACTTTTTTCTGTGGAAAGTAATGTATGGACATGTTGACACGTATCTTATCCCCTTTTTAATAATTTCTATTTAAGACAAAAGTTAACCAGAAGTAGGAAACTCGACCTACCTGTAAAAAAACACCAGAATCCAAAGGGTGAGACCGTAATATCAATCAAATACCACAATCCATATAATAAACGAAAAGTAAAAAGAAGCAAAAATAAAAATAAAAACCTCTCGTCTATCGAGTTCTGCGAGATCTACTGCAAACAGTTGCAATTACAATACATATAGAGAGAGAAACCTGTCGTGGAGAGAGAGAGAGAGAAATAAAAAAAAAGAAACAAAGCCCCCCGATCTCCTTCCCCGCTCCGTCGTCCACCACCGCCCTCAGCCGCCATGAGGATCCGCAGACATGCCAAGCTCAACGGCCTCTCGTTAACCGCCACTGCTCCCGGCGGCTGCTCACCCGATCTCACTCCTCGCAGTACTAGTAGTAGTCGCCTCCAGCACAACTCTCCTCACATTTGCCAGCTCAATCAGTCGCCGTGGGACCTTCTCTCCTTCCCTCCCGATTCACCTTCTTCTCCCTTCCAAGTAAGTCTTCCTCCTCCTCAACTAATCTCCCATTAAAAAAACCCTAAATCTTGTTGTTCAGTCTGCATTTCCGTCTTCATTTTAGGGTTTTCCGAAACCCCGAAATCACTTCATTTCGCATCCTCCATTCACTCTTAAATACTCGATTAATCGAATCGGTTTTCCCATCGCGTTTCTTCTCCGCTGAAATCAACTGTATGGAGATTTTTATCTTCCGTCTCGATTGGAGTATTATTGTCTAATGTCTATACATATACGCAGGTAGTGGATGGAGAAGAAAGTAATTATACAGCAAATGGAAGCTCGGGAAATTCCCTCGGTGCCGTCGAGAGGTAAATCCGTCAAATCGATTCCAATCTTTACGCCACTTTTTTTTTGCCTCTGTTGGAAATATTAGGGTTTCCATTATCGAACTCGCTTTCGTAATTTTTTTTCCCGTAATAATACATGCTAGACGTCTGATTAGTCAAAATTACATCGTAATATGTAGCTTTGTATTTAATTCCGTTAAATCAGTGGAAATACTCGTGGCTGCAGCGTGGCGTCCATGAGAATGTCTTTGAATGTCGAGGATAAAAATGTCAACCGCGATAAAAACGGGATTGAGCTAGGGTTCGGAAATGGCGGGGCAATTTCGTACTGTAAAACCGTTGGAAAGAGCTGGCAATGTAAGAAGGAAGCGTCGAAAGGGCATTCGCTCTCCCAACACCATTTGCCTCTCCCTTCTGCTGCATCTGCCAAGAAATCGGAAAAGCCTCCTGTCGTTGTGGTCGCGGAGGCTACAAATCCAATCCGCCGCCGTGGTCGTCCCAGAAAGGTTCAAATACAACCACCGCCACCGCCCCCTCCCACGACTGCGAACCCGTACGAATTTTACTATTATTCTGGGTTCGGGCCGCGGTGGGGTAAAAAGAGAGGTGTGAGGGATGTGCCAAAATCTGATAGTGTTGAGGAGGAGGAAGAAGAGATTGTTAGGGAAATAGTCCCACAACATTCCTCCTTATTATCATCTTCGTCGTCCGAAATCGACAGCGAGGAATTTGATTATATAGAAGACGACGACGATGAGAATAAGGAAGATAAAAGGAATGTGAAGAAGAGGAGAGGGAGGAAACCGATCAAGGCCAGGTCGCTCAAGTCTCTAATGTGAAGGGAGGAATGTGCTGGGCTTTCTGGGTTCGTTTGTTTTTGGTATTAAAAAAAAATGTTGTTGAAATTCTAGACTGTTGAAGTTTTAATGTTAGGATCAGAAGAAAAAAAATGGGAAAAAAAAGAAGGTTTTAATGGTAGGGTAAAGTTATCCTTTTGTTATTCCATTTGGAGGTTGGTGAGTTTTGTGGTAGTGGGTGAGGTTAAAATTTCCCCTGGTAGCATGTTTTACAGTAGAGGATATTTAGGGCACTTGTCATGTCATGTAGACCAAGCTAGTTTATTAGTAGTACTCCATGTTTAATAATATTGCACTCCAATTTAACTTGAAGGGTAGTTTGGTAATTTGAACTGTACTCCGATTTAAGCTGAAGGGTAGTTTGGTAATTTGAACTTTCATTGTATGGAAGAGAGGAATGATTTGATTTTGGGGTTGGGGGGATTTGGGGTTGTTGTTGTGCACCATCCGGGCCGTTCGTTGCTCGGATGGACGGTCCAGATTTCATCTTGCACGCACGACGAAAAGCGATTCGGATCTGATGTCAAATGAAGTGAAATCTGAGCCGTCTATCCGAGCAACGGACGGCTCGGATGGTGCACAGCAGCAACCCCGTGTCCGGTTGGGGGTTGGTCTGAATATGGTAAACGTTGCTTTAAGTTTTGGGGTTTGTTAAATTACTGGTAGGGATAAAGTTAGTATTTTACTTTATTATTATTATTATTATTATTATTTGTTTGTTTACTACGTTTGGGTGGAGTAATTTGTGGTGGGTGAGGTTAACATTTTCCCCGTATCATGACAACAGTGAGGATATCTAAGGTGGAAGTCACGTAGACATAATTTTCGTCTTCTTTTTTTCCTTTTATAGTAGTTCGAATTTCGAACCCAGGGAGTGCTGTGTAATTTCAGTCAATTTGTTTTTCTATATTTGATTAGTTTCCCTGTCTGAAAAGACTACTTTTTTCTTCTTCTCATCTTTTCATAGAAAAACTGTGAGGGGTAAAAAAAGCTTCCTACATAATGCCAAAACCTAGTTTAATTTTGTTCACCCGCTTTTAAAATTGGGTGAACATTATCCACCTTGTTCCCTAGCTATTTTATTTCGATGATAACGGTTCACGACTTAAAAGATTGATATTTTAACTTTCCATGCAAAAAAAATTTAGAACAATTGGATATTGGCAAGTGCTTCTTATAATTACACAATTTTTAGTATAAAAGTTGGGCAAGAATTTGAACTGAAAAATGGAGTATTATTTAAACGGAAACAGGGGGGGTGCTGCGCAGCCCCGTGTTGCGCAGCGTGCTGTGCGGGCCCTTTTCGGCGTCGCGCCGGTACCGTTCCGACGATCGGAGTTGTCCACCGCGTAGAGCTCGTCGAGTACTATAAGTGTACCAAAAATAAACTCAATCCGATATTGTTAAGTGCCTCATCGGAACACAAATATGTTGAAAAAAATGGTTTCAATGGTTTTCATTTAATGTTTCAAGACATGTGTGTTCCAATTTTTTACATCTTATTTGTGTTCCGATGAGGCACTTAACGATATCCGATCGACTTGATTTTTGATACATTTGTAGTACTCGACGAGCTCTACACGGTGGACGTATCCGATCGTCGAAACAGTGCCGGAACGAGGCCGAAATGGGCCGCACAGCACGCTGCGCAGCACCTCCCCCGGTTCCTATTTAAACAAGTATTTTCCAATATCCGATTCTGTTGATTTGTGCAAAATTAGATAAATATTAGTATGTCCTAACTTCTAAGAGATGAACTGTTTTGATTATTGAAATATAATCGGAAACATGGTGGGTAATGTTGAACCACTTTTAAAGATAGGTGAACAAAATTAAACTCAAAATAAATCTCACTATTTGGTAGAACTGTATTTCTGTACCGAAAAATGTATAACCGACTAACTGGTAAAGCAATCGTGGCAGTGTAAATATGCGAACTGCTTTGGCTTAAAAGCCAAAAACTGGATTATTGGATTATTCGTTTTGTCTTTATTCAAATTTTTTTTGCATTTGTTAGTTTTGCGTCAAAATTTTGTGGTTTCTGGATTCCTCTAGTCGAGACGAATCCAAATAGTATAAAATTGTGGTCAAAAGTAATAGTTTTTTGAATAAAGCCGAAAATAAACCAATTTATTGGTTTAATTTTTGCTTTATTAAAAAAAAAATGAGTTTTGACCATAATTTTATACTTGTTAGATTCGTCTCGTCGTGAGGAATCCAGAAACCGCAAAATCTTGACGCAAAACTAAAAAATGTAAATTTTTTTTGAATAAAGACAACACGAATAATCCAATAATCTAATTTTTAGCTTTTAAGCCAAAGCAGTTTTACACTGTTTTTAGCAAATGTTTGCGAAAATTATATGGGTACAGACCCATACACACAGAAAATGCACATATCGCACTTGGGGACCCACTTGTGGGTTCTACAAGAACAATCCGAACCGTTCATTTATCTTCGAATGATTTTCCAAAGGGCCCCGTAAAAAATCAGCTAAATCGGACGTTTTTAGGTGCTTGATCTAAGATGCCCCCATTTTAGTCAATTTTTTTTTGAATGAAACCGGGGCGTCTTAGATCAAGCACCTACAGACATCCGGTTGAGCTGATTTCTTCTGAGGACCCTCCAAAAATCATTATAAAATGAATGAACGGTTTGGATTGTTTGTGTGGGATCCAAAAGTGGGTCCCTAAGCCCGATTCTGTACATTTTCTGGGTACCGCGTTCCGTACGCATAGTCTGGTCCTGGTCCAAATGTTTGCAACTCAAATAAATTAAAAGTCGACGAATTTAGTTATCTTAGATCATCGTCTTTATTTATTTGTCTGGTATTTCTATTTTTAGTTTTATGTTATACTTTTTGTAATTGATTGTTTAGCTTTTCACTATAATTAATAATCATTCGTCTCGTCGATGAATTAGAAAAAGATAAAAACATAGACCGAAGTTGAAAAAAAGTTCGACAAAGATAAAGACAACAAACACGGTTGGTTCAAACTTTTTTCATCTACAAAGATTTCTTTTTTGCTTTTGGTATTACTAGTTTTTTATTTTTTAGACTCGTCTTGTCATGTCTAAAAAATATAACATGAATTTTACAAAAAATCAAGAGAAAATGTTCGAAAAAAACCATTTCCCTTCCCACGTTTGGTTCTTAAAAATACAAAGGGAAAATTTTAAATTCCAATTCTACTTTCCTCCCAATTTCTCCTTAATTATTTTCATTTCTTTTCCCTTTATTTCTCCAAGTTTCCAACACACTCCGAGGAATATCGGGCTTAATGACAAAAGAAAAATAAAAATGATGAAAAAAGAGAAGGATAAAGCCGTAAAAGCCCACAAGGTGCTGCTGATCATCATGACTTCATGAGTGCGTGTTAGTATGGGTCGGAGCTATGAGTTCACGTTCTCCGTTTTGGTTATGGCTCGATGGGCCTTTTTAGCTCGTTTTATAACGAAGTACTCCATTTCTGAACAAAATTTTCACTCTTTTACTGGCATTTGAAGTTGAGGATTCTGCTAGAGATTTTTTAACAAGCATTCGCATGAGTCCAAACCTATCTATTCAAACTTCAATGATATAGTATAAGTGGAAGGGGGATGGTGCTGTCCCTTCGGGGGCGGCAAGGGTGTTTGGCCGATCACGGTTGTCCGTGATCGGTCAGGGACCGCTCAGATCTGTTTGACAGTGGACGGTTCAAATTTGTATTGACAATATGTGATTTGAGCCGTCCATGGCCAACTACGGACGGCCGTGATCGGCCAACATTCATGTTGTCCCTGAAGAGACAGTGCCCAACGGTCGCAGGGAGTGGCATTGTGTAACCAAATCCATGGGGCACTCCGGGCCCAACACTAGGCCCGATATTTGTATGAGAAAAGTAATTTTTCCCATATTTAAAAGAATAAAATAAGGAAACAAGTAGGAGATTTTTTTTTTGAACGCCAAACAAATAGGAGATTGAAGATAACTCCCTCTGTTCCAAATTATTGATCCTGTTCAGATTTTAATACAATTTAAAATGTTCATATCTTTCAATATATAATATTTTTTAAGATTATAAGAATTTTATATACAATAGAACTAATTGAGATCTATCAAATAAGATCGACATTGCACATTAAATACGTTATAGACTGAAAGATATGAATAATTTAAAAAATTAAATCGAAATCAGTCAGGATCAACAATTTGGGATGGTGCGTTGGTGGGAATATTTAACAATGCCCGTCTACTTTCGTTTTTAGAAATTGATTTCTGATTATGTTGCCAAGTACTATATGTACAAGTGGCAGTGCCAGAGAGGGTACAAAAATAAATAAAACCAAACTTCTTTTATAAATAAGGCTTCTACTTTGAACATGTAATTTTCTTTTTCTTTTCATGACATATGTAAGATACTACACAGGATATGCAAGGTTCTAAAACTTGCTAAATTTGTTATCTGTTACTGCTTGCCTCTCTCTCTAGAAACTCTTCGCCTCCCCCTCTCTCTCTAGCCTTCATCTTTCAGATCTGCCGCCTGGGGGGGGAGGCTCCTCCTTCCCTCCTCCCCCCGGGCTCTCCTCCCCCCAGGCTCTCCTCACCCTGCCCCACCCCACTGTTTCTCCTCCCTCATTTGGTCCTCCTTTCCTCCCTGCTTTCCATGGTCTCAGTCCACCGTCGGTTACCTCAACTGGAGTCTCCGATATGCTTAACGGCGTGGTTGGTTGGTTCTATGGTTTGCTTGGTCGGTTTGCCCCCCTCCGATCCACTCCTGAGTGTTTCGGCTATGCCTAACGGCGTGGTTGCGCTATGTTGCTGCGGTTTGTGGCTTGTTGGTGGCGGCGTTTGTTGGTTTCTCTGCGGTGGCTCTTCGTCGACGTTTGGTGTTCTGGTTCCGGCGACCTGGGCTATCTTTTTATGGGGATTAATCGCGATCCTTGGTGGTTTTGGGTCTCCGGAATGTGTGGGATGCACGGCGACGTGGGTTTCGTTTGGTTTCCGGCAGCGTTGGTGGCTCGGGCTTGTTTTGGTGGTCGGCGGCATTTGCGTGGTGGCTGGATCAACGGGTCAGTTTCAGTTTGGTGTTCGGGTCAGATCAACGGGTCAGATTCAGTTCGGGTTGCTTTTAGGGTTTTGATCTTTGAGATGATTTGGGCTCAGCCCATGGGATGTTTTGGGCTTTGCCCATTCTGATGTTTCTTTTTACTTTTATCCAACCCTTTGTTGGATTCCTCTCCCCTCCCCTCTCCCCTCCTTCAACTTGATGTATCCTTCTCAAGTTTTCCCTTAATAAATCTTCTTTTACTGAGCAAAAAAAAAGGTTCTAAAACTTGCTACGCGCTTCCAAGGCGACCGGGCATCTTCTAGTTTCTAGGGCTGAGTAATTAGCGCCTAGTCGGTCTAGTCAGGATAATTGGGCTAGTCGACGAGGGGCTTTAAGTACTCGATCATTCAGACCTTCTTTTAGAACACAGAGAACATGGGTCGGGTTTATGACAAATACTTTTCTTCTAGGATACTATTGTACTAGATGTTTCTTTTAATGCGTTGGTTTTATTGGAACCCTTCTAGCTGCACCGATCAACATGCAACGACCACGTACCGATGGCGTTGGGGACGCCGTTGTGGGTCCCATCCGATCAATCCAAGCCGTTCATCGTTCTCGGAATTCGATTCTAAGAACGATGAACGGCTCGGATCGATCGGATGAGACCCACAACGGCGTCCCCGACGCAGTCAGTACATGATCGGTGCACCACGGTCAGTGCACGTTGTTTTACCGGTTTTATTGCTACTAAATTTTGAATTGAGTAATCAACTAGACAGGTAGGTGTGCACTTTCTACTGTGAGGTTAATAGGTTAAATCTTGCCAAATGTAAGAAATGATTACTAATTCTCCTGTAAATGATTCTTCCGTTGTTATTTTATTTTTTTCTACAAAGACTTTTAACTGTTATGAATCATTTTTTTTTACTAAACTAAAAATAGCAAAAGAGTGATCTCAATTCCCAAAGGCTAGAAAAATGATACATACACTCTCTGGGAGCCACTCCCAGCCACACCCTCTCTCACATGGGATGTGGGGCCCAGATGTGAGGACCACACCCCATGTGAGAGAGGGTGTGGCTGTGAGTGACTCACATGGAGTGTATGTATCGTCGTTCCAAAGGCTATTATGTCAAGAATTTGAAAATGTCATCATTGATTGGAGGAACTTCAGTTGGAAAATGAAAATAATAATAATAATAATAATATAGTATAGATTATATATTGTTATTGCCATTTTAATGTAAAATTTAAAGATGCCAAATTGCCATTTAAACCTTTAAAAGACTTGACATTCCTAAATTTGAAGGTTAGTTATTTCACTATTAGAAAGAATAAAATTAACATTATTTTAATAAAAAAGAAAATATAGAGAGTTTTGCTGTTCATGCAAACTTCAATCATCAATTTTTATCACCGTATTTCATCTTTGTTTCAGATACTTCCATACTTCTAAATCTTTTCTCTTTTTTTTTTTCATTTTATACTCAAAAACCTAATTTGGAAGATTCTCTATTTTTCCCCACTCTAAATACAGAGTATCAAATTTTATACTTCGAAATAGAGGAGAAAATAGAGGATGAGTATAAAGAAATAGACTGTGAAAAGGAGGATGGATTGGAGATGCACTCTAAAGCTAGGGGTTTTTTTTTTGGCCTTTATTCAAAATAAATTCTCATTTTTTAGTTTCGTGTCAAATTTTTGTGTACTAAAATGGCGTTGAAATTTTTAACTTTATGGTTTTGCGCGTTGAAATTTTTAGTCTTCGTTCAAAAAAAAATTGACCATAATTTTTTTCTCTTCCGGTTATTCTTGTCGAGATGAACTAATAATCCACAAAAATTGAAGCAAATCTAACAAATGCGAAATAAAGTTAAATAAGGATAAAAAATAATAATCTGGTTCAATCATTTAGCCAAAACACCCCTAAAAGTCTGGAATTTCTCAAAGTGGGCCCCAAACTAAGAAATGATGTGAGAGCCACTTGCAACGTGGATGCGTAATGTGCGTTGCGCCTCTAGCTTCGTATAAAAAACCGAACCTCTGCTCGTTTTTTGGATTCTTTAGGAAAGTCAGAACCACACCCAATTTACACACAATCACACACATGATGCAATGTGGTGGGAGCCACAACACACGTGTGTGTTGTGTCAAATGGGTGCGATTCTAGACTTATTGAAACCGGAAAACTAAGTACCAAAAAAAAAAAACACAAAGAAACCGGAAAACAAAAGACCAAGCGTGTTATTTGTAAGTATCAAGAACAGAATTTTTACAACTGTATCATGTATGTATGTATGTATGTATGTAACTGTTATTGAACCTGATTTTAAACTATCATGACCGAGAATTCTACTTCCTCCTACGTGAAGCAAAAGCTGAAACTGTGATCCAAAGGATTTTTGTATTTTACTATGCGTAACGAAAAAAAATAGTACTTTCTTACATTGCGAATTAACTCTTGTGCCTCCCAAAACAGCAGAGATGGGGAGCCGTCGAAGCAGTTGCCAAAACCCAAGTTTCACTTCAGTACACTGCAACAGAGAAGCATTATTCTGAGAACAATGGAATTATGATACCAATAGAGAGAAGTATGCACTTCTCTTTTCGACCTTATGGCTTACAAGATAAAAAATGGGCCTACTCAACAAGCGCGTTGACATTGAGACACGAACCAAGTCAAGCTACAACACTAACTACTTTCCAGCGTTTAGAACACAACAAGTCGCTATGTACAACCATTTCTTGAAATTTCAAACATGGTGACATCATCTTCATCTCTCCCTCCATTTATGGGTCTGTGTGTGTGTGTGTGGACTCTGGAGATTTACTCATCTCGTACCAAACTGACTGAATCCCAAATGTGCTCAGACTTAGATGGGTATTCTTGTGAGACTACAACTAGTAATTTCAGGTCGATTAGCCCAGAGGAAGAGCAATTCTGCTTCTTTCTTCTTATGGGCTATGGGGTTAGAATAAAAATGGCTTACTTGTATAAATATGCAGCAATTCCCAGGATTACGCATAACAGTATGATATCAATGCAGAAGTTGCGACTGGACCTCAGCTGAAACATCAAAATGCAGAAATTAGAAGGCAATTAGGAACGCCAATTTATGCCACCAAATTTTAAGTCATTACACACAGCATACACACCTTTGTCACCGTATCCTTGAGTCTCACGTTAGTGTTTTTAAGGTCTGAAGTTGCCCTGTCAACCTGAAAATGAGCGTTGACAACAATAATATAGAATCAGCGTTAAATTTCAAGCGAAGATTTCATTTTTCAGCTTTTTCACATAAGAAGCTAAAAAGAAATGGATTTCCTAGTCAGAAATATACTTATATTTTCCCTCATTTTCCATACACGACTGAAAAGGGAAAATTTTGCCTTTCTACTTCAATTTTTCATTCCCTTTTGGTTAGACTCCACAAATGATGGTCTGGATGGGTATTGAGGCCCCCTTTCTGTCAACTAATCCAATAATTGCCCTAGGTGGAAAGAGTATAAGCTCGTAAAAGATAGAACAACGAACCTTGTCATCTATTTCATCCATCAGTGGCACTTGCCTATCCAATTCCTGTAAATCAGACGAGCAACATAAAAAGAAATTTAGAACCAACAAGATATGGACAAGAACACTTGTGTCAATTATTGTCGTATGACAGCAAACCTCGTTTAAGTCATTAGCCATGTTTTTCAATGTATCCAATCCTTCTGCTATAACATCCAATCCTTCATCCTGCATCAAATCAGATGATCCCAAATGAGAGAATCCAACGTTTTTGACTTTTGTACATATAGATTCTGTGTGCTCCAACTCATTCTACAAGCTGACAAACAAAACTTGACTTTCTCGAATAATACATACATGCATTGGAAAGGTACACAAGCAAAACAGGATCTTGCAGGGATAGTAAACTGGGCAAATGGAGACCTTACTTTGATGTTAATTAAAAGCATAATAGTCACAAAATTTTAAAGTCAGATTTCCACCAAACAAAAAAGAAGTAAAAGCATTTGGCACAGCAGTTGTAAAACATATTCTCAATGCATGACACACAGGAATAGAAATACGCATTCTAGACATAATATAATCAAAATTTGCAATCTCATTCAGAGTTGGTAAACACAAAGGGAAGACAGGATCAGCCACGGAGCTAAACAAAGCACGCACTTGGTGACTTGAATGCTCGAGGTAATAAATTTTGTGAAGGCCACAAAACAAACATCAACATTTTGATTGGCAAAATGGTTATTCAATTTCAAAAATATATATATGGAGACAAAGCATGCCATTAATGCCTCACCATAGGAAAAGTCAAATAGAAATTTGGATACAAAGCAATACAAGGCTAATAAAGAAGTTAAAACAACAACATAGCTCAAATTGAAAATGTAAAAACACCTGCCTGTTTCATTTTCCGCATTTCATACTCCTGCCTAAAATTGTTCGATTCCTCGGTATGTTGAAAGTACTCGTTGTCAAATGTTCTATCTGATACAATCTCCAAACGATATCAGAAATGACAAATAGTACCGAGGACTATTCTTGAATAAACTTCAACACATTTCATAGCTCACCTGATGTCGTGTCAAATCTAATTCCTTTGTTTGAGGCCGAAGCTGCCCAGCCCCCAGTTTGTTGAGCTCCATTATGAGTAGTGGAACCATCAGGTATAGCTTCAATCCTATCTTTCAGCACGGAAACTAGTTCAGTACGAGCCTCCAGTTCCTCTTTTGAAAGCCCTCTGACCTGAAAAAATAATCAGTATCTTTGCAAATGGCATGTCAACTGGACACAAGGCCCTCTGTCCCTGTACTTTTCCGATACCGTCTTGTCCGTCGATTTTGGTGAGATGGCAACAACAGGCCCGTGAGACATAAGACAGGCAGGGGGACAAGGGATGCATGCTTGGGGAAGTAAATTAAGGTGAATAACTACATTAAACAATCCAATGAACTTTTAGGCACATATTACTTCAAAATTTCCAAGAAACTTCAAAACGATTGAGCTAATAGTGCCAAAAAACAATAAAAATATTTGAGGACAATTTGATTATAATAGGCTAAGTGAAGTTGGTAGCTTATTATACACACACCAAAATATCCATACAAAGTTCATGTATAATAGTAGAAAAGGCATTCTTCTATATATACACCGGTTCTGGAGACAATTTTTTTGACGCACCACCTTGTGTGGGACCCATTTTGGAGTCTCATGCAAATGATCGGAGCCATTCAATTTGTTTAAAACATTTTTTAAGCGTTTCGTAAAAAATCAACTCATTCGGAATTTTTTTTTTTTTGAACTGGAGAACTCATTCGGATACTGGTAAGGTCTTGATCGATGTATGTCCCTAAATTTGACAGATATAAACTGAATGAATGGATCAAACCCTTACCGATACTCGAGTTAATTGATTTTTTTTTACAGAAACTTTTAAAAACATGTTTTAAACAAATTGAAATGCTCCGATTATTAGCATGGCACTTCGAAAAATTGTGTCCCTAGAACCGCCCCCCATCTAGATATCTATATGAGAAAGTCTAGTGAGTCACACACTCATTTTAACAACCAATCTTGCAACCGAACTGAAAATTGTTTGGCGCATAGGGAAAGAAAGGAAATTAAAGGAAAGATGTTTTCTCTCGTTTTGTTTGAGAGGAAATTGGAAAGAAAATTATAAAACAAAGAAATCAAACACATCAAATTTTCCTCCACGCTTTCCTTCATTTTCCCTTTCTCTTTCTTTTCCCCAAGTTCCAAACAGGGCATAAAGCCTGATACTGAAAACCTGTTAATTAGGTAGTACAGACTTTCATCTTGTTTAAAAGGAACCCAAAATGATCTGTGGATGGTTTCAGTATGCAATGAAAATTCCCCAATTCTTCACTTATCTTCCAATTTCTCGGCAACCAAACCCATAAAATTGATCAGACAATCAAGCACAGCTCTTTTCACTACATACAAAAACTAACATGTACTTATGTAGATAAAAACAATCAAGAAAATCACCTTTTTATGAGCTAGTCGCTGCAATTTGGGGACTTCCTCGAGCAAACGCGCCTTGATCCGTCGAATCTCAGCGTTAATAGCCACAACCGTCGCCCTATTTTTCGCCGTCGCCGTCGACTCCGATTTCTGCGCACATATATATACGCACGGAGTAATTTACCTTGAATTACAAAACAGAGAAACTCCTAAAAAAAAATACTCTTAGAGGGAGAGAAAGGGGGGGAGACCTGGAGGGCTTGATCGAGGTTCTCTTCGAAGAGGGCGTAGAGACGAGCGAAAGCATCGTCGCCGGAGACGTTGTTGAGTTCCTTCTGCTTGTCGACGTCGTACTTCTCGTACTTCTTGCATATAGCGTCCACTCGAGTCACCAAATCGATCACGCTCATCTTCTTCTTCTACTCTCTCCCTCTCAGTATGTACGTATGTATATACAGTATATGTGTTTCTTTCTCTCTCCAGTTTTCCAGCTAAGAGAGTTATATGGTGCCGGCGATAAAAGGTGGACGGAGGGTGACGAGGAACTGTATTTTATTTCTTGATTTTTTTTCCCATTCGGCAAAATCTACTGCTCCGTTTACTTTTTCATTTTGTTTTTGTTTTTTGAACAGGAGAAGGGTGAGAATGGGCAAATAGTCTAACAACCCCCATGGGCGTGAATATCGAGGTTCCCGACTTTTTGGGGAATGTCTGATTGAGCCATAGTTACTGTCTGAATAAGACAAACCGTCACCACAACACCACCTAAGCTACTAGTTGGTCAAAGGGCTTCCCTGCAAATCCACACAAGTCCCAGCAATAACGGCTAGTTGGTCAAAGGGCTTACCTGCAAATCCACACAAGTCCCAGCAATAACGGCTAGTTGGTCAAAGGGCTTCCCTGCAAATCCACACAAGTCCTAGCAATAACGGCATGTGACGAGTTTAAACCTAAGAGATTCCACTCACTTTGGCTAACTAGGCTACCGCCTCAGTGGTTACTTTTTCATTTTGTTGTTTATAGTAATTGGGTGCATTTAAATGTCAATGCCGTGAGTGTGATGAATATTGACAAAGCCAGAATTTGCTTACTACTAGATGGAAGTCAATCTCCCTCCGCCCGGATTTATTAGTACATTTTAAAAGTTCTCGTGACTTTTCAAATGATTAGTATATTGTAATTTATAATGTTTTATTTAATTTCAAAAACATTGTCTTAAAACTAATCGAAATCTATCAAATGAGATCTACATTGGCAAGTGGTGGCTAGCTCATGCGGCAAAGCTTTTGGATGCCCCACATTGCATCCCGAGATTGAGTCTCATTCCTCCCTCTCCATGTAATAGATTAAGAATGACGAATGACAAAAAAAAAATAATAATAAGATCTACATTGAATATAAAATTTATTCCCAATTTATAGATATCAATAATTTTTTATCCGGTTACAATAGAATGATAGACAAGCAAATTTGGACGGAGGAAGTATATGTGGTTGGTTAAAATACGGAAAACAAATTTTAAGCATAAAGTCGGGCTGTTTTTCTTTTAATCCGAAGTTTTTTTGTTTAAAAAGAGTAAGTTTTTATGTTCAATTATATTGTGGTCTTTAAATAGAAGGCATTGAAATATTACATTAAATTGAAGGCAAAATAGTCCCTTCATTCCAAAATAATAGTCCACTACAAAAAGTCGTGTCATTTTTCAAATCAAAAGATGAAGCACTTCCGTGTATCAGTTTTTTAATTTTTTCGCACCGAATTAAAGTACCCGTCAAGTACTTTAGTTTGGTGCGAAAAAATTTGAAAAATGATACACGAAAGTACTTTATTTTTTGATTTGAAAAATGACAAGAGAGAGAAAGTGAGAATCTTATTTAGGAACGGAGGGAGTATTTTCTTGTGACTTGTGTGAACAAATCAAGTTCTACGGTGCAGGGCCAGGGAAGGGGACGGAGGAGACAGGGAAGTTTTGTTTAGTATTTCTTGATTTTATTCCATTCGGTGTAATTACTCAATTAAAAAAAAAACACGTGTCTAGTTTGCACCAAACTCAATTAATCTCTCCCTTTTGAGTTATTTTATTTTATTTTTTGTTGAAAAAGAGTAAAAACTTTGATTTGGCTATCTTGGGGTCTTTAAATAAAAAGCATTGAAATATTATTTTTGTGACCCAAATTGCTATTTTCTTATCATTTTTGTAAAAAAATAATTTATTCGGATACCAATAAATGCTTAATCGACTTCACATACCATTACATAGTCAAAAAAAAAAAAAAATACAATATCGAGAATATCTAGAACAATACACCTAATACATATATATATATGTATTACCACATCCTTTTAAAGCTTGCACAACCTCAGAGCTCCCGTTAAAATTTGCAGCCTCCTTCACCCAGCAGCCTTAGCCTATATCAACGCCTGTAAAATTGTTAAAGCCTCCACTCCAGTGGAAGACAGAGCATAGACCCGAGTATATCCTTGATTCATTTGCCCTTGCAAGGTCCTTTCCGTATACCAAGCTACAACGCCCTCAAATCCACCTGCCAAACTGGCTGTTAACACCAAAGAATTCTCCACCAATAAACCAGAAACAAAAGGCAAGCGCGGACCTTGGTCGGCCCGACCACCAGAACCTTCCTTTCTTTAACATGCTACAATTTGTTGTTGCCATTTGTTTATTAGTTTTCACCTCTTGTTTTTCTAGCCTTACCAGTTGCCAATTAATATCCACATAATTTGTATATGGTTCAGAGAATTGAGAGCAAAATTGAGATTGTCCATCATCAATAATACATGTATGAAAAAATATTTTGGAAATATGAAAACTATTTTTTGGAACATTTTTAGAACCCGTATCGAGATTAAAAAAAATCTAGAGTGGAAAAAGTTTTGAAAATTTGATGCTGAAAAAATTCAAGAACAATTAATCTTTATAGGCAATAGAAAGTGATAAACGGATAAATAAATTCAAATTATATTTGCAATAAAAATGTAAAAAAAAGAAAAAGAAAAGGAATGAAGACTCTTGAATGTATGAAAGTTGTTCATTTTTTTAGATTGAGGATAAAAATTTGAATGGTGGGTTACTTTTGAAGGTTCTACTTGAATTCTCAAAATATCGCTGAACTTTCAAATCTCTTAGTTTTTAACACTCGCTAGAGATGGGATCTAATCGACACTTCATCCAAAGGTGTGACTTTTAGGCTCTACAGCAGTGTAAGAATGACCGACTCCCACAAAAGAAAACTAAAATAATTTAAGAAGGGGTAAATAAAATATTGAGTAATATTTTTTTGGATTTAATATTTCAAATTGGGTTATAACTTGTAACGACCTGGATTTTAGCCCTATTTTTTTTTTATGAAATAGTTTTATTAATAAAACCTAGAAATAATTAAATTTATTTTTTGTGATTTAGTGGTCCTAATCTCATTACACTATCCGGTTACCCTAACCAAATGTTAATTAGAATTCTAAGAGCATCCGCAGTAATGAAACTAAGAAAAGAAATAGGGACAGTTATTTGAAGTTAGTGTTTTTTTGTTTCTAATAGTGTAGTTAACGTGTTGTTATATTGTGCCAGGAGCAAAAAATAATTTGCTGACAACATAACTGTGTTGCTCACAGTAATGGTACGGTGAGAGACAGAAGGAGGGCTGGGTAGGGAAGTGGGGCAAGTAATCTGCAAAAGGTAGAGAGAGATAGAGACAACCAAGAGAGAGAAAAAAAAGTGGGAAATTGGGCACACCCATATCTATATTATATGTATTATTTGTGTATTTTTTACATTTTAACAACACTTTTAACAACACTATTGCAACACTCTTTACCTTAACAACACACAGGGCCGGCCCCGGGGTAAGCCCCGCAAGCCCGTGGGCTTGGGCAACCCCCCGGGCTAGGGCAACCAAAAAAAGAAATTTTTTTGTTGAGTAGTATGTTATAGCGTTTAATTTTAATGAGGGGCATATTATTTGCGGAAGTGTTGCAGCGCAGTTGGTCGTAGCAATGCTATTATACACAAATGGGGCAGGTTCGAGTCTTCCCAACACCATCTGTATTTTTGATCTTTTTGTTTTGGGTAAATTACACTGACCTCCCCTGAGTTTTCTAACTACAACAAGAACTTCCCTTCAAATGTTTTAAATGACATTGTCCTCCATCTCACTTTAACTAGTAGATCATATTGCCCCTCACACACAAATTCCTAGGTAACTCCCATTTCATCTTTGAGTACGAAAAAGATTTCTTTTGGTACACCCTTATACGTAACTTCAACGTATTTTTTGATAATTAATACCCTAAAAATCTGTATTCTCAAAAAAATAGTTATGGTGTTAATACCCTAAAAATAGTTATGGTGTTAATACCCTAATTAATACCATAACTATTTGTACGATATACTTTCAACGTACATCTCTTCGTAGATAACATAAAGTAAGCGTAACACACCCCAAAGTACGCACAATATACAACAAAAAATACTTCACATTTAATTCCATGGTAGCCTTCCTGTTTATATATCGTAGCAACCCCATTAGAGCTTATACTACACTTGTATTTTGCACCAAAACAAGAAGAATTTGCTTCAAAAATGTAAGAAAAAATTATTTTCTTTAAATCAGAAGCACTATAAGTGGAGTTTTATTTTGAATTTGATTTTTTTGATGTGATTCAAGCTATAAAAGAAATATGTGACATTGACTTTTTTTTTTTTTTTTACTGTTATGCCCTTTTTTTATGACTTATAAAAGTAAGTGGGCAACCAAGCATGAGGTCGGGCTTGGGCAACCCAAACCTCGGGGCCGGCACTGACAACACATTTTGTCATAACAACACATAAATGAGACCCACTTTTACACTTTTGTGTCATATAACTACACATTTTTAACTCCACGACTGCGGATGCCCTAAGCCAACCAACTTGTCTCCTCCAACTATCAACACATCACCTCTTCATGTCTCTCATTGTCTTGCCATTTTAGACACTTACTTTTCCTTACCCAATAAAAATCAAACACCACACTCAAATGCCTTCCTTTAACTCCTACACAATTGCCATCTCAATATCCTATGGGTTTTTATGCAACTCCAAAGTCCAAACCTCCTATATCATCATTTCCCTCCCTCACATATTTTGGCAGAGAGAGAGAGAGACAGAGATCTCATCACCAACTTACCTTTTTACTCCACTACCTTCCTCCTTTTCTAATCTTTTTTTTTTTTTACACCGAGAGAAAGAGAGATGGCTGGGTAGCAAAAGAAGAAGAAAGAAGAAGAAGAAGGAATAAGAAGAAGTTCAGTCCGTTCGACGCGACCGAGACCCATCCAAATCACTACGGTTTAGCTTAATCTTCGGAAGAGAGGTAGGTTACATCCTACTGAACCCATCGGTATATAATAAGTCGATTTTCGTTGAGTAGAAACAAAACCCGAGCATTTCGTTAGTTGCAAGGTAGTGTAAATTCGTTTTTGACATTCTGAGCTACTGGGTCCCACCCAAAACAATCCGAACCCAACTTTTTCCATGATAGAAATGTAGTTCATTTCATAACCAACGTTTTGATATATAATACGTTAATTTTCGTTGAGTAGAAACAAAACCCAAGCGTTTCGATTGTTGAGGAGCAGTGTCAATGCGTTTTTGAATTTCTGAGCTGCTGGGTCCCGTCCAAAACAATCTGAACCCAACTTTTTCCGTGATAGAAATGTAGTTCATTTTATAACAAACGTTTTGATATATAATACGCTGATTTTCGTAAAGTAGAAATAAAACCCAAGCGTTTCGATCATCGGGAAGCAGTGTATATGCGTTTTTGACATTCTGAGCTACTGGGTCATGTCCAAACCACTTCAAATCCAACTTTTTCTGTGATAGAAGTGTATTTCATGTCCTAACGAACATTTTGATATATTATTTGTAAATTTTCATTGTGTATAGACAAAACTCGGACATTTCGATCGGTGGAGCGCATAGCTATCACCTCACTCGATATAGCCACCAGCTTGTAATCAAGTGAATAGTTTGGACAGTCAACTAAGCCAGGCCTAATTTTTTATTAATTACAGTTTGACCCCTAAACTTTAGATTTATTATTGTTGGGTCCCGAAACTTTAGATTTTTAACATTTTAATCACGGATTTTGGTTACTTTATATTTTAACCTTGTATTGTAAAATTTTGTATCACATTAGATTAAACATGATTTAATTTAATTACCAAGTACATGACCAGACTAGGAAATGTGCCCGGGATTACCTCTTGACCATTTTTGCAACCGTACTTGTTTATTTATTAGACATGTTGATTATTATTATTGCAAGTATCAAGATTTTAGAAAATGGTATACATTTCTTATATTATCACGTGGGTTTTAATAAGGTATTTTACGTGTTTACCCTTCGTTGTGGCAAAATTATAATTTTGCCCTTGCATAAAGTTTTATTTACAAAAGGCCCCAAAGTTAGTAAAAATTTCGTGGAGGGCCCTAGAACCGTGAAATTACTTTTGTCACCCTTATACTTACTTAAAATTTTGAGGGCGACCCCTTATTTCTATAAATTACATTTATGACCCTATACTTTATTTAATTACGTTAAGACCCCTTGTTTTCAATTACTTTGATTTGTGATGACTTGTGAACTTGTGAATCGTGTTATTTGACTTTGTGACCCTTAGAATATCGTTATTGCTTTGCTTCTTCTATTGTGCGCACTTATCATGAAATTGTTGAATGTTAGAATGGACATTTAGGTTCCCGGGTTGGGTGATCGTACGCATATTTCACGTAGACGTTGAGGTTAATGGAAATTGGAAATGAATTGATTTATGGGGAGTCACCCCGAGATTTGTTGAATGGCAGACATCCAAGTGATTTCGGTTTGGAGGATTATTTGGCAGCCTGCCAGTATTTCGAAACCCTAGGATATGACAATCTGTGATTTCTTCATTTGAATTCTGAGGCGTTAAAAGGGTGGATGTATTATAGACCGAGTTACGGCTATATACCTACAGGAGCTGACAGTTGTCACTCGTAGCCCAGTGGTACAGTCAGTCTTTGGGAAATTCATCCTTGTGATGCGGTTGATGGTTGGATTAAGTACGTAACTTATGCCTTTCGTTATGGCTCCCAGTCAGGGCAAGCAAGGGGGGAGTTTAATCACAGATTGGTCATAGTCCTTAGTGGTTATTTGGGAGGAAAGTTCTCTAGGTTGAGAACTTAGATGAAAATGTAAGTTAATGGCTAATAATGAAATCAGTTATGTGTTTACTCTTTTGCGTACTGTTTTTCAATCATATATGTAGTTCTTGTATGTTATGTAAGGGTTGGGGGTTAGAGTAGCTATTGAGTGATTTATCGCTCACGGTGTTACACTTCGTGTGACCCTGGTATAATACAATGATGTTGCTTCGCGACTCGGACGTATTATGCCAGATTGTGATCAAACAGGAGGTGTAGGTGTCGAGGGCGACACTTATTTTGGAACAGAAGGTTTTCCAGTGGATCAGGCTCAAGAGGAGCATTGGGATCAAGATCTCAACCTTAACCTGTAGAGCCAATCTCTCTTATTTTTGTGTTGGAAAACTGTAATCTAATTTCCCAACAAAGTACTATGTTATTGTTGTAATCGAATCAAGACAATTATGTTATTTCCGCTGCTTAATTAATGAGATCCTTTTTATTTATATTAATCATTTATTAAATGATTTAAATTAATGCTTCCGAAAATCGGGTCGTTACATAACTTAGGAATTTTGAGCTGTATTCCGTCTTAAATAATACTTGGAGTACTTTTTAGGTTGGAGCCTTGCTTTGAATATCATAATTGAAGTTTTTAATTGGCCGGACTTTCTCTTTTCCAATAAGGAACTCTTTGACATATACTAGAAAACTTCATTAATGTTTTTACTTTGCAAGTTAATTTGAACTATCAAGACCCTCGACAACCAAACACCAAACAAAATACTAATTAATAGAATGGAGATCCTCTAGCTTATTTGTCTTATGTGACATAAAATAAAACTCATCACGGTCCTACTTGGTGGCAGGGGCGACTCCAAGATTTTCATCCAGCGCTGACAAAAATACACAGCGTGTCTATGATGAAAAGTTGTATTCAAAAAAAAAAAACCGCCTGATTCCCTTTAATTTTTTAGTGTTTCCACATTGAATCAAATGTCAGACAACCATTATTCTTAAATATGTGCTATATATTGGACTCTCATACTTGGGTTATGCTTGTTTTGTTTTGTTGGATTATAACAATTTGATTCAAATTTAGTTGGAAACATTTATTTTAATTTCATATAAGTAACCCAACGTTGACAATAATAAAGAAAATTTAAGTTATATCTAAATTTTATTTTTTTTCAATGCATCTTTTGAACCCAGCGAGGTCGCTTGACCTCGCTAAACCTATGCTGGAGTCGCCAGTGCTTGGTGGTCCAAGTCCTTTATTTCATAGACCTGGATGTGTTTATCAAAACGTGCAAAGAATTAGATCAATCGAATATCGGTTTCCGTGTAAACCACGAATAATTGTTACATGAGAAATGGATTAGTACACTTCGGACAAATACACCGTTTGTCAGTATCCAGCCATCTTGATCTTGATTTTTACCACACTGATTCATACAAAATAAGCGGCTTGGATCGTCGAATGAGACCATGCTGAATCTCATTTTTTATTAAATGAGGAAACATCATCATGTGAAAGAATCTCAATTCAGGCAATGACCAAAACATACATAAGGCCAGGCTATGACCAAACATACATAATAAGGCCAGGCTGGCCAGCTATCTACCCACTCGAGTGTGGGTCCTCTCATGCATGTAATGTAATCCTTACATCTCATGCATGTAATGTAATTTACATAACAAGAAAATGGGATCCATCGCGATCTCATTTGTTCATCATCGATAAAAAAAAAAAAATGCATTCAATCACCATTTTATGCAATTCAATTTGAGTTCATCATCGATAAAAAAAAAAAAATTCAGATTGGCCCGTATCCACCTTATCCAAACGTAATTGTAGCCATCCATTTCCATTTTTTACCAATACGATTTGATCAAGATTTGATCAAGATGTTATCTTTTTTTTTTTTCAAAACACGTCAAGAAAACAAGAAATTTCATAACATTCCAATATCCAAGACCGATTACATCAAAAAGAAGGAATGAAACCAAATCCACTAACAGATGAAACAAGCACGGCGCGTTAACATTAGGCTAACACATGCCATTTTTAAAAAAAAAAACTAACGAATCTGACACACTGCCGCTCAAAAGTCAGCAAAAAGATAACCCGACACCTACGGGACGGAATGATGAATCCGCTCAAAAAAACAAAAGACCCAAACATCCAAAACAAACCAAAAAGAGGAAACTAACTCAAACCCTAAACACATTACAACTCGAGAGCACTAGTAATCGGTAAACAAAACACCCAATACATCTACAAAACAAACCAGAAAAAGAAAAACTAACTAATCAGAACCGCAACAAACTGGTACCAACTGAGATCCACTGAGTTACCCCATTGAGATGCCGAGTTATCTATATATGTTCGATCAACCTAACTTTTGGCACGAATGATAAACACATCTAGATTTCGAAAATTAATACTAGCTTGGGGCATCAAGTGAGATCATATATTGTAAGTTCTATTACATGAGAATCATATTGAATACTAGCTAAAATAGCTACAAAAATTCACAGAACAAAAATTCTCAGACATAACAAAAAGCGAAGCTTCATCTGAAATATGCCGATCAACACAATTTATTTATTCATTTGTTACCTTCAATTCTGAACCTAATCGCAAAAAAATCTCAGAGTTTATTCTTTCGATTTCGACTAAAATTATCTTCTGAGCCAATACAAAAGTAGGTTCTCATTTGAACACTAAATAAGTAAATATGAGTATATGGCCGGCTCACTAAAGTGGTCAAGTGAGCTCTCACACCATACGTGCAATTTCAAACCTCTAAACAATATATTTTTTTTATATGATTTTTCTATTTGTTTTATATATACCAAATTAAAGTGCTCACTGAGTACTTTAATTAGCCAAAAAAAAAAAACCATTTTACGGAAACACATTTTTTAACATTTACAAAAATACACATTTCCAAATGGATCATTTAAAAAGGGACGGAGAGAGTACGAATCATAAGATAGTCTGATGGGACCATCAACAATGCATCAATGCGTCTTATATAGTAGTAATAGAAATGTAGAAGCGTAAATATAATTACTCTGCTTTGGCTTAAAAGCCAAAAATTGGATTATTGGATTATTCGTTTTGTCTTTATTCAAATTTTTTTGCATTTGTTAGTTTTGCGTCAAAATTTTGTGGTTTTTGGATTCCTCTCGTCGAGACGAATCCAAAGAGTATAAAATTATGGTCAAAAGTAATAGTTTTTTTAATAAAGCCGAAAATAAACCAGTTTATATATTGGTTTAATTTTGGCTTTATTAAAAAAAAATTGAGTTTTGACCATAATTTTATACTTGTTAGATTCGTCTCGTCGAGAGGAATCCAGAAACCACAAAATCTTGACGCAAAAAAACTAAATGCAAAACTAATAAATGCAAAAAAAAAATTGAATAAAGACAAAACGAATAATCCAATAATCCAGTTTTTGGCTTTTAAGCCAAAATAGTTCGTGGAAGTAAGCTAGGTGAGTTAAATAATCCCAGTTGTTGATGGCCAATATTGGTAATACCATATTTTTTAATTACACGCTAAAACCCTCTCGAACATGGCTGATGAGAAAAACTTGCATGCAGATCAATAGGGTATCATCACGTAATATCTGTCGACGCATCTAAGCTATTCAAACATGTTTTGGACTGTACAAATTTAGTGGAGTAAATTTGCCCCCAAAATTTATAAAAATGTCATTCTTAAATCTGGGCCTCCAAAACATGCTTAGACTGTTTGGAAACACCGATGAGTACCACGTGGCGATATCCGGTCGGCATGCAAGTTTTCTCAGTCATTTTCTTATGACTCAAACTTTTGTCATCTTCAATAAAAATGAAAAATGACAAACTATCCTAGCTAATGATAGTGACAAAAATACTTTTCTACCGGAGTCGTCATCAAAGATCCAACTCTGAGTCTCTCTCTCTCACTCAAAACTTTACAACTACTATTACTAAATGTAAAAACCTACGGTACCGACCCATATGTCCAGAAAATGTATAAAATATGTCTCGGGAATCCACTTTTGAGTACTATTACTAAATGTAAAATCCGAATATGTCCAGAAAATGTATAAAATATGTTCATGATCCGAACCGTTCATTATTCTTAGAACATTTTTTTGAGGGGTCCCACAAAATTTCAGCTCAATCGAACGGTTATAAGTTCTTGAACCAAAGTTCTACCGTTTCAGTCAAAATTAAGAATAATGAACGGTTCGGATCACTAGTGTGGGACCCACTTTTGGGTCCCCGAGCATGCTCTATACGTTTTCTGTGCATTTCGGTCGGTACATGTAGCAAGGTCCATTACTAAATATTCTTCTCCTTCCAAATGTCACCAATTAGTTATAATCATTAATATTGTTTTTTATGTCTTGTTTCATAGTGGTAGCCGGTAGGGTAGATTTTAAACTTTGGTAAAATTTTACTTACCTCCCCGAGGCTTCTAACAAATATAGAGACTTCCTCTATACTCTCTGAAATACCACTGCTCTTCTTTACTTTTTAAACTAATTGTGACTTACCTCCCCTACCATTACTTTTAAGGCTAACGGTGTTAACTTTTTTTATGAAATGACCATAATACCCTTAGTATATTTTCTCAAACCTAAAAAAAAAAAAAAATAGAGTTAAAAAAAGTTTTTCAAAATAAGTAAACCTTTCTTCATTTTTTAAAATCAACTTTTAAACAAAAAGTATTGAAGAGAAATTTTTTTTCAAAAAAGCTTCTTTGAGAATTTTTTTTTATAAAAACTTCTTTTTGAAATTTTTTTGTTGAAAAGAGTTTTTTGTAGGGAAAAAAACTAGTTTTGAAAATAGTTATTTCAACCTTTTTTTTTTTGAATTTTATTTTTAGATTTGTGAACAAAACTATTTTCAAATTTTAATTTTTGTAAAATAATGGTTTACCAAAAACTAGTTCTTTTTATCCAAAAAAAAGTTTTTTTTCCCTGGAAAAACTATTTTCAACAAAAAAATTTCAAAAAGTAGTTTTTAAAAAAAAAATATCTTCGATACTTTTTGTTTATACTTTGTTTTTACAAAATGAAGGAGGTTTAAATTTTTGAAAAACTTTTTTACTCTAATTTTTGTATAAAAAAAATGGGTTCTTTAGGGTAGAGAACATATAAGGGTACTACGGTTATTTTATGCAAAAAGTTAACACCGTTAGACTTAAGATAATGGCAGGGGAGGTATGTGACCATTAGTTTGAAAAATAAGGGAGGGCAATGGAATTTCAAAAAGTATAAGGGAGGTCTCTGTATTTATCCTCAGGGGAGGTAAGTGAAATTTACCCTTAAACTTTTTAACCTAAAAGTTAATTAAATCGAATAAAGCTTTACCATTGAAAGCAAGCTTAGACATTCCTTTTTCCTTTTCTTTCGAAAGGATTAGTCAGTGTGCGCGTACTTTGACTAATCTCTTTTTTGTTCGGGCAAAAACAGTCCACACTGAAACTAAAAAATTCATAAGAGAAATTTTGTGACCTTGCCCCAAAATATTAGTAGTACTAATTTCGAATGGATGATGTCGGGTTTACTGCCCATCCCAATTACTCATAAGTGTTAAAAGCTTAAAAGTAAGATTTTAAAAGAGACGAGCCAAGATAATTTACTTAACAAATCTCCGTAAGCAAACTGAGGTTAAGTAAACGAGCTGAGCTACTAAACGACCCTATTCTTAATGAATCGAGCCACGAGCAGCTCCGTTCGCTTACTCAGAAGTAAAAAATGTAAGCAGCGTCATCTCATGCGCGTGCGCAAATCTGGTTCACCAAGACGCCAGAGAAGAACACAGGTCTAACTCCCACAAACCCAAAACAGACACGCTTTTACCAATGTTTAACCCAAAAATACACAAACCCGACAAAAGAGAGAAACTCTGATTACGTGACGGATAGATGAATAATCTCATCAATAGCCAATCACGTCTCTACTCTTTACCTCTCGATTCCCCATCCAAGAATCCTTGAAAAAAGGAAAGAGGAATTCATACATGGCAGAGAATTCGATTCTTGGCTGTTGTCATCTGAATCTGTGTCTTATATTTGGACTTATTAGTATTTCTCTTCGTATTCAATGCTCCTCGTACGAGGGAGAAAGCGGTGGGCCGTACAACTCGTTCACTGTTTCCAGCTTAACTTACTCCAAAATTCAGCTCAAACCCTTCGAATGGCGTTATATCAGAGGTACTCGTATAATTGTTTTCATTAAATCCAATCGATTTTTTAGTTCTTTTTCATGGGTTGTTGGTAGTTCAGAGTGATGGGTCGAGGTCTAGATTTAATTTAGTTTAATTTTTTATAGATATGCCCAGGTCAGGATTTGATTTGTTAATGATTTTTCTTGAATTTACTCATGTGGTTGAGTGGTAATTGCTTAAAAATTGTGTGCGACTGATGCTTGGATTTTATGCTTATTTATTGTTGTCATATAGTACTATTTGTTTATTCTGTCTAAGGTTTCGCATGTTTTGTTGAACTTAAAAAATGTCAAGGCAAGGAGCCTCCCAAGATGGCCGTTGACTTGGGTTTCAGGTGTTTTGATTGAAGGTTTGTGGTCAAACTGGTTGCTTTCTCGAGAAATTTAGAACTGTTCGTGATCTATTCGTCATCGAATAGAATTGGCTTTTAGTACAATTTTGTTGTAGATTTTGTGGGCACAAATTTTAAGTCCTGTGTTGACTTTTGAAATCTTTGTATCCGACCAGAATATTTAGTTCATGACTAAGTTGTAATATCTAGTGATTTTGTAGTTATTGTGTTCTCTACAACAACACAAATTGCATCTCCATGGCTTTTGCATATTAAGCATTTGTTTGTCCCAACATGACTAAATTGGGTTTTTTTCCTTTTGTTCTTTTCTGGGCTTTTGCTTGTTGTGGCTACATTTTTTTTCCATTTCCAAATCGTTTTGACGTGAAGAATTGAATTGTGATCAAAAGTAAAAAAATGGAAAAAAATCACTAAAGACAAGAATAAGCCAAAACAAGCCATCCATCCAAACTTCCGGTTAGTCTTGTTGTTTTCAATGGGCACTGAACAATGGTTTGAACTAATTGGGACGCCTTTCTATTTGTGGTAACTATGTAATCATTCTTGTAGTCGTATTTATGGAGATATTGATCAGTATTTTGCATTCCCTTTTGGCTTTTCTTTGGGTGTCTTGTTGCAGTTGATTTGCCGCCATGGTTCTCTTCAATGTCGGTAGCCTTGGAGTCGGATGTAGACCTTGTAAGTATCCTTGTCAAATTTGTCCAGTCGGCTTGTTCATTGTAACATAAACTTGTTTGGTAGATACTTCTTTTTTTTCAAGTTCTTCCACTGTAGTTGATTCTCCAAATTCCTTATCATGGAATGTTTTTCCGCAATTTTCATATGGAAATTAACAGTTTTCTGACTCAGTTCTTAGGCTGTGTTTGGATCATGGATATGCAAGGGATTTTATTAACAAGGAAAAGAAAATGATAGGGAAACCAAAGATATAAATGTAACTTGTTGACTTCATTATCTTCTTAGGTTTTTCTTTCACTCCATAAGTCCTAGATCCAAACAGAGCCTTAATATATGCAGTATTCTAAGATTTTGGTTTTCTAGTTGTTTAATTTTTTTATTTTTTATTTTGAGTGGCTTCTAGTTGTTTGATTATTTTCACTCTTATGTTCTTAACTCTAATTCTTGCAGAAGCCTGAGAGTGTTAAAGAAGTTCCGACAAGCAGGCTGCCAATGATATGCCTGCGGGAAGGTGGCCCACCGGTTCCGGATGCTTATAACTCTTCTTCAATAGGTTTAGGTAAAGGTTACGGTGTTACGTAGAAACTTCTTTAACTTGAGCCTATACCTTTCCTTGATTCTCTCTGAAGTGAGGTTTTCAAATGAAGTTGCATCATTGCTGTCTACTGAAACCCCCTGAAGTAACTGTGTTGCTTTTTGGAGTTAGTTATCATTCTTTTTGTACCTGGCCATGCAGGAATCTCTCCTTTTCATTCCGTTAATTTTTTTGCAGTTTTTTTTCTTCTGAGTTTTGATTATGGTTATCCTTTTAGACCAATCAGGACATTTTCCTTTATTGATTTCCTTTGCGTTTCTTTTCTCCAAGTTACCAGTCAAACTGTTTTCCATATAATTCTTTTGTGAATACAGTTTTTAATCCTATATCCAATGGATCTTTGGAAGGCATACAAGGCCTTCAGAATGCAGAGCTGTGTTTTCCCATGCAGAAAAATGTGTCCGTGAAACTCACAAATGAGCAGGTTCATTTTCGAATTGTTTGAATATTGTCTCTAGTATAAATGCCCTGTTACATTATCATGGAGGCATATGTACCAGCTTGGCGCATGGAATGTCTGAGAATTGCTTTCCTTGTTTTCTTTTTTTCCATATGAATAATCCAGTTAGAAATCTGAGTTTGACATACAAAATTTTTAAACAGATCTCTCCGGGAATCTGGTACTGGGGTCTATTCAATGGCATTGGACCTACGAGGACACAATCAAAGATGGTACCCTCAACCTTTGCTCTATATGTTCACTAATTCACTTCATTAGTTCATTTTGTACAAGTTAGTAATACTGCATCTGCTTACTTTATTTTTCTTGCTTCAGATAAGTGTTAAAATGCCTGCTGATGAAAAAAAAAAAAAAAAGAGTGTTAAAATGCCTTTGTGATGGTAATAGCTGACTATTATGGTTGTGCCAGATACACTACAAGACTATTTGTGTAGAAGTGGAAAGTACATTTATAATTGAATTTATGCATCTGCTTCTGCCCTTTTCCTTTTTCAGTATCAAGTGACACGACTCAAATTCCAGAATACGTGAAATGATGAGTGAAACTTATTTTTGCAGATTAATCGAGGCCCAGCTTATTCGTTCAGTGGCAACGTAATTGTGGAAGGATGCAAATCCCCATTGCTGTATGGCCAATATTGCAACCAAACGGTTGACCTGCTTTCATGCACTTATAGCTACAATTCAACAGCAAATCTTACTGATACTATATTGCACAGCCAAACAGCAGCAAACGTGGTCTCTTGCACCAATTCCAATTTGAATTCCTGCCACGGAATCAGAGAACCAAAGATTTATTCATTGGATGTGCTGGGGTTGTCAGAACAATTAACTATAATGGCTTCAAACGTGAGATTCAATGAATCGGCTTCTTCCAGTGGTGCTACTGAAAATGGTACTGGAATTATTTTGACGTGCTACGCACGCCATGGTACAATACCTCTGGCCAATTGGCATGACTTTTCTGCCAATATCAGTGAAGGCCCATTGGTTATACGCTCACCAAAAGTTGGTCGCTGGTACATTGGAATTCATCTTGTCAATTTGTCGAACAAATTTGGAGGGGTTAATGATGTCAATGGAAATGTTTGCTATTCTTTGGATTTGCAAGTGCTTCAGTGTCCTGAGGAGAAAGCTGGATTGAATTGTACATGGGAAAAATACACACTTCAGGTGGGATAACAGTAACTTTGTTGGTCTTCATCTCTGATTTTTTTTTATTTTTAAATTCGTCTTTGTGATACTGCTTCTTTGACTTCAAAAACTTGAGTTGCTCTGATTCTGTGCTCTGTCTTTAATTCTTTCCCACTTAAAAAGAAGTTCAATTTAGCTTTTATTCATCCATCCAGCTTTATTAAAAATCGTCTTACTTTTTAAAAGGAAGTCTTTTTAGATCTTTTGAGTTTTTCTAAAAACTGGAAAGACAAATAAGTTGAAAACTTGAGAACTAGAACTTAATACCTAACCTTTCTGAAGTACATCTCCTCAAGCACGGGAATTCACATTTAATCTAAATAAGCTGCAAATAGTTGAAACAAAATACAACCTTAATTTGTATCCACCAAGTTGGATAGTTTGCTTTTGTGCATAGTGACTACTAGCTACAGAGATTGAACATATGCAGAGATGGAGGAAGAGAATTGTTTGTTGTATTAGTATGTTGTGGCGCATTGGACCAGCAGTTTCTATCTTCATACTTATTTGGAATAACTGAATAAGTGTTTTTTTTCGAAATTTGGCTTGAAACCAGTGTTGGTTTTATTTTGTTTTATCGTTGCCAATTACTTCTATTAAATCTGGTTAACCCAAGGGTTTATTCCTTGGTTCTGTACTTCTCGTTAATTCTTGAAGAAACTTATTCGCAGGAGTAATTTATTGACAAGCTGAGAAATGATTGTCTGCAGACAGTTCTCAGGAAGAATCCATCCGTCCCTTTCGAATCATATTATATACCAACAAGCAGCAGGGTATCATCAAACTTAGCTAATTTCCCTCTGGAGCCCCTTTTGAGCAACTCCTCATACGAAGGAACTTTAAACGTCACTTGGACCTATTTTCTTCTGGACATTCCTGATGGTGCTGCTGGAGGAAATCTCCACATTCGCTTAAATTCAGATGCAAAAATAAATTATGAAATATATGCCAGATACGGTGGATTGCCATCTCTTGATAGCTGGGACTACTTCTATGCAAACACGACAAGCAGCAGTAACGGATCGGTTCTTTTTAAGCTGTATGATTCGGATGACAAAATGGTTAGTTTCTACATTTTGTATGTTAGAGGTGGGACCTGTGGTTTTGGATTAAGACAACTAAACATGAATGATAGTGCTCCAAAAAATCAAACTACTATGTCTATTTCACTAGAGAGATGCCCGAAGAGATGCTCTTCTCATGGGACGTGTCAGTCTGTACTGGATGCAAGTGGTTTAACATTATACAGGTTTCTTTTTTACCCCTTTGGCCTTTCTAGTTTTGGATTTAGTATATGAGACCAGTGGCATTACCTAGATAACGACCAAGTTCTTTTTAGTATTGAAATTGGTGTATTTTGATAATCTGTTTTTGATCTTTTTTCAGTTACTGCTCCTGTGATCGAAACCATGGAGGCTTTGATTGTAGTGTTGAAATTGTTTCCCGTCAAGGTAAAGCTTTAGATTAAATAACTTTCAAAACCAGCGTCTAGCTGGTATCTGTCTTGTTCAACAATCAAAAAAACAAAAACTGGTATCCGTAAAAGATGCTTCTAGTTGCTAACTTGCTATTATGATCTAGTGTTTTTTTTTCTTGCCTTTTCTCTCTCTCTCTCAATGTTCTATGAACATAAAGTGAGTAGTTGAATCAAACATTTCGTTCTGGCGGAAATGAAAACAAGAGCATAAAACATAGCAATCACAAAGGATTTGCTTTGTTTTGACTTAGAGCCTACATCCATGGGCAAAGATCAATGGAGGAATATAACCGAGTAAAATCTGCAACCCTCGTATAAAAAAACAAGAGCCTTGGAAACCGAGTAGATATGGTAGATCTTACATAATGAACTGGATGGTAGATGCCCAATACATTTATAAACAGATCGAACATAGCAGCTCAGGCAAGCGGGTACTGAGTGGGTTATGATCAGTGTCAGGTTGAATTCGGGACAACACAACACATTTTTTACTTTTGAAGGGGATAATGCCCCCTGACGCCTGTGTAGTTACTTGTTGGTCACCTGTTTTTAACAGAAAAATAGAAATGACAGAATGGGGCAAGGTCATTCAAAGTTAATAAATGGACTGTCTGTTCAGTCACATGCGCAAGCGCACGTACACACACGAGACTGAGGTACTGGGGCCAATTGTTAAGTTCTGCTCTAGTTTCCAAGTTTTGGAGTGCAATTTGCATGATTCTGAAATTAGTAAATGGCTAGTTCTGATTGCGGTTTCAGGTTGATGCTAGCATTTTCAGCGTATAATTAGATTTTGTTACTAGTGATCTTTCTCTTTCCTTCGCTTTATCTTATTAGAAAGAATGTTCAGGTTTAGCTATACCAATAACTATTGATGGTCTCTTGTACAATGTCTCTTTCTAAAGGAAAAATCCTGAAAAATCGTGTAGGACACGTTTGGCAATCTATCTCTCTTATTGCTTCGAATGCTGCAGCTGTACTTCCTGCTTATTGGTGCCTTCGCCAGAAGGTAATGCTCACTCATTCATTGTGAATTGTGATTGAATTGGAGTTTGAAAAAATTATGATGTGCAAGTTGTACTAGTTTTTTAGCCGATATTAGACAGTTCTGAATTGAAGTTGAGGCACAAGCTACAAAATTTCTTTGACCATTTATTTTTATATTTTAGCTAATCAAGATCAAATAATTCATCCTTGTGCAGGCATTCGCAGAATGGGTGCTTTTCATGTCAAGTGGCATTTCTAGTGGATTATATCATGCATGTGATGTAGGCACTTGGTGCCCATTAACTTTTCGCGTGTTGCAGGTAAAAAAATTTGTCCCCTTCATGAGTTCTATGTGTGGGGGAGAGAGAGAGAGAGAGAGAGTTGAATTCTGACATCCTAACATGCCCACCGTGTCCCTAGCATATCCCTCATGTTCAGGGAGAGAGAGAGAGAGAGAGAGAGAGAGAGAGAGATTACTTCTTAAGTTTTCCTATGGTGAGATATCCTTGACTAGTTAACAATGACATGTTTCTCAGTTTATGGATTTTTGGCTCTCTTTCATGGCGGTGGTGAGCACTTTTGTGTACCTAGCTGATATCAGCGACGCTTCTCGGAGGACAATTCATACAGTGGTGGCAATTATTACCGCCCTTATGGCGGAAACTGGACCGACCAGGTATTGGATCACGTAACTTCAAGTTTATGAATCATAGTGGCGGGCTTTTAATCAGAATAACTTTTGCAGGTCTACCAATATTGCCCTTGTAATAGCAATTGGGGCTTTAGGTCTTCTCATTGCATGGTTGATTGAGTTCTGTACGAAAGTTAGGTCTTTTTCTATGGAACTCCGTCTCAATATTCACCGCAGGTGAGTTTTCTGCTTTATCAGAATCTTAATGTTGTTTTAAAATTTTATTATTTAGATATGTTTCAAGCTAAAATGCATGACACTGTTTCATATGCTTAAACTGCATCTGTTTCCATTCTGGGCTACACTAATTTCCAGCATTTTTACTAATCATCAAAGAAATGCAAGGAGTAAAGGCTAGGCGTAATAGTTAAGGGAATACCTTTTGCATTACTGCAATTTCAGTTGTAATTGTAGTTTTGATGAAGTCCCATGTGTACATTCGGCGCAGGTGGGGAGCTACTAGAGTATGGCTGAAGAATCTTGTCAAGACGCTTGTAAGACGTTTCCGGTGGGGATTTGTACTAGCAGGATTCACTGCCTTAGGAATGGCTGCAATTAGCTGGACACTTGAATCCAGTGAAAGCTATTGGGTTTGGCACAGGTATGACTACTTCATAACCAAATGCGAGCCCTTTAAGGCGCTGTTTGTTTACCCTTTTCACATAATTTGTTTTCCAGCTTAGAAAGCTCAAAAGTTTTCTACTACCGATAAAAAAAAACAAAAGCTCAAAAGTTATCTAATACCGGTGTTTGATGCCTTCTGAAGCTAGTATCAACCGTTTTAAATTTAACCGAATGGGAATTGCTCTCTCTCTCTCTCTCTCTCTCTCTCTCTCTCTCTCTCTCTCTCTCATATGTTTGGTGCATAAAATGGTTTGCAGCCTGTGGCATGTCAGCATATACACTTCTTCTTTCCTCTTCCTCTGTTCGAAAGCAAATACAGTAGACGGTGAGAATCAAGAATCTTTGGATGGGAATTATGCTTTAACTCGGCAGGATTCTTTCTCAAGACCGGGAATAGAAAGATAAAAGTTGGATTTCCTCAGCGTAAGCCTTGAGGGATGGCAAGTTTTTGTTAGGGTAGATGAAATAAGACCCTTTTCACTTCATCAACCGAAGCAGTTTGATGCAAGTTTTTCTAACTGCACAGTTTGGTTTTAGGAAACGGATAATCTTCCACAACAATGTACTCGGTATTTATGCATCTTTAGAGGGAAGTGGGAAAAATACTTTCGGGAGTCGAGGTAGCAAAGATAGGACCAAAAATAACAGAGATGATGTTGTTTTTTCGTCTTGTAAACTCTGCAATATTGTCCATAGTATTGTATTATTCATTTTCTTCAATTTCATAATGGCATTAGATTTGTAGATATTCATGTAACAAAGCTTGTAGGTAATGTTATATAGAGAGATTTTTCATCATGCGTCGTAAGTCTCAATATATGCAAGTTCATTTGTACGATTCTCAGCTCGAGTTACATGAATACCCTTTCTATTTGGAAAATTTATTCAATAATCTCGGAAAATTGCTTCTCCTCTCTCAAAATGTAGGGTCCCCTCGTACTATTGGGAGAGTGTGTAGCGATGCTGCAGGACCATTGAATATTTAAGACTCTGGTAGCCGCAGTTTACCGTTTTGATGGCTAGCTAAACAATTCCAAATAACCTATGATTGGAAAATTATAGCAGAAATCAAATTTTCGAAAAAAATTGCAGGTAGAAGTGCAGAAGAGTTCATTTTATTTCTAAAATTAATATTCATGCAATGCCCCTTAAAATTTATTGACAAAAAAAACATATAGTAATAAAAGCTTAAAAGGCACAATGCAAATCCCCAGTAAAAAAAAATATATTTATACTGAATTACAAATGTCCCCCGAATGGGTCACTGAAGAGCCCTCCCAAAAATACACAGAAAATAGGAGGAAACAGGAAACTGTCTTCAGCTTCCAATGAAATCTTTATATACAAATTTCCCCACACTTATAAAAGGAAGCAAACCTTCTTGAAGAAACGCCATTTTTTCACAAAACCTGAATTACATCCCGAGGTGGCCGGTTTTCATACCTCCGGTTCTCAGAAATGAATATACCCGCTTCGTCTAAATCTCTGCACGTTTCAACATCCAATGCAAATTCGACTTCACTGGCAATTTTTGTTCTTCTTCAAGACCAATACAGTACTTGAGATTTTCTCCTGAGACGCGATTGGTTTCTGTCAGCAGGACTTAGGCATTCACATACATCCATAATTCGTTGAAATACCACTCTATGAAACCGAAGAATTGCAAATATCCATAATGAATAACGATACATAGAAATATTGGAACTCAGAGGCCCACCTATGTTATTCTTCCCTGATTGAACTGCTCCTAAAGGAATGGGAAGAGAGTGAATTTGTCTCTGAAGCCGATAGCTCTCTGTAATCCTTTCGGATACACCAGAGGATCTCTGCACATCTCCTCATGGTTGGCCGGTTTTGTCTGTAAGGAGCCAAGCATCGTAAGGCTAGCTCAAGGGTCTTTTCCAGAGCTAAATTATTGGCAGGAGATCGTTCCAGCCTTGGGTCCAACACTAAAATTGCATCTCCATCAGTGAACTTCTTGATTGCCTGCATTTTACCAATTCAAGTCATCTAATCCATTCAATCACCCAATGTTTTCTTCAAGCAGACAAAGGACAGCAAGTTGACTGGACACTAAAATGGAAATATTCGTGTTGATGATTTTGATTGATTCAATTGACTGATGAATAAGTTCAATCAATTGACTGATGAATGAGTGAAGCAAGATGAGGTAGAATTGCCGTCCAAATTCGCTGGGGAAATGTAAGGGTGCGTTAAGAGTTAAGAATTTGCGTAACAGAAAAAAGGGAATCGGAAGTATGTGAGAAATGGAATTCTATGAAAAGTTACTTGCTCTCTGTCTGTAAACAAAAGAAATGAGAATGAGCAGGAACATAATTCCCTTGTTTGGTTTCAAAGAGAAGAGAGAAAGGGCAAGAATAACAAGGAAAAAAGAACGAAAAGAGGAATACAAGAAAGAAAATTAAGGAGGAAATTTACTTTCCCCGTCACCAAACAAAGGCAGGCAAATCATTTGTTTCATTTTCCCTCTCCTCGAGTTCCAAACACACCCTCGGTGGTGCGACACACAATCAAATCTCACATTCGCGCCAATTGGGTAGTTAACTCGCAAGAGGGTTAGCTCCATTGTGTAAGCCATTACCATCAGATGAAGAATTTTCTAGAATTCATACTTGTCATGTGTCAAAACTGATGCACAACATGCCATAAGTGAAAAGGAAGAAGAAATCAGTACCCATTTTGTCGTTAAGCGTTGTTCCTTCAATTCCTGTTTAGGTTCAATAGGGCGCCTGCCGGTGACTAGCTCCACCAATAACACACCAAACGAATAAACATCACTCTTCTCAGTTAGCTGATAGGTTCTTAGGTATTCAGGGTCCAAGTATCCGGCAGTTCCTCTTACTTGCGTGGATACATGGGTAGCATCACTGTCAGCTGCCAATCGAGCAAAACCAAAGTCGGCCACCTTGGCCCGAAGGTTCTCAGTTATGAGAATGTTGGAAGACTTGATATCCCTATGAATGATAGGGTGATCTGCATAAAGAGCATAGTATTAAACAAATCTCATCACTTGAAAGAGGTGCAATAATTCGTAAGGCATAAAAAAAAATAATAATAATAAATAAATAAATAACGAAAAAAAAAAAAAAAAAAAAAGGAACCCTGAAAATTCCCATTCCAAGAAATTGAAATCATGGATAGTAGTATATAGTAGACCTGTATACATATGAAGATAGGTTACTGCATGGGCCACATCTACTGCAATATCAAGCCGGGCAGCAAGATCAAGAATATTGCCTCGCATACCTGCACACTTACAAATTAGTACTTCAAAATGTTTACCTTGCAAAATTAGAGAGAAATTCTAGCGATCTAAAAATACAATAAGGTCAAAAAGAACTCACAATCCAACTGATCTCTAAGGGTCCCATTGGGAACATATTCCACGACAATAACTCTTTCGTCTTCATATTCTAAGTACCCATAATACTTGACCAAACTCAGATGTTCAATTTGTGCTAGTGTTCGAATCTCGTTTTTAAATTCCTGCCCCAAATGCTTATCATATGCACTCTGTAGAGAAAGGTGAGTAGAAAGGAAGAAAGAAAGAAAGTTAAACCTCGTTCATTATGTTTTAAGCTCCGGAATAATTTGAGGAATATGCTTCATACCTTTTTAGCACGTTTAATTGCAACAATGGATCCATCTTGAAGTCGGCCCTTGTAGACAGTCCCAAAACCCCCTTGTCCGATTTTAAAGGTAGGGGAAAAGTTCTTCGTAGCCCTGAGTATTTCTTCCATAGTGAATTTAACACTCCCAGGCTCCCTTGCAGGCGTAGATTTATTGGAAGTGGCATAAACACCCCGAATTGAGCCACGCTTCTTCTCACTACCACCACTTGAAGCATCCGATGCAACTAAGAATTGAATAACTGAAGAACTTATACCATATATCCAATCTATTTCACAAAACAAATAGAAGTAGTATCGTAATATGACTTTCACAATATTTTTTTTACTGCTTATGCTTGGGCGTTGAGGGAGCATGGATGGCTTACGCTGATAGCTAACACTCAAAACAGCCAAATACTACAAAATACTTAGAAATTCAAAAGAATAGAAAGATGAATCGTGACATCATATAGTCATTGCTTTCAACTGATCTTCATTATCATAAAGGAAAGAGACTTCAAGCTGCAAAATGGTGTAGGAATATTTCCCTCCTCTTTCCTGTAGCTACGAAAACAATTTAAGTTTCAAGAATCTCCCAAAGCATCAGAAATTCAGAATAACCCTGGTATTCAGCCAGACAAGATATTGGGGATATTGTCTCTGAAACACACGACGGAAGTGAAAGAAATGTAAGAGAAGAACACTGGCATGTTCTCGTTATAGGACATTTCATGAGCTGCAATCTTCTTCTTTCATTTTGTGTATATGCATATATTGTCTCTGAAACACACGACGGAAATGAAAGAAATGTAAGAGAAACACAGGCATGTTGTCATTATAGGACATTTGATCGAGCTGCGTCTCCTTTTATTATGTTTATATTCATGTGTGACGTTTCCTTTTCCGTTAAAATGTGGAAGTACATGGATTTGGAGGAAGAGCAAGGGCAGAACTACATCGGCACCCCTTCCAGCTTGAGAAAACATTAGATATATATCCCACAAACATAGTTACAAGTATGGTTCAAAAGTAGAGAATTTCTTTCTATGGTTCAAGTATGGTTTTTATTCCAGTCCTTTTAAAAAGGTATTTCAAATTGTAAACACACCAACATATACGGCATTTAAATTTGAAAATTTACTAAGTTACTAACTACTATGCATTATGCCTTCACATAAGACCCTGCTTCATCGCAAATTATGTAAAAAGATGGCAATCGATGTCCAACTTTTCCACTTTCGAATGTAGACCTTTCTCAATATACGAAATTGTTTTTATAACACCGCTCATTATTGTCCTTGTCCGTAATGTGGTAATGGCTTGCAACTAGAGTACCGAAATTTTTATTATTCATCAGCAGATCAAGAGATTACTTTCTATGAATCTATAGTGTTCTATATTCCAATGGTAGAATTTTGAACAATTGTAGATTAAATTGCCCAAGCGTCAGACTGGAAGATAAGCTACTTGGTATTGCGATAAAATCGACCAAAACCAAATCCTGATTATGGTTAAGAGCAAGCTTGTATTTGCCATTTCCAAAAGCGTCTTCCACTCTGCGGCCATTCAGAAAATGTAGGTAAAGGTGAAAGGCAGCTAGGGTTTTAAATCGGGGTATGGGTATAGCCAATGATACAGGTGATGCAGCTATTTATCAGCCATACGTAGGCTAAAAGGAATCGAAGGTTCAAAATCACGTTACATAACAGTTGATACGATACGGAAGACTCCAAGATCAAGCTTAGTAGTATAACTTAAAAGCCTAATCATTGCTGACGAAGAAATTCAAATCAGTATAACTTCCTTTCTCCTTCGAATTCTCAATATTTTAATCAGAAATTACCCTCCCAAAAATAAATAAAAAAATCAACAACCGAGCACCGACACAAAATCATCAGAGAGGAATATCACGCTCAGAGAATAAGATCCAGAGTATAATGGTTCACCAAAAATTAATCCGAAACAAAATGTATCCCCAACCAATCACTTAAATGTAATTTTATCTACTCTCTTTGGTTAATTTTGAGAAATTTATTCCATTAAGAGAGTTAATTACCAGAAGGAGCAGCGAATTCACTCATCGAATCGCCGAACTTCGAACCAGTTTTGGTCTCCGGCGGAGTGAAACACGCGACGAAAGCTCCGGCGACCGACATGGCGGCGATCACGACGGGGTTGCGGACGGAGTCCGACTTCTTGGAGGAGGACGAGGACGAGTAGACGGAGCAGGGCGACTGTGTATACCGGTCCGGCGTGCGTAGAGAGCCGGAGCCGGTGGACCGGCTGTCGCGCGGTGAGTTCCGAGTTCTCATTACCAGGGAGGAGAGAGAGAGAGAGAGAGAGAGAGAGAGGTTAGCGGTGGAAAATGTCGGGTGGAAGGCCAGAGAGCGAAAGAACTGCAAGTGGGGCTCGAGGGAAGACGACTTTGAAATTTCTACGGAGGGCGGAGCCGCGGAGGGAACTTGCGCCACTAAAAAAGACAACCCAACGCAGACGTGGATTAACCAGTAACCAGTAACCAGTAACCAGTAACCAGTGATTAAAATTGTTTGTTAACTTTATTTTTGGTATTTTTGTTGAAATGTTTTTTAATACTCATTTTGTCTTCAACTTAAAGGCAACTCTTCTTTCTTTCTTTCTTTCTTTTTTTTGTACTTTTTTTGTCATAATTTTTTTCCGGACAACGGGAGGAATAAAAAAAATATACTCCCTCTGTCCCAATTTTTTTGTCCATTTACATACATATGTGCCAATTTTCAATTCCTTGTATCTTTTAAGCTCTGACATTTTTTTCGATTCTGAAAACTGTGTTTAATAAAATTCATCAAGAATTATCAAACGAGATCCATATTGTATCTATAACATTATACATTTGAAATTATAAATAATTTTTTGAAGTACAGTGAGTAGTGCAAGTGGACAAGAAATTCGGGACCAACGGAGTTGATCAAAGTTAAAAAAGTAAGACTTTGGCCAATTTAATTCTAGTTACAATAATGTAACAAGAATTATAAAATGCATGTCATACAATATATATCCATTTTGTAAACATTTTACAAGAGACTTTAAAAAAGTAAGACTTTAGTTATTTCACTAATCATTTGTCTCTACTTCTTTCTTTCACCATGTCTATATCTTCGTTTCCTCTTTATTAAAATGATTCGGAAAAACAAGAATTATAAACAAAAGTGGGGAAAAAAAAAACTCGGGTTAGCTTCATTGCCATAGGAATTGAACCGAAACCCTCACGCTCCAAAGAAGCGCTACACAATTATTTGGTCAAACCCTGAGGTTCCGTCGTCGAGTTTGATGGGCCAATAGTTGCAAAAACCTATTGACTTCCTGTTCAAAAAAGAAAACCTATTGACTTTTTTAGTTAGTTTTTTTTTTATATGAAACTTTGATTTGATTTGTAGTAGTTTTATGTAGCAAATGGACGTTATAACATCATGAGTTGGCAAATTATATTTTGTGGCCCAAGCAATTAGTAGTATCCAGAAAGAGTTTAATTAAAGCAGTAACTAATAATGAGCCCCTCCCCCACAAACCAACCGAGGTTTGATTCTTGGGTCAGGCTACCAGAAAATACGTAATTTCTTGTAAATCTCCTAATCTCAACGTGCATGGTCTATCTTTATTTTTATTTTTATTTTGTATTTTTTATAACTTTTGGTATTATTTACATTTAGTAATTTGTTGTTTTCGTCATAATTTTTTTCTCGTATATCGACAACAGGAGGAATCAGAAAAATAGTACTGTAAAAATATACTCCCTCTGTCTCAAATTTCTTGTCTATTTACATGCATGCGTGTCTATTATCAATTCCTTATATCTTTTAATGGAGTAACATTTTTTACAACTTTGAAAACTTTGTTTAGTAAAATTCATCAAGAACTATCAAACGAGATCGATATTGAATATCTATAGCATTATACATTTGAAATTATAAGCAGTTATTTGAAATGCAGTGAATAGTGCAAGTAAACAAGAAATTCGGGACGGATGGAGTAGACCAAAGTTAAAAAATATATATTCAAGATAAGACGAAACTAACAAAAATTGTGTCAAATTTAACCTCAAAAACACCTTTTACCAATTAACAAGTCACTTTTTCAAAAACTTACAAAATCAGACTCTTTATTCAGGAAGTCAGGAGAGAGAATTGCTTTAACCTGTGAATAGTGCCTCAAAGGATTTACCGAGTTACTGTAGCAAAGTTATAACTTTTGCAGATTTATAAAAAATTTGTTGAGTCTGATTTTGGGGGAATTTTTCCCGTTTCACTCAACAACTTAGCCATCAGGGAAATTTGTCTCCCCTGACGAGGATGCTCCTATTTGTAAACATTTTACAAGAGACTTTAAAAGAGTACGACTTTAGTTATTTCACCAATCATTTGTCTCTACTTCTTTCTTTCACCTTGTCAATATCTTCGTTCTTAAAACGAATTGGAAAAGCAAGAATTGTAAACAAAAGTCGGGAAAAAAAAATGGGGTCAAATCTGATGGCTATATGAGTAAAACCGAAACCCTCACGTCACGCTCCAAAGAAGCGCTACACAATTATTGAGAAAAAAACCCCGAGGTTCCCTTGTTGTCGAGCTTGACAGGCCAATAGCTGCAAAACATAATTTCAAAACATATATTGACTTCCTGTTCAAAAGGAAAAACCTATTGACTTTTCTTTTTATGAAACTTTGATTTACAGCATCATTAGTTGGTGAGTCATATGCCAGCCATGCTAATTAAGGCCTCGTTCGGTCGTTCAGTTGTCAAGAAAGTATGGGAAATGATGGGAAAACCAACTTTCTCATACCTTTTGGGGTGTTCAGTTACCAGGAAAATAATAGGACCCACAAAAATATTTTTCCCACTATGACTTACTTTTCCTCAAAAATGTATCCTGCAAAAAGGAAGGAATTATGTGTCGCGGGAAAGTTTGCTCCTACCAATTACGCTTTCCTGGAAAAATCCTGTACAAGTGAACACTCACAGGAAAGTAAATTTTCCGTTCATTTACTTCACTTCATTTCACTTTTATCAGGATTAACTTTCTCGCGTAAAATTCTTGACAAATAAACGGAGCCAAGTATTAGTCTCTTTCATGCACAAACCTTTATACGTAGCTTATAGGTTATCATATCTAACAGTTTATATTTTGTGGCCCAAGCAATTAGTAGTATCCAGAAAGAGTTTAATTAAAGCAGTAACTAATAATGAGCCCCTCCCCACAAACCAACCGAGGTCTAATTCTTGAGTCAGGCTACAAGAAAATACGCAATTTTTTGTAAATCTCCTAACCTCGACGTGCATGGTCTGTCTTTAACCGGATCGAAAAAGGGATTAGTCGAAGTGCTCGCGACCTGGCACAGACACCCCTGACCGTCGGACTAAAAAAATTACATGAAAATTGTTTTGGAATTTTTACATCACTTAAAAGTTAAAAAATTATGAAACCGAAAGAGTATTAAAATAGGGGTCTATATATATATAGTTGTCGAATTCGAAACCTCTCAAATACGGTACTTTGCTCCACAAATGAGCGACAAGATTGCATCCTACAATTAATTAGTCAAAACCTCTCAAATACGGTCCCTTATTAGAAGTTTATTTATTTTTGGATGACTTAAGAGGGTGAGAGTGGGCGACCAGCGTTGCAAGCTCCCTCGGGTATGATCATACGGACTCCCGGCCGACTGTGGAATGTCCAGTTTGAGCCGTAGCTACTGTCCGAGAGGACAAGCCGTCACCACATGCACCACTTTAGTACAAGATAGCAAAGGGTAGGGCTACACGAAGTGAGCTTTAATACATTCACCACATACTACCAAATGAAGCAGATGGAGAGTGTAGAGTGCAGGGTCTGCCACCCTGGCAACCACCTCGGTGGTTCATCTTCATCCATAGTCAATTTGTGTGATACTTTTGCCTACCACTTGCTATTAATAGGAACAGAAGACTACATGCACCCAAATCCCAATCCTCTTGAGCATTATTATCATCGCGAGGAACACTACACTGAAGACAGAAAATGACATAGCTTTTGTTGTAATCAACGTCCAACTAACACAATGGGACATCAATTTAATAGCTTCAAACATCACATCAAATAAGAGAAAGAAAGAAAGAAGTTGAATTTTTTTTATAGATATTTACAATACAGTAAACATATGGGTACAAGAGGGAGTTGCACAGAAAATGCACAAATCGTGCAGATAAATTGTGCAATTTTTTTTAAAGAACGATGAACGATTCGGATGTTTTTCGTTGACCCATTTGGCATTTTGGGCCCCGAAGACGATCTATGCATTTTCTGTGCAACTCCCTTTGTACCCCTAGTCGGGTCCATTTACAATATGTTCCTTGCCATCAAATTAATAAGAAAAAGGCTAACCTTAATCCATAGGATGGAGGATAATGTGTAGAAAATGTATCAATATCTGAGAAAGATCTGTCTTTGTATAGCTTTGTGCAGATAAATTGTGATCCTTTATTCTTCTGGCTTAGGCCTCTTATATTTTTTGTTTGAGCTTTATAAAATTTACAGATCACCAAAAAAACAATTCTGAGAAAGATGTATTGATATCTGTGAAAATATAATGATATCCGTAAGATATATATTAACATCCGAATCTGTTTGTCATTATATGTCTATTAAAGTGGAGGTTAGCAAGACCTGATCAATAATGCTTAGATAAACAGTAATTTAACTACCAATGGTGGATCATTTGTCTCTATTTACCTTTGGCCTCCTTTGGCAAAAAAACTTAAACCAGATTATTGGTTTTTTCTCAAATAATCCAAAAAATCGGTTTGGCTAATAATCGAGATTATTCCCTCCTTTGGCTAATAATCCAGATTATGGATTATGGATTAAGTTTGTATATTAACATTCGTTAGTTTTATCAAGATTTTATATGTCTATTATGGTGGAGGAATCAGAAACCACAAAATCTTGATGCAAAATCTAACGAAAAAAAATTTGAATAAAGACAAACAAATAATCTAGATTATTTAATTGGATTATTACCAAATGGTTTTTGGAGTTTTTCATTTGTCTCTAGTTTAAGTTTTTTACCTTTGTCAAAATCACAGTTGGGTAGTTGAGCTGAAAATACTTGCATAGCACTTCAAAAACATAGAATGTCGGTTTGTGTGGTAGACCAGATGGTGGGGCCGCCTTTTGGGCCATGCAAGTGAGCCCAACCTGGTGCAGGCCCAATTAACCCGGCGACCGAAGCCTACTGAGGACCCAACAGCCCGGAGCTTAAAGGGCGGACCGAGGTGTCGGGGTCTGGCCTTTTTTTTTTTTAAACGGAAAAAGGTGGGAGGAGGCCAGCGTAGCAGAAACCCTTGGCGTGACCAGGGAGGGGCCTACCCACGTGGAATATCCGGTTTGAGCCATAGCTACTATCTAGAATGACAGACCGTCACCACAGCACCACCTATGTACTAAATGGACAAAGGACCCTCTATGCTAGTCCTGCAGTTGACAGGGCTCGAACGTTGTCGAATTGTGTCGGGGTCTGGCCTTGAGCTGCAGTTTTTAGTAGAAGCGAAGACATGTCGATGCCAGGCTATTCGGCCTTGCCACGTGGCACCAGTCTTGGTCTGGTCAAGGGATACGACACCATAAAGAGGTATGTCATCTTTTCTCACTCAAGCTTTGCACTTCTCTCAATCAACAATGATTTGGCCATCGGCGTACTCATCGGTCATCACCGACCGGCTAGGCATTAATGTGATTTCCCTCTTTTGTAAAATTAGATCGGAAGGAGCAGGGAAGGGGGGCCGGGGTGGCACGTGTCACCCCCGAGTCCAAAAAAGATAATTTATTTTTGTATTTCAAAAACAATGTTATTTTTCAAAACGCACATATTATTATTTGTATTAAACATATTAATAAGTGATTAATCGATGAAAATATGTAATTTTTGGGTATTAAGTATGTTGATGGATGATAAAGATATGAAAATGTGAATCCTTCAGGTAATAGAAATAATTAATCTTATAACACTTGTACATTTTTTTTTATACTAATTACTCCCCCCCCCGCTGGTAAATGTAGTCCACTATTAAAAAAACTCTTAACTTTTTGGATATTAATTTGTGGATATCAAAGAATAAAACACTTTTGTGCATTGTCCGAAATAATTGGAAATTTTATCCGAAAATTGCATGTCCTTTTATAATAAGCTATCTTTGTGGAACAGAAAAATTCCGTGTCGGAATTCTGACTCCGTCCCTGAGAAGGGGGGAGCTTCACCCAGATCAAAGTCGAGATGCTCAAAGGAGAAGATATCCAGATTGAACCCTCCAAAGTTTGCAAGAGAGCCACACGTTTGACGTTTGGCCCCGCCAATATATAGGCTGTCTCTAGCTATCCAAAGTAATTAGCAGGATGATTTGGCATTTAAAAAAAAAATTGGGGATTATATTATATAATGTAAGTATTCCTTTTTCTAGTCAGACGAGTTGAATATAAAAAGGAAAAACTGACTAAAAACTTTAAAAAGTTAACTAAAGACCCAAATAATTCAAAATAGAGTAGATTTTTTTAGTTCTTTTTTGTATTATCTGAATTTCATTAATATTTATGTTTTTTAAATTTCTCCCGTCTTGACGAGTACTAATAAAACAAAAAATTAAGGTAAAACTTACAAAAGTAAAAAATTGAATAAAAATAATAGTACAATACACCAAATCACAACGTGACGAGGATAGATGAGGTCATTTGCCTCTGGATCGTCTAACTTTTTTTTGATACTCATCAGGTGAAAATACCCCGCAAAGTCTTTCGAAATGATAGCTTGAGGCGAAATCGATTCACATCAAATGCTAAAAACGATTCAAACTTAAGCTCGTGACAAATGTGTTTTCACATCAATGAGAATAACTTTCTTTAAATCCTTAAGAATTTGGTTCTATCAATTTTATTATGGAGAATTTGGTACTAACAATTTTATGGAGGGAAAAAAAAAAAAAAAATAATCAAGGAAAAGAGGAAGTGAAAATTATGAATTAGCCCGTTCCAGAGCAACTAAGGTAAGAATTTTTTAATTTTCCGTAAAACTTTTGACACGATCAAAGTTCGTCTTGATAAGAGGAAGGTGAATTGGGTAAAATTATGACTTTGTCAGTTGCTCAGGTTGTATCCTCTTTCTTGATGCAGCTTGATTATGTGATTGTTTTAAAATTGATAATTATATAAATTGAGGCAATAACAGCACCAAGGTTTCGTGGTGTAGTTGGTTATCACGTCAGTCTAACACACTGAAGGTCTCCGGTTCGAACCCGGGCGAAGCCATGTCTAGGTTTTTTTCTTTTTTCCCCTTCTCAACTTGGAGCTTCCTTTTTGTCAAAATTCTCTGAAAGTCCCCCAAGTTTATTGCTTTCTCAAAACGACAAACAATACATGAAATCATTATTTCACCTCATCGGTTCACAACTTCACATCATCTCATTATACTCCCCCCAAAAAAAAATCATCCATTTCTCTCAAGGTATGATTTAGGGAGCCAAATGCAGGGTAGATCCGCACTGTGTTTATTTTGATTTGCTCTCGTTTCTCGTACAAATACCTTTTTATTGGACGCGGAACTTCTATAATACATTGTGCTATTGTATGAAATAAAATAACTGTGTTTTTCGAGTTTGTGGAGCTTATATGACAAACAATGGGAAGTATTGAGTTCTTCAATAAATATTAAGCTAAATTCTCAGGTTAGTTTTTGCAATTGTATGTCATCTTTGATCTTATTTTCTATTGAGCCCTTTCTGTCTTCCCCACATTCGTAATCCAGGCCCGGGATCGAAGACGAACTTGTAAAATTCAGGTCCTTTGTTTTCTTTTGAAAAAATTAAAAATAAAACTAACCTCAAAATAATAGTAACTTGGTCTTCTTTTTTTTTTTCATAATTCATTTCGTTGTTTCGAATAAAACTAGTTTTTGGTTATATTATTTTTTGCACTCATCAAAAAATATCCCTTAGGAGCTGTGAGTTTGAGAGAGAGAAAAAAATTCAAATGGAGAAGAAAAAAAGAGGCCCACAAACTGAACCATGTACATATTGGATAGGGAAACTAAACTTGTACAATCTTTTTTTCTTGTGTGGAAAATTTATTCAATACCCTTGGGGGCACTGGCCGCACCATCAAGTGGTGCCCTGGGCGACTGGGCCCCTTCTCCACCACATATAATGGTAGAGTCCTGCACAAAGTGTCTACAAAAACATGCTACGGAAATGCATTTTTTAATGGCTACAAAAATACACGTTTCCTAAAGGTATCATTTAAAAAGGGACGAAGGGAGTATAAATCACTAGAAATCTAATTTTTTTTTCTAGAGGTCCCAATTCTGAAATAGTAACTAGGAGCAATAATTTGGGACGAAGAGAATGCTTCCTTAGCAAAATAGATCAACCTCTCCATATCATCAAAAGAACAAAACAAATGACTAGGATTCAAACAAGCCACACAAAGAGGAGGGATGAAAGTTGGGAAATTATCCAGTGGTGTCAGCCTTAAATTTATGGGGGTTCATTTATGAATTTCCTAAAAAAAATTAACGTAGTAGTATTAGTATTATTTTTTTTCGCCGTGGGGTCGGCTGACCCCCCTCATTTCTATGTGGAGTCGCCCCTGTGTGTGGCAGAGAAGAAGTTTGGAGCACCGAATAATCACTCAAATGCGGCCCTTTGCTAACAACTAACAAGTACTTACTTCTTCTAGGTTTTTCTTAATATCTGGATTTGTAAATTGTCACTCTATTGACACATTTTTCTGATTTTTCTCTATTCACATTGTTCCTGTCTTATCATTTAATCCTATAATCCTAACCTTATTGTGTTCTATATCAATATCCACACGTGCATTAATGCACATAAACATCACTTCTGATGGCTATATCTGTGACTGTTGTAGAGCCAACCTAAATATTGAAAGAAAGTTAGTGGTTGGCTGCACCTTCAACGCAATTAGCGGTGGACTAAAATTTTTTGGACTGATTTTAATGTCAATGATCTACCTAATTTTGACAAGAAGTGGAATAGAAAGGAAAAAAAGACATCATTAGTTGAGAGTGTTCTGAGATCCAGGGTGATGTAGGACGCCTTTTGTAGTGCAATATAAGATAAGTTGTTTGCGATAAATAGAATTTTCGAATTTAAAAAATCTCGACATTTGATATTAGATTTGTAAAGAAATGAACTTTTTATCCATAAAAAAATATTAAATTTGGACAAGAATCTGAATGTATAAGGTCACCTTACAGCACCTCGTTTGTGTTTGTATTTCTCTTTGAGTCTTTGTTTTCTAGTTTAACTTTTTCCCCTTCAGGAAATATTCAACTCTCTTTTTCTTCACTGGCCCCCGCGACATTTTTGGTTGTTCATTTGGAATATTCTTCATTCGATTCTTCGGGGTATTTGGGAGACGATTTATTTTTACATTTCAATTTCAGGATGAGAATTATAAACAAATTTTAGGTTAAGATCATAATACATCATCATATGTGAAAGTATTTAATAGATTTTTCAATATTGGGGTATAATTTGAAGAAAGTGCATGGAGTATTTTGATGTTTATTAAACCTAAGATCTCATTTTCGACAACGATGCAAGGCTTTTTTTTTTTTTTGGAATAATTAGTCATAAATACACAATATTTTACCTATTTAAAGGGAAGGACAAGGAACATTTGCAATCAAAAATAAAGACAAGGAACATTTACAATCAAACCTAAAGACACAATATTTTGCCTATTTAAAGGGAAGGACAAGGAACATTTGCAATAAAACATAAAGACAAGGAACATTTGCAATCAAACACAAAGACACAATAAGTGGCCCTATTAATTATGCCATTATAAATTGCAAAATACGATCAAAAGGGTTATCATGTACGTGTACTATACTTTTTGATCAACCGATACATGCAATTATAAAACTATGATAGTAGTATATAATTACGTAAATGCATATTGTGCATCTGTAACTATTTTAAACGCAAAATATAAAACCTATCGTGCTATCACCATAAAAGTCGTAATCTAAAATTGCAGGCAACGTTCTTTTATTATGTACAATAAATTTTTAACGAAACTTGGAATGACCGGTATTAGGTTTTAAACTAAAATACATTGGATGGACAAACTTACATAGTTGTTAAATTAAAAACAAAAAAACAAAAACTCTAATTTTTTTTGGTTGCCAGAAGTGGTCGGCCAAGAGGTGGGGTGGTGGTCCACCGGATGTGGGGTGGTGATTTTTTGAATTTTGTGTTCGAAATTAGAATTTTTAAAAATTAGTTAGATCTCACTAATTTTTTTGGTTGGCAGAAGTCGTTGGCCAATCGGCCAAGAGGTGGGGTGGTGGTTGGCCGGAGGTTGGGTGGTGATTTTTCTGAATTTTATGTTCGAAATTAGAGTTTTTAAAAATTAGTGACATCTCACTAATTTTTTTGGTTACCGGAAATGGACGACCAGAGGTGGGGTGGTGGTCGACCGGATGTGGAGTGGTGATTTTTTTGCATTATATGTTTGAAATTAGAATTTTTTAAAATTAGTGACATCTCACTAATTTTTTTAGTTGCCAGAAGTGGTCGGCCAAGAGGTGGGGTGGTGGCCAACCGGAGGTTGGGTGGTGATTTTTTTGAATTTTATGTTCGAAATTAAAATTTTTAAAAATTAGTGGCATCTTACTAATTTTTTTGGTCGCCGGAAGTGCTTGGCCAGAGGTGGGGTGGTGGTGGGCCGGATGTGGGGTGGTGATTTTTTTGAATTATATGTTTTAAATTAGAATTTTTAAAAATTAGTAACATTTCACTAATTTTTTTTGTCACCGGAAGTGGTCGGCCAAGAGGTGGGGTGGTGGTTGGCCAGAGGTTGGGTGGTGACTTTTCTAATTTTATGTTCGAAATTAGAATTTTTTAAAATTAGTGACATCTCACTAATTTTTTTGGTCGCCGGAAGTGGTCGGCCGGAGGTGGGATGGTGGTCGGCCGGAGATTGGGTGGTGATTTTTTTAATTTTATGTTCGAAATTATAACTTTTAAAAATTAGTAACATCTTACTAATTTTTTTTGTCTTTATGTTCGATTGCAAAAGTTCCTTGTCCTTCCATTTAAAAATGTCAAATGTTTTTTGTTTTTATGTTCGATTTCAAAAGTTCCTTGTCCTTCCATTTAAAAATGTCAAATGTTTTGGATTTTTGGCTAAGTGTCCCTTTTTTTTTTGGGTCTGTTTTTGGGAAGGACATGGTAAAGAGGTCTTTACTTCAAGAGGTGGGATCGACTTTTTCCTTAATGCCAAGAGGATAAATCACCTACACATTCCGAAAATGCCCCCACTAGCCAATGAAAGTGTCTAAACCCCCAAACTTAATGAAAGTGCCTAAACCTAAACCCCAGAGGTGGGGTGAAAGTGTCTAAGACCGGAGGTGGGTACATGAAATTCTAAGACCCATTATATGAAAGTATCTAAACTACTAAAACTAAAACCCTATAATTGAAAAGTGCACCCTAAATGCCTAGGTGGGGTGGTGGTCTACTATGAAAGTGATTTTAAGACCCTAGGGTTTTGTGACATGAAAGTGTCTAAACCACTAAAACCCTATAATTGAAAAGTGCACCCTAAATGCCTAAATGTTCGAAAGTCCCTTAAAAAGTGCCTAAGACCCTAGGGTACCCTATGAAAGTGCCTAAACCACTAAAATCCTATAATTGAAAAGTGCACCCTAAATGCCTAAACCCAAAATGCTTAAACCCACTATATCCTACGCTAAAAAGCCTAATCCCCCTAAAATTGAACCCATCCCAAAATTGAAGAGAGAGAATTTGTCCCATGCGCATGAGAGAGAGAGAGAGAGAAGTGGGTCATCAATTTCCAACGTGGTGAGTTAGAAAATTTCCAGGAGATTCCCACGCATGACACACCAATTGCAAAGCAGGGTCAGAAAATCTTCGTGATATGTCGCTTTCAAGGTCGGAGCAGGGTCTGCAGCAGGGTCCGCCTTCCTCCACAAGCATGGCTTATTACTCCTATTTCATTAAGGGTATTTTTGTCTAGTGTTGTCCTTGAGCCCTCGAATATTTCCTATCAAGGTATTGGAAGCATTAAAATAAGTTAAGCTGGACTAAACACCATATAAAGCCCCAAACTTGGTCTTTAGACCAATTTTCTGTTTTTTTTTTTAGCAAATCAGCTTAGAACTATTGCCAACGGCTCGACGGTGTTGAGAAGCTCAAAACTCCTATCCGAGCTTTGTAAAGAATTTTTAAAGGAGAAAAGGAAAGCACCGAGATGAAAAGGAAAAAAAAAAAAAGAGACTGAAAATCTTCAATATCTTGCATGTGTTTTTTTAACTATTATTGCCAACTTCCTCATAAATTACGATACAAAAATAACAACAATTTGCAACACAAAAAAAAAACACTCATTTTCTTCCAGTCAGGGATCCCTGACTGGAACCGTGTGCTATATATATATACTAGGGATTGCCCGTGCCTAAAGGCACGACGCGGCGTAATTTGACCTCAACTTTATGAACTATCGTTTTGCTATTTACCACCACAAATGGCAAATGCTCGTGCCTTCACACACATGCGAACGTAACATTGGCTTGATTACGCCAGTTGATATCCATGCTTGAAGGCACTGCTTGAACAATTAGCACACGTAAACCTATGCCGAGCTCACATGCAATGTCTCAAACCCTATCCAACGGTTCAAATAACAATAGCCCAAGAGAGAGAGAGAGAGAGAACATGTGGTAGTTATAAAATCATGTGTATAATAAAATGTATAAGCATTGCGGAGATGACACATCACGTTTTGAGCTAACCTACAATCAATAATCCTTCTATACCATTATCACCCTGCTACGAAACCACCTAATCAATTAGAGTAATTGAATTCAAGAAAAAATAGAAATGTTTACTACAACATCGGAAATGAATTGCATCAAGTATATTAAGCTCATGAACCAAATAATAGTAACTACAAACAGGTTAAATGTAATGAAATCATATTTTCAACCAAATTTCATTTTTTCATATAAGCAACCACCGAAAAATCAATACAATTTTCCTAAGAAATCTCTAAGGGCTCCTTCCGCAAAGAAATCTCTGTTCCCCGTCCCCATCCACGTGCCTGAAGGCACGATGCAGCACGTTTTGAAAGCGGCTTAAGAATTTGTTCAAGATTATGAGAAAATTCATCAATAATTCCATACTTATTAAAAAGTGTATAACATATAATTAGAAAATTCATCAATAAAAATTAATTTTTTTGTTACATTAAAAATTAGTATTTGTTGTGTCGTGCCCTGGGCCATACCCCGTGCCGCTTCTAGTCCACTTCCGTGCCGTGTCCGTCTAGACCATGTCGTGCCTGACCCAGTTTCGTGTCCTGCCCATCTAAAACCGTGCTCGTGCCGTACTGTGCCAATTTAAGCCAATTTAAACGTGTCGTGCTTTTGCCAATCCGGCTTGTTTTGCACAAGCGTGTGGAGCATAAAAATTAAGGAACCCACTTAAATAAATGGTACGGTAAAATTCACAGATGAATTATTGAATTATTTTTGGGGGAATATACAAATTTATTCTAGTTGTTTTTATTGAAAACAGACAACTTCGTGAGTGGACTTGAAGATCCTTCTGTCTACCACCATATCCATTCCCCAAAGACTTCTTTTTCTATTGAACTGGTTTTACCAAAACAACCTCCCTTGGAGCTTCGTACAGAAGGGTAGTTATATTTACACGTTTAATAATTTTTAACTAAACATAATGTACATGAATACAGTCTGCTTTTGGAGCAAAAAATTATGGGTCGAACTTTGAACGTCTCATTCACATCTTGTATCTCGGAATCAGTCTCATCTCGGAATTGAGTCTCATTTCCTCTCCCCCCATGTAATAGATTGGGAATGACAAAAAAAAAACTATATACAATGGTTCTAAACTTTCTTAAACCGTGTCTGAGCCAATATTCCACGAATCCAAATCAAACAAATACGTTGCAATTTGGTTCTTTCGATTCTTGTTGAAACCCTAGATTTTCTCATTTTATAGCAACGGCCTAGGTAATTGACGAATACAAATTTGGAACAATTTGTAAATAAGATTAAGAATGATAATGGTGCGAGTTCATAGGAAGCTTTTGTTATGAATTTAAATGAACACCTGGCTAGTGAGCGATAAATTATTCCTTCAAAAATTAATAGAAGTGCACGTAAGTTAGCATGAACATCCTAAAACATGAAAAAAAATATTTTGAGGTTGGAAATTTTTAAAGAGTCCTTAGTTATAAAATCGGGGTACATGTACATAGCACCTGTGTTGGGAGGGGTTTATAAAGTCAATTTATGTTATGGTATTAGATTCTATCCTCAAAATAGCAATTCAAAATTTTTAAGACATGTGATCCTATCATGTAGTTTTTGAAATTTGATCAATATAATTTTTTGCATACGTAATCTAATTAACCAGCATTATAAATGGGCAAATTATACTAATGGACCGGACTTGAACTCAGTAACATATAAAATCAGGGTGTGTTCTTCAACAGATTTTTGGGACATAAAATCTCACATTTTATGACACTTCAATCTCAAAACATAAAATGTAAAAGTGATTTTATGATATTTTCATAAAATCCTCCTAAAATCTATAGGAAAACCACTACATTTTATCAGTTGGGAAAATAACTCAATTTTATCACTCCTCCATAAAATATTCATTTTATTAGATTTTCATAAAATGCTCCTAAAATCTATAGGAGAACAAGGTCTGACATTCAGTAGAACTCTATTATTTTGTTCTCAATTCTCACTCTGCACTCACACTCCCAATCTTCGCTTTCAAGAGTGGTAATAATTTGATAAATTTATAAAGAACTTTTTTTACATTTGCATTTATACTCACACGCGCATAATGTGACTCGTGCTTGATAAATCCTCCAGTCTATTGTATTTGGGCACGGAGGAACCCTGATTCCTAATTGAAAGTTTGTTTGCACAGATTTTCAAGAATGGATCATGCACATACATTTTTGGTGGGCCCTATAAATGTAATCCGAATCATTCATTTTTAAAAAAATATTTTTTATTGGTGTCTGTAAAAAATAAAATTAATAGGATCTGTAAAGTTTTTTTTCATAACTCAGCCCTCTAAATTATGAAAAAAAAACCCTTACATATATTTAATTGAACAAATTTTTTGCAAAAATTCATAAAAAAATGTTTTCAAAAAAATAAATCCACAATTATTTTCTTGAAAATATGTGGGGCCACATGGGTCATTTTCGTCATTGTACTATCCACTTTTCTCGTGTGCCACTTTTCCCGATCTTTGTCCGTGAGTTGCAGCTTTCTCAGATACCAAAGATCCCACCACTCTTCCCACCCCTTCTCTCTCTCTCTCCCCAAACCCCTCAATCATTCCAGAGAGATTCTGAATCAAGTTCCCACAAATCCCATATTCTTTCATCAACAATTGATGCTCTGTTTTCTTCTGAAATTCTCTCAACTCGTATCCAAATGTCACCCGCCGCTACTCTCCTCGTTTCCTTCTTCCTCATTTCAGCAACAACCCAGCTCGGTTCAACCTTAGAAACTACTGCAAAAACCTCAAATCTTACTCACGGAAATGAGACGATAGTACTACAAGGAAACGAGACGATTTTGAGCGAAAATAAAACATTCGTGATGGGTTTCTTCAATCCAAGAGGCGACGGTGATGGAGAACCCAATTGGTACTTGGGTATTTGGTACGCTTCGATTCCTACGCCGACCTACATTTGGGTGGCCAACAGGGGATCTCCGGTGAAGAACTTATCGTCTGCGGCGGCGGTGATTACAACCGACGGCGAGTTGGCGGTGGAAGTCAAGGGCGGGGAGGTCTTGTGGCGGACGGAGAATACGGCGGCGGGGGTGCAGGCGAGGCTGTTGGAGGAAGGGAATCTGGTGTTGATGGGCGGCGACGGCGAGGTTGTGTGGAGGAGCTTTGATTTTCCGACGGACACGTGGCTGCCGGGTATGAATTTAACGGGGGAGAAGTTTTTGACATCTTGGAGGAGGTTTGATGATCCGGCGGTGGGGAAGTACTCTCTGCGGTTGAAGCCGCCGGAGTACGGCGAGGTTGAGCTTGTGTTTAACGGAACGGAGGAGTATTGGGGTAGTGGGGAGTGGACGGGGAGTGCGTTTTCCGGTGTGCCGGAAATGACCATACCCTACATTTACAGGTATTGTATTCATCCATTTTGAAATGCTTTTATTTTTTTATAATTAAAAGATGTGAGTTTTCGAAAATAAAAACTTGGACTGCATTCATAAAAAAAATGGAGTGCAATGGAATCTTATAAACTTGTTGTTTACTATTGCTGCGAAATTGTAATATTACATTTTCATTTTATTTTTATAGGGAGTTGTTCTTTGCTAGCTGCGAAATTAAGACAGTATTTTGTCACAAAAAGTTGAAATCAAGTATATCAGAAAATTTCCAATTCGAAAATTGATTAAAAGATCCCAAACCCAGCTTAAATAAGGTTTTAAAAGTTTTGTAGCTTCTAGAAATAGCAGGAATCGCTAGAACTTATAATCTCGAAATATGTTGATAATTTTACAGTAATAAACATCGCAATAATTTAAAAAAATTAAAATTCTCTCTTGGAAATTTTCGTGAACACCCTTTATTAATATCAGGTTCCAGCCATGATATATGGTGTACACTGATAATCTGATTCCACAATGGATAATTAATCAAAAACCAGTTTAGAAGCTTAAATTGTTCAGAAATAGTTGGAATTTGATTAGTATTTGTGTTCTCAATTTCACAAACATTTTCCAATGAACAGATTCCACTTCAGTAATCCGTTCAAACCCACAGCGGCGTTCTGGTACACAGAAACTTCACTTGAGAGCGGCGTCCAGCCTCCGCTAACCCGGTTCCACGTGGACATCTCCGGCCAACTCCGGCAGTACACGTGGTCACCGCAAGCAGAGAATTGGAACATGTTCTGGTCCCAGCCAGAGCCAGAGAATATTTGTGCAGTGTACGGACACTGTGGGAATTTTGGCTTTTGTAACACTAGATCGTTGAATCGTTGCAAGTGCATTGCTAATTTTCAGCCGGTTGACGCCGATGCATGGGGCTCAGGTGACTTCTCTGGCGGTTGTCGCCGTCAAGATGCCATGATGTGTGGCGGTGGTGATGGGTTTGAGGAGGTTGGGGCGGTGAGCTTCGAAGGAGCGGTTAGCGAGTCGTTTTCGGTGAGTAGGAGTAAGTGTGATAGCACATGTTTGAGTAACTGTTCCTGTATTGGTTTGATTCACAATTCTAGGACTAATTTGTGTAAAACCCTTTTTGGGTCTCTATTGAATCTGAGAAATTCGACATCTGATTTCACCAATGAGGATATATTGTACATTAGGGTTTCAAAAGGAAGTGTAACAAAGAAGAAAAAGAAGAAAACAAAGATTCTTATAGTAACATTTGGTGGGATTGTAGTGATTTCTGCAGCCATGGTTGTTCTGGCATTGTTGGTTTTAAGGAGGAGGACTAGGAGAGCAAAAGGAGGAAAGGAAGGAGAGGATGCAATTTTTCCGGTAACAAATTTGAAGGTGTTTTCATACAAAGAGCTTCATGCCGCCACTAGGGGGTTTTCAGAGAAACTAGGGCATGGCGGATTCGGGGCAGTTTTCCGAGGTGAATTACCGGATAGTTCTTCACCAGCGGTGGCAGTGAAGAGACTCGAACGGCCGGGTGGGGCAGAGAGTGAATTCCGGGCAGAGGTTTGCACAATTGGGAATATCCAGCATGTGAATTTAGTAAGGCTAAGAGGGTTTTGTTCAGAAAGTTCCCATAGGCTCTTGGTTTATGATTACATGCCAAACGGGTCTTTAAGTACCTACTTGAAGAGGAATGGGCAGAATTTGAGCTGGGATGTTAGGCTTAGGATTGCAGTTGGGACAGCAAGAGCCATTGCATATTTACATGAGGGGTGTAGGGATTGTATCATACATTGTGATATTAAGCCTGAGAATATTCTACTTGGTGAAGATTTTTCACCCAAAGTATCGGATTTCGGACTAGCAAAGCTGGTTGGAAGAGATATTAGTAGGGTTTTGGCTACAATGAGGGGCACATGGGGTTATGTCGCGCCAGAGTGGATCTCTGGTGTGGCGATTACTGCAAAAGCAGATGTGTATAGCTATGGAATGACGCTATTGGAATTATTAGGTGGGCGGCGAAACGTGGAGAAGCCGCCATCAGCTGGTGGTGGAGGGGGTGGTGGAGAGGGGGAGAAGTGGTTTTTTCCGCCTTGGGCTGCTAAGAGGATAATTGAGGGAAATGTGGCGGCAGTGGTGGATGAGAGGCTTATTGCCAGCGGATATGATGTAGTGGAGGCGGAGCGGGTAGGATTTGTGGCAGTTTGGTGTATACAAGATGAGGAGGGGATGAGGCCCGCAATGGAAACGGTGGTGAAAATGTTGGAAGGGGTGGTCGAAGTTAGCGTCCCACCACCGCCTAAGCTGCTTCAAGCGTTGGTTTCTGGCGAGTCGTTCCATGGGGTTGGGGGTGATTCTGGTACTGGAAATCAGACGGAGGAAATTCCATGAATACTCCTAATCGTTCTCCAACTGCTGAGTAAATTCTGTCTTTCCAATGGACATTTATTTAACAAGGTTGGTCAGGTAATTGACTATAGCACATACTGCACTGCTTTGGGCTGAGGAAGTGAAGGCCGAAGGGTATTCTCCTCCACACTTTTTTTCTTCGTGCCCGTTCTACATGCGCTTCACACGCCATTGACGCTTTCCTCTCCTGTTATTCTTCATTGGACAGTTCGGATGGACTTCGCCGTTCTTTCCAAATTAAACTAGAAAAGGCTGTATCATATTGAGATGTCGATTCGTTTTCCACCCCCTAATGAGTATGTGCAATATACCGGTGCCACGGCCGACCTCCTAGCCTCAGGGAGGAGCGTTCTTCAAATAGCCTTCACGCTTGCACTCAACAGCTCTCAACTACGTTCAACAACTCACTATGGAGGGTACAACTTTTTGTTTCTTCAATTTCAATAGAAGATGTACTCTGTTAGTGTACTCTTTTGCACTTGAAATCCTTGCAATGGGAATCAATGAGCAGATATGGTATGGTTGGAATGTGAGTCGCAGTCGTTGATTTTTCTATAAAATTCTCCATGATCCAGAAACGCGGTGTATGTTTCTTTTCCTTTTCCTTCCTACTTATGAACGTTTCTCCGAGGTGGTTTCATATATTTGCTTGCATAAAAGATCTTTTGACCATGAACCATGTGAGATTTTTAAAATTGGGGCTCCTCCCTTTTTGGTTTTTTATTACTTAGGATGTCCATATCAGTTTACACGCTCCTCGGTTAATCTTTGGGACCCATTCCCATTGTCCACTAGTGGGGTGTCGGTATCCCATCATTTCCCATGTGTTGGTTCTGCACCATTCTTGGATAGCTGTTTCAGTGGATTGTAACTTTACCATTTCAAATTGATTAATTGTTGTGCTTTATCTTTCTTGCCCCCATTGTCACCATGCCTTTTCTTTCTCTCCCCTTTCCTTTCTCCTTTGACCTTTAGGGCTGGAGTCTATAAAGAATCATTATTACTCCTATAAAGAATCTTAGTGCATTTCTTGTGCTTTTCCTTGTATCTGATACAGGGGTGCTGGTGGAGTTAATCGGTTTACTGATCCAATCCGGTCCAAAATCTGGTTGATCTGAGTTTTTATCTTTTTCAGTTCTGGTCCTGGTTTTATTAGCGGCTGAACCTGTCATATACGTAGTTTTAAGGCTTCTGTTACGATTTGCACCGAACCAGCTCTTATACGTATCTTGATTGCAATACATGTCAAAGCAAACTAAAATTCACGAAACGTAGGATCATATTCAGCCGAACTGCTGCACTTTGGTTCTAGTCTGGTTTCATAGGCTTATCCAGCTACGTTTCCAATTCCTTTGGAAGTGTAAGGACCAATTCGGTAACTTTTTTGGGGTAAGACTGATCTGAATTCCGTTATTCCTCCCACAATCCCACTTATGTAATGTTATAATTGAAAGATTCGCGAGGTATTTTCTTGAATGTAACAGCTATTAGTACAATACTTAGTAAACAGGTTAGCCTGCTCTTTATAAAGAGTATCAAAATAATCCGTCTTGTCTTCCAGTTCAGCATTACAGGGAAGGACTGGGCTTCCATCCATCCGTTCCTCTGTCCAACACTCGAAGCCTCTCCGGTGCCCTACAGCTAGACACCTTTTGAATGAATTCAGTTTGATTCCTTTACAGAACCTCCATAGCCCGGTCAACAAAGATGGGCGAATTACCCGGTTGTTTTACGGTTGGTTGTTGCAGAAGTGGACAAGCTAAGTTTCATCTTCCCGGGCACATATTTTGCCCTTCTCCGACTAAAGGAAAAGACTTTCCAAAAACGAACTTCCTTGGGTGGGAAAGTCTAGTCGCGAAGAGAGAAACTGCCAGTAGCAGGCAAGAAAAAGTCCTTAATTATGCACTTTCGATAAGTTCCTTTAGTAGAGGATTGATCTTTTTTTTTTTTTTTTACCTATTTGTAACCAATTGCCATTGTTTTTATTTTCAATATACTCAAATTTTCAAGCATAAATTTTTTGACTAGATTTGGGTGGGGTGCGCCAGACCAAGGCAATAGTGCAACACCAAGGCGACGCTTGAGAAACCCCAGCAGCAAGCTACTGTGGTGGGCTTCTCCCCCTAAAAAAATTAATTTAATATCATGTGAGCCGATGGCCCACGTATCAGATATTAAACTGATAAGAACAGATACTACACTTGATCTTAGCCAAAAGGCCGAGAAAGGTATGCTTTTACTCTTTGCTTGCCCATATGTTTTATACAATACTTTCTTTCTTCTTCTTCTTCTATTACTCGATGTGGGACAGAACCAAAAATCTTTCCCCCTCACTATGCAGGCTTCTAACTTGTACTTATATATCTTTTTTTGGGGAGAAACAGAAAGAAAATATTATTAAATAAAAAACCCCTGGTCAAAAAACCAGGTGCACGCAAGACCATCGGCTCTAAAACTACTTGCAGAAACAGAAAGAAAATATTATTAAATAAAAAACCCCTGGTCAAAAAACCAGGTGCACGCAAGACCATCGGCTCTAAAACTACTTGCAGAAACAGAAAGAAAATACTATTAAATAAAAAACCCCTGGTCAAAAAACCAGGTGCACGCAAGACCATCGGCTCTAAAACTATTTGCAAATAAAAAAATAAAAAAATAAAAAAGTACAGGAAAAAAGAACACTGGAGCATGTCGCCGGAGCTGTCACCCACCTTTGTCGGCGCCATCGTTCTCAGGAGCTTGGATCTGGAAACTCCAGTGGAACTTCAATAGATTGGGGAGAGAGGGAAAGTCTGGAAAGAAAATTTTGTTATTCTGTCCAAGCATAAAGTACTTGGTAAATTTAGATCTTTTCATATACTCCCACTTTGTTGGATGAACTTCAGCTGTCATATATATATATATTTTGGGGGTAAATTAGCTTGAAATAAAAAAGAGGATAACCGGATGTACAGCCTACAAGAGGCATACCCCATGAAGAAAACAAAAGAAAAAGAAAAGGAAACAAAAAATGAAAACCTAAGCCAAATGGCTACAAGTGTTGAAGCCTACACGGCCCTCATTTTGTTGCATCTCTGATGGCTTGGGAAGTTTGACCGAATTAGCTCAGCTGCCATATTATCTAGCACATACTCATAAGCTATAGGCTTGTCAAAGTTTGTATGTGCACACACGGAAAATAGTCCTTGTAAAACAACATAGATCATCGATCCCACTTGTCTCCCCCGCGATAATGATATTGGGATTGGTAACTACAATACTCAAGACTAATTTTTCAATTTATCAAAACAGTCCCATAAAACCTCGAATGACTGAATTTAGTCTTGAAAAAATCTTCAAACCAAAATTTCTTTCATAATGCGGCCCCTTCCAACTTCAATTTCTAGCTCTGCCACTGCTATTATTCACACATTCCAAAGTTTAGTTCAATCACCCAAAACATGTACACTTGTATTTATATCTTAGAACTGGGATTGGATGATTGGATGGTTATTCAACGAGCTGCTCACGATGTGCAAAAGAAATGAGCTGCTCGCGAGCAGCTCTTGGCTTGGCTTGTTAATTAAGGCTCGACTCGTTTACTCATTAAATAAATTATCCTGACTTGGCTCTTTTACAAATGCTCATTAAATAAATTATCCGGGCATACACAACTAAACCAAGCTCAAATTTTAGTATTGTTTAATAAACCAACCGAAGTTTTAGTTTTAGTGTCGTTTAATAAACCTTTGTTCTCAACATGTTGGCACCCTTTGTTCTCATTTTCATTTGGTGGTGAATACATTTAGTTGACATTATTTTTAAAGGCTAGAAATATTTAGACTAGATTTGGGTGGGGTGCACCAAGCCGAGACAATACTGCAACGCCAAGGCGACGCTTGAAAGACCCCAATAGCAAGCTATTGTGGTGGGCCTCTCCCCCTAAAAAAATTAATTTAATATCATGTGAGCCAATGGCCCACGTATCAGATATTAAACTGATAAAAACAGATACTACACTTGATCTTAGCCAAAAGGCCGAGAAAGGTATGCTCTTATCCTTTGCTTGCCCATATGTTTTATGCAGTACTTTCTCTCTCTTCTTCTTCTCTTACTGGATGTGGGACAAAACCAAAACTCTCCCACCCTCTTATGCAAGCTTTTAAATTATCCGTCTTTCCGTGGCTTGAGTTCCTACACATCTGAGATGCCAAACTCGTGTTTTGGAACTTCAATAGATTTGGCAGAAAGAGGGAAACGGGGGTGGAATGTTGGAAAGAAAATTTTGCTGTTTTTTTCATAGCCATATGGACGGGAATGAAAATGACAAAATATAGAGCAATGACGCGTAATGCAGCAAAGATTTACGTAGTTTGGTTTACAGCATGAAAGGTTCAGCAGAAAACTTCACGCCGAAAAGGAAGAAAACCAATGAGACAGCAATAGCTCTAAATTTCTCACATGGGCCTTGTTCAAATGTCAAAAAAGGATGGAAAAATTAGCATTCCCACATTTGAGGATATTCAATTACAAGGAAAACAATGAAGCAAAAATTATTTTCCCAAGATGTTTACCGGAGATAAAAGGATGGGATATGAAATTCTTGGGATATTGCTCAGGATATCAATATCAATGGATGGAGAAAATCCATATCCAGTGTTTGTGTTCAACGGAATATAGCCATTGGAAAACACTTTTTATTATAGCACATGGCCGATTTAATATCCCGTACGGATCGGGGTGGGGAGAAAAAAGGGTGGGGATTTGAAATCCCATCCAAATTAAGGGCAACAAACACCGGATTTTGGATCCCACGTCATTCCATCTCCTATCCCACATAACAAACAAGGCCTTAAAACCTATCTTGTAAAAGATGTGGAATATACCGTCATGGGAAAGTTCTCTCCCGCAATATATATGTATCGATATGCACGTATATTGTATACGTATTTTATGCATCTACGTATGTCTGTATATACACAAAAACAACCCTTGTTTTAATTGTAGTAGATTTAGATTTAAATGGAGAAAAATTATGAATTTATTACGGGTCGGTACAAAAAATAAATATTTATTACCACTAACTCCAATCATTCTTTTTAATTACCACTACCTCCATTAAGGTCAATCACTCTTTTTTTGGGCTTAGGCACTTAGGGTGCACTTTCCTATTATAGGGTTTTTAATGGTTTAGGCACTTTCATAGGGTGCCCTAGGGTTTAGGTTTAGGCACTTTCATAGGGTACCCTAGGGTTTAGATTTAGGGTGCACTTTCCTATTATAGGGTTTTTAGTGGTTTAGACACTTTCATAAGTACCCTAAGATCTTAGACACTTTCATAGGGTACTTAGGATTTAAATTTAATTACTTTTGTAAGGTAGCATGGGTTTACGTAAGGTGGGTAGAGAGAGAGGGGGAACTGATGGGCACTTCTTAGCGTTTGCATTATTTGCATTTGCTGAAGCCATAAAAGTGGAGCGGGCTGTGCATTTCCGGGAAAGTTTGGAGCGCGCGGTGCAAGCCTCAAAGAAAGTGGAGCGGCCGGGAATTCCCTCAAGTTCCATTTCATGCAAGCTTTGCCGATAAAAAGAAAGTTCATATGCATGCAAAGTAAGAGTAATATCTTTTCTTCAAGATGGATAATCTTTTGTTGATTTTTAATTATAGGGTCGTATATTATTATTTTTATTTTTTATTGCTGCTCGTAGAGTTGCGTGATGATTTGGACGATAACAATCTGTGTAGAAAAATGTACAACAATACTCGGATTTATGTTCCATTTGTAAAATCCTATTTTCCCTTTTCTACTAAAGATTTAAGACAAAAATAAGATGGGGGTATATATTGATTTGAAAATGTGGTGGCCAATGACTTGTCTTAGGGGTGATATAAAATAAAAAAACCGACCGATCGGTTTGGTTTTCAATCGGGGTAAGGGTAGGTTTGGTCAGCTTTGGTATGGGCCGAACCGATCAATTTTTGGTTCGGTCTCAGCTTCTTGGAAATTTCTTCGGACTGAACTGAAATATCCCAAAACCATACCGATTTTGACCAATCAATCAATGCCGTCCTCTTAAACCCCCAAAAAAGAACAAATCTCGGCCGTCCATCTCAATCTCAACTGTCCATTTCAAATCTTAACGCAGGACTGAAAAATTAAAAAAAAATCGACTGGACCGAACCACCCCGAACCAATTTAATTTAGTCCATTGTTTTTTTGGGTCAGGGTCTTTTCCCGGTGAAATTAACCTGAACGGATCGGTTAGGTCCTGGATACCTAAAAACCGAACTGAACCAACCGAAAATCACCCCGGTAAACGAGCCTTCCCTTCTTTGTCAGCTCATTGTGTTTTGTATAAGGCAGCTCTACTTTCCCCGTGCAATGGCGCAAATATTTGCTCCTTAGGGCAAGTGCAGTAGTTTTGGTAAATTGGATTTTTATTATATTTTGCCTAGCCCACAATGCAAAACAAGTACTCCAACAGCATCAACTATGCAAAAGGTAAACAAAAATGTTACTACTAGGATACATGACAAGTTCCCCAAAAATGTTCATAAAAGAAAAATGATGCGAAGATAAACCGTTTGTTTCTCTTTTCTAGACACTTTTGGGGGAAGTTTCCATGTATTCTACCAATCTTCAAAGGTAAAATAGATAGATGGACGGTAATCTATAGACCTGCCGTTCACCATGTATATCTTTTTTAATCTCTCTCTCTCTCTCATTGAATGTCTTTTTTGTTTTATTTTAGGTAAAATAAAAGAAAAAAAATGATACTTGAATAGATGGTTGCTAAAATAGATAGTAATTAGATTGTTGAAAAGATATGTGAGCTAAAATGAAAAATATAAAAATTTTGCGTTGTTCACTAGCATTTTTTGCTCAAATATTACCGAATGGCTCTTACTCTCTTTTTGCAATATGTACGGTATACACAGCCGCTTCCCAATGCAATGGCGCAAATTTTTCTCCTTCCTCTTTTTGCAGCACAAACGCTGTAGCGATTGCACCGAGTTTGAATCTCTCTTCTCCATGGATATGGATGTTAACCCTGCCGACGCTTCTCCAACCACCTTATTAGTCGTCGTTTTACAAAGGTTGTGATTCGATCATTGAGATTTTTTAACGTGGTATTTGTTTCGATCATGGATTTGCAGGAGAATATATATATGGAGATGTAAAAGTGAAAAGAAAACCTATTAAGTTAATGAAGTTGAAGATCGAATAACACTCTAGTTTTTTGGTTTGAAACCCTGGTTGCAAATTCCTCGATGGCCCAATTTCGCTGGGCCTTATTCTAATTAATTATTCTTCTTTTGGGGACATCAACATTGCTTTACTAGGCCTAGAACATTTCGACTAGTATTGGGTGGGGTGTGCCAGGCCGAGGCAACAGTGCAACGCCAAGGCGACGCTTGAGAGACCCCAACAACAAGCTACTGTGATGGGCCTCTCCCCCTAGAAAATTAATTTAATATCATGTGAGCCGATGACCCACATATCAGATATTAAACTGATAAGAACAGATACTACACTTGATATTAGCCAAAAGGCCGAGAAAGGTATGCTTTTACCCTTTGCTTGCCCATATGTTTTATACAATACTTTCTCTCTCTTCTTCTTTTATTACTCGATGTGGGACAGAACCAAAAATCTCTCTCCCTCACTATGCAGGCTTCTAACTTCTACGTATATATCTTTTTTTGGATATAAGTTCCTTTAGTAGAGGATTGATCTTCTTTTTTTTTTTACCTATTTGTAACCAATTGCCATTATTTTTATTTTCAATATACTCAAATTTTCAAGCATAAATTTTTTGACTAGATTTGGGTGGGGTGCGCCAAGCCAAGACAATAGTGCAACGCCAAGGCGACGCTCGAGAAATCCCAGCAGCAAGCTACTGTGGTGGGCTTCTCCCCCTAAAAAAATTAATTTAATATCATGTGAGCCGATGACCCACATATCAGATATTAAACTGATAAGAACAGATACTACACTTGATCTTAGCCAAAAGGCCGAGAAAGGTATGCTTTTACCCTTTGCTTGCCCATATGTTTTATACAATACTTTTTCTCTCTTCTTCTTCTATTACTCGATGTGGGACAGAACCAAAAATCTCTCTCCCTCACTATGTAGGCTTCTAACTTGTACGTATATATCTTTTTTTTGGAGAAAAATAGAAAGAAAATATTATTATATCAATAACCCTTGGTCAAAAAACCAGATGCACACAAGACCGCCGGCTCTAAAACTACCGGCCACAAAACTACCTACAAATAAAAAAAACCAAAAAAATACAAAAAATAAAAAGTACAGGAAAAAAGAACGGTGGAGCATGTTGCCGGAGCTGTCACCCACCTTGGTCGACGCTGTCGTCATCAGGAGCTTGGATCTGGAAACTCCAGTGGAACTTCAATAGATTGGGGAGAGCGGGAAAGTCTGGAAAGAAAATATTGTTATTCTGTCCAAGCATAAAGTACTTGGTAAATTTAGATCTTTTCATATACTCCCACTTTGTTGGATGAACTTTAGCTGCCATATTATCTAGCACATATCTCATAAGCTATAGGTTTGTCAAAGTTTGTATGTGCACACACGGAAAATAGTCCTTGTAAAACAACATAGATCATCGATCCACTTGTCTCCCCTGCTATAATGATATTGCGTTTGGTAACTACAATACTCAAGATTAATTTTTCTATTTGTCAAAACAGTCCCATGAAACCTCGAATGACTGGATTTAGTCGTGAAAAAATCTTCAAACCAAAATTTCTTTCATAATGCGCCCCCCTCCAACTTCAATTTCTGACTCTGCCATTGCTATTATTTTCACATTCCAAAGTTCAATTCAATCACCCAAAACATGTACACCTGTATTTATATCTTAGAAGTAGGATTGGACGATTGTTTCAAAATGTGTTTAAACTCAAAACTAACTTATTTCGCTTTACGAGACAGTATTCTCTCACAATACATCGACTTAAAAATTGACTTAAGCCAATTCCTAGAACAATCCTGATTAGTCATCTTGGATTTCACCGTGGCAGGTCATACACACAGGAGTGCCTGAGGATTCGGTTTTAAATCCATCTAAAACAAGCCTTCTCTTCTTTGTCACCTCACTGTGTTTTAGATACTGCAGCTCAACCCTTCCCATTTCATGGCGTAAAATTTGCTCCTTCCTCTCTTTTTGCAAAGCGGTCGGAGTACCGAGTTTGGATCCTCTCTTTCTTGGATATTCATGTTGCCCTCCTGCTTGGGTGCAAAAGAACCGAGTTGCTCGCGAGTAGCTCTTGGCTTGGCTTGGCTTGTTAATTAAGGCTCGACTCGTTTACTCATTAAATAAATTATCCAGACTTGGCTCTTTTACAAATGCTCATTAAATAAATTATCCGGGCACGACTCGTACACAACTAAACCAAGCTCGAATTTTAGTATCGTTTAATAAACCAACCAAAGTTTTAGTGTCGTTTAATAAACCAATCAAGCTTGAACCTTTGTTCTCAACATGTTGGCACCCTTTGTTCTCATTTTCATTTGGTGGTGAATACTCTTTGTTGACATTATTTTTTAAAGGCTAGAAATATTTAGACTAGATTTGGGTGGGGTGCGCCAAGCCGAGGCAATAGTGCAACGCCAAAGCGACGCTCGAAAGACCCCAATAGCAAGCTACTGTGATGGACCTCTCCCCCTAAAAAAATTAATTTAATATCATGTGAGCCGATGGCTCACGTATCAGATATTAAACTGATAAGAACAGATACTACACTTGATCTTAGCCAAAAGGCCGAGAAAGGTATGCTTTAATCGATTGCTTACCCATATGTTTTATACAGTACTTTCTCTCTCTTCTTCTTCTCTTACTGGATGTGGGACAAAACCAAAACTCTCCCACCCTCTTATGCAGGCTTTTAAATTACCGGTCTTTCCGTGGCTTGAATTCCTACACATCTGAGATTCCAAACTCGTGTTTTGGAACTTCAATAGATTTGGCAGAAAGAGGGAAACGGGGGTGGAATGTTGGAAAGAAAATTTTGCTGTTTTTTTTCATAGCCATATGGACGGGAACGAAAATGACAAAATATAGAGCAATGACGCGTAATGCAGCAAAGATTTAGTACGTAGTTTGGTTTACAGTATGTAAGGTTCAGCAGAAAACTTCACGCCGAAAGGAAGAAAACCAATGAGACAGCAATAGCTCTAAATTTCTCACATGGGCCTTGTTCAAATGTCAAAAAAGGATGGAAAAATTAGCATTCCCACATTTGAGGATATTCAATTACAAGGAAAACAATGAAGCAAAAATAATTTTCCCAAGATAAAAGGATGAGATATGAAATCCTTGGGATATTGCTCAGGATATCAATATCAATGGATGGAGAAAATCCATATCCAGTGTTTGTGTTCAACGGAATATAGCCATTGGAAAACACTTTTTATTATAGCACATGACCAATTTAATATCCCGTACGGATCGGGGAAATCCCATCCAAATTAAGGGCAACAAACACCGGATTTTGGATCACACGTCATTCCATCTCCTATCCCACATAACAAACAAGGCCTTAAAACCTATCTTGTAAAAGATGTGGAATATACCGTCACGGTAAAGTTCTCTCCCGCAATATATATGTATCGATATGCACGTATATTGTATACGTATTTTATGCATCTACGTATGTCTGTATATACACAAAAACAACCCTTGTTTTAATTGTAGTAGATTTAGATTTAAATGGAGAAATTTTTTATCAATTGATGTCAAGTTCCATTTCATGCAAAGTAAGAGTAATATCTTTTCTTCAAGATTGATAATCTTTTGTTGATTGATAATCTGTGTAGAAAAATGTACAACCATACTCGGATTTATGTTCCATTTGTAAAATCCTATTTTCCATTTTCTGCTAAAGATTTAAGACAAAATGGGGACTATATTGATTTGAAAATGTGGTGGCCAATGACTTGTCTTAAGGGTGATGTAAAAAAACTGACGGACTGAAAAAACCGACCGATCGGTTTGGTTTTAAATCGGGGTAAGGGTTGGTTTGGTCAGCTTTGGTATGGGCCGAACCGATCAATTTTTGGTTCGGTCTCAGCTTCTTGGAAATTTCCTCGGACTGAACTGAAATATCCCAAAACCATACCGATTTTGACCAATCAATCAATGTCGTCCTCTTAAACCCCCAAAAAAGAACAAATCTCGGTCGTCCATCTCAATCTCAACTGTCCATTTCAAATCTTAACGCCGGACTGAAAAACTAAAAAAAATCGACTAGACCGAACCACCCCGAACCAATTTAATTCAGTCCATTGTTTTTTTGGGTCAGGGTCTTTTCCCGGCGAAATTAACCTGAACGGATCGGTTAGGTCCTGGATACCTCAAAAACCGAACTGAACCAACCGAAAATCACCCCGGTAAACGAGCCTTCTCTTCTTTGTCAGCTCATTGTGTTTTGTATAAGGCAGCTCTACTTTCCCCGTGCAATGGCGCAAATATTTGGTCCTTAGGGCAAGTGCAGTAGTTTTGGTAAATTGGATTTTTATTATATTTTGCCTAGCCCACAATGCAAAACAAGTACTCCAACAGCATCAACTATGAAAAAGGTAAACAAAAATGTTACTAGGATACATGACAAGTTCCCCCAAAAATGTTCAGAAAAGAAAATTGATGCGAAGATAAACCACTTGTTTCTCTTTTCTAGACACTTTTGTCGGAAGTTTCCATGTATTCTACCAATCTTCAAAGGTAAAATAGATAGATGGACGGTAACTAGCTTAATCTATAGACCTGCCGTTCACCGTGTATATCCTTTGTAATCTCTCTCTCTCTCTCTCTCTCTCTCTCTCTCATTGAATGTCTTTTTTGTTTTATTTTAGGTAAAATAAAAGAAAAAAAAATGATACTTGAATAGATGGTTGCTAAAATAGATAGGTATAATTATATTGTTGAAAAGATACGTGAGCTAAAATGAAAAATATAAAAAATTTGCGTTGTTCACTAGTATTTTTTGCTCAAATATTACCTAATGGCTCTTATTATACACAGCCGCTTCCCATTGCAATGGCGCAAATTTTTCTCCTTCCTCTTTTTGCAGCACAAACGCTGTAGCGATTGCACCAAGTTTGAATCTCTCTTCTCCATGGATATGGATGTTAACCCTGCCGACGCTTCTCCAACCACCTTATTAGTCGTCGTTTTACGTAGGTTGTGATTCGATCATTGAGATTTTTTAACGTGGTATTTGTTTCGATCATGGATTTGCAGGAGAATAAATGGAGATGTAAAAGTGAAAAGAAAACCTATTAAGTTAATGAAATTGAAGATCGAATAACACTCTAGTTTTTTGGTTTGAAACCCTGGTTGCAAATTCCTCGATGGCCCAATTTCGCTGGGACTTATTCTAATTAATTCTTCTTCTTTTAGGGACATCAACATTGCTTTACTAGGCCTAGAATATTTTGACTAGTATTGGGTGGGGTGCGCCAGGCCGAGGCAATAGTGCAACGCCAAGACGACGCTCGAGAGACCCCAGCAGCAAGCTACTGTGATGGGCTTCTCTCCCTAAAAAAATTAATTTAATATCATGTGAGCCGATGGCCCACGTATCAGATATTAAACTGATAAGAACAGATACTACACTTGATCTTAGCCAAAAGGCCGAGAAAGGTATGCTTTTACCCTTTGCTTGCCCATATGTTTTATACAATACTTTCTCTCTCTTCTTCTTCTATTACTCGATGTGGGACAGAACCAAAAATCTCTCTCCCTCACTATGCAGGCTTCTAACTTGTACGTATATATCCCTTTTTGGAGAGAAATAGAAAGAAAATATTATTAAATCAAAAACCCCTGGTAAAAAAACCAGGTGCACACAAGACCGCCGGCTCTAAAACTACCGGCCACAAAACTACTTGTAAATAAAAAAAACCAAAAAAATACAAAAAATAAAAAGTACAGGAAAAAAGAACGCTGGAGCATGTCGTTGGAGCTGTCACCCACCTTCGTCGGCGCCGTCGTCATCAGGTGCTTGGATCTGGAAACTCCAGTGGAACTTCAATAGATTGGGGAGAGAGGGAAAGTCTGGAAAGAAAATATTGTTATTCTGTCCAAGCATAAAGTACTTGGTAAATTTAGATCTTTTCACTTTGTTGGATGAACTTTAGCTGCCCTATTATCTAGCACATATCTCATAAGCTATAGGCTTGTCAAAGTTTGTAGGTGCACACACGGAAAATAGTCCTTGTAAAACAACATAGATCATCGATCCCACTTGTCTCCCCCGCGATATTGATATTGCGTTTGATAACTACAATACTCAAAATTAATTTTTCTATTTATCAAAACAGTCTCATAAAACCTCGAATGACTGAATTTAGTCATGAAAAAATTTTCAAACCAAAATTTCTTTCATAATGCGGCCCCCTCCAACTTCAATTTCTGACTCTGCCACTGCTATTATTTTCACATTCCAAAGTTTAGTTCAATCACCCAAAACATGTACACCTCTATTTATATCTTAGAAGTAGGCTTAGATGATTGTTTCAAATTGTGTTTAAACTCAAAACTAACTTATTTCGCTTTACGAGAAAGTATTCTCTCACAATACATCGACTTAAAAATTGACTTAAGCCAATTCCTGAAACAATCCTGATCAGTCATCTTGGATTTCGCCGTTGCAGGTCATACACACAGGAGTGCTTGAGGATTCAGTTTTAAATCCATCTAGGCATCTAAAACAAGCCTTCTCTTCTTTGTCACCTCACTGTGTTTTAGATACCGCAGCTCTACCCTTCCCATTTCACGGCGTAAAATTTGCTCCTTCCTCTCTTTTAGCAAAGCGGACGGAGTACCGAGTTTGGATCCTCTCTCTTTCTTGGATATTCATGTTGCCCTCCTGCTAGAGTGCAAAAGAACCGAGCTGCTCGTGAGCAGCTCTTGGCTTGGCTTGTTAGTTAAGGCTCGACTCGTTTACTTATTAAATAAATTATCCAGACTTGGCTCTTTTACAAATGCTCATTAAATAAATTATCCGGGCACAACTCGTATACAACTAAACTGAGCTTGAGTTTTTGTATCGTTTAACAAACCAACCAAAGTTTTAGTGTCGTTTAATAAACCAATCAAGCTTGAACCTTTGTTCTCATTTTCATTTGGTGGGGAATACTTTTTCTTGACATTATTTTTTAAAGGGTAGAAATATTTAGACTCGATTTGGGTGGGGTGCGCCAAGCCGAGGCAATAGTGCAACGCCAAAGCGACGCTCAAAAGACCCCAATAGCAAGCTACTGTGATGGGCCTCTCCCCCTAAAAAAATTAATTTAATATCATGTGAGCCGATGGCCCACGTATCAGATATTAAACTGATAAGAACAGATACTACACTTGATCTTAGCCAAAAGGCCGAGAAAGGTATGCTTTAATCGATTGCTTACCCATATCTTTTATACAGTACTTTCTCTCTCTTCTTCTTCTCATACTCGATGTGGGACAAAACCAAAACTCTCACACCTTCCTATCCAGGATTTTCTTAATTACCAGTCTTTCTCTGAGTTGAATTGCTGTACTTCTGAGATTCGAAATTTTATTTTGGAACTTCAATAGATTGGGGAAATGCTGGAAAGAAAATATTTTTATTTTGTTCACAACAATCTCTTTCGAGATTTTCGTTCTTAGCACCAATTGCTAAAAAGCAATTTTCTTGTTGCGAGACCTAATATTTGTCGTAGTAACGGAACCGAAAATGGCAAAAAAAAAAAAAAAAGAGATTTATTATTCTGAAACCAAACCATTAATATTTAGTTGGTTTGGTTGGTGAAATATCCTAACTAAAATGTCTGGTTCGGTTTGGGAAAATGTCTATACCCGACCAAACCAAATCGTCTACAACCCAAGATACACATATGCTGGGTCGAGCAGCGGATCCTATATCCTAGAATCCCGATCCCGCCCTTTATCTTATTTTTTTGTGTATGTCACACACAATGGAACAAAGATTTACGTAGTTTGGCTTAAAGCATGAAAGCATTAGCAGAAAACTTCACCGCATAAGGAAAAAGGAAACAAGGTGACAGCAATATCCATAAATTTCTCACATGAAGTCATAGAGCCTCCGAAAACCTTATTATAGGAAAACTACCTAAAGAATATGGCAAAATACCGAACAATTTTTTATTTTTTTTATTTTATCAATACCGATACCTGACAATTAGCAAATAAATTTGAGTTGTGCCCGCCGCAAAAAAATATATAAAAAAAGACAACTCTCAATACTTTTGTTAGTATTTTCTACAAACAGCCGCTTCCCACAGAAAGTAAATATTATCGTTTAATTTTTCTTCATACATAATGGAGACCGAGTTTGTGGTATGCTTTGAGGCCACATGTCATGTTTATAATTGTAGAGCTTCATCTTTGGTCTTGGTGTTGTCGACTCACTTGCCAGATCAACCGTCACATTTTTTTATTCTCTAAGAATGTCAAGTATTTAAGTGATTCCAAGCACATAGAAGTAACGTACTTAGTTATTAGAGAACGGGTCCAGAAACAAGAAGTGTTAATTTAAAATTGAGTACCGCTCTTGTGATTGTTGATCCGTTAACGAAGGAATTGCAACCAAAGAAAGTAATGCCTCTTCCCTGGACCTCATGTCATTGCTTTTCTAGGGCTAGAATGTTTTGACTAGTATTGGGTGGGGTGCGCCAAGCCGTGGCAATAGTGCAACGCCAAGGCGACGCTCGAGAGGCCCCAGTAGCAAGCTACTGTGACGGGCCTCTCCCCCTAAAAAAATTAATTTAATATCATGTGAGCCGATGACCCACGTATCAGATATTAAACTGATAAGAACAGATACTACACTTGATCTTAGCCAAAAGGCCGAGAAAGGTATGCTTTGTCAATGAGCTTACCCATACCTTTTATACAATACTTTCTCTCTCCTCTTCTTCTCTTACTCGATGTGGGACAAAACCAAAACTCCCACACCAATAGTCTCTCTCTCCTGTGCAGGGCTTCTAAGATTCCAAAATTTTCAATAGATTGGAGACAAAATATTTTTATTTTGTTGACAACCGTCTCTTTTCATATGTGAACCTCAGCCTGTATTGGAGAACGCGGAAATACAATTAGCTTGGCAACGATTTTAGGGTAATTTTTCTTTCCAATTCCTTAGAAACGAAAACTTTTTTTTTTTTTTTTTTAACTGTAGAAACGAACTTATAATGTTTTTCCTATTAGATAGAAATGTAACCTTGCTGATTTGGCTAATTTGAAAAAATTGGTTTTTTGGTTTTTTTTTGTTTTGTCTTTATTAAAAAAAATTGCATTTGTTAGTTTTGCGTCATGATTTTGTGGTTTCTGGACTTATCTCGTCAAGACGAATCCAAAAAATATAAAATTATGGTCAAAAGTAATAGTTTTTTTTAATAAAGCCGAAAATAAACCAATTTTTTGGATTATTTTTCATCTTTATTCACAAAACTTTAAGTTTGGCTAATAATTTTATACTTTGTAGATTCCTCTCGTCGAGACAAGCCAAGAAACCACAAAAATCGACCGAAAACTAATAAATGCAATTTTTTTTTTGAATAAGGACAAAACGAAAAAAACCAAAAAACTAGTTTTTTCAAATTAGCCAAATCAACGTACGTACGTTGTAATAATGGAATAGAAAATGACAAAAAAAAAGAATAATCACACAAATGCAACGGAAATTTTAATGTTACTTAAATTGTGGAAGGATCAGTAGAAAACTTCACTACATATGGGAAAAAAAATAATGTGACTGTTGCATCCATAAATTTCTCACATGAAGTCATAGAGCTTTTACTCTGTGTGGTGGGAAGCAATACAAGAATTTATTTGGTACGAAAATAGGGAACTTTTTTTTTTATTTACGATGCTATAAACACGGAACTGAAATCTTGAGGGTACGATGTGTGGCGAGGGCATGTTTGATTGTCGAATTATGTTTACGAGATTATATGAATACCTCTCATATGATAATCCTTCATATGATGCAAAATGGGACTGATTAAGAATCCGTTTGACGATTCAAACTGTTAATTTTGTTAGTCTCGAAGTGTTATACATCCATTCAAAAAATCAGGTTCATTAAAAATCAGTATCCATTTTGACCAAATCATAGTATTTGTTACAAGAGGGTAGACAAGTAGACTATGACAGTCCATTTTTTTCCAAATATTTTTTTTTTTTCAAACAAATATGATTGGACCAAATTTTTATCGAAATTTTCAATATTTGATAAACTTGATTCTTGGCATAAACGTTAAATATATCGATACAGTTCATGGGCATGTAGTTCTTTAACATTCCTTTTTCCAGGCTCGGGGTGCTTTAGTTTTGGGTAGGGTGCGCCAAGCCGAAGCAATAATGTAACGCGACCGCATGAAGTTGTTTAACATTCCTTTTTCAAGGCTCGGAATATATAGACTAGGTTTAGGTGGGGTGCGCCAGGCCAAGACAATAGTGCAACGCTCGAGAAACCCCAGTAGCAAGCTACCGTGATGGGCCTCTCCCCCTGAAAAAATTAATTTAATATCATGTGAGCCGATGACCCACGTATCAGATATTAAACTGATAAGAACAGATACTACACTTGATCTTAGCCAAAAGGCCGAGAAAGGTATGCTTTAATCAACTGCTTAACCATATGTTTTATACAGTACTTTCTCTCTCATCTTCTTCTCTTACTCGATGCGGGACAAAATCAAAACTCTCACACCCTCATATACATTCTTCTAAATTACCAGTCTTTTTCTGCCATGGATCCAAGAAAATTTTGCTAATCTTTCACAACCGTATCTCTTTCACCTGTGGACCTCAACCTGCTGTACAGAAGGGAGAATGTTGAACTACAATTAGCTTGACGACGTTTTCGGAATAATTTTTCGTACCGTTTTCTCAGTAACAAACCTATAATGTCCTTTGGAAACGTACTTGTTGCGAGACCTAATGTCGTTGTAATCACAGAAAGAAATTTTTAAAAAAGTAGAGCAATCATACACAATGAAAATTTACGTAGTTTGACCAAAGACGTTGAAGGGTCGCGAGAAAGCGTCACTGCAAAAGGGGGAAAAAAATAAAAATGATACATATACAACAAAATGGCCACACGTCGTTTTGGTGTTCACCCTCATTAAAAAAAAAAATCCTCAGATCGGGCCTCCTCTCCCAACCCCTTTTCAAAAATTTACAGAGAATAGAGAGAAGAGAGACCAGTGAGACGATGAAGAAACGGACGACCTCCTCGACCACCACCACCACCGGCGAGAGAAAAATAGGTGGGCTCTCCTCGAACGCCCTCGACCTTCGAACAGGCTGTGCGTGGGTGTCTCAGTGTGCGGGTATCTCACTCTCTCTCTCTTGACGAACACCACCGCCGCCTCCACGACCTCCGGCACGCCAACACCGCCGCCTGCACGAGCGCTGGACACGACCACCACCACCGCGGTATGTCCCTCTCTCTCTCTCTCTCTCTCTCTCTCTCAATTTTGAGTTGTTGGGTAAGGGGAAAAACCCTAATCGAATTTTTTTCCCCTAATTTTTTTCCCCAAAATCTGGGTGGACTGTTCGTTGTTGATTTACTGGATATACATAACAACAGCATATGGAGGAGCTCTTGTGCCTTTCATATTGTTGTCACAAGTTTTATTTCAGGTACTTCAAATAGGAAGCAACTATTGGATGGAGTTGTGGTGTTCAATGGCGTCGACGTACAACAGCAGTGGTCGAGGCGGCAGTGGTGGCACTCGTCGGTGGTGGGTCGCGTTCGTCGAGCTCCTCTCTCTCTGTTACAAGTTACGAGAAAACGGTGTCATTTTGGTCCGTTGTGGCCTTGTAGTGGCCTTTTTTGTTGTGTACGTATCAGGACTCAAAAAAAAATCAACGTGACAGTAATTTCTATAAATTTCTCACATGAATTACTAAGTCGTAGAGCTTCCCCATATGTGGGAAAGTACAAGAATTGGGCAAAATACCTAACAATAGCAAATGAATTGGGTTCTGCCAGTCGCAAAAAAGTTTTAACTCTCAATAGTATTGCTAGTAGTGTTTTCTCAATAATTTATTTGGTACGAAAATAGGGAATTTTTTTTTTATCCGCTATAAACACGGAACTGTAATCCCAAGATACTGGAATCCTAAGGTATGAAGAATCAATTGTTTTGCACGGATATATTTGATTGTCGGATTATTTTTAAGAATGATTAGAGAAGATGGGATCAATAACGATGATAGAAGGGACAAGTGGAATCTACGGGATAATAGATCAAGATTATATGAATACTGAAATTAGTTGTAGTGTATTTGGTCAGAATCAAATGAATGAGAATTTTTTTTGACCGTTGGATGAGAAGAATCACGAATCTCAATCACCAACCCCGCAAGTGCCACCTCTATTAGTACAGTAGCCCGTGTGATACAAGGCGATGATCCCTATTATTAATCCTATCTTTTATCTTTTTTTATTATTCTACAAAAATAATCCAACAATCGAACGTGCCCCAGGAGTATCATGGTAGCTGGCGTAAAATAATAATAATAAAAAAAGAAAAGCTACCAGATTCTGTTATGATCCACACTCTTGACTTGGTCTATCAATTTTTGCGTAGGGTAAAAAACCACCATTTGGCAGTAAATCCTTTTTCATAGCTAGAACCAGGACCAAGTAAAAACACATAAGCACTCTCTCACCAAGCAAAAAAAAAAACTACTATCAGAGGAAAAACAAACTGAAAATTTCTTGTTGTTCAAAGAAAAAAAGACTGAAAATTTCTTCACATTACCAAGATCCAAAATCTATCGAAAACCCGAATACCGAAAACAGAAAAACAAATCAATTTACTCACAAAAGTTGCCAAAATTGCGAGCAATAAAGAGAATGAGATCGAAAAGGCAGGGGAGAGCAACTGTTCGTCCTCTGCGGATTCGACACCGAGGAAAAGAGTAGCATTTCATATGGAGTCACCGTTGATCAGGAATGGCGGTGGCGCTGGCAGCTCTGCATTAGGAGCCACTGAACTCCACCACGCGCCGCCAGAAATACTTCTGGCGGACGGCGAGGGTGGGGATTACCCTCGGATCCATAATTTTGAGGATGTGAAGAATATTTGTTACTTGGAGTCTGTAAAGTTGTGGGCTATTGCTGGGCCTATAGCCTTTAATATTCTGTGCAATTATGGGATCAATTCCTTGACTAACATCTTTGTTGGGCATATTGGGAATGTGGAGCTCTCTGCTGTTGCTATTTCTCTCTCTGTCCTTGCTAACTTCTCCTTTGGCTTCCTGGTTAGTTTCTTGTCATCTCTCTCTCTCTTTGTTATTGTTGGGAGTTTGGTCCAACTATCTTTATATTTTTCTAATGCGGGACTTAACCTTCACACATGTTCCAACAATTATATCCTATTTTTCCAAGGAAAGTGGATCCTCTTTAGTAACTTTCCCGGACAGTTGTTGGAGCTATCTCACAAAGGATGGGTCCTACAAATATATCTTCACGTGAAGATATCCTGCATTGTGAGAAATATTAGACTGTCCGAAACATTTACCGGAGAGGTTCCCAACCCTTTTCCAAGGCATGAAATCTTTAGTGTATTGTAGCTTGAACTTAGGCTGTGATTGGAACTTGAAGAAAGTGGCAGAAAAGAAAATGGGAGGAAAATTTCTCTGTGCACAATACTTGAATTTGTTATTCTCTCACCACTTTCTCTCCTAACCAAACAATGGAAGATTTTCTTTAGAATTTTAGTCTCTGCGAATCACTAAAGCTTTATCTGAATGGCATTACCCTAAAACAGTAATTTGAAAACGCAAGTCATTTCCCAAATTTTGCAGCTTGGCATGGGGAGTGCACTTGAGACACTATGTGGGCAGGCATTTGGAGCCGGGCACTTAGAAATGCTTGGAATTTACATGCAACGGTCATGGATAATCCTAATGTCTGCTTGCTTTTTCATACTGCCACTCTACATCTACGCGACGCCTATCCTGAAACTCCTTGGCCAGAGAGATGACATTGCCAAACTCGCCGGGAAATTCTCCATCCAAGTTATACCCCAAATGTTCTCCCTAGCCATCAATTTCCCTACCCAGAAGTTCCTCCAAGCCCAGAGCAAGGTGAGAATTCCGGCAAAAAGTACAAGTTTGATTTTTAATCTTCCTTTCTTGTACTTTCCTCTATCCCTAGACTGTGTTTGGAATGCCTATAAACCAACCTTTTTTTAAATATAAATATACGGATATAGCTTTGTCTTCGGTCAATTTTTTGCCTTTTTGAAAATATTCCCCTTCCGTAGACAGAAAATGAAAAAACTCAAAAATATTATCCAAGTTTTGAAATTACTAAAAGAAATCTAAAAAGCCAGAAGTTCAGTGAAACCAAACACTGCTCTAATTTTTGCTTAGTATCATTGCTGTTAACAACATGATCCTCTCTTTATTTGCCCATCAAAACCAAAAAGGTGGGAATTCTGGCCTGGATTGGATTTGTGTTTCTTTTTATCCACATTGGGATGCTATACCTCTTCATGAGTGTATTTGGCTGGGGCTTAGCCGGCGCAGCTGCAGCTTTCGACATCTCGGCTTGGGGAGTGGCTCTGGCCCAAGTGGCTTATATTGTGGTTTGGTGCAAAGATGGTGGGTGGAGGGGGCTTTCTTGGCTGGCTTTCAAAGAGCTGTGGCCCTTTGTGAAGCTCTCAGTGGCTTCAGCTGTTATGATCTGTTTGGAGATTTGGTATTTCATGAGTATTATTGTTCTCACTGGACACCTTGAAGATCCTGTTATTGCAGTTGGGTCCCTTTCCATCTGGTAATTGAGGTTATTTACCATCTTTATTGCAATCTGGTTTGTGTTTTTTTGTTGTGTTTTACTGCTTAGGGCTTCTTGTTTGTTTTTGATGCAGCATGAACATCAATGGTTGGGAAGGCATGCTGTTCATTGGAATTAATGCAGCCATAAGGTAAATTGAAATTTATCGGCGAAAAAGACGTATTTTTTTACCATCATTCTTAGAGACGTAAAAATATTAAAATCAACAAAGTAGTTGTATTCTGGAAAATATTCACTTTGTTCACTTCACATTTCCAAAAAAAATTTCAAAAAGATTCTTTCCCCATCTCTCATCTCTCCAATCATTAATCATATTTCTCTCTCTACTCATATCCTTCCATCCAATCATTATTTTCATTTTTCTCTCTATCTCTCTCCAATCATTACACCTCTCTCTAATTATTACTTTTTCCAAAAACTCATCCAAACACTATCTCAAAAAATTTCTTCTCAAAACTCTCAACCAAACACACAGCCAATACTTCTACTCGCAAATTCTTTTCGTCTCTTGATTGACATTTTTGTTCTTCATTTTCACAGCGTTCGGGTATCTAACGAGCTCGGATCAAGACATCCGAGGGCTGCAAAGTACTCTGTTGTCATTACAGTGGTGGAATCTCTTCTGATTGGGATATCTTGCATGGTTGCTATAATGACTACCAGAAATTATTTTGCTGTAATATTTACAAACAGTGTGGAGATGCAAAAGGCTGTTGCTCATTTAGCCTACCTTCTTGCCATAACAATGGTGCTCAACAGTGTTCAACCAGTTATATCAGGTATTAACATTCGTCTCACAATGATTTACGAAAGCTCAAGTGATTTTTCAAACGGACAAACTCTAAGAAGAAATTTCATGTCAACATTTCTTTGAATGAAAAATGCAACTCTTGCACAATATTATTCGTACAACGCTATTATCGAATTCGAGAATGATGTGACAGTTACACCTTCAAATTTTCAGCCACTTTATATCTGATGAGTAGTTTTTCAATTTTTGTAACAGTATTATTGTTTTTGAAAACATATTATGAACCATTTTATGTTTATGTTTTTGTATTTATCGCACGGTTCCGTTTTTCGGAATATCACACGCTATGATTCGATACTTTTTTCCATTTATTTTAAAAAATATTTTTGTTACTTTTTTGTTTGCAGGAGTTGCTGTTGGAGGAGGATGGCAAGCATTGGTAGCTTATATTAACTTGTTTTGCTATTACATTGTGGGGCTCCCACTTGGGTTTCTTCTAGGTTACAAAACAAGTTTAGGGGTAGAGGTAAGTGTATAAATCTTTATTGTCAAGATTTCATTACCATTGTCCTAGTAATGCTATACAAACAAAAATATATAAAGAAATAGCGTACAGAATGTGACTAGCTAATTCAACACTAATCGTAAGTTGACCCGAACACCTGATTATCAAAAGAAATTCAACATCAATTGCTTCAAAACGTACGTACATATAATCGGCACAGTATTTTGAAAGTTTATACTAAACAATTGATGTAAGAATGTCTTTTGGGGCATTAAGTTAACATTTCACATGGCAATTGGTTTGGCTATGAACATGTGTTACTCACATGAGTATTTGTTCAAATAGGGAATTTGGATTGGCATGATTTGTGGGACTTTTCTACAAACCTTGATCCTTTTGTTCATCACATGGAAAACAAATTGGAATGAGGAGGTAATTTAGTTTTCTTTCATTTTCTCTCTCTTTAGGGTCGATGATCATCCATATTCGATAACATTCGATAACGTATATAGTTTTCTCCTCTTGTGAAATCCTCTTTTCGATGTTGCTTAAGTTTTGAAATTTGCAGGTAGAACAAGCATCAGATCGACTACGGCAGTGGAGTGGGCACGACGAAGAATTTCATAATACTTGAAGAAAAATACCCTTTTTTTTTTTTTTCATCCAAGGGAATTTTGAATTGTAGTCTTAAAATGGCCTGTAAAGGTAGATGTATTCGATTTAGGTATGAACTAACTTGGGATAATTTAGGTAGTTAGAATCCTTGTTCCTCGGTACGAGGTCAAGGGTTTTAAATCTTCCTATAGGCAACATCTCCTCCTCGAGGTCAAGGCCTCGAATAAACGGAGAACAAAAAAACACAATCAGCTTAAAAATGACGTTATGTTTTCTATTATTCTCTCTTTCTACTACTCCCCATCCGTTTTCCCGGGCAAGGCTTGAATGCCTTGAGCGATAATCTATTTTCTCTGCCTATATATGTTCGCATTGAGAGCAGAGAGTGAGTGGTGTAGCAATGTAGTCGGGGAGATGGTGAGTTTGAGTGAGAGAAAGCTGGAGTTGTTCCCCGGTAAGTTTTTAGGTAACTCTGTGTTAGTAAATAATATAGAGTGAAAATTTTCTCGATTTCTTGTATGTGTTTGTGTGCGTGCGTGACCGCGAGCTCAACAAATTCATCTATCAACAATTAGGATATCAATCAATAGTTATGATAGACAAAGCTTTCTTTGAACCTGGAGATACAAGGCCGCATTATTATGAATAGTTAAAACTTGATCTGCTAACTACGGATGACTTATTTTGTAATGAAAATTAGTAGTATTTTTCTAAATCGAAAAAAAAAATTACATCAAGGTTCAATCTTTTGTATACTCATAATTGGAGATCAAAAAACACCTTAGTTAAAGACCAAACAAAATAAATTTTGTAATTGTAAATCACACTACAACAAAAATGATAAACCGTGACGAAATTCTGGTGACGAAATTAATTTTTGTCTCCTATATGACTATTTTGAGAGGAAAAATATAATTCGTCTCTAATTGGGAGGACAAACAAAAAAAAGGTGACGAAATTTTATTTCGTCTCTAAACTTGTGGAAGAATGGAATTTTTGGTGACGAAAATATTTTTTTCGTCACTAATATGATTTTTTTGGTGACGAAAATATTTTTTTCGTCACTAATATGTTCCCTCCAGATTTTTTTGGTGACGAAAATATTTTTTTAACCAAGCTTATTTTGTAATGAAAATTAGTGTTTTACCAAATCGAAAAAAAATGACATCAAGGTTTTGTATACTCATAATTGGAGATGAAAAAACACCTTAGTTAAAAGACCAAGCAAAAAAATAAATAAATAAAAATTGTAAACGTAAAACACGTCGATAAAATTTCCATCAAAACTTTTAGACTTCTTGGAGGGTTCCAACCTAAAAATCTACAAGTTATAGGTGGAGTAACTTCTAGATTGTATTAACCAAGCTTGGTTGGCTTATGTGAGCGATGTGGGATATATAAAGTCTAACACTCTACCTCACGTGCAGTTTGAATGCACGTGAAGGTATAGATTCACAAGGAGAGGTGATTGATTCATGCGACCCTCACGTCCAGCCTGGATACATGTAATGGGGACTGTTAGACTCTATCCCACATTGTATACCTAAGCCACTCAAGCTTAGTTAATATAATATAGAGGTCACTTCACCTATAACCGATTGGTTTTAGGTTGAAACCCTTCAAGAAATCTAACAGAAGCGAAGCAAATGAAAAGTTTCATAAAAATTATTGTATATTAATCGAGAACAAAACCCAAACTAGATCACAAAGTCTTAAAACTTTCTTCCTAAAAAATTTAATGAAAACTTTATTGTTTCACACCAGTGATATTTTTCTAATTACATTGTGGATGGAAATGAAAATTGATTTTCATTATGCATGGCCGAACAAACAATAGTTGTTCGAATCCTTGTGTCCCCAAAAGTCACTTTGTACGACTACACAAATATGTTTAGATACACAAAACTGAACTTTTTTGTTTGTTCATGTCAACACTATCGAGGAATTAATTGGCTTAACTTGTTTCTTTTCATTGGCTAGAGATGGTGGATTGGTTGCTTGATCGTTCACGGTGATAGAGAGATTTTTTTTCCAATAGAAGTCTATGTCAATATTTTTTTTTTGGGTCAGATGGTATACATCAGCAGGATGAGGGGAGTTAGTAGAGTTAGGAAGTTAGTCAACCGCGCCCCTCATGGGGATCAAAACCACGCCTCCACTGAGGAAGACAAATGAAGTTACCAGCTAGGCTAGCCTGACACTTCTACGTCATATCTTTCTTGAAGGGGCTCTAAGTTGGGTTTAGACTTTAGAGAGAGATATTACAAGATGGGTTATAAAAAGTGTTACCGTCAATTACGGCATAGTCAGAGGTAGAGGAGGAAACATGCGGGTTTGGACGAGTTGGAAAGGTCATGGGATTATTTGTGCGAAAGCTTTAACAAACACCGAAAACGGATGCTATTATTGCTATGTAATTGAACAAACCACAGGGGAGAGAGAGAGAGAGAGAGAGAGAGAGAGAGAGAAAGAGAGAGAGAGCGCAATCAGATGATTGAGAGTTTCACTATTAGAAGAAAAAAAAAAGAAAAGGACAAATGCCAAAAGGGCTACAAATGAGATCTCTCGGTAGTTTCTCTCTTGCCTCTTAGAGAAAAAAAATGCTATGATGGCAAGACCATGTGCAGAAAGCCCTAAAAACGGACTTAACTAGGTGAACAAGTGCGTCCTAAATTGACAATACAAAACCGACCTCAGGACGAGAGCCGGCCAGACCTTCGGTCACAGCTAGCCCGACCCTTGGAGCACAGCCAGCCCATCCTCCGGCAAAGTCAATCTGCGTATTAAAGTAATTAGCCAATTTTACATGGTAGAATATGGGGTGTCAAGCGCGTGGGTCAATAGTAGGTGGGTTGAAGAGAGTATTCATTGTAAAGTTTCTCTCTGTTTATAATGAGATTGCTCTGATTCCTATGTGGACATACTGCTCTTGGAGAACCACATAAAACTCTGTGTTTGGTGTGCTATCTGTTTGGTTTTATTGTTAGGGGGACAATAGTGGACCTGCCGAAGAGTTCAAACGTTGCCGTCTCTGGCAATGATGCAGCGGCTTGAAGAAGTGGTTGTTTGGGATTGTCAAAGCGGCGGATGACGGACCACACGGTGGAGATGAGGATTTCGTTTTCTATTTTTTTTTATGAACCTTGTTTTTGTATTTTATCACCGACGATCCTATCCATTTTGAACCCATTTCAAACAATGTATATATGGGTTAGTGTGGTTTAACCCATTCATGACCATACTATAGGCGGATTTAGACAGGTTATAACTGGGCAGATATGGGCGGATTCATGGGTTCGGTTGAAATTTGTCAAATGATAGTGGTAGGATATTTTTGGGTGTAGGGGCAAAATTTTCTAATTGTTACTTTTTGTTTACCCGGTGTACAAAGAATTTAGGGCTGTAGCCTGTAGGCACTTGTGACTTCCGCGAGAAACCTTGAAATTATTAAAACACGCGTTCGTTAGAGTCGCCGCCAGTGGCGTAGTCAGAAAATCGTACTAGTGTGGGCACAAATTTTGTGGTGTAAAAAATATCTAGTATTTTGTAAGACTTAACATGCATGCCTTGATTTTCATTCTACTTTTGTTCAAGAGACTTGTATTTTATGATAATATAATAAATATAATTCCGTAAACACATAATAGTTTTAAGGCAAAAATTTAGTGAGTTGAAGCTGGTTTGTGAGTAATTAGTTATTTAGTGATCCTGAGGCATCGCCACTTGGTACCCTAACATCCTTCTCCATCATTTTTTTTATCCGCCTTCATCATTATATACTATTAGTCATGAGTCTCACATAAATATGTGTAGGAGAATGGTCTTATAACACCATGCGGTGGTACCCCAAGAACACTCGATGATTTTTTGTATACAAAATAGATGTACCAATTGAAACTTAAATAAAAATAAAAGAATCTCTCAAAATCCAGTGTGGGCCTGTGCGCACATTGGTCCTAAGGTGGCTCTGGCACTAGTCGCCACTTGATTTTAAGGTAAACCAAGCAACCAAAATAACATACAAAATCCGTGACTGCTCATTTGTCATAACCAGAGTGATCTTGGTTCAGGAGCTAAGTTACGGGGGTGGGAAGGTGTTAAACACCCACCTGCCTAACTGGAATGGTTAGTCTCTACTTTGATTTATGAGATTTGAAAAGAAATTTTAAAGTGACTTGGACAAATATGGGAAAGGGAACAATGAAAATTAAATAAAATTAACAATGCATGAGGCTAGTTTAAAGGAATGAATAGTTACCAAAAACAATAAAATAGGCAAAGACTGAACTTCTTGGATCAACGTCCAGATGCTCCCCTCAAAATCACGAATTTGGCGAGTATAACTCCGTCCGGCGGGAAAAACGCTTTACTTAACTAATGCTTCAAAAAAATTAGGATTAAGGACAAGGCTTCGCGTAATTTTTGGAGACTAGACCTAAGACTAAAACCTAGGACTAATGATTTGGGATTTTTGTGACTAATTTAGGAATGATTTTTTTGATTTCTAGAAAGCAAGAGCAAGGCTGAAAATAATTGTTGAGAAATAATGAAAAACAAATGTTTGGGTCAAGATTTTTGGTGGGTTTTTTTGTTGTGTCTTGAAACCTAAAGGCTAAGGTCCCTTTTAAAGGCATATGAGAGGCCAATAGCATAAATTTTAACTAGAAAACAAATGGAAAATGAGTGAATTCGGCATAGGAACCCATGCCAAGGTGCAGGATTCTATCTGAAATCTGGGTAATTTAACCTTGCGTCCGCAAGGTATCAACATTGCGTCAAGTTGGGTGATTTGACCTTGCGTCTGCAAGGTTGGATTTTCCAATTGCACAGTATGGAGGCCCATACTCCTTCGTGTGTTTGTCGGTGGTTCTGAGATTCTTGCAGCCATAGGGTGATGTTTGGGGTTCTTACTGGTCGGCCCTATTTTGTCAAGAACTTTTCTTCCAAGCCCACCTCATGTCAAACACATTTCGTTTAAACCTATTTTCACGCGCCAGAGTAATAAATACAGCTTTTCGGCATTTAGGTAGGCGTCAAGTGCGAGTAGGTGTCAGGCGAGTACTGTAATCACATGAGTAGCCTAAGTAGGCACCATGCGTGTAGTACTGTAGTAAAAAAGTGGGTGATGTCACTCTCTCTCTCTCTCTCTCTCTCTCTCTCTCTTATAATGTATTTTAAAATAAAATAACTTTTATTATACACGATTATTTTTTATAAAAATTATATATTTGGAATCTACTTGATGAGATCTTTCAAATAAGATCCTATTTAAAAATGAAATTTTGTAAAAAAGTTGTTTTATACCCATTAATTAATACTAATTTACACCTTTTCTAAAGAATTCACACCCTCCAAAAATGAAAGAATTCACACACATCACAACTTAGTCTCCAAAAATACACAATTCACACCCAAAAAATAATAATTCACACCCCTTAATGCAGAATTCACACCACTTCTAAATAATTCACAACCCGCAAATACACACGATTCACACCCATGCAACAATTCACACGACCAAAATAGCTCGCAATTCACACCCCCAATAACACACAATTAACACCCCTGCAACAATTCACGCCATTAATAGCACACTTTCTTTTTGGGTGTGAATTTTGTCAGTTGGATAGTGATTTATGATGTGTGAATTCTGTAATTTAGGTATGTGAATTCTTTTTTTTAGGCTGTGAATTCTGTTTTTTGCAGAGTCTGTTATGATATGTGAATTCTGCATTTGAAAGATGTGAGTTCTTTTATTTTGGGGAATGTGAATTAGTTAGATGGGGTATGAATTCTTAATGAATGGATATAAAAAAACTTTTTTACACGTATAAAATTTCATATTCACAATGGATATTGTTAGAAAGATCTCATCGAGTAGATTTCAAATACATAATTTTTATAGAAAATAAATGTGCATAATGAAAGTTATATTTTAAATCTAAAATAACAGAGAGAGAGAGAGAGAGAGAGAGAGAGAGAGAGAGATGAGTGAGAGAAATAAAGTGTCAATTTGCCGTGTAGAAAGAGAGAGGGAGAGAGAGAGGGAAAAAAAAGGACGGAGAGAGGAGAGAGAGAAATAAAGTATCATGTGTGTCAGGATGTGTAGTCTTGTCCGTAGAAAGAGAGAAATAGAGAGTAGAGATAAAGAGAATGATGGAAGCATGACACGCGGCATGTACTGAATGGAAAAAAATCTCCCACGCGCCCACAGGACTTATTTAGGAGTGAAAAATAAAATAGGGTTTGGACGAAAGCCCCCACAAAAAGTGGGGGCGGTCTGACATTTCCCAGTGATGTTTTGGTCAAAAAATTGGGCTTTTGTTGGGCTAAGAGTTGGGCTTTATAGTCGGCCGATGAGTGGGTTTGGAGTAGGTTTATAATGGGCTTTTTATTGGTGGATTTTTGAAGTGGTAAATCCAAGTTCATCGAAGCATTAATTAAATAAAATAATTTTCACGATGTCATCAATAATTTTCCTCATTGGGGACACATCCGAACTCTTGCTTGAAATTCGCGAATAGCCAAAATCAGGGTCTACAAGCTAAAGAGAAGTATTTCAGGTTCAAATAGATTGATAGATATACATAACGTATAATAGAAATATAAAGTAGATAGATTACAAATATATCTATGTAATAAGACAGAGCGGAAAATATCCATCCATATAAACATAATCACCTCTACAGCCGTCTGATCGCTTTTAAGTTATTAATTGATCTTAGCTGTCCTTACATGGTAACCTATACTATAACGTTTGACAACTTTTGATTTCCTTAATCTACATCAATAGATACACGGAATTTGATTTTCAAGTGTTTACTGCCTTTTAATTGTTTACCCTTTTGACTTGGTTTCATTCAAAGAGAGAATTTGAATTCCATGACCAAGTTTTGATTTTCTTAAAACTTTTAATGCATGGGAATGTATGGCCTTTCAAAAATGATAAATGTACAACAAAAGTCTCTAACTAGGTTCCAACACACTCACCGAATGTGTGGAGTCTACACATATGAGTGTGTTTGGAGACTTTTGTTGTACATGTATCACTGTTAGTTTTAATAATTCATTATCTATATTTTCTTTTTAATTGATTGCCATTTAAAGTTTTTCCTTTTTAACTTAGATTTCATTCGAAGAGGTTCACTAAATTTTGATTTCTCATTCATTACCTCTCTGGCCCACTCATTTCCCATTCATATGCTTTGGCAAAAAAATTGATACTCCCATTATTTAACTTCTTCGGAGTGCGGCTTTGGTAGTGGTCTAGTTTGCAACAGGCAAATTTTTTTTTTTGATAAATTCTCATTATTTACCTTCATCGGAGTGCACGATTTTGTCTGTGAGGTTTGCGTCTGGAATCTCTCTCTCCCTCTCTCCAACTCCTTTCACCTACATTTTGTTTTTTGTTTTTTGTCTTTTTTTTTCCAATAGAATCAATTACATTCGCTACATTACGCATGCATTTTCCAGGTTAGTATATGTATATCAAATTAATATATGTTCTAATTTGATCTTTTGGCCAAAATGAATAGGTTTTATTTTATTTTTTTCTGCCTAACCCATGCCCATACATTGTTTTTTTGTGAATAAAAACCAGAGTTTGGTATGTAGAGTAATTTTATTCCGTTTTTTAGTTTCTACCTACTTTGTTCTAGGTGCAATCTTCCATCAAAAAGAAGAAAAAAAAAGGGAAAAGGATTGGAGGCCCAAGCAAATCAATGTCAACCTTTTTTTAATAAATAAATAAATATATATCAATCTTTATTTGCTAGAGTTTTTTTTTTTTGTTTTGAAATTGTGTCAGTACGTGTTTAGGCATGAGCAACCTTTTCTACCAACAATTGTACTAACTCTCTCACATGGAATACGTGAGACCCATTCTTTAATTTGGTGCGAAAAATGAGACCCACATCATTTTGAGTGGTAAATCCCACATATCTGTGTGAGAGAGTTGGTGTAATTGTTGAGTTCAGTAAAAAAACCATTTTGGTTTATTTTTCGTCTTTATTCACAAAACAAATTTCAATAAAATAAATATTACGTCAATGTTACCCTTATAAGTTATCAAGGATTCTCTAGGATGTAAATTTATATTATAATGACACAAGTTTATTGTATTAACTATTCATGAAGTCTGATGCACAGAACTCAAAGTTGCTTATGTATTTTTTTTTCTTATGACTAATAAATACTCCCTCGTTCTTAAATAAGAGCCTCATTTTCTCTCTCTTGCCATTTTTCAAATTAAAGAGTTAATTCGATGCGAACAAATTTGAAAAAATGATTTACGGAAGTACTTGATTTGAAAAATGACACGACTTTTCGTAGTTGACAATTATTTTAGAACGAAGAGAGTATTTGAAATGTCTTTAAGAGCACACATTCCACCATTATAAATACTCTTTCCGTCCCCAAATTTTGGTCCCTCGTTGTATTCTAACTGGATTAAAAACTAGTTATAACTTTAAATTGGTAATGAATTTTATATTCAATATAGATTTTGTTTGATAGATCTCAATTAAATCTATAAGACAATGTTTTTAAAATCACGTAAAACAATGTAAATTACGAGATATAATCAATTGAAAAATGGCACGAACTTCCAATAGGGACGGAGGGAGGTTAAAGTCCCAAGACTCCCAACTCAAACCCTAGTCGCTTTGGACCTTGGGGGGTGCTGTGCAGCCATGGCACGGCGGCTCCGGCCTCGTTCCGACGATCGGAGAAGTTCACTGCGTAGAGTTCGTCGAGTACTACAAGTATACCAAAAATTAACTCGATCGGATATCTTTAAGTGCCTCATCGGAACACAAATAACTTAAAAAGAAATGGAACACAAATGGATACAAACACGGGATCAAAACAACTTTTTATGTTATTTGTGTTCCGATGAGGCACTTAAAGGTATTCAATCGATTTGATTTTTGGCACACTTGTAGTACTCGACGAGCTCTACGCGGTAAACGTCTCCGATCGTTGGAAAGATGCCGGCGCGACTGCGCCATAAGGCTGCACAACACAGTGCTGTGCATTGGGGTGCACAGCACCCCCCAGGTTCCAGTCGCTTTACCATAGGTATCCATTCATCTCCGTGTGAGAGAAAAGGTTAATAAAAGTATAAGATTTCTTGAGGTGGAAGATGGTTAAATGCACTGAAATTCTATCATTTTTACTGATACGGATCTAATGTAAATTTCCTCAATAGCTTGACATGAGATTTAAAAGAATTAATAGTTTTCAATTTATTTTAGTAATTGACAATTATGAATTAGGACCACTATAAATACGTGATTACTTTGGCCTTGTTCGGTTTAGAGTTTAGTTTAGTTTTGATGATGTAAGCAGGTGTAATAAGTGGAGAGAGACAGAGAGAGAAATGATGATGTCATCAAAACCAAAACTAAAGCAAAACTGAAAACCGAACATGCCCAAAGTTCTCATTCTAAACGCTAATTTTTTTCTCTTGTGTATCTTATTTACAAGGTAAAATAAAAGATCAAGATAAGGAAGACGATAAATTGTGCAAGATTTCTATCATCCATGATGACAGGTACATCTAACATAATCTTATTCAATAATTCAATATGCGATTTCGAATTAATTATTACTTATAAAATCCCTCTACCATTTCACAATTTTGTAGATCATAATTTCGAATTATGACCTGAAATTCAACCGGAGTATGAAAAAACAAAACCAACTATAATAGTAATAGTATGGACTTATTTGAACTCCGAAAAGACTCTTCTAGTCTTCTTAACTTGCAAAAAGAGAAGAAGGGGATGAATCACAAAATGGAATGGAACTCAAACTTGAGAAAACAAATTATCCTCACTATCTAACCCTTTTCTTTCCCACAAAAAGCCATTGCCCAAATCACAAGCAATCATGAACCCCATCACTAACTCAACATCCTAGATAATTAACCATGGTTGGTAAATGAGTTACTACAAGTAGGAGTATAAATGAAGAGGATTTGGCCCTTTGGGGTAGGGGACTTTAAAGAAATCGCCAAATGGGGCTAGAAAAGAGAGGGCAACAGTAGGAAAGGACCAAGTCAGCGAAATACTGGTATGTCTCCCTCTGTACCTCTCCGAAATCTTTGATTTTTCCACCATAGGTGGGTCTGTATCTGTTCAAAAATCAAAAATACCCTCCTCTCTCTCCTTTGGTACTGTAATTTAGAGAGAGATGTGCGCCAAAATTTCATTCAAGCTCCATGTCAATGCCTTCCCGCCTAAAACCCCAAAATAATTATTTCCCTCCCTCCCTCCCTCCTTCTCCATTGATTTGTCCATACACGTTCATATCTTCCATTCCACCTGGGATCTGGCCACTTTTCTTTTGTTATTTTTTGAATTTTTTTCTGATATTGAAAATATGTACGAAACAGAAATGACTTGGTTTTAGGGTTTGAATTTCACAATATATGGCAGGGTGGTCGAAGATAGCTGATGGGTCTGCTTTAGATTCCCTCAAAACCCTTGGAAATCTTCAAAAACCCGATTTCTGTTCCGATATCGAACCGGGTTCAAAAGGGTCTCTTCATTGTGCCGAAGAAGACAAGCTTCGATGCTTGTTCGATCAAATATTGGGTATTTTTTTCAAACAGATCTGTGGGAATGACAGTTTTCGTCCTTTACCCCCTATGATTGGAGATGGGCAATCAGTGGATTTGTTCAAACTCTACTTGTTAGTGAGAGAAAAAGGTGGTTATGATAGTGTTTCAAAAAATGGGTTGTGGGATTCGGTGGCCCAAGAATCAGGGCTAGGTTCTGGTGTTGGTTCTGCTGTGAAATTGGTTTATGTGAACTATCTGGATAGATTGGACAGACGGTTACGGGAAATTGTTAAAGATAAAGACTCGCATGGTAGTTCACTAGAAAGTGGAACCAATCGGAGTGGTGCTTTGATGGAGTTGGAGTCACAGTTTACAAGGGCTTTTCCATCGGGATTCTCACATTTGGATTCGCACAGTATTGAGTTGGATGTTACACAAAATGTGTGTAATGGCAACGGTAATATGATTTCTGTTGCAAGTACCGTTGAGTTTTCAGATCGGAAGAGAAAGCGTGAGTGTCACCAGCAAATGCTGAAGTGGGTTGTTGAAGTTGCAAAGAATCCTTGTAATCCAGAAGTTGGATCTTTGCCAGATAGGTGCAAATGGAAATGTTACGGGACCGACCAGTTATGGAAGCAGGTTTTGTTGGCCCGGGAAGTAATTTTTCCGAGAAGACATGCTGATGTGACCAGTGATCAGGCAAATTCATATTGGATGGTATGTCGTAGTTTTATTTTTAACTTTGTTAAGTCGTTTAAAAAACGTGGCTAAGCTAACTAGTTTTTTCTTAATTCTCTATCTCAATATCTACCCCTAAAGAGGAAAGCAACACTTAATTTCCAGTCTTCTTCAACGCATCTGTATAGCATCTTGTTATCCAATGAGGAGCATGTTAGTTTTCTAGTTTTGTACTATAAGCATTGTTTTCGTGGATCCAACTTGAAGGCTTATGTTATTCTTCTTCATCATTCATAATAGTGAAGTAGCTACAAAGACAGTAGATGTCGCCCAGACATTGGGTTAACCATGTAAATTTCTCACATTGTATTCCTCATATCACGTGTTAGGTTTTTGTAGGAAAAATGATGATTTGATAATATGATTTTTCTGGCTTTGTTTGAGCTAAAATGTAAGGGGGTTCACAAACCTATTTAGGAGGGACCAAGTGGCAATGGTTTTCCTTGATGTGGAGGTTAAGACCATGGGAATATTCTATCAGAATCATATAAGGGTGGATGAGAAATTGTCTCACGAGACTATGGGTTTGAACTTTGAAGAAGGTGAAAAAGGCTCTGTCCCAAATTGGCCAAGTATGTGATATGGGGTGGGTTTATGTACTCCAAGTGTCAAATAAGGGTTAAGGCTAGGGTTTTCAATTACGGTATCGTGAAATGTAATGGTGATTTGCTATATATTCCCTGATATTGGACCCTATTGTACCATATTGGCCGATACATAAGTAAATAACAGTATGTCAGTATCCGAGGTTTAAAATCCCATTACGTAATGGCTTTTATTAGAACTCTGGTTGGGGCCCAACAGAATGCCCAAGTTTTGTGAGCGGATGAGTGCATACTCAGATACTCTTATGTGGGTTTACCACGAGTGTGCACCGCCGCAGATCAAGCGGGCTTGGGCTCATTCTTTGATGCATATTATGTTTTGGGGGGCAATTATTCCATACCTATTCTCAGGATCCAGAATATTCCTAGAGTAACTGTCCCTAGAATATTTTGTCTGTTTAAGAGAATAGTCCCAGTTTCAGAGCATTGTTCACGTTATTTGATTCAGTTTATGAGCTGGATGGACCTGAATTTGTCCTATAATTTTGTTTTAGTTTCCTAACTCAACACTCTGTTTCCCCTATATCTTGGATCGTCCCTCCTCAGTCGTATTCAGAACCAGCGCACCAATTTACAAAACCAAAAAGTCTTCTTTGTAGTTCTTGTGAGTTTTGTATTTCCAACACAGTTTAAGTTCGCTAAACAATCAAAGTACGGTGCTACTTCTAATGGTTGAAAAAATATTTGTACCATGGTAGACATACATATACAGACTCAAGCGCCTACAGCAATGGGCAAATCTGTTTTAATGACAACAGCCTTGTTTGATAAACCTCTTCAACCATGGGATTGGAACCTTTAATTGTTTGTTTGTTTGGTTTGGCAAAGTATGGTTGGATTGTTAGTCTCATCGGAATCCCCCAAATTGGTGGTATTAGCAATACCATGGGGGACTAGGTATTGGTAGTCCTATCCTCTCCAGTTGATAGTCCAAATTGTGCATGCTCATTCTGTCTATACGGTATTCACCACACTGCCCTTGACCTGTATCAGCCCAAGTCTCTTCTACCCAAATCCAGATTACCATGAACCCCATTGACACAAGAGTGTTCATTCCTGACATGTAAGAGGTCCAGCAACATGTGTCTTTTTCTGATTGATTTTTGGGTTCCAGCTGTCTTTTGACTAGTCTAATAAGTTATTAATAAGGTCCTTTGTGTCTCTTAAAGTCCTTTCAGATTTCTAAGGGTCTCAAGCTGAATTTTCCAGTGTTCTAAAAGAAGGTTTGGAAGGCCAAGTACAAATCGCCTAGGCGCTAGAAGGCCCGTCGCCAACTAGGCCGACTAGCCTGACTAATTGCCCGACTAGGTGCCGAGTACTCGGCCTTGGAAGCTAGAAGGTGCCCGGCCGCCTTGAGAGCGCCTGACGAGTTTTAGAACCTTGGAATTTTCCTTTCTACTTATTTTGTTTGGAAGTTGTTACAGTCAACGTCGGGATTGGTTCAAGCTTTGGAAACACTACCTATAGCTGGAGGGTTGTTGCAACAATATTTACCTTGTTTGTTTTGGGTTTCCAAACCGGTTTTTTCAATTATTACTCAATCATTACTCACATTTCTTTCTAATCATTACCCTTACTTTCAGTTATTATTTTCATTTCTCTCTATCTCTCTCCAATCATTACCTCTATTTTTAATTATTACCCTTATTTCTCCCTCCAATCATTACCCCAAAAACCAAACCTAAAACCCTAACCAAACAAGGTTCATGGATTGTAGCTCATTAGAGCGGTTGATAATTAAATGACAATTCCAGTTTTAATTGAAGAGAAGATTTTCTTCTTATTTCACTCTTATCCTTCGATGGACTTCCGATAGGTGGCGAGTTTGTTTGCTCTTTAGCACTTGGTGGATTCCATAGAGTGGTGAGCATATCTTTTCATTTGGAAGTTAATTTCTTTCCAAAAAATCCCGGTGTCTGTTTGGTATTAGAGACGTGGTTTTCATGGCTGGTGGACGATGTCGGAAAACTAATGTCGATGAAGCTCCAGTTCGCGAAATAGATCTCCATGATATCGAATAGAAAATTTAAGGAGGCAAGTGCAGCAACTTCAGCATGATTCGGATGGAGAGTCCTCTGTTGAAGGTGAAGAGGTAATCCCTTTTATCATGCTTCCAACCAACCATCAAGTAGAGAGAATGAATTTGAGTTTAGGTCTTTGACTTGTTAAGAAGATTATCTTCTTATTATCCTTTTGGTGGACTTCCAATTGGTGGCGATTTTTGTGTTTTTGTATCTCTTTGGTGGATTCCATTGAGTGATGAGCAGTCCCTAACCCTGTGTCCTTTGTTGGACCCCTTGGGTGGTGATAATTTGTATCCCATTCTTGTTTCCACTAAGGTGGTGAGCTACACCCCTTAATCATTTATTTTTCTTCCATTCTCATATTCCGAATCCGGTATCAAATTCATTCACTCTACTTGTTTCATTCACTGCATAGGTTAAATAGATAACTTGGAACATCCCTCCAAGCATAGGAAATGCAAATTCCAACTTCCAAAACTCTAAACTTAATGAACTAAAGATTTGACTACTAAAAACTAGAAAACTCATAAATATTTCTTGATAACTTAAAAGACACATTAATGGACACAACTAAAATGATGATAATCAAAAGAAGACCAAAAGATAGTATCTCGAATTCTACAGCGCCCTTTTTTCAATAACTCTTCCTCATTCCTCCAACTTTCACATATCCCAAAGTATTATATTGGGACACTCCGGAGTCATACTCCCCTGGTTGGAAAAGATTCGCTTTCAATTCTTAACCGTCTTCTTTGCCATTGCATTCACTTTGCCAACTCCTGCCATAGCAGGTGAAACCACAGCCAATTCATGTGAGCAAAGTGGTTTTCTAGCAAGATAATTAAGAATCCCCATTGCACAATCACCCTTGTGCAGTTTAAGAGCTTGTTTACAGCTCTTCATCAAAATCAACCCATGCCCCCGTGCAATAGTAAACAATTTTTTTTTGGGCATTGCCTACCTCATCAAAGAACAATAAAAGTGATGCCTTAGAATCAAAACCCACATCAGTAGAATTCTGGTTATCGTATATGTTCAAGAATGCGTCGTCGATGTACTCATCATAAACTGGAGGCAAATTCCAATCCATTGCTAGTAGTGAAGAAGAAGAATCCATGTCTGAAAAGATTTTATCCGACATTGTTTCAAATTGTAAGCAACAATAACTTGCCATTGAACCCAAAGCTCTAATACCAATTTGATACTAGATTCAGAAAATGGGAAGGAAGAAAAATAAAAATGAGAAGGATAAAGCTCACCACCTAAATAGAATCACCATGGGATACAAATTATCACCACCCAAGGGGTCCAACAGATGATACAGGTCTAGGGAATGCTCATCACTCGATGAAATCCACTAAAGTGATATAGAAACATAAAACTCGCCACCAATTGGAAGTCCACCAAAAGGATAGGAGTTAACAAGAAGATAATCTTTTTAATAATCCAAAGGCTAAACTCAAAAGACTCAACTAAAAGTGAGTGCCAAGCGTGGCACTACTCTGACTCTTTGAATTGCAGAGTAGTGCCAATAAGCACCGCAAGCCAGCGGCTTTTCAAGAAGGTGATCCAGTATGGATTCATCTTCAAAAGGAACGATTTCCAATAGGACGTCATGCTAAGCTTAAGCCTAGAGCTGACAGTCCATTTAGGGTACTTCAGCGAAGTGCTGAAAATGCTTACAAAATCAAGCTTCCGGGAGAATATGGTGTTTCAACAACTTTTATTGTAGCAGATCTTTCTCCTTATTATGAAGGTCAAAGTCATAAAAACTCAGGGATGAGTTTGCACGCAGCAGAAGCGTTTGACACAGGAGTGCTTATTCTAGACATGTAAGAGGTCCAGCAACATGTCTTTTTCTGATTGATTTTTGGGTTCTAGCTGTCTTTTGACTAGTCTAATAAGTACTACTGCCTCCGTCCCTTTTTAAATGACCCCTATAGGAATACATGCAATTTCAAACCCCTAAAAAACATATTTCTCTATATGATTTTTTAATTTGTTTTATACCAAATTAAAGTGCTCATTGAGTACTGTAATTTGGTGCAAGAAAAATTTAAAAGTGTTATACAAAAGTACATTTTTTAATGTCCTAAAAAATACACGTTTCCCGAAGGGATCATTTAAAAAGGGATGGAGGGAATAATAAATAGGGTCCTTTGTGTCTCTTAAAGTCCTTTCAGATTTCAAAGGGTCTCAAGCTGAATTTTCCTTTCCAACTTATTTTGTTTTGGAAGTTGTTACAGTCAACCTCGGGATTGGTTCAAGCTTTGGAAACACTACCAACAGCTGAAGGGTTGTTCTAGCAATATTTAAACTCTTGGATTGTATCTCATTAGAGCAGTTGATAATTAAGTGTCAATTCCAGTTTTAACTCAAGAGAAGATTTTCTTCTTATTTCACTCTTATCCTTTGGTGGACTCCCGATAGGTGGCGATTTTGTTTGCTCTGTATCTCTTGGTGGATTCCATAGAGTGGTGAGCGTATCTTTTTCATTTGGAAATTAATTTCTCTCCAAAGAATCCTGGTGTCACCTATCAGCATCCTTCATAACAAAACACAGTAATCACTAATATGTTTTAGCCACTTAAATGCAAAACCATGTTACCATCTCCTCATAAGCATCCTTCATAGTAACACAAGAATCAACAATTTCACAAGGACAAAAAATAGGCAAAAAAAAAAACTCAAGTATTTGTTGCCTTGCATAAAATAGGTAATAAAATGTCCACCATTGCGGTGGCCTGCAATCATGAGTAAAATAAAGAGAAAAAACAGGTATTTTCTAGGCAAGGGTGTAATCGAGCCAAGTCGAGCTTTGAGATGCTTCGGCTTGGTTCGTTGAAAATGTAGCTGGCTCGAGCTCAAAATGAGTGCTAAAAGTTGGCTCGAGCTCGGCTCGCTAGAGCTCGCAAGTCACGTGGGTGACCATGTGCAAGGCGTCGAGGAGGTAGTGCTGTAAATATATACTCCCTCCGTCCCTAAACTTTTGACACTTTTTGGACAGTGTGCCATTTTCAAATGCCTATATCTTTCAATGTAAATGTCAAAAAATATGCAATATGGATCTTGTTTGATAGATTTTAATTAGTTCTATTAAACAAAGTTTTCAAAATCACATAAAACTTTATAAATAAAAAGATACAAGCAATTTAAAATGGCACGCAATCCCAAAAAGGTCAAAAGTTTAGGGACGGAGGGAGTAATTATCTCGTCTCATGAAGTTTTCCAAAACTTTCGATGCGGGACTTGTGATTCTTATCTTTGGTGGGTGACTGGGTGGGAACTCTCCTTTGTAGAGTATTTGTGAACTCACTAATCCCACATCGGCCAACTACTACCTCAGCTGCCATTCTTTTTCCTATAAATATACCCCCACCCCTCTTCGCCACTTGGCAATGGGGTACTTGTGTGCTAAAGGTCTACATATACATGTATGTATGTATATGATAGCTCGCGAGCTCATACAAGCGAGCAAATAGTAGCTCGAGCTCGTTTATTTAAGAGCCAATAAATGTAGCTCGAGCTACTTGCGAGTGGCTCAGCTCATTTACAGTCCTATTTCTAGGCGTTAAAAAAACTATTATACCCGTTGTTGAGAATAAAAAAGGAACCATTATTGTAATCCAATTCAATCCCATTCTAAACAAATATGTGGTATTAACAATTCCATCATTCAATCCCGTGCGAAACAAACATGAAGGATGCACTAAAAACCTCAATATCAATCCTACTCATTACGAATCCCAATCCCAATCGCACACCATTGACAATCCGCCCAAATCTGTCCCGGTTATCAAACAGGGCCAACATGCAGTGCACGAGCCTCAAGCTGCTATCCAGGATTTTTTAGTTTTGTAACTTCATTTCTGTGATTAGTATGTTTTGTTATCTGTTATTTTTTTTTATTAAGTTTTGATTTCTTAAATTTGTTTTCTTTTATTTTTTATTACTTTGCGTTTAAAATTAATTAAATTATTACTCCATTAGTTTTGGTAACACTTCAAATTCCTAAACATTGGCCATACGTCATTTTTTTTTTTGTTGGTGGTCTACATTTTTCTTAGTTCCTTAGATTGGCAATTTCTTAAATCATCACCATGTAGTTGTGGAGTTAATGAAGTAGTAGAAACTCAATCAAAAGCAATATCCATGCATCTGACTATAATGGGGAACAGAAATATGAACCCAAAATCTTTCCCTTTTGATTTAAAATACCTGAATTATCAGCACTTATTGGCTTTCCTTAAGTACTTTACATACACATGCATATAACTTTTTTTTTTTTGGGAAGTGCTTTGCACTTGATATTTATATGAAGCTGCAAGCTTGTTCATTGGAGAATGATTGGTGCACTGTGCACCTTATATAGACAACCTTTTAGTGATCTCTACTTGTTTGAGTTGCAAATTGTTTAAAGAAAATGAAATTTGGAGAAGGCTCCCAAGACAACTGCAAGTGCCAGTGATTGTTGGTGCGTGGTTTGCTCTACTTTGTGGTGATTTTTGGATGGAGACTTTTCTCATGGAAGTCCCATGTTGTATATGGTAAGGGACGTTCAGATTTTTTCGCAGGCTCTTTTGTGGACGATGGAGAATCTAATGATAATGGTGCTAATTTATGCACTTGTGTACTCGCGTAGTACTTTGTCCTTCCTTTAATAATCTTAAATATAAAACACGTTTAATCTTCTGTAATAGATGTATTGTAATTGATCCTGTATAGATACACGAGCATCCGTGTATCTCTTGCATCATGCAATTAAAATTTTGTAACTCTTTGTAGATGAAGCAAAGCATGCATCCATCAATGTATGATGATCATACGGGATCTAAGAAACCAAGATGCAGTGGGAGGCTACGCTCAGCAAAAGAATCTCGAGCATCTTCTTCCAGAAAGTCTCTTGAACGAGCTTGTTCAGAGTCATCCTCAGGCAGTCATAGCAATTTGGAGGATTCATTCAACAAAGAATCCAACACCTTTTCTGCAGATTCAGTTGCTGGTTTGTTTAGTGGTAATTACGACAGCAAAAGAGTCAGAGTGGATCCATTTTTTCAAGCGAATGTACCAGAATGGACTGGGGAGACTTGTGTTAGTGATTCTAAATGGTTAGGCACTCGGGTTTGGCCACTAGAAAGTAAGGAGCATACCAAACACCTAATTGAAAGGGATCGCATCGGTAAAGGAAGACAAGAATCGTGTGGCTGCCAACACCCAGGTTCTGTTCAATGTGTGAGATTCCATGTTTCTGAGAAGAGGAAGAGAGTAAAGCTTGAACTTGGCTCGGCATTCCACCATTGGAAGTTTGATAGGATGGGTGGGGAAGTTGCAGTTTCTTGGACAGCGGAGGAAGAAAAGAGATTCCGAGCAGTAATAAGGTCAAATCCCCCATCTCTGGGTAAGTGTTTCTGGGATGAGATTTTTAAGTCCTTTCCTAGCAAAAGCAGGGAAGATTTAGTGAGCTACTACTTCAATGTGTATTTACTAGAGCGCAGGGGTGGCCAGAATAGGTCCACTCCGAGTAACATTGACAGTGATGATGAAGAATCAGAATTTGCATTGTTGAGTAATAGGTTTGGTCACAGAGCAGCTAAATCTGCGGGCTCCATTTTCCATTCCCCAAAGAAGCCGCACTTGAATTCAGTTGAAAGTGGATAAGGATCAAATGCCTGCTACAAATATGGAGCCCCATCGGTATGGTTTTTCCTCCTAAGCAAGTGGAAATATACCCTTCTCTAACGCGTTTGGGAAATCACTGAAATGTAACCTGTGTTTCCGATGGTGTTCTAAAGTGGGGTACTTCAAAAAAAACTGTGGTTGCGATGAGTGTTGGAAAAGCTAATTGCAGAGGCATGAGCAACTTGAGCGGGTCAAAGTAATAGTTGGTTTCGTGTTTTCTACTTCTGATTCCTCCCCATTTATCATGATTCTTAACATTTGGTACAGGTGCTGATACTTTTCATTCTCATTTCTTTCCTCTGTTACTTTTCCTAGTCAGTTTTGGGATTGCAGAGAGCTGAGTTCAGTTTATAGATTTACATGGCGAAAAGGAAGGTATTTTACAATTTGAAGGTTAATGTATGCGGGAACGAGTGCATGCGCTTGTTGTATGAAGGCCATTAAACATGATTTGAAAGAATTTCTTTTGCTTTGACCATTTGCATTTTGGTCTCTCCTTTGAACTGGTAACATGTCATGTTTACATGTAACTTTTTCTTTGTTTTGGTAGAGTAACCGATTGGAAAGCTAGCATTATCCTTCTTGTACCTTGATTGTTTTGTGCGGTCAAGGACATTGTTTACTTCAAAAACTTGAAGACATTGGTGCTCCTTTGTCATTATTTGGAACAAAGAATTTTGTTTTTTAAAAAAGGAAACTTGAACAAGTATGATGATCGATGTTGACTTGTTGATATAGTTTAAGATAGCCAAACTTTTGAATTTCTGACCTTGTAGATGTTTAATTTTACAAGAGTTGGTGTCCTAATTAGGGTCTGTTGAAGCCATATGATAGGGACTCTTCTATACCTTTGGAGTTCTCTCATTGGAGATTTGATACATGGGTAAGGATGTGAGAAGGGCGAGACTTAAAAACGGTAAAAGATTCTTTCGTTCCTGATAGTTATTTATTTAATCAGTGGATAGTAGCATATTTTGGATCGAAATCATGGGGAGTAATGCTTGATAATTTCTTCTAATTTAAAGCCCCAATTCGATTTCTCTTTAGGCAGAAATATCCAGTTGGCCAACCTCCATGGTATTTCTGTGAGTTCTCGAAATGGGAGGATGCCGGAAAGCATTTTTATCCAAACATTAATTGGCCGTGTATTATCGGATGAGTAATATCACTCCTAGACTTCCTAATAATATAAGACTCAATCCGAGGAAGACAAATACTTAGGAGTTTGTTAAGCAAGGGGATTTGACATCCGTCTATCAAGCATGTCTTATCAAGACCTAAGATTAAGGAGTTTGTTTCTTCCAAAGATTTTTACCAAATTCTTAGTTGCTATTAAACTCCTTGGAGTCGGTTCATATGGAACTTCGCTCCAGTTTTAATTGGTCTCTTTGCAAGTGGGCGGTGAAACCGAGCTCCTAAAACTTGCCGATGTGCGCGTAAGATAGCCTAGACCATGAGCTATAAAAAAAAATGCATAAAATGATTCAAGCCACCTCTTTATCAGGTTTTAGGAAATAATTAAGCTCTTTTTAGTGGGAAGGGTAGACGAGGTGGTAGAAATAGTATCATGAGAAAGGAAAAAATATTCCATGAAGCAATGCTTCTACAACCTTTTCCATCGCACATTTATGTGAGTTTCACACTCCTCATCAATGTGTGGTCATAAAAGTCCTTAAAGAATGAAATAATTTATGTGTCCATGAAAAGGGCTTGTAATTGTTTGGCTCCGGTACAGGTTGCGACCGAGGATATTCAAGTGGAGGGTTTGAAATTTAGTTAGGTAGAGGGTCGAGGTGTGCGTCAAAGTAGTAGTAATTGGGTAGGTTACCCTTTAGCTAAGAAAGCTCCTTTTGTTTTTATTTTTGATGAATGGACAAAAGTAGCTCCATACTTGTCCTTTTGTTGGATCCGGGGTGCATGTTGTCCCTTTGGGGACAGCATGAAAGTAGACAACCTGCATGTAGTCCGATCTGGGCCGTCCGTGTTCGGCGACGGTTTCGAATCACATCTTGTCCAAACACATCCGAATCGCCGCTACAAACAATAAATCAAAGCGTCCGGCCCATCGCCATTTGAGCACGAACGGCCCAGATTGGGGACAACATGGATGCGACAACACCATCCCCCAATTCCCTTTTGTTACTTAACAATATGCAGTGATTTATTATCTATGAATAGCTCTAAATATGTGCTCCTATACAGTGGCGACTCCAGAACTTTGGTAGCGTGAGGTTTGGAGTAAAAAAGTTTGTAGTCCATATTTGAAGGAATGGATATAAAAAAAAGTGTTGTGGAAGGCAAAAACGTGTTTTCGAGGACCAAAATAAAGAGATATGGAGGAATGAAGGATGGATTGGAGAATGGCCTTAAAACAGAACACCCGTAGTAATAGCAATGGCAATTACAAATCTTATTTCACCAAAAATCACATTTCACCAAAAACAACATTCTGTTTGGTGGCACTTCTGTTTTCTGTTTTCTGTTTTTGTTTTCAGAATTTTGACAATTTAAAAACAGAATGTTGTTTGTGTGCCACTTTCACTTTCAAATTCTACTTCTTACTTCCACTATTTCTGAAATTTGGAGAAGTTGAAAATCTCAACTTTCACTTTCTGTTTTTGTTTTCTCATTCACAGCCACCACCCCAACCACCACCCACCATCACCGCCACCACCCACCACCACCACCCACCACCCCACCACCACCACCCACCACCCCACCACCACCTCCACCGCCACCACCCACCACCCACCATCACCGCCACCACCCGCCACCACCCACCATCACCGCCGCCACCCACCACCACCCCACCACCGCCGCCACCCACCACCACCACCACCCACCCACCCACCGCCGCCACCCACCACCCACCATCACCGCCGCCACCCACCACCAACCATCACCGCCGCCACCCACCACCACCGCCGCCACCCACCCGCCCCCACCCCCACCACCCACCACCCCACCTCCACCTCCACCGCCGCCACCACCCCACCACCACCGCCACCCACCACCACCACCACCGCCACCACCACCCACCACCCACCATCACCGCCACCACCCGCCACCACCCGCCACCACGCCGCCACCCACCCGCCGCCACCCACCACCGCCACCACCGCCACCACCCACCATCACCCACCACCACCACCACCCACCATCACCGCCACTACCCACCATCACCGCCGCCACCACCCACCACCACGCACCACCTCCCGCCGGCACACCTCCAACCGACTCATAATTATGTTTTTACTTTTTTTTTTTTTGAAAATAATTTCACACAAAACTTCCTTTTTACTTAAAAAAATGTAAATTAGAAAATTAAACTAAAAGTAAAAAAAAAAAAGTGTGTTCTTAAAACCTAAGTGTTCCAACATTCAACATTCAACTAATAGACAAAAAAGAGCCATTTCCTTTTCTTTTTTTTCCCCTTTCTCCCATGTACGCTTTTACGCCTTTAACTCAGTCGGCACTCGGCAAATTATTTATTTATTTATTTATTTTTTTTGAGAAAAACTCTGGGTAAGAGTCGGGGTGTTATTCAGTTGCCACAAAAAATTTAGGTGAGGTCATTTAAAATTTCTAAAAAAAATTCCGGTGGGGTCGGCCAACCCCACGGCTAACAAACTAGAGTTGTCGGTGCTCCTATACATGTTTATATAGACACGCACGCATAATCATCACTTACAATTAGATCGGCTGATTTGGTTTGAGTTATTTGGAACCAAAATTTTCGACATAAAATTGTAGTAGGCCGTATATCCGGGGTGCATGTTGTCCCCTTGTCGTCCGATCTGGGCCGTTCGTGCTCGGCGATGGACGGTTCGGATCACATCTTGTCCAAACACATCTGAACCGTCCGTTACCAAACAAATCTGCGCCATCCATTGCCGAACACGGACGGCCCAGATTCCAATTCGTATACATACATACATCGTGACCAAAGCAAAACAAGCTCAATATTATTGCCCGAGCTCTCGCTATGCCACTGAGTGCCAGGTCTTGATTACGAGAAATTTTTCAGTGCCGAGTGGGTATTGCCCACATGGTACCCGCTTGGCAATCTCAGCCGTCTAAAATGCGATTCAACGGTTCGGAAGAGGAGAGAGAAAAAGAGGAGAGAGAGTGGTTGGGTGAGAGGAGAGAGAGAGAGAGAGGGAATCAATCTCGTCCGTCCAAAACACTTTTACGCCGGCCGAGATCGGTGTTGGCATCTCTGCCACCCAAATTTTTCTTTTTGCCCATTTGGAGTGCCAGGTCTTGATTACTATCTCTGGTAGTTTGGCTCCCATCCTTAGATTTTGGAGAAATGGAAGTCTTCTTTTCTGGGTACATTTGATTAGAGCCAGAAATTGAATTGACAATGCGAGAAAGACGTGGGAGTATTTGCTTCTTGTCCAATTCTTCCTCCTGGCTCCACCCAATGAGTTTACAGCTTTGTTTATTTGTCTTTAATGATTCTTAATCGATTTTTTTTTTTATTTTACTTTTTGGATGTATATTGCGTACCTCTATTCAAAAAGTAAAAAAGTTTGTTAAAATGCTAAATTGACTATAGGCGAAAAATTATGCAACCTTGTACAAAATTATTATCTCCAAAACTTATCTCAAAACTACCTACTTCCGGAACTGTTACGTGTTGGTGTGTTCTGGTGATATAAAATGTATGTTGAATTCCACATTAGTACATGGTTGAGTTAGTGTACACTAAGAATCAATTACACTCTCTCCTTATTTATTTATAATTATATTATACACACATCTGAATACAAAACTTGTTATCTTGTTCATAGAATTCATCTAATCGATCAAGCCTCAAAATAGAGACACCCGGAAGGGCATTCAAAGTCTTTTTCCTATGGTACAAGCACATGGTGTTTGAATTACTTTCAAACTTAGGCATCCCTTCTAATTAAAACCAGTTGAAGGCTCCATGCACGCATGGAGTCTCGTGCTCGTGCTTTTGTACTTTGTTTTTATTTCCTTCTGGCCAACCAACATCTTGCCCAAAAAAAAAAAACGAAGGAAGCCCATTTTCTGCTATTTATACTTCAAGGAAGTGTACAACTAAAAAACATTAACATCGGATTGTATAAGTGATGCCTTCGACTGCCAGTTTTGAATACCAAAATTGAGCAATGCTAGATGCTTAGATACCGGAAATTCCGAAATGTACTCAAATATAGATTAAATCAATTACTTGCAACACCAATATACAAAATTTATTCAAATAAATGATACTTCTTCCTTTTCTCCCATACTCCGTGTAACTTAAGAGCGTTGATTGCTCAGGAAAATCCAATTCTACAGAAAAACCATCATCAAATTTGAATGCAATAAAAAGAATAGCAAATAAGCCATCACTAATTTTTTGAACTGAGTTCATGTATCCAATCAGCTGCTTTTCTCCACCACAAACCCATTAATGAATAATTGAATAAGATATGCGAAAGAACCTAGATATAAATGCATACATTGAATAAGTGCATACATAGAATCTACATTGAATAATTGCATACATAGAATCTAATAATGACTACATGCAATGGATTAAAATCATGAGTTTAATGCATACGTTGAACCTTCTAAAATGTGTTTAAAATCATGACTACATGCATGGAATCTACATTGAATAATTGCATACATAGAATCTACATTGAATAATTGCATACATTAAGCTATAGGTGTTAAAAGTGGATCCTTGTGAGGCTGTGTTTGGATGTGTCTTAGCATTGGGCATTCCCAGTAATTGATTCCTAGGTAATCCCATTCTTGTGCTTGGTTAATTTGGAAATTGAATTTTGGAATAAAAGCAAATTCCTTGTTCGTGTTCTTGTAGGACGGTTTTAGGGCACTTGAGTATTTCCGCATATAATAGGAATCGTGGTGGTTTTGGGTGGGGAAATAAGAATATTACTTGGAGAAGTGTGTAAAGAAGAACAAAGAGTGAGAAAATGAGAAGGAGAGAGAGAAGAGATAGAGGTGCTTCACCCTCGCAAGGGTTAGGCGGTTCTGCGAGGAAGGACTGCAGCCCAATCCCCAATTACAATGGCCTCAACCTTGTAAACTCAATTCATTAATCAACTCTCTGTCCCAAATGAAAGATTCCATCTCGATTTATAATCCACGGGAAAGACTCTTCTAATTCCTAGAACTCTAAATGAAATGAACCTAATTAATGAATACATCCAAAAAGATAAGAATGAACTTAGATATAAATGCATACATTGAACCTACCAACAATTAGATGCAAAGAACTAAAATGTGTTTAATGCATACATTGAACTTTCCAATATGTTTTTAATTAATCTAGATGAATATTAATGCAAGTACTAAGTTCATGATGACTATTTACCTACACCAGAACAGAAAATCAAATAATGACTACATGCGATGGATTAAAATCATGTGTTTAATGCATACGTTGAACCTTCTAAAATGTGTTTAAAATCATGACTACATGTATGGAATCTACATTGAATAATTGCATACATAGAATCTACATTGAATAATTGCATACATAGAATTTACATTCAAGGGTGGAAAACGTGAATACTAATCACGGGTTTGAAGCGAAAGAAAAATGGTAGGATTTCCTTTTAATATAGAAGGATACTGGTTTCGTCACTAATCCAAGTTTGAACGAACCCGGGGGGCCTGCTGTCCGTGGGGGTCGGCAGACCCTGCCAACCCCCATTGGCGCTGTCTGTTTCGCGCATCAACGGCTCGGATTGCATCAAACAATGGACGACTCGGATACACTTTGGAGAGGTAATGCAATCCGAGCCGTTGATGCGCAGAAACCCGGGCCGGATTCAGTTTGAACAGTATCAAGATGGACAGCATAGCCCTCCATTTCAGTTTGAACGAGTATCAAGATGGAAAAAAATTAGTCGATTTTAGTCCACAAAACATAAAGAGTTATTTGGCGGGTAAGTTAATGATTTGTACATAGGTATAATCATGCCTTCAAAGACCATATAGGGTCTATGAGTACAAAGGAAACGAAAAGTGGTTCTTATATTTTATATGATTAGATTTTATATGATTAGAGCTTAAACTAAAACTAACAAAAATATAACAGACTTTGTGTGTTGGCGTAAAAAGTTAGCTGACTTATTTTTTTTGTCTATATTTGATTTTTTTTTTCATGTTTTTTAGTTTTGCATCAACTTTTTGTGTATTATTGGTTCGTCTCGGTGAGAGGAATAAAAAAAGTAAAAAATTATGATTGAATCATAATTTTTTTTAATAAAGACAAAAATAAGTCAAAAAGACATTTTTTTACACTTTTTTCGATCTTATTAAAAAAATTGAGAGTTCTAGTCATAATCCTTTTTGGATTCCTTTCGCCGAGACGAACGAATAATACTAAAAAAAATCGATGCAAAACTAACCAACGCAAAAAAAAAAAATCAAATAAAAACAAAAAAAATAAGTTAAGTTAAAAAGCAAATCCCAAACAGGAAAATATTTTAAGCCTGCATATTGAAAGCTAAATCGATATAAGAGCAAGTCCATCTGTAAAGCCAAAATTGTATTGGCATGACTTTTGCATAGAAGAGTTAACTCTTGTACCAAGAGTTTCCACTTTTTGAAGACTTTTAAACGGAAGAGTTAACTCTTGCACACAAAAATTCACTTTTTAATCTTAATAACACAGCTCATTGGGCTGATCGTAGAATTTTCCAAATGTGAATTCTAATTGTAACAAATAAGCTAATGGATAAGAAATTTCAGAAATTAGTACAAAATTTTCCAAATGTTTTTGTTACAAAGAAATGATCTAGTTGCATGGGCTGGGCCACACTATGTCGACATTATTACATTATTATCGAAATTCTAATGGATGCCAACATTGCCAAGGTAGAGCTCCTTCTGATAATTATTCATAAATTTTCTATCTACACTAGTAAATTTTGGGTTTTTTTCATGGACGTTTAATACATCGAGACTTACGAAATAAATGGTTCGGATCATCACATGAAGCCGTGATGGATCTTGTTTGACATTACATGAAGAATCATCACATGAGAAGATCTTGATTCTTGATTTGAGATTACAACAAAGACAAAATCCTTTCTATACATCCGTAGAAGGTAAGGTGTGGCGGACCACACAAATTTTATAGTTGGATGGGCTAACATATAAAAAATTGTCACATATATATTTCTATTTCCTTAAACAAAATGGTCCTGTAAATTGTAAATGACTATAATTTTGTGCATTCATATCCATTTCAAAAGGCAATATTCCGAACTTAGTTTATTTATTTATTTATTTATTTCAATGCAAAAGTCATGATCTAAAATTGTATTTAATTAATTTTTTCATCCTGTAAAACGCATTTTATAACAAAAATAAATGTAGATTATGAGGTTGATTTGAATTTTGACCTTGAATTCTTAAAATCGCTTCTATCACAGTTTGTTTAAGAAAACTGTGTCTTGTTTATTTTCTTATCGACCTCAGATCAATTTTATTTTGGAAAATTTAATGGAGCAAATAAAATTTACATTTGTAAACTTTCTAGACCATACCCTCTGAGGAGGACCCGACTCTGCGGTTCTTGAGAAACGACAACCCCTACCAACCTATCCGAGCCATTTATCTCTGCAATTGATGATTTAAATATGTTTATGAACTCTTACCAGTAAGCCATCTCTAGAATCAATGGTTCAGATATGTTTCTGAACTCTTACCGGTAAGTCAATCGATGATTCAGATATGTTTCATCGATTGACTTACTGGTAAGAGTTCAAAAACATATCTGAACCATCGGTTTTTTAACGGTAAGAGTTTATAAACACATCTAAACTATCGATTACAGGGCTGATATACTCCTTAGACAAAATAAATGTTTTTTACTCATTGAAGGACGATAGACCCTACCAACCCTGATCCATCGAAATGGGCAAGATTCATTACAAACTGCACCGTGCAGTCCAGATTAGTCAAAATTACGGACGGCTTTTAAGGGGCCTAGTGGCCGAATCAAACCTGTCGTGTGTCCAAATTTCACTTCTTTTTGTCTGCGCCATTTTGCTTGCAAGTATAACTCTCCTTTGCTTCTCTCTCTCTCCATCTCTATCTATCTCTGTGTGTTTATCAGGCCACCGAAAAAGAAAAGGCAGAAAGTAGAGAGAGAAAGTCATGTCTTCCCCAAGCAAACGCCGAGAGATGGACCTGATGAAGCTGTTAATCCCCTAATTCATCTCTTGAATTGTCTTAATCGATTTTCTTGATATCTATTCAATTAATTTGGACTTGCGGTTTGATCTTTTTCTTGATTTTTTTTTATTTATTTGGATTGTCTTTTTGGGGAAAAAAAAAAACTAGGATGATGAGTGATTACAAGGTGGAGATGATCAATGATGGCATGCACGAGTTCTATGTACATTTCAATGGACCCATTGACAGTAAATCCTCATACCCATATCTCAATCAGATATCCTTTAGTTCTCCTGTTGAGCAAAATTTTGAGGTTTTTAGTCTGTTTTCTCATTTGGGTCTTTGCTAATTCATATGAATCTGTTTTTGGTTTCTCTCTGTTGACCATTTACTTTTGTGAAAATTCCCTGGTGGAATTTTACTGATCTGGGTGTTTGATATTCAGTTTTGATTTTGATTGCTTTGCCTTGTTCCGATGTACCTGACAAAAAGGATTCTTTACCTTTATTGTTGGCATATGTTCTTTTACTTCAACCCCTTATTCTGGAATCTGATTTTTGATTTGAGATAAGCATGGCTTGTTCAATCTTGTGATTATTGGGATTCTTAGTCTAGATTTTGCACTTTTTGTGGCCTTTTTGATGACTGCTTAGTGCTTAAGAAAATCTTTTTTGGGGTTTTTTCTTTTTTCCTGTAATTGCTCCAGCCTTCTTGTTTATTCATAGTCCTCAACTAATTTGCTAAATCTACTTGTATGGAAATGGGTGGTTTCTATTCTGAGAAAATTTACTGTTCTCCCCGGTTTCTTGAAAGAGTAAAGTTTTCTCTAATTGCTGCAAACATCTTGTTTACTGGCAGAGTTACTGTCTTCAACTAACTTTGTGAAAGTCGGAAATAGTTGTTTTTAATTCTTAGAGAAGAGAATTTTGTTACTCTATCCCCCTCCCGCTCTCATTTGGTTTCATTGTATCCTTCTAATATGGCCATGGCAGGTCCTTATCAAGGAGGTGTGTGGAGGGTAAAGGTCCAGCTTCCAGATGCTTATCCATACAAATCCCCGTCGATAGGCTTTGTCAATAAAATGTACCACCCAAATGTTGATGAGATGTGAGTAAAATCTTAAGGCTTGGTTTGGATAGATGTGGATTTCGTTTCAAGTGGTTTGTCATTATTATGAATGAGAATAACTCAAACTTCTATATGATAGCTTATAAATGGTTTTCAACATCGAGTTAAGGAGGTCTATCATGAATCATGATGGATATGACATGACTATTTCATAGGAGTGGTTTGAAATCTTTCATTTTGAAGATTGTGGTTCTACAAGGTTCCAGGAAAATACATCTTTCCTTTGTCTAATATGTCTTCCACTCTAGTTTCACAAGTCGCTTGTAGTTAAAACTCTTATACTCCCTCCGTCGCAAAATGGATGTCCAAAACCGCTATTCACGCCTCTCAAAAAATCATCTATATTTCGTATTTTATAATGCTTTTTACGATTTTAAAAACTTTGTTTAATAAAACTAAAGCAAGATCTATCGAACAAGATTCATATTGCATATATAATTCATCATAGCCTAAAAAATATAGATGATATTTCGAGAGGTGTGAATGGAGGTGGTATGATTTTTGAATGAACATCAAATCTCTTCATTGAATTCTGCATCTATCAAACGGAGTCTAGGTTTGTGTAATTTTCTATAAAGGGTTCCATATCACATATGGTTTCATTTTCTGACAATCATGTTGATTTAAGGGCAGGTCAGGCTCGGTGTGTTTAGACGTAATCAATCAGACCTGGAGCCCTATGTTTGGTAATAGAAGTTATATTGCTGTTTGATCAAGATCGAAATTCCCATGATTTCTTGGATAGTTAAGAATGATCTTGTAACCCATGTTTTCCAGATCTGGTAAATGTATTTGAAGTGTTCCTTCCACAACTTTTGTTGTATCCTAACCCATCAGACCCATTGAATGGGGAGGCCGCAGCTCTCATGATGCGCGATCGAACTGCTTACGAGCAAAGAGTTAAAGGTACTGAAACTTTCCGAAGTTATAACAATTTACCATGTTTTTCAATTCCAGTAAGCCCCACTCATTTAGTTATTTCTGGCCTGGTTATCTATTCTAATATAGAAAGGGAGAGCAACACTTTGGTATCGATTGGTTTTTGAGGCTGGCTTATAATTTTGAATTCCCAAATTGCCCTTTTTAACTGCCACACAATTATCCCTTGCCCTTTTAATTGCCCTTTTGAACTGCCACACAATTATCCCTTGCCCTTTTAACTGTCACCAACATTTTTTTTTAACGTTCGACGTGCACACGTATCGCGTATGCCCAGAGCCCTAGTGCCTACTAAAGGAGTTCATACGAATAAGGTTTAGAAGTTAGATATAACCCTTTAATGCCAACTTCACATGAAATTGCTGTTTCTCAAGAGGGTAGAGCTTGGACACGTTATTGGAGTATAACTGGATAATTTAACATAGCACACACAGTGGGGTGATAAGGGCAACTTAGACCATTTACTTATTAACTAGGTTCGACATTGCAAAGGGCGTGATAGAATGCCAATGAAGAACGAAGGTTTTTTCCCACAAAGTCCTTTTAGTGGTTATGGCTAATGAATAGTAATGTCCAAAAAAGTGTATTGGGACTTCAGTTTTCCAGATGTCGACTCTTCAAAACCCGTGTTTGGTTTGGGCCTTTGACGTTGGCCGGTGGACCTGCATGTTGCAATCTATTGTTCAACAAAGCTTACACACTCGGACCAAAAAAACAAAGCTTACACACTAGACAGTTATAAACTTTTTTTACCAAGTTTTATCTCAAATCTTTAATTTAACCACTATATTAGAGGTTGTTCTTTATATTCTGCTTTACACCCTAAACCATGACTGGACTTGCAACTGTCTAATAGAAGTTCTCCCTTATATCAATAGGATATATTATATAGAAGTTCGGACAAACTCGTTCACTATAACCATTTTTCTTTAGTTTTTCTTGACACTTTCCACAAGATGCGAAATCTTGTGGCTAGAAAAAATGCTCATGCCGTTCAGATCGTCATTTTGATCCAATTTACTTTTGCAATTCCTTTCATCAACACTCCAAAGGTTGAGGTGTGAGATGACATGGTAACCTGTACTGCAGCATCTGTCAAAAGAGAGCTCACCAAGATGAGAGAAAGAGACCTAATATGATCTTACTTCGGAATAAGACTTTATATGATCTGGACATATACATCAGAGACTGATAAATAAAACAGCCAACAGTAGAAAGAATGATAGGATTATGGTTGATAGAAACGCTAGGGGGAGGGCTAGATGTAACTCAACATGGGAGACCGTATGAAAAATGATATGAATCTCTTAAATTTAAGTGTACATATAGCCGTCAACAAAGGGAAATGGATCAAAAGAATTCCGGTATCCGATTAGTTGATTGAGGCATATAGCTTAGTTTGGTTCGGTCAACATTGCGACAAATTCTAATTACCTAAACTTAAGCAATCAGATTTTCACATTGGAGCTATCCGGTTTGTATATATGCTTACATCCTTACACAGAGGAGAGTGAGAGGCTTTTCAATTTTTCATTTCCTAGGAGAAATTATTTTGTGACTTGAGAAATTAATTTTGTTTTGTTTAGTGTCTATTCCTGTGAATGGGTGTGTTATTTTATGGTTTGGATCTCAGTCACTTTCTGGTGTTGCACTGGTAAAGTTTGGAAGACGTCCTTCCCTCCAGTCACCAAAATGCCCTTTACTTTTTATGTTATCATAATTGTGACCCTGTCGACACTGAATCATTTTAGTTGGATTTGGTTTCTCCGTGCCACCTTATTTCCACAAATTTCTGCTATTCACTGATAATCATTACTTTCTTGCCCATGTGCTCAGCAACTTAATGTGAATTCGTAACAATGACTGCCCTGCTTGTTTCTTTATTTCAGAATTCTGTGAGAAATATGCCAAACCAGAAGACGCGGGAGCTGTCCCGGAAGAGAAATCTAGCGACGAGGAGATGAGTGAAGACGAGTACGACTCTAGTGACGATGCTGTGGTGGGGCCAGTGGATCCATAGCCTCTCTTTGCTTCTCAAGTGTCTGTATCCTTGTATATTATGTTTCAAAGCTCCCATAAATACAAATGTATGGAACTATTTAATGGGTGGGATAAAACAATGTCTCTGCCTGTTTCATTAGCTCCCTTTGTTGGTGTAAATAAATGTAATGTTGTTTTATGTTGTTGAAATTATTGTTGTTTTTTTCAGTCATTGGAACTTATTGAATTGGCTGCCATTTTAATGGTTTGTTGTTGACTAAATCACTAGAACCATGGGGTTTGTCCTATGTTGTTGGGTTTCAAGTCCTTTTGGCAGCTTAGACTTGTGATTATTCAGTTTCTCTGGAGCAATTCGCGTGGTTCATATATATACACAACAAATATCCAATAAGGGTTCCCTCCTCCCTTTTTAAAAAAAGTGATTTTTTGTGTGATTGAATTTTTTGATCCGAACCAATGTGTTAGGAGGTGATGTGAAAATTTCAAAAAAAAAATGTCCAAGCATTTTTTTCGCAAAAAGGTCAAAAAAGCTCGGATCAATGAGGTCCGAGGTCCGAGGATTAGTATACACAAAAAAAATAAGGGTTCCCTTACTTTTTACCCGCAATTTTTTGAAGATTGAATTTGATGATCCGAACGTTTTCGATAAAATGTGTATATAGGTCCAAATTTTTATAAAAAAAAAACTAGGATCAAGCCCTTCCGGATAAAATTTTTTTATAAAAAAACTACTAGGATCAAGCCCTTCCGGATATTTTTTTTTATGAATCCTTACGTTGGACCTTAAAAATGCATTTTAAACACATTTAACGGTTCGGATCGTCGAAATTCGATCTCGAACGAAAAATCCCTCATCATAGCTTATATAAGGGAGTCAGTACTAAGAATGTCTCAAATATATATATATATATAGGGGTAGATTCCGTTAACACAACGAATAACACAACATTTGACACAAATTTTTTTGTGTGAACCTCAAGCGGGTGATCGGAGCCGTTCAATTTATTTAAAATATGTTTTTAAGATTACCTGTAAAAAATCAACTCATTTGAATATCGGTAAGGGCTTGATCGATTCATTTAGTTGATTCCTATCAGATTTTATAGGATAAATTTGAATGAACCGATAAAGCCTTTACCGATATCCAAATGAGTTGATTTTTTACAAGTAATCTTAAAAACGTATTACAAACAACTTGAATCGGTCCAATTGTAAGTGTGGAGCTCCGATTATTGTTGTGTTATTCGTTGTGTCCATGGAACCGCCCCCATATACACGGCTACTTTCCAGTCCGGTATTTCTAGTCCGGCTACATACACGGCTACTTTCCAGTCCGATTTGGGTATTTCGAAGCTTTTAAAACGTGTTTTTGCATTATCCATGTAATGACCCATGTTTTTTTTTCCTAAAATAATGTTGGGGAAATGTGAGAAATTGAAAATGAGTTAATGTGGGGCCAATGTGAGTGTGGCAATTGCACTTGGGTTCATTTATAACACATTAGAAACTTAGGGGGTGTAAGTGCATAAAAGAGGGTGTATATATAAGTGTATATGGCTGATTTTTATCAAAATATACACTCCTTCCTCTCTCTAAAAATCAGCCCTCTCTCCCTCTTTTCTCATCCTCTCAAAGTTCCTCCAAAATCTTCACCAAAATCCACCCTCTCACTCCCCAAACTCAAGATTAAACCTCATATCCGTCATCTACGCATGTTTTGGAGTCCAGAACTCCGTGGTTTTGCTTGGAGCTAGCACATCTCGGTTGGGTTTGCAAGAACAACTTAGGGCTTTCATTTCCTTCTCATTTTGAGTTCAATCCTTGAGGTAGGGGAACAATTTCTACTCACTCTCGTTGTATACTTGTGATTTGTTGCACATACTTGATTCTTGGCATCAATCTCCATGAAAATCATGTTTTCTCCTAGAAGTGGGTTTTGTTGAGTTTGGGTTTTTGATCTAAGGATTTGGTAGTTGATTGATGCAATTGATTGTTGTTTTACCCTCCCTCCATGCCCATTAGTTGTTTGACACTTCCAATTTGTGGCCTAAAACATCAAAATATGACTTGGGATGAAGTTTCATGCTTTGGAAAAAATTCGCAGGAAATCTGGGTTTCCCCAACCAGTCGTACAAAAACCTCCAACCAGTTGGGCTTTTTTGAAAAATTGTTTTTGTCTCTGTCTTGGCCCAACCAGTTGGGCAAAAACCCTCCGACTGGTTGGGAAACGCTAAAATATTATATTTTCATCATTTATCCTCCCCTTGAATATTTGACACATCGTACATCCCTCCAACTTTATTTTGGCTACATTTGGGTAATGTAAGGAGTTGGTTTGACATTTCGATGCAAATGATAACGATGTGACAAAATGTGAAGCTTTGAAATGGGTTTTGAATCCTGTTCAAAAAAAAAAAAAAAAGGGTTTTGAATCAAAAGTGTTTTATGGATAAATGTGAATACTAGGGCCACCATTCGGTGTGTCCCTAGCCATGGGTGAACGGAGCCCAAGAAATCTTGCAGAGGGATTAATTCCCTATTAAAAATAAATGGATGTTTTGAGAAGTGTTTGGAAATGGAACATTTCATGAAAGACATGGCATTTTGGTATAATTGGATACTTGGATACGTTTTTTTGAATATTTGGGTATTAAATTTGACACTTGGATATGTTCTTGGACACGTGAATATTCCTTGGGATATTTGGACAATTTTTGGACTAACCTTGGTGTTCTTAGCGAAAATTGGCTTTTGGTACACGCTATTGAGAATTTGGTGAGTACTTGAGCTTTTGATGGTCATTTAGGCTATTTTCGAACATACCGGCATTTCCTTGGACACATGGATCCTTGTTGGAGGAAGTGGAGGATTGCACTATGGTTTGTGAAAATGAGAGAAGGCGGGATGGTAAAGAATAGATGAGACGTTACAAATTTAGGATGAATGTGTGTGGTTGATGAGTGGATATGTTTTAAGATAGAAAGAGTCACGTTATAATAATGTTGGTCTATTATTACCAGCGTAGCTGGGCATGGTGAACGTGGCCTGTGAAACACGGAATATACTATTATTACTAGCGTAGCTGGGCATGGGTGAACGTGGCCTATGAAACACGGTTTAAACCTACTAATACAACTAGTTAAGAGTATTTGGGGCTTATACATCCTGGTATGGGTAAACAGACCTGAAACTTTCAGATGTCTATAAATATAGGGCTAATAGAAGAGTTGAAGTGAAAAGGGAAACTAGGTACTTAACACACGTGAAACACTTAGGATTTAATAAAAGAAATTTTCATGAACGAAGATGACAAGTTTATAAATGTTAATGCATGGAATTTAATTGGATTCATCTATCATTCATGAGTCATCACTTTTCAATATGAAACATCGTATCTGTCAAATCACAATGTTTGTCTCATGCTCATTTCACGTGCACTTATCATCTTTATACACCTAGCGTTAGTAGAATGGTTTTCCTACTAGGCTAGTGTAGCTCAACCTATCAATTTTCAGGTACCCATCAAGGAGCATGACATGGAGTGCTTGGAGTGCATACATACATTGGTTTTGAAAGTTAAATGGAGGAGTTACTTAGTCATCTTAGAACTTATATTTTGTTAAGGTGATTTTGTAACTTAATCAAGTTTTCTCTTTTGACATTGGATTGTAAACACAATTGAAACTTATGTATTTGCATATTGGGGTTTGCGGGTACCCTTAGATTACTGTAACCTGTTGATTATTATATTTCTATGTCTTACGTGGAATTTGACGTGGCTCGTGGACTTGTTGACCGTCCACGTAGAATTTTCTTTATGAATTATCCTTTAAATTTTCGAGGGCGTGACAACTTGGTATCAGAGCATTAGGTTCGAAAACCTAGGAACCATGGGGAGACTCATTGTCTCGGGGCTAAAGCCATTGCATAGTTTTCTCATGAAAATTGTTTTCACATGTGTTTGTGTATTTGCATGAGTGACATCCATCCAACTAGTCGGCATTGCATTTATGATTCATGGGGTTAAATAAAGTTAATAAAGGAAGGTTATTTTCTTATTCCAAATTCTTTGTAATTTGTGGAATCGACAGGATTGGGGAGATGATATGATCTCCGGTATTCGGACGCGAATCAACGGATTTAGTATCGGATGCCTATATCTCTGGTTGTTCTCACGTCTTATCCCGGAATCAACAGGATTGAGAGGATGATATGACTTCCGGCTATTCGGACGCAAATCAACGGATTTGATATCGGACGCCTACATCTCTAGCTATTCACGGAGATTATATAAATATTAAGGAATCCATTTTTTTGTCTATTTGTGCGTGAATCAATGAACTTTGATTTGCACAAAAAAAATTATAGCATTCCACATTCACATGTACATTCGTGTAGCATTATTATTGTAAGGCGTAGGATTATTGAAGTGTGTTGAAGAGAATAGAGATATGAAAATACGTGAAGAGCAGAAAGATTTGAATCGGGAAGGTGCATCCCAGACTCCAGGATTCCAGACTAAAAAGTTCCTCTATATATATATATATATATATATATATATATATATATGTATATATAAACCTACCGAAGTTTACATGGATCACGCCTCTTGAGGCATCCTGGGCATTAGTTTCTTGTCTCCTTAGGAAAGCTAGCCACAGAAAGTCGCGCTGAGAAGGGTTCCGGCGTGAGCCCTGCAAGACTCAAAGAACGTTAGGCTACTCGGCTGGGGTTTGGCCGGAGTACCCCTCTGATGCTTAAGTCAGAGATTGAATATAGGAGAAAAGAGGAAACTAGGGTTTTGTGAGTATGAATGTGTCCTCTTAGACAGTTTACAAACAACCCACGCCACCCGTCCCCTACTCACCTACTGCTGCTAGGCCAACTACTGCTAGCGCTAGGCGAACTGCTGGGGCTAGGCAGCTGACTGGTGGTGCTAGGCCGCTGACTGGTGGTGTTAGGCTGCTGACTGCTGCTGCTCGATCCCACATCCCCATCCCCAGTACCTTGTCTCACATCCCCAGTACCTCGTCCTTGGTGGCTCGACACGGACCCCCAACTCCAAAGCACACGATTCTTAGGCATCCACTACTAGTTCACTGCAGTTACAATCCAAGCTAAGACGGTTTCTCACTAAGGAGATCATCCATGTAATCGAACCCAAGATCAATATTCATATTGAACCAAACATGTGCTAGCGAATGCCGCAAAAGCGAGCATGCACTACCCATGAATGAACCGAACATGACGTCCACCATTTCCGCGATTTCATCCAACTCCAGCTTATGAGGGACGAATGTCTCATCTGGCAAGGGAGTGTTGTAATGTTGCTCTTCATTTCGAAACAATGCGACGATCTTAATAAAAATTCCACTTCTACCACCACTGGCCTTGCCACCACCCGAGTATCTTGAATAGACAAACAGATGCGTGACGCCATGGCAAGAAAGGCCAAGGAGGAAGAAGCCCAAGGTGGTGGAAAGGCCGGTGGTGGTAGAAGTGGAATTTTATCAAGATCGTCGCATTGTTTTGAAATGTAGAGCAACATTAAAACATTCCCTTGCCAGATGAGACGTTCATCCCTCATAAGCTGGAGTTGGATGAAATCGCGGAAAAGGCGGATGCCATGTTCGGTTCATTCATGGGTAGTGCGTGCTCGCTTTTGTGGCATTCGCTAGCACATGTTTGGTTCAATATGAATATTGACCTTGGGTTCGATTACGTGGATGATCTCCTTAGTGAGAAACCTTCTTAGCTTGGACTGTAACTGCAATGAACTAGTAGTGGATGCCTAAGAATCGCGTGCTTTGGAGTTGGGGTCTGTGTCGAGCCACCAAGGACGAGGTACTGGGGATGTGGGACGAGGTACTGGGGTTGTGGGATCGAGCAGCAGCAGTCAGCAGCCTAGCACCACCAGTCAGCGGCCTAGCACTAGCAGTACGCCTAACGCTAGCAGTAGTCGGCCTAGTAGCAGTAGGCAGGCAGAGGACAGGTGGCGTGGGTCGTTTGTAAACTGTCTAAGAGGACACACAATCATACTCACAAAATCCTGGTTTCCTCTCTTCTCATGTATTCAATCTCTGACTTAAGCATCGGAGGGGTACTCCGGCCAAACCCCGGCCGGGTAGCCTAACGTTCTTTGAGTCTTGCAGGTCTCACGTCGTAGCCTTACTTAGCGCGACTTTCGGTGGCTAGCTTTCCTAAGGTGAAAACCTACCCCACCACATTTGGCGCCGCTTGTGGGAAAGCATATCACTAGTCTTGTTGAGTTCATGGCGAGACCACAAGCGAGGAAACCCCTACCCAGGGTGAGGGTGAGTCATTAATTGCCTCAATTGCGTATTAACTAGACGGTACGAGATTTTGCCATTATCATCGGGGGGGAGTCTACCATGGGTTCAAACTCGAATTTCTGCATCAGTGTGTTAAAGTTTCAGTTACATGTTGAAGTGGCTTCCCTCTACCTTTCGCTCAAAGTGCTGAGAAATCATAAAGGTGGAAGTGACAGGATGGTTAAGCCATATTTCGTGGACAACTGTAATCTAGCTATCGAAAGGGTAGAGTGCGATTTGTTGGAGTGGCTTAAGGGGGAGTATGAGATTTTCGTGAAGGGAAAGGGGAGGAACCCAAGGAAAATAAAGGCAAGAAAGCTGAGGAAATTGAGGAAATTGATGCTGCCGAGGAGGAAGATAAAGCAGTGGAAAATGCAACTGGATGGTGGGACTACATCGGAAAACAGTTAATTAAAATCTTCAGGGACTTGATCGAGGCACTAAGGCATATTTTCAAGCACGGTTATGTGAGTGATGGATTGCGGGATTCTCATTCCATTGTCCTCGAAGCGGGAGAAATCAAGGCCACCAAATTGACTTCGAAGGTCGTGAAGTGTAATTCTGAAAATTCATTGAGAAAAAACATTGACGAGCTGCGAGAGATGTTGGTTGCCGCCATCTTGTGGCCGCACAAGAAAGGGTCGGTAGTGTATTAAGCTGAGGAGGCTGAGTTTCTTGAGAAACAGAATGTGCCATATGACATTCGAGCATTCCTTAAACTTTTGACTACGGTAAAAGGCAGTTTCACGAATGTCCACTGGCTTCTCGATGACTCATCATTTTGGTCACCAGTGGAGAAACTTAGGCTTATTCGTAAGCTCAACGAAAAGATCCGTGTACAGTGGAAATTCCATCCTCATTACGAGTGCGACACTTATATGGACGTTGAGCTAGAGAAATTGAATTTTGTTTTTCCTGTAGACTTCTCCAAAATTTCTCTACTCCGAGTATCTTGAATAGAATCAGCAAAAACAAAATTCAATTTCTCTAGCTTAACGACCATATAAGTGTCGCACTCGTAATGAGGATGGAACTTCCATTGAACACGGATCTTTTCGTTGAGCTTGCGAATAAGCCTAAGTTTCTCCACTGGTGACCAAAATGCTGAGTCATCGAGAAGCTAGTGGACATTCGCGAAATTGCTGTTTATCGTAGTCAAAAGTTTAAGGAATGCTCGAATGTCATATGGCACATTCTGTTTCTCAAGAAGTTCATCCTCGTCAGCTTAATACACTACTGACCCTTTCTTGTGAGGCCACAAGATGGCGGCAACCAACATCTCCTGCAGCTCGTCAATGTTTTTTCTCAATTAATTTTCAAAATTACACTTCACGACATTCGAAGTCAATTTGGTGGCCTTGATTTCTCCAGCTTTGAGGACAATGGAGTGAGAATCCCGCAACCCATCACTCACATAACCGTGCTTGAAGATATGCCTTAGTGCCTCGATCAAGTCCCTGAAGATTTTAATTAACCGCTTTCCGATGAAGTCCCACCATCCAGTTGCATTTTCCACTGCTTTATCTTCCTCCTCGGTAGCATCAATTTCCTCAGCTTTCTTGCCTTTATTTTCCATGGGTTCCTTCCCCTTTCCCTTCATGAAAATCTCATACTTCCCCTTTCCCTTTCTAGCTATAGAAAGGGTAGAGTGTGATTTGGTGGCCTCAAAACCCGTTGACAACTGTGGCCAATCTTGATGTTTCGAATATCACCCGCGTTAAGAGAAGAAAGGTACCAAGAAGTGTATTAGGAGGGGAAGTATGTGAACTCGAAGATCTGTATGTTTTGTTAAGTTCAGTGTGGAATGGGACAGGAGGACAGAGATTCTCGGGGATAGGATTTCTCGCCGAATTGAGTAGGTTTGTCAATTTGCTTACCGCGCGAGTAAAAACCATTGACTTGTAATCGTTCCAGTCAAGTGGTTCATTGGGCTTTTTGCTTCCTCTAATTACGAAATGCTCATCCTAAAAAGAATTGCATTGAAATAGAGTTATCGACTCTTCAGGGTTTCACCAATGATCAGTTTTCGGACAATGCACAGACTGTTGCTCACCTTGATTTCCTAAAGTGCTGATGAATGATCATGCAGATACTTGATGGCCATCATTGAAGTAGTCGATACAGTTTCGAATCCCGAATACAGAATCATAATTACTTGATCAATAATTTCGTCGTCGCTGAGTTTAAATTTTTCATCCTCTTCCTCCAGAATCCTCCAGAAGATAGTCAAGCATGTCATTATGCTTCATCAAGGAATTTCTCTTCCCCTTTATAGTGTCTCTCAAAATTCCAAGGAGACTCTTTCTTGCCTGCAAAGCAAAACCAACTTCACTAAACCCAAAGATTGATTTTCACAGTCAAATCAGTTAGAAGAATTCATTCAGAATTGTTTTCAAACTACGAATAAGTACTCGTTTTCCTATCCTATGCATTTGCGAAAGTGTTTCTTCAATGCAATAAAATGTGTTTTGATACTTATCTTGTAATGGGATCTTTTTCGCAAATGAAAATTCTAGAAAACCCAAGTTTGGAACAGTCAAACATTTTCGTTGTCAATAATTTACCAGGAATCCATGATGATAATTTATTCCGGGAACGTTGATTGGAAGTGAAAGTGCCCCCACCATCAGCTTATCAAACTCAGCTTTGAATGCCTCATAGAAAGAACTTGATTCAATTTCCATTAGAAGCTTAAAGGCTACCAGCAATGCCATCTGAACAAAATATGTAAACCACAGCAAACCCCCAAGTCAACTAAGACATATGGACTTAATACATATCATTTTGTTATCATTTTAACTTACATTAGTGGTAATCTCTTGGATATCAATAGTTTTGTCATCCAAATTGTGGAGGTGGATTCTCATGTACTTATCGATCTTCGGAAGAAGTTGGTCTTTGAGCATGTAGGGATTGACGAGCAATAGAAATGATCCTCGTACACGTTTGTGATCGGATTTGTGTACAACAGCAATGTTGGATTTCCCTAAGATGTCAAGCATGGATTGAGGGTAGCCGGGAACAAGACCTTTTCCTTCATTCAACATGATGTATCTGTTGAGCTCTGGATCCATGGATATAATTGTTGGACTACTGCTTGCGCCCTTGGATTGTATTCCAATGCTATTTCCCCAAGCGTAGGGTTTAGGCCGGCGGTAGCATAATAACCGGTAAGACCGGGTCGAATCCACAGGGACCGAACGCACCCGGCGTGAGAGTTGTCTTGCAAGTGTAGGTTTTCGGCCTTGAAGCGGCAAACTTGTTTTGTGATTTGATTGGTGGAATTCTCTTAATTTCGAGAACGACTCGGAAGATTAAAAACGGCAAATTAAACTAAGACAAAGTCTAGGGGATTTTAACAACCATAACTTAGGCTAATTCGTTCCTCTCTTGTTGAGATTATGATTCTTGTAACCATTTGGCAAACATCTAGGTTGACATCGCTCCAAGCATCACACATGAAAAGGAGAATCAACCCTTAACTACGAGAGATCAAAAAGATTAACAAACCCTAGACTTTGGTACATAAAATTGATCCTAACTCTTTGAACTAGAAATGGTGTTCGATAAAGTTTAGCGTTCTTGAGCCAATTAGACAAACTTTTAGATTGACATCGCCCAAAGCTTCACCCGTACCTAGGTGAATTAACCCTTGGCCACGAGAGATCAATGAGATTAACAAACCCAAATTTTGATACATAAAGATGAACCCGTGACTTTATTAAACAAGAAGTGTTTGCAATTTGGCGAGAAGAACGAATTAAACCTAAGTCATGGAGTGCTAATCACCCCATGACCGAGCCTACTTAAACTACTCACCCATTACACTAGTTAACAAGTCTAGAATATAGAAGAAAACTAAAAACATGCTTAGTAAACTTAATAATCGATTTTTTATGGTTAATCCTAGGTTTGCCTACCACATTAACTCTTGAGAAAATCACAAACAACAATTACTAACTTGAGTTTAAGAAGGAAATGACTAGAAAAGAGAGAATACAATTTAACCGATAAAAACGTAAACAAACTTGATTAATATAGAGATTCAATGAGTAACTACAACATTAAACAACAAGAAATTAAAGGAAAATGAAGACTTACTTGATTAATCTAGAGAGATAAAGCTTAACAAGCTATGGAGTTTTAACTAGAAAACTAACTAAGGAGGGAGAGATAGGAGAGAGGAGAGAGGAGGGAGGAGGGTATTTATACTAAAAGCCCTTTACATTGGCTAATTATCCCAAAAACATACTATAAGTGGAAAGTTTCCATAAATGGAAGATATTAAAGCAACCAAAAATCTATCAAAAATCGCCAAGAATGAGTCTGGATTGATCTAGAAGTGTCTGCTGAGCTTTTGGGATGAGGTGGATCGATCCACTTTTAAGAGTGGATTGATCCAGATTGGTCTGTCCAGACAGATTTTTGACCCAACTTCGCGGGCACGCCCCGGCTTCATCCGAACTCGTAATGAGGCGATTCTTGAACCGTTGGAAAGCTCTATGAGTCTACTTTCCAACCCAATTGACCTCATATTCATATATTTTGTGTCTTGAAAATAATGAGCCTTTTTCTATCAGTTGGTCAGATTTTTTCGAGGTTCATAACTCCAAATTTCTTGTTCTTTTGTTCCGGGCCTTCCTTGAACCTTCCAAAGCTTCTTGAATCGACTTCTAAGCTTCGGTGATTTTCCTCCACGGCATTGCGGGACCTTGGGTACTTCCGGATACAACCGGGAATTATTTGGAGCTTTGGACAAACCTTTTAGCTCCAATTTTCTGAAACTCATCAAAAACACAATTCGCGCAAAATCAATCGTATAAAGGCACAAAATGCACGTGTGTGTGATCACAACGAGCGAGATAAGCCCGGATATATACAACATTTGGGGCTTATTAACTACCTAGTATGTGGGACTTGAAAAAACTTCCATACCTGTCAATTAACAGAACCAGAAACTCAACTTTGATGTTCTTATTGTGATTTCAGGTGATAGTTTTAGGATTTTTCATATTTTACTCTTTCATATGCGTTTAACTTATTTCCACCGCCAGTGGGAACAAAAGTTTCCTTCAAATTGGTTGCATTGTGGCGCAATGCAACTGATTTGGAGGAAATGCAACCGATTTAGAGGAAACTTTTGTTTCCACCTGCTGTGGAAATAATTTAATCTTTTCGTCTAACGAAAATTCAACTTTGTCTTTTCTTCTTCTTTCTTTCTCCTTTTGCTTTTATTGGTTGGATTTTGTGAATATTTGGCAATAACCAATATAGCATAAAATCTAACAACTTTGTTGGATAAGAAATAATGCTTCCTCATATATACTTCTTGAGTCTCTAGCAACCACTAGATAGGACAAAATTTTGGATGCAAATAGGGTACCGCACACCTCATGCCCGATCGCGCATCTCGGCCATGAGGCCACGGGCCATCTAAAAGTGTTTTGGAGGTCCGGATTTTAGAAAGAGAAAGAGGAGAGAGAAAGAGGAGGGAGGGAGGGAGAAATCTAGAGAAAAGGGGAGAGAGAAGAGGAGGGAGGGAGGGAGAAATCTAGGCTGTCCAAAACACTTTTGGACGGTTGAGATGCACAAAGAGTACCGCCACGTAGTACTCGTCCAGCACCCAAGTTTTTCTCACTGGATAGACCATCGATAAAGCTTTACAATATTCTAGTTACACACACTCACATGCCCCAGACACTTCATACAGAGTTTAATTTGCTTTGAATTTAACTGAGGCCCCGCTAGTGGAAAGTTCAACGATCAGTCAAGGTGCTCATAAGTTGACTCAGACACTGAGACACATTGTTATCAAAAAATTATAATAAACCATAATAGGTGCGAGTGTGTAAATTGTGTGTAGCACCATCACAAGGCTGAGACTTTTTGCCATGTTTGATAAATCAGGACCAATCTCTGCTCTTTCTTCACATGCATTGATGCAATGATCACAAACAGGGTTGGACCTATATATGGGGCACGTGACCCATGTGCCTCCACCAAATTTTATACTCCATTTTTTCCCTAATAATCTTTACATATTTGGCAAAATTAGCAATTGTCTATCTATATTTTATCCTATATGTTTTCACAGTAGTAAAAAAAAATAAAAAATAAAAGAGATTCAAGGTTGATATATTATACTTTAGAAACTTATTTACAAAGTTTTTGTGCTCTTTTTTAGAAACTTTTGTCAAAAGAAAATATGCACCATAAACATTTATAACGCAGGTGTCCGTCCGAATCAGGTTACGAACACCTAATCATGTGGTCGATCCTACCGCCCACTTGTGCTTTTGTCAATTCTTTGAGATTACATAATTCAACACAAAATCCAGTGAGTAATTGAATTACCATTTCTGTCTTAGATTTTGCAGTAAATTCACACCTGGTTGAAATGATATCTTTTGTTTTTTGGTAGGACTTTGAAATGAAACGTTCCATTAATGTGTAACAATTTTCCAAAATTTGCACATTTTGCCGGGATAAGATTTGGTCAATTTATACCAAAACTACTGCCAGATGTCTGAAATCGTACAAAGTAAATTCATCAACGATGCTAAAAGAGCATAATTTTTCAACAAAAGATTGCCCAAAAAAAAAAAAAAATCAGCGGTTTCACCTTTTATGGGTCCACCTTTATGGTATCATGATAAATACACTATGGCCGGGGCACTTATTGTCTTTTTTGGCTTCTGAATTTATTTAATTAAATTCTAAATCGTCCCAAAATCTATTGTATTTGTTGGTAGTTAATTTCTTGATCATTATATCGTTCGGATAATTACTAAATTAGTTTTATTGGACCCATAGCGCAACTAGCATTTTCTCCGGCATAAAGAAAAACTTAGCCCGGCCAGGGGAATAAAAAGAAAAAGCCCCTCCCGAGATATTATTAATAGTGATTTTTGATTTCGATTTCTGCTACTTTTTATATCTCTGTGTAAATTTCAACTACGCGTTCGGTTTATTGAGTTTCAAATTTCATAATTTTCAAAGAATGAATATAAGAGAGTCACTTTTGGATTTATTTCTTCTGGTGAGGTTTTGTAAGGTCCATGGATTTTTCTCCAAATTTGCACCCAAAAGTCCCCTAATAAAGTATCCAATGATAATGAGCATTTGGTAGGATACCAAACACCTAAGACGTACCCCCGTCTTTTTCCTTTTTTTTTCTTTTTTCGTGGTTAGTAATTACCCGGCCCCATCTGACGGAGAAAAAATCTCAATGCAAAGATTATTTTTAACGTCTCTTTTATACAGGATGAGACCTATACGTATAAAGGAGCTCACGTCATGTAAGAAGGCGTTAAAAACACGGCATTGATATTTTTCTCATCTTTTCCATGTCAAAGTAAAGAGAACTTCCAAACTTATGTCCAATCTCGATTTGTGTGGTTGTTTTATCCGATAATTGACCCTTGATAGGGACCAGCTCCCCCTCCATGTAAACCAGGTCACTTGTATCGGACACCGGTTTGCGTATTGTGTATGAGTCTACGATCGAGATTGCACAAATGTATAGTGTAGAAGGCTATCAGAGAACTACGCGGCGGTACTCTGAGAGCAGTTAATAATTTTCCCCGTTTAGACTTCCGTTTTGTAGGGCACTAGACCTCTACTCTCTCTTCTCTTCTATGTTACTCTCTCTGTCCCAAATTGTCTGTTTTGTTTGGATTATGATACAATTTTCTTTCAATTTATAGCGTATTTTATGTGAAATATGGATCTTATTTAATAGATCTCAATTAGTTTTATTATATAAAGTTTTGAAAATATCTAAAAATGTTAGAGATTGAAAGATATGAACAGTTAAGAAATTGCATCGAAATCCGAACAAGACCAATAATTTGCGACAGAGGAAGAACTGCATTACATTTCAAGAAGAAAAAAAAGTTCACTTATGAAATTATGTCTAATTGAGCTGATTTTGTTAACGGGAAAGGTTAAAACAGACCATCGAGGATGTCATTCAAGAGTTGCATGGAGGGGAAGCATCTTGGTTTGTAATTACTCGAGATAATTAGCGCGGCAAAGTATGGTTAACCACCAAAATCATTTCATCTTTCCACACTCTTGCATATTCCTTCAAGTGTTCTTTACATTTTCCAACCATGGCAAAGATATATTACCAGGGTAATTCTGGCACATGCCTACATTAGTAAATAGCTTCATCGGCGGTGGTGGGGCCGGCGGGGAGAAGCCGGCCGCATCCAACCTTTTTTTTTCTTTTTTTTTTCTATGTATAGTTTGCATAAAGATTTGAGTACATTAAACTATGGTGAATGATATCGTGCGGTGATGATACTGTATGTCAATGAGTGATATGATACGATACTAACAATGCTCTCTAATAATTCTTCAAGTTATCAAAATCATTCCATTAAAACCCAAATGACTTTATTTAATCTAGAAAATTTATTGTGCCAAAATTTCTTTCGTAATCAAGACCCATTTGACTTTGATTTCTTGCTCCGCGGTTGAATAGCATTGAACCTATTACAAAGATACCAAGAGTACTTTTATGGAGTATATATGTTCGAAAAACAAAAAAAATGATAAGGTAAACAATAATTGGATTTTTGGCCTCCTCATGCCGCATTGAGGACCCACTAAAAGTGGTTACGATATTCCATCAATTTGATTGGTTTTGATTTACTTAATGAACCATATAAATTTAGTGGTTCAGCTCATGACAATGAGATCTCCGTGGAGCTTATTAGGGTGTAATATATCCCTAAGTTTGTGTTGGCAAACTATAAAGATCTCTTAATTAATAGATAATGGGTCAATCTATTGAGCGAACTCTCTTGCTATTTTGGTAATAAAAGTTGTAGAGGGTTTAGTTTTGCACCTTAAGAAATGTCTGATATACTGTAGTAATTGTTAAGAAAAACCCACATTGTTTTGGATATGGAATTGATAATTACTTAGTAACACGGGGGACCTCTCCACTCATTGCCAATTGATTTTGAGTTTGATATAAAGTTTTTACTTTCTACATGTTAACAAAGCGGGGCCCATTCCCCCCTTATATTTTAGACAAATTTTGCAATCCACCCCACGATGACAGACCCACCAAAAAGGCTACACGATGGTAGACCCGTTAAAGAGATTACATGTGATAGACCTTAAAAACAGCCTGCACGTGAGGGGTATGCTAATGAAATAGAATCCCACATTGCTTGGGTAGAGAATGAGTGATTATTTAATAACATCAGCAACCTCTTCACAGTGCACTTAATTAAGTTATCCCGGATCCCTGATTATCAAAATAGTCATCAAGGAGCATATTGCAATGAAATATAGAGTTAAAGAGGGAAAAGTGGCAACGGATGGTAGTTGAAGGAGGCAATCTGTATTTTACTACATTTTTTTTTCTTTTCATTTTGGTCTGTAAATTTTGTTGGGTTGGTTCACGCCAGTGCTGAAATTCTTCAGGCCCAGACCAACAGAAAGGCCCAGCGAGACATTTGACCCCTCCTTCTCAAGCAAGCTGACCCATGTTAGGGTTTAGATTCTGGTATCAGATTGGCTCAGAATCTCGGGAGGGAGAGAGAGAGAGAGAGAGGGACCGAGGGAGATTCACGTAATCAATCACTGAAGCGTTTCATTAGGCAAAATTTAATAGCGAGCGATTCAGATAATCACAATCATGCCGACAATAACGAAGCTATACACAATGGAAGAAGCTTCACAGCACAACTCCAACGGCGACTGCTGGGTCGTCATCGACGGCAAGGTAATTTAACTACTTCTAAACTAGGGATTCGTTTCAACTGGATTCCTATCTGATTTGTATTTGAATTGCTTTTTATTGGTTGAATGTTTGTTTTTTCTGATTTTATTTTTTCGCTGCTGGTTTTTTCTGTAGAATATATCTTTTGGTTGCAATTTTTCTCTTTATTTAAGTAGACCAATGGGTAATTCTTGGTTTCTTTGTTTCGTTTCGGTAAATATAGCTAAATTTTGTCAAAAATTTGGCCTGGAAGATATTAATCATTTTGTAATTTTAGGGCTTGTGGAGTTGAATTAAGTTTAGCAAGACAGCATTGGCTCGCCACTCCTCCAATTTCACTGTCTCTTCATGAAGATTTTCCAATCTTGAAATATCAAACTTTTGGTCATTCTTCAATCCGTACAAGGTGTCAAGGTGCTTCTGTTTTAAAGTTAGACACGCTCTAAATTTGACAACTTAATGGAACATATAGGCCTATGTGTTTAGTTAATTTGATTGTATCTGAAGTTTATCCAAGGTTTTTTGATGTGTGAGATAACGGATACATTTCTATTCGCGAGTGTGAGTTACCCTCACTCTGATTAGTGAAAAAGTATGGGGTCCACTGGATCAATACACTGTTTGGTAATAATGGGATTAGTTCGTAGTTAACCCACACTTTTTCCACCAATCATCATGGTGAGGGTACTTTACCCTCATTAAGTGAGGGTGAACAAAACCACACTCGCTATTCGCTAGTCTACCTCATGCTATCTTCTGGGTTGGGTTGTAACTTTGTGATTTACTATCTTTTGGGCTATTCTTTGGTGAATTTCTGTGCACCAATGCACTAGATGTTGTGTCTCTTGGTATCCTATCTAACATGGAACCCTTTTTCATATATAAGTCTTAACATAGAACCCTTATAATTATTCATTAGCGTTATGACTTCTATCAATTACTCAAACATATAGGCTGTTTTACATAGGCTGGTTGGCTCTGTGTAGCATAGAATACTTCTAGTACGCACAAATCCATAATTCGAGACTCAAATTCTGACTAGTTTCCAGGTCACAGAAGTAAATCAAATTTTGTGAGATTAATATTACAATACGTAGCGTTGATGTTTTGCATGTCCAATAGAACTATAGAAGTATTAATATCTACTTTAGTAGGATTCAAACATGATGGCAACAATGTAGCATAATAAAGATATGAAAAAGAAACCTTCATGGTTTTAATTCCTTTCACACTTTTCAAGAATTTGGTTGCTCTGTGATCTCATATCACGTTTCCAATCCATCAACTTTATTGACCATCTAGCATGCAAAAATCCAAGAGATTGTTTGTTCTGGTTGAATAGGCGTCTTTTTTTGCTACATGGACATGGTTTGACGTTTTCGTATCGTGTGGCATCCCGACGCAAATAGACTTTTCCAGTCCATCAACTCCTTTTTAATCTTTTCCACACTTTAGATCCCTTTTCAGATCCTTACGATTTGCATCCTCTCCCATGCCAGGTTTATGACGTGTCAACTTATTTGGATGAACACCCGGGTGGAGATGATGTTATCATTGCCGCAACTGGTACATATTCCTATGGCTTCTACTGTAAACCCAATTTACTAAAAAATAAAAATGCACCATCGAGTTGCCACCTTACAAACGTAATTGCTTTGAAGATGTAGATTTCTGTGTTATGACTTGGGCTTCTGTTTTTTCAATGAAGGGAAAGATGCCACAGATGATTTTGAAGATGCTGGGCACAGCAAAACCGCAAGAGAGCTAATGGAAACCTTCTGCATTGGGGAGCTTGATCCTACCTCAACTGCTATCCCAGAATTGGAAATTTGCTCCAAGAAGCAACCATCAGAAATTGCCCAGAAGCTCAAAGACTTGACAAAGCAATATTGGGCTGTTCCTATCACTGTTGCCGGCGTGTCTGTCGTCATTGGCTTCCTGTACTTGCGAAGGAAGTGAAGGAATAATCTTTTTCCTTTTATTTCATAACTACGTTCACCAATTTTGAGTGATTTTATAATCATTGTTATTCATAACCTTTTGAGGAACCGGAATTGAATTTAGATGGGCATTGTTTTTTAATCTTGCTTGTAAGGCAATGGAGTGATATGTGTATTGAGTTGTCATTTAGGCTGAAACAAGGATCATCCAGTAAAACATGACTGCAGGTTTCCTAGTACGTTGGTTTTCTTGTGGATTATAGGAGTTGTGACACCAGTGAGTGAGGTTCAAGGCATTTGAATATCTTGATTACCTAAGCGTTGCACTTGGTCCAAACCATGTGGGTGTTTTGGGGAACCACTTATGTTTTAGAATCTTGATTGTGGATTATGGATTATGGATTACAGATTTTTGGATCATAATGAGAATCTATAAAAGTATCTGGGTGATATCTGAAAAATAGATTTTGCAATAGGGTTTTATGAGTAGAAGTATAATCAGAATCTAAAAAGCTCCGATGGTGGTGAGTTTTGGGTTATGCATTCGTTCATTTCTGATTACAAGATTTGACTCTCAAACACCCAAAAGCCAAAGCTGAACAATCAATACTCCAACAATTAGGTTGCCAAACAAGCCCTAATTCCTCCACCAATTGTCCCATTGAAAAATCGACAATTCTATGGGATTTGTTTTGACAATTGCGTCTATTATGAGCCTCTGACCTATGTTACATAATGTGCGTACATGAACGAAGAGGAGACGTGAAAGTGCCTTTCGAAGGTCTCATGTTACTAAAATTTGCGAGAGCAATAATTAAGAGCGGAAGTACTGTAAAGATACTGATCAATTATTGCTTAAAATTTGACAAATCAAGCAAGTGATTGGTAGCCCGGTCATAGGAATCATATACTTACATACATTTGACAGAGAGGTTCAAACCTCATTAACTACAACTAACACTATTCAGAGGAGGGAAAAAAATAAAATAAAAGGTGACTAACCAAACAAATCCCACCAACCATAGAGAGAGACCTATGAATATGATTATGGGCCAAAATCTAGGGCTCGTAACTTAAGTGGGTTGGGCCACAACAAAATATAAAAACATATCTTTAACTACTTATACGTTGTGTTTGACAAACCACTCATTCCAAAGCTTTCCAGAAGCTCAGTTTGGATGACAGAAATCTTGAGGGGGAATGGGAATGTGATGTCTTCTTTTCTTGATTCCAATGTTTGGAACAAACAGGAATAGGAATGTGATTCCATGCTTTTCTGATTCCGGCGTTTGGAATAGTTAGGAACAAGAATGTGATTCCTGATGACACATTCAACCAAGAATCACATTCCCAAACTGAGTGGGAATCTGATTCCTCCCT